>JAWMRA010000001.1:75599769-75641011 GCA_035584735.1 Pseudotriccus pelzelni
AACACTCTGGGAAGAAGGATACCCTGTAACCTTGTTACCTCTAACATGTCTCTCTGTGATGCACTGAGTATATACCACAAGCTTTTTGAAGTCTGCCTGTGTGCCATCTTTGGACATCTTACTCTTTTGGTTTAATATACAGTGCAATATCTTGACTCTTCCTTTGAGCCTGTTCCTTATTAAGCAAAAAACATATTATCATAGCAAGCAACTCTCCCAGACATTATTATTCCGGCCATTAGGTCTTTTTCAGCCTCTTCATTACTCGGTCACACAGCTTTGCCTTATGACTACATTTATTACTCTTATTTTGACACACACAGAGACATGCAGTATGTGATGATGACTCAGTCATCATTATCCCCCAAATGATTGTCTTTAAATATACAGTTTTTCAGCGTTCGTATACAGTCCTCATTCTGCAATTCACTTCCTGCAATAATTTTTGCATGCTCGTCTTTCCATTTCATACATATAGATTTCTCATATTAAACCTAAGCAAAGTTAATAATCCCGAAAAGGTCCAAAATCAAAAAGCATTATAGTTTTAAAGCAGTAAAAATTTTAAATAACCCTTTTTAAACTGTGTATTAATCTTCATTTACCTAGCCTCTGAACTTCAGCTCTTTCCTTTATTTTCATTGGGGCAAAATTGGCTCATAACCATAAAACCAACAATGAGTGGAATGTAAAATCTACCTAAAGACTCCCGGCATTTAAGCAAGTTGGGTCACCATAGTTTCTTCTCACAATTTTTCCTGGTCTGCATGTATGCCCAGTGCCCATCTTGTCTCACATCAGTGCAGCAATATCCAGAGGGAAGGAGGTGAGACTGACATGTAGGTGCCTGCCATGTTCCACACCCTGCTCAAACACTGAGTTGAGGGGTACTTGCCCTAAAACATTTCAGGCCAAAGGGCAGGAGAAGCAAAGTAAGTGAAGAAGCAGAGGCTCAGAGGATCTGCAGCTGCTCCTCCAATGTGCTGAGCAGCTCTGTGCCCCAGTCAGGTTTAGATGTTTTTTTCCCTTGTACTCCAATGAAACACAAACCAGGCTTGATTTCACAAAGATTCATCCTACGAGGCCCCTAGTTCAGAGTACATTGGAAATTATAATGTCTTTGTCTGAGACTGCTGGAGGTTTTGCTTCTTTGTGGTCTTGCCATTTTTGCTTTTCTTTTTCTGTTCTAATAAGAGCCAGTTTTCTCCCCTTTCCTTCCTTCTTGCTTGCCGTTCACTTCTTTCCCGCTCATTTAACACTGCAAGAAAAAAGGACAAGAAGATTTTCTTATTTAAATTGCAAGAAAGACTTCTGAGTGTTTTTTTGTACAAGGAAGTCAGTTCATGTTTTCATCTCCCTATGAGTGGTGACATGTTCCTGGACACCTGATGGTGTCTTTTTTCTCACGGGGTTCATTGGCACCCCTCATGAGGCAACATGCTGCTGGTATGATCGCACCTCTGAAATGTCTGTGCCCTTGTGACCATGAGCTTCTCTTAGCAGGCCTGGAGCCACCCTGTGCTTGCCTGGGACTCAGTCATCCTTTTCATCTCTGGTTTTAACAGCTCTGACTTCAGTGAGCCGCAGCTGGAAAGAGATGGCCTGGTGCCCAGGAGCAATGTAACAGAGCATTTAAGCAGAAGCGTAGTAAGGGTCCTACTGACTAAGGTTACTCTCACGTTCTGTCTCAGATGGAGAGCAGAAGGCTGAACATCTCCTGGGCTCCTTCATTCCTACCTACCCTCCTTACTTAGGGCAGAACCGCTAACAGGAGGCTCTTGTTTCAAAACCTTTGCACTGTGTCTCCGTGTGCATCCACCCTTCAGAAATCCACAGCCTGCCTTTAGAAATCACAAAACTAATATTTAAATTTCTGTAAATGATGTTTCTTATTATGCTTCCAGTGCTAATCCTTTATAACTTACCCTCTCTCACCATCTTTATTACCCACCGTCATACACTAAGGAAGCTCATATTAGTGTAATTTTTAGGAGAGTGAACTTTTTTAAGTGTGTGGAGCTCTTTGTCTTTCCTTTATGACACTGCAAACTGCCATGGTCACAGATACTTAGACATAAAAAGACTCAATTCATTTTAACTAAATGACACTACTGGCCTGTCCTTGCTTTTACTCCTACTAATTTTAGTTCAAAGTCTCTTCCAATACAGTACAGATACACCTTTACCAAGTAAAAGGGTTCCACTTGGTAACTGGCACATAAAAGAGGAAAAATGGTCGCAAACCTTGTCCTTCAGACAGCTTTAAAAGTTGCCACACCCCAGAAATTTACTATTTTAAGCTAAAATTCAGCAATTTGAAGAGGGAAATTAAGTATTTGCCTTAAGGCGAATTCTGGATGTGAAGAAGAGGCATTGCACAGATAAGTTTCTCAGCCCATAGTGCAATGGCACAGCTCAAGAAATGGAAGTAAGATTTGCACAGAGAAGTCCGTTCCCAGATGCATGTGCCTTTTCAGATATATGTCCAGCTCATCAGGGATGGTGTGCTAGCCAGGAGGCACAGGCACTCAAAATATTGGTACCTCCTTAACCACTTGTCCCAAACCAAAAAGTGACTCTTTAGGCATGTATTTTGCCACCAGTCCTGAAATCAAATCTCTTTCAACGATGTGTCTAAAACACAATCCATTCTATGCATTTAATTTAAGCCAACACTCTTTCTCTATGAATTTTTGTACTTAAAGGACAATGTTGATGTAAAAAACCAAAAAAATCCCTACTACTTCAAGAAACGCACAGCCCTTAAAATTAAGTTTGCCTGAACAGGCAAAATTCCCTTCCCTCCTCTTTTGTCCTTGCATGGCCTCTTTCAGCTTCTCTGCTCTTTTTGTCTGGGCCCTTCCTGAAGCTTTTCTGAATCATCTGTTATTGCATTTGACATTTTGGGTCTTGGGCTGCGTCACTGATCACACAGAGAGGAATTCAACCGCCTGGCTTCCAGGCTAGGTTGCTGTTAGCTGAGGTGACTGCTGTAACCTGAAAGAAACACTTCTCTGTTTTTTTGTGTGTTAAAACTGCAGTGCCGAATGAGAAGCTAGAATGCATCATTTATCATCATACCACCAGCAATATGCTTCAGCATCGCTTCTGAGTTTGTATTTTTTGGCCCCACAGTTCACCTCCAGATGCTTTCAAGAAATTCTTGCATATTTCTGTGGTGTGCAGGAGAGCTTGAAGATTTATGGTTTCTCGGTGGCATTTTCATATAATTATTGCTAAAAATTAGCTCCAAGAAGGTGTCAGCATTTCTACTGCAATATTAACTTGGGCTAGTTTTTTTTGCATGTGGAATGATTTATTTCCCCTTCCCTTTTGAAACCCTGATTTACTGTTAAACTGGGGATTGTGTCAGAGGTTTATTACACAGAAGCAGGCCTCATGTAGATGGTGTTTTTCCCCGTTTTCTGGCTTAATTACAGCCACTATTGTCTTTATAAACAACCTGGGTACAGACTGCTTTAATATTCTTACAGCTCAGTGTAGATCTCAATCAGGAAGGAGAATGCCAATTGTGGTTTTGGTTTTAATATTTATTTCGGGGTATATCAATTATAAAATCTATGGTTAAAGTCTGTAGGAATGTCCTGTGGTTTGACATTGGAATGTCACCTTAGATTTCCTGAGAAATCTTTAGTATTTATTTAGTGGCTTGCTGCTATTTATCCTTCAAAGAATTTAGTACAAAGTGGCCTAAGGGGGGAAAACAGTTACTATTCTGTTTAGCTTCAAGTTTGCAGTGTTACAGTGTGTAAGAATGGTGTATTTTCTGTAATTTTCTTGAGAGTCCTTTGAGCTCAGCATGAATATTTTTTCTGACATAATATCTTGGAACTTAGCTTTCGAAGAATGCATCAGTCTAACACTATTCTTCAACATATAAATGAGTGTTGCAATCAACACTGACATCAGAAAGATGGCTGCATTTACTTTGACATCCTAATAGCTGGGATTTTGCTAATTGCCAGAATTAGACCTTTGTTAGTGTTGTGCATCTACAGGTGCGAGGGACTCACAGAGTAAGGGGCATTGTCAGGCCAGTGAATCAAACTGAGTCATAAAGAAGAACAATCTTTCAATGTCACTGACAAATTCAGCTGTTCACTCCATGAAGCTGAAATCCATGACATAGTTCATTTTTCAGCTGCTGAGCACATTCACATAATGTAGCTCATTCACTGTGTGTTGCCTACTTCACGTATGAATGTGCATTCACTCGAAAAGCCCGTGGATACCCTTCGGTTTACAACGCAGATATTATAGTGTGGTACATTCAGCTTATCTGCATAGCTCTAGGACTTGTGTGGCAGTATGCATTAATCAGGAACAGAATGGTCTCCAACTTGAAAAGATACCAAAATGCTATTAAGAAGATTTAGTAAGTTTCAGTCATAAAAAAAAAGAAGAAGAAAAAAAAAAGAAATCAAAATTCTTTTATGGGATCTGAGTTGTTGCAAATTTCTTTCAAACCAGAGCTGAAGAAGAACCCTCTTTTTCCCCACCTAGAAGATAAACAGAAAGGAAATCCTAAAAAAATGTGTAAACAAATTTATTAGTATGATAGAGATGCTGTTGTAGCACCAATTGTCAGGATATAAGGAAGGTGAGACTGGCAGTTAGAATGAATACTTAATACACTGATATAAAGTATGACATCTCTCTGCAAAAGGTTACCTTGATATTGTTTTCTGTTTCTCTTCATCACTAGCTTTAATACATATTTATTCCTAAAGTGAAAAAGTGAATGTCATCTGAAAGGAAATCTTGCCATTTTCTGGTTAAAATGCAAGAACGCTGTAATTTTATCCCTCTTTTGCAGCCAGACAGGCCTACTATATTTCCTCAGATCTGTCTTCATGCCACAATAATACTTAATCAACGTATTAAGTGCTGCAAGGGCAAAGTTAGCATTTGGTTGTCTTCACAGTTAGTAGAGGGAAGAAGCCCTTTGCATTTTCAGTCACTGAATCCTCCACATTTACAGCAGTGATGCAGAACAGATCAGTTTCAGATATGAAGAAATCACTCCGGTCTGGCCTCTGGCCAGCTCAAGACCTGTTCTGAAGAAAAAAAAAGCCAGAAACACTCTATATGGAGATCTGTAGACCTTACTATTTTCTCCACATCCCACTCTGTCTTCTGCAGTCACTAAACCTCTCCTGACTAACTCTTCTACCTCCAGCCCCAAAAAAGAACGGCCAATGCAATCACACACCAACACCGCTGCCAGCACGCTGTCACGGGCCCTGCTTTCCTTGAGGAGGGAGTAGGATGTGCTATCACAGCTTATTACAAACGTTCTGGTAGAGCGGATCCTTGCTCTTTGCACCAGAATCCATATTTGTCAAAACTTGACAGCTTTTTAGTCAGTAGTATATCATTTTACATCTTCAAACCTTGATATTGTTCTGAAGTGGCCAAAAAGAGCAATGCACAGACCTACGTAGAAATCTAAGACAAAAAAAAACAAATTGCAAAAACAACCAAGAAATTAAATTAATTACGAATTGCAGAAATAAGGAAACACAGACACATTTCAGGACCTTGATTTTGTCATTCCTTTATGCTGTATGGGTAAAGTACATATGACTAAGCATTCCAGTGGCAAAATGTGCAGTGTTTTGAACAGTTGTTTCTCAGCAAGAGAAGTGAGCACATAAGCATATTGCAGCACAACTGTTTGGAAACATCACAGACCATCCATATTCCCTGCAACATCCTGAGAGATCCTGAAAGACCTGATCAGCTACAGAAATAATCGCTTTTGGGCTTGCAAAAAAACTCCCCACATTATTCTGAAGAACAAAAGTATGAAGTCCATTTTACTTGTTAGTAGAAAAATATTCTTCAAGTTCTAATATTATAAACTCTCTGTTTGCTCCTTTCTCCTGCTTCTTTTACTTTGAATTATGCAACATCTGTCATAGTTTAGTACTATTTACTGCTGGACTGGTAGTTGGAGGCCATGTGAGACGCTTTGAGCATCTCAAATGTCACTAGAGACCTGCGTTAAGGCGGTTCAGTTGAGCCCTGAGCATTACCATTAGAAGGGGCTGAAGAGACCTCTGGGCTTCATTGGCTATATTATTAGATCTCCATTTCTTATACTGGGGTACAGAGACTAAGACTTTGCCACTGAAATTGACATGTTCAAAGATGCCCATGGCCAGTTAGAATCAGGACGGCAGGGCTTTGCAGGTCATCTCGTCTCGCAATGAAAAGAGATATGGAAGCTTCTGAATAGAGAAATTAAATGTGGGGAAAAACACCTGAGAAAAGATGAGGCATATTGAGAATCGTGCCTTAGGGAATCTGACAGGCTCTATGA
Organism: Pseudotriccus pelzelni; assembly: GCA_035584735.1. Lineage (NCBI taxonomy): Eukaryota > Metazoa > Chordata > Aves > Passeriformes > Tyrannidae > Pseudotriccus > Pseudotriccus pelzelni. Next base: position 75,606,116 of record JAWMRA010000001.1, read on the forward strand.
AGAAATTCAGCTCTCTACCTGTGGACTGGGGTACAGACTCACGTCTGACTCAACGCAAGATTAATAATGATATCTGAAGTATGAAAAACACCCTCAAGAGGTAGTGACCTCTCCATTAACGTAGTCTGGAGGACTACAAATTCAAGTCCCACAAAGTGAGTTGACTAGAGGTATTCAGATCATATCTGTTCAGCTGGAAGGGGAGTCAATGAGCATGAGTCTACAACACTACTGACACTATGCAAAACCTCAATGACTGTTCTCAGTGTGCATTCAGCAGGAAGGTCGATACAAAAGAAGGTGGTAAAGGCATCGTTATCAATTAAACAGAGAGTTGCAACAATGCCAAGGAAAGCAAAATTCAGAGAACTGAAGGTGCTCAGGTCAAAAAGGACAGATCCCTTGGGCTAGAGCTCACTGTCCAGAGAGAATGTGGATATGCAACTGCAGGCCCAGTAACAACAATCTTCAGTACTTTTTCGTATTCAGAGGTGGCGTTATTGGAATAGAGAGTAGCAAATGAGGCCTTTCATGATGCATTTTCTAAGAAAATGGAAATGCAGTTTGTGCTGTGTTGGATCACCACTCTGGTCTCAGTAACTCTGGTGGGTATCTGTTGTGATCTCCGGCTGACAGACTTTAAAGGTAAGAATAATCAAAAATACAGAGAAGAATGAAAAATACAATTAATCCCCCCAGGTTTATCAAAGGTATATTATATGGGATATCTTTTCTTGATGGAATTCATTTTTCAGACAAAGTAGATACATGTATTGATTCTATAAATCTTATGGTACTTTGTTACATTGGAAACCACTGGTACAGATTACCAAAAGAAATGTAAGGTAGAAGAGAGCAGATGAACAGAAGATCAGGGTAGTGAAAAGAGAGCTGTTGCCTGGAGGGAGGTTATGAGCAGAGGTTTCCAAGGTTCAGTCTTGGGATTAATCTTATTTAATGTTTTCACAAATAAATTTGATACAAAGTGAGAGTGTGCTCTTGAAATGTGCTAAAGACAGTTACATACAAGGATTTCAATATCATAAGGGGAAAAATTAATGACTTTGCAGACTCCCATAATAGAAACTGAATTATGCACAAAAGCATGAAAGACAGGAATAATATACATACGGACAAATGACAAGATTTTCTGCTCTGAAGTGGGGATACTATGCAAAAGGACAAAGGAAGAAGAGTATTAGTTATTGTCTTGATTATGATAGGTTACCAATTTGATGAGGCTGTGAAAAGTGCAAATGCAATCCTTAAACATTAGTTTGTCTAGCAGAAATGGAGAAGTATTAATGCCACCAAAGTAGGCAGCAACCGCATATCATCTGTACTGTTGTGTACAGTAGGAGATACAAGTCCAAGAAAAATGAATCTGAGCTGAAAGAAAGGCTATTGGGAAGGTTATATATAAATACATATATAACTGGGGAATATACTCTCTGTGCAGTAGCAAAGGACAGTCAGAGAGACTAGAAAAATAATGTTGCTGCAATAACAGCAACAAATAAAAATGGCAATAAACTGCCACAATCAAGTGGCAAGAAAATGCATGGGACCTATGATGAATTTGGAGTTCCCCTTGCCTTGTGCACTGCAGGTTGTATTTATTTGGTCTACTGTGCCAGTGAATTGCATACATTCAGTGCAGTTGTGCTGCTTCTGCTGGTCCATAAGCCATCAAACCCGTTCTTTCACATTAGAAAAAGGAAAAAAAAAAACCACAAGTAAGAACAGCATTAGTGCATGTGGTTCACTAAAATGTCAGTGATGATTACAGGGGATACCTGGACGGAAGGATGTGCCTGCTCTCTGACAAGGAGTCAAACAGAATCTCCTGTAGGTGGAATGGGATAAGCTGACATGAGATACCAGCCAAGAGATCATGAGCAGACCTCGAGGGATCTTGAGTTTTGATACCACCAGTAACCCTACACAGCAATAAACAGGCTTCCCTCCTTACAGAGCTGTGGAGAACCAATTTCAGAGGCCAGTGTTGCTACAGAACTTGTAACAGTGGTTGTTGCTGACTGATGAAAGGCCAAGACAGGCATGGCAATAGCAAGGCAGGACAAGGCAAGCTAATCCAGCTCTCCAATATTTTACCATCCAGGACAGACCATGCTTTATTATGTGGTGTCTACAATAAGATGTATTTGAGGCTAAGAATACATATGTAGTTCTTATTTTAAAGCATAAGAAATATTCTTTTATCTTAGTACATCTGCTGGGTAATCATGAATGTCACAGGTATGAGTAATATTATTCATCTTACTATGTAAATAACTTGATATAGGAAGAACCATTTGAATTAATCAAATGAAACAAAAGTGGAGGCTGTGGAGGTTTTGTGCAATCACCCTGAAAAGGAAGCTGCCTCCTCATATCAGCGTTTCCCTGCATACCTTCTTAAATATTTTGGTGTACTGCTTTTTTTCCTCAGCCCTGTATGTGTAAAGCACATCCTAAACGCTTCCCAAAGATTTTAGCTTCCGGGCCTAAAAGGGGCTAAGAGATATCTAAGCTTGTTTGGGATCTCACCAGCAGTGAAAGCTACCAGGGGAGAAAACCAAAATGCTGTGAGTCATGGGGTTGTAGTTTGTTCTGCATCCAAGGCTGTTCTTAACTATTGCCCCTCTTTGGGTCATATCCCAGGTGTGCTTACATCTACCTTTCATATTTACATTCTATGCACAAAATTGGTGCATAAAGAGCAATCTTAGTGAGCTCTTCTCTAATAGAACAAGACCTAATAGAACCTCCCTTCCTCTAGGGAGTAGGAAAGGTGTGAGCTACAGCACAAAGGCAGACATTAAAAAATGGTGGGGGCACTTGGGATCTTTGTGATGTTTATCTATCATCAAGCAGTCAAAGAAATGGAGAAGAAAAAGGTACATCATGCAGATGACCTGAGACCAAAGGCAGCCTACAATTTTCATGCTTTAGGAAACACACAAAAAGAAAAATATAAAAAGAAGTCAGAATCATAGCAGAAGGAATAATTTAATAGATTGCATTTGTCAGCACTTCCCAACACTGGCCTGATTCTGTACTTTCAGGATTGTTGGGGAAAGTCCTGCTGACTTCACAAAACCCGGAGCTTGTCTGGTGCTGAGTACAGCTGAACACTCACACTCTGATTGCTCATCCCATTCTGATACACTGCAGCTTCTCAGCATATGATATTGCATTTCCCCAGGCTTACTGGGCAGATTTTGCTATGCCAAAAAAGGCTAATCTGGCAAGTAAGCAAAATGCTGAATCTCTGAACATAAACTATGAAAATCAATCAACTGGGGAAAAGTCAAGCTGAGTGGGAGAAAAGGGCAGGAAAAAGCATCTGGAGTGTATTTTAAACTCTGAACACTTTAATGTATATAATTATGGCATGTGATACACATGGGACAAATCTTGCAGTGATCTTTCAGGGGAAGTTCCCACTTACATCATATTCCCTGTGCCCATAAGGTCATGGAGGCTGTTGCCTTCCCAGAGTTCCCAAGTTTTATATGTCTATGCTATGTATATATATATATATATATATTTTGGATGATACTTCCCAGGAGACAGCATCTAGAGGCGGTGGGAAAGTTTATGTATTTTGGTGACCCTGGGAGTTATGCTAGTGGGGGATGTTGACTCTCAGCAGGACTACTCAAGCCTCCCATAGGAAGCTAAATTACAGAAATACAGGAAAGCAGGCACTCCTCGAAACAAGCTGGGAAGTAGGAATGGCAGAGGCCTCAATCACACAGCAAGACTCAGGCTATTGTATTTTATAAAGTAAAGGAAAGAAGTTCTGCTAGAATTAGAAACATGAAAAAAGAGATAATATGTCATTTTCCAGATAATGAACATCTAGCACCTTCACCAAACTTGGATCAAATCCTATTTTTTATTCCACCTATGAGAACTGGGGAACATCCCGTCTTCCTTTTTCTTTCCCCCTAGCAAAGCCCAGTTTTTTCTTTGTACACCAGGTTTAAAATCTCCTCACGCACCTCCGTGTCCATTGGCTTTCAGTTTGTGTAAATTCTGAAGTTGTTAATTACAATTGGAGGCTATTATTTGATAAACCATTGTATAGCTCTGGGTTTGCAACCTTTCTGTTTTCAATCTCAGTGCATTCTGAGCATGTACAAAAATATGGAAGATGGATGTATGTGGGAAGTCACTTGGAAAGCTTGACTGATGTCTCTTCAGGATTTTCATATTCAAAAGTGAACAGCTGAGTGCATCTTGCCTCATGCCAGAGTCATTCAGGATGAATTTGCACCCTAAATTTAACTGCAAAGCATTAAGACAAGAAAGCAGTTTCGGGATACAAATTGTTCTCACTGTGTTTTAGAACCATTTCATGAGTTCTGTATACCCTGACTGTATAAATGCACAAACACATGCACAAAAGAATATATATATACACACACACACACACACACACATATATATATATACACACATATACATATACATATGTTTATATGTATGTATGCAGTATGAGGTTATGAACAGCCCAGTGGCAGACCTGGGGTTACCAGGTTAAACCTTACATGTGACTGCGAAGCCTCTCAGTCGGACACCTGAGGCCACAGCCATGCTGCTGCATAAGTGACTGCTCAGCATGTGGCTTTGAGACCAGGGAACAAGAAGCCAGTTAAATAATTTGTTTAGGAGTTTTCTGTAGTCTTGCTGGGAAGCTTCAAGGAGAAACCCTGACAAAAGGAGCAAAACTGAGAGTCAGCTGGTGGGGTGAAAAGCTTCCCACAGTTTCACATATTTTTGTGGAAGGGTAAGTATGTTGAAACCCAGCAAAATGGGAACAAAATGTGAGCTGGCTGTCAGACTGAGCCTTCAAAAGCACTGACCACCAGCCGTGCTACAGAGCAGCAATCACTGGAGACACTTTCAGCCAGAGGCTGGGTCTGCCATGCCTCACATGGGACATCCCACGGGAAAGGCCCCAGCAGCAGGAGATGCCTTTGCCACGAGGTTATCCTGTCAGCCCAGTGAAACTGGCACTCAGGATAGTTCCTGCACCCAGTCACATCTTTTGGATCACAATCCAGCCCCCTGTTCTTTTCTACCCATAGATCCAATTTGATACAAAAGTGTGTAAATGAAGCATTGAAGATTTGTTTCAGGGATGTGCCAACATGCTACAGAGTCAGATGCTAGGACTGTCATTATCTCTCCCGCAGATGTCCTGTGATGGGATGTGGCCGGTGGGGTTGTGGGCCAGATTGTGTCTGTGGGGTTTAGGGGATGTGGCTCCTTGTCATCACACCCATAGCAGTATAAATTACTGTCATATCCTCAGGATGACGTGACTGAGTCATTCTGAGGCTCTCATAGGATTCCAGCTTCATTTTCAGTATAGAATATACAATCTAGATTGTAACAGCATTGTTTAAAAAGAATATATGTAAGAAGCCTGCATGTTTGTTTAGTTAATGACCCATGAGAATGCAACCTTTGAGGGGCATAACTTCTAATGTCATTGTATTTCTACATTTAGTGAGGTGGCTGTCACACTAAAGACAATTAAGCTGAAATGTGTGTTCAGTTAAGACTGGTAGTCAGCCAGCTGGGTAGATAATCTTCTGATGTTCCACACTTTCAGGGGAAATCGTGTAGTGCAAAGAATCTGCCTGCAAAGCCAAGCACTGTTTCAAAATACTTGTGCAACCTCAGTTACTTCAATAAGTCTGGCTGCATTAAAGGATATTTCCTTTGCCCAGGTTAATTTAACTCACTGTGCATTTCACAATTATCTCCCATTCCAAGGACTTAATCAAAGTTGGGAAATCAGGCCTTGCAGCAAAACTAAGGAAATTTTGAATCTGGATTTTACAGGTGGGAAAATAAAGGTCATCTGTGTCAAAAGTCAAGATTGTTGCAGTGTCTTGTTGTCAGATCACAGGCTATACTTTTTCTCTGCTTTCAGAAATGCAAAATGAAATCCTACAGGCACATGAAAAAAGAAGGAGGGACAATTTAGACTGAACGGGGATGAACAGATGTATTTCAAAAGGCAGACTTCTAGGTAAATAGTATGAGAATCCTACTGCCACAATAGCAAGAGAAAAGAGATGGAAAAAACAGCTTGCCAAGGTCTGAGAAGGGCAACCAAAGCAAATTTCTTACCAAAACCCACAAGATACAATAGTTCTCCAGACTAACACATGAAGTGCTTAAGCCTGGGTATGTGACCATGTGTTGATGTGCTTGTATATGTACTCTCTATTCATAAAACATGAGCCATCTGCTATACATCTTGGAAGATAAGAGCAGATTCTCCTCCCCCAACGTTGTATAGCTGATGGAATTGTCTTGGGACACCTTTTGAATAACAAATGTTGTTGATTATTTGATAGTTTTAGTGTGTGTTTAACACAGCAAAGACAAACTCTGTGAATTCCTGTATGATTTTGCTTGCTTAGCTTCTGCACTCCCTCCATTGTGTGTGATTGTACTGCAGTATAAAGCAACATCCTGTGGATATAAAAAGGGTACAAAGATGACATTTACTAACAGTACCCACTCAGACAATGAGATAAAGGAAGAATTGAACCCTGTTTGCAAAAAGAAAGGCACTATTAATAGAAACAGGGTGTGTATCAGGACTTGTTTCCTTGATTGTTGATAATTTGTGGGGCTCTGGAGTGTGGCAAGCTCCTGCTGGGGCCAAGCATGCACCATTCCCAAACCCATGCACAGTGGTGTGCTATCTACAAAAACAAGTCATGCATAAAAAAGTCAGTTCTCCATTTCTTACAAAACCTTCCTCTTCCAGGTGAGTCTGGGGCTTCACCGTGCTCTTCACGCATGCTGGCCTACTTCCTTTTGCTAGTCCTGTGGTACACATCCATCCATGCTGTTCCTTGGCTGTGAGCATACAGCCAGTAAAACACTCCTACACGTGTCCTGTTTACAAGCCCTCTTTTTTTTTTTTTTCCATTCCTTCCTGTTTAAGGTTTCCAGCTGCCAGGCTTTCCTGGTTTTTGGCTGCTCAGCTGCTTTCCGGGGTTGTTGCCCATAGTGTTGCTCCTCATAGCACTGTGGCATCATATCCCGAAGGAAGACTGGTGCAACACTGTTTCCCATTTGAGTAATCCTTTTGTTCAAGCAGGAAGGATGATTCCTTTCTGCCATCCCGACAGGCTCTCCTCCAGTGACAAACCTGAAGTTTTATAGTATTTGCTACAGTGATGGATTTTCAAGCAGAGACCATCAAGTAATGTAAATCAATATGGCTTTACTGGCTTCAGAAGAGCCATGCTGATTTACTTCAACCAATGATGCATCCTTGTCTGTCTGCTATAAAAGAACACTTCTCTCAGAAGCAAATTAACTACAGTAGGATTTCAGATGGTTGGGTGACTCCTTGAATTCCACCTTTTATTTCTCTTTCTATCATTTTTGCCATTATCCTTGCATTCCTTATACGGTTTTCTGCTTGACTTAATGAAGTTATGATTCAGGCTTGGTGAAAACTTTGACACATAACACATACCATATCTGTGACTTCTGTACTTCTATTAGTCAGGAAAAAAAATTAGCTTTGGAACCGGTGGTTTCCCACTGTCTATCTCTGAGGAGTCTGGAGATAAGACTTCCTCTCCAGTTCCACCCACTGAGAAGTCATTAGCACAGCTCTCTTACAGACATTAGGTCCCTATAACATGCTGTTCCCAGGCACTGTCCCTGTTCCTGGCTTGCCCTGGTATCATGGAAATATGATTATTTTTTTCCGTTGGTACTTCATGCTTAAACAAGCTCATAGTTTGCTGTGGCATGCTAGAATAACACATTCTAGTCTTGAGCATAATTGGATCTATATCAAGATTGATCCTTTAAGGTTTTCTCAAAATTTTACACATAGAGTGCCACTATTTCTCCCATCTGGTGACAAAGCTCTGAGAAATATCAAAGAGCTGAGAAACCTATTTATCCTTAAGCTGCTATTTGTTTCCTTTCTGAACACTGGCAAAAAAAGTCCAATCAAGTGCCAGAGCTGGTCCATTGTTAATTTTCAATTCAGTTAAAGATATAAAAAAAAGAGTTTGTACTTGGCAGTTGCTGCCTGAAGGTCCTGGTTAAAATAATCACCCACAGGAGTCATTCAGGTAAGCAAAGGGCAGAAATTTTGGCTGTCGAAAACCTTCCCTTGTTTTCCCTCCTCCTGTCTGTCTGCTCTTTATTCCTCCAGTTGTTCTCTGTCTTATTCTGCTGAACACCTTCCTACCCTTCCCATCCCTGAGTGGGGGTTTCAGCAGCACCTCTCCAGGAAAGTCATCCTCGCCCTCTCCAAGCTTCTCCGTTCAAGGGCCAGGTCAGTCTGAATGTTTCATCTTAGGTTAAGTGTTCAAAAAGAGGCTGGACAGAAAAACTCCATAAGCCTTCATAAGAGCCTGAGCTGTGTTTGCAGCCAGGGTGTAGGCAGTGACCCTCTCCCTGACCCCGAGCGAGCAGTGAGGGTGAAGATTTTGGAGGGTGCCAGGCAGGGTTACGTGCAGACCGGCTTAAAATCAGAGCCCATCCAAATTTTTTTGTGCTTAAATATGTTATTCACACATGCCTACACCTCTAGACACATTAATAATTAATTAGCATTAGACAAGCAGTGATGATCCACAGAAAGCCTCACAGAGGTATTCATTCTAAAAAAATAACAAACAGTTTTCCTCATCCCATAAAGGTTCTCCAGCCTGTAGATGCAGTAGAGACTGTCTTTAAGAATAGATAAGGTTAAGAAAGACCATAAGGCAGCTATATATCTCCTGCAACATATGACATACCTAACTGTCAGATCAAACCCATATCTACAGTTTAAGGGTTCCTGCTACATAGCTCATGCTTGCTGCAGTGCATTATTCCAGCCTCTTCTCTGCAGCAGGACAGGAATCCCGTGTCCCCTGGACAAACCCCACTTCCATGGGAGTCCTGCAGGAGTCTTGCATCAACATGTGGGAATCCAAGAGGAAAATTTTATTCTGGAAACACTGAAACAAACAAACAGAAAACCACTAACAACAACAATGGAAATAAAGAGATCGAGAACTAAGAGACAAAAGGACTTTTACAGGAAATAAAACATTAAAATACCCCGTGCTTTGGACAAAGGGGCCCTTACATGGAATAAACTCTTTGGAGATGTCTTGTCTCTTCCCTCTGCTGCCAGATACAAGGCTTGCTCATCTACTTTTTTTTTGAACATGCCTATCTGGCATGCAGCTGTGGAAGTACAGACAATGAATTTACATGAGGAGAGCTCTTAACAGCAGCTTCCACGCTTCTCTGGCAGATTTGTACAAACTGGATATGACATTACCAGCAGCCAGCCACATCTTGCTCCAATAAACAGTGCCATTTATTATTGAACTTAAGGGGACTAGCTCAGCAAGGACTAGGGAACTGAACACTGCTGGCTAGAGTGTGAAGTCAAAGGTGCTGGTTTTACCCAGATCTGGGCTGTGACAGTGATACGTTTAAGGAAGAAAAAGACCCAATATAGAGTTCCACCTTCACTGCAGAAAGGTGACATTTGGGAAATCCTTCCCCAAAGTACCTTACCCTTGAACTAACTCTACAGTTAGCTCATGCTCTACGTGCTTTTCCATGTTGTTCCCTATTTCCTCTCTGAGAAACTGAGTGGCCAACTAGGCTAACCCTATTTCCCAGCGGCACCCTTCAACTTTGCTCCTAACTTCTGCTTCATGTTCATAACTGGATTAGATAAGAAACAGTTCAAATCTCAGCGTCAGCCAGGAGATACAGGACGCTTACATGAAGAAAAGGAGATGCAGCCCGCTTGGGTCAGCCCAGAACACTTCCTGTGATACCAAATGGCTGTACTGGTTCCCTTTCATTGAGCTCCACTTTCCAATGTCCCCATTAAAGTTCTCCGCTCCCCAGGGACCTCTGCAGAGTGGCTACATGGTTTCTGCGCAGAAATCCAGGATGTCTATAGTTCTTCAGGGAGTGACGGGGACAAGGCTCTGACTATGCTCAGATCCAAAAATTTGGAAGGACATCCCAAAGCACTACGTCCCAAAGGAAGCAAGAAGAGCCATGAGGTTTACATATAAATATATATATATATACATATTTATGTATATTATGTATATATATATATATATATATATACACCTCTTGAGGAGGTGTGAGATAGGGCTGAGAAAGGCCTTAGGTCTTTAAGGTAAGACTCAGCAAGGAGGGTTCTTGAAGGACAGGATGTCCGTGGAATTTGACTCCAGATTTACTGTTGGGCATATACAGCCCCATGGGCAGAGTCATCATGTGTCACTGTATGTCATCCCTGTGCCTTATCAAAGCCTGTAGTCTCATGCCAGCTTTGCTGAAAGGGAAGGGCACTTGTCCAGAAAGCAAGGAGCCACCATGTACAGGTACCTGCATTGTTGGTGACTGCAAGAGGTCCACTGGGAAACAGCCACCAACACCAAGTGAGGGGAATTGCCATTCTGCTTCCCAGTGAGAAATTTGTCTACAGCTGAGGTGAGTGCTGGTCTGGGTTTGGGAAAAGCCACTAAGCAGAGTGGTACACGGGATACAGGACTTGAAGGCATAGTTTAATGGTGAACATATTGGTGGTGCTGGGTTGACGCTTGGACATGATGATCTTAAAGGCCTTTTCCAACCTTAATGGTTCTATGATTCTATGATTCTTTGGAAGCTGCTAAGGCAAGACAGCCCCCATGTCCTTGCCGGTTGGTGCTAGGTTTGGATATCCTGGAACTGCCTTCGTCTAGCTGTATGTTTTTCAAGAGGGTCTTCTTTTTGTAAGGGAAGGTTTTGACAATATGCTGTAGTACTATTATTTCCAGTCCTTACCTTCCCATAGAAATATCATAATCCCTTCCACACTCTCACCCTTGGCTCAAATAGGCCATGCGATAAGATATTTTTAACTATGTCTCTATGAAATCTCAAGACTATTGTTCAAAAATTTAGCTTACATCTGCTTTTCTGTGCAGTGGATATTGATGTGCCTGACAGGCACTGGTTTCATTACACAAGTAAGCTCTCTATAAATATTATTTTTAACAGTGGTAAGAGAGAGAAAATTCAGAGGGGGAAATGATGGCAATCCAGGAAGCTGTGACACGTGGCTCTAAATCTTGTTCTGAATTTCAGTTTTCCGTGACTATTTGGAGAGCAGGCTTCAATTCTGAGGCAGGAAAGCAAGTTAAAAAAGTAAACTGCAAAGAAGGATCGAGTGACTCACATGAACCACAGGGCTCCTCAGATCCTGTTTTCAGCTGGGACTCCATTCTCATTTCACATTCATGCCCCATAGAGCCGCGTTCCAACAAAGGCATTCTTATCTGATAGAAGCCTTCCTTTCTGACATACTTTTTCTTTGCCTATCAGCAACATTGCCTCATTGTCTCCTGCTCTTTTTCCAAGAACTAGTCCCCGTGACTTAGCAGATATGTGCAGGGACATATATAAATGCAGCCTGAGATGTTCATTTGGACAGGGAAAGTAAGTCTGCAATGGGGAGGAGGTTCTAAGGTGGTGCTATGTTTTTGTAGAGGAGATAAGTCAGCTAGTCATAATTACCCATTGCTACAGAAAACTATTTGTATCTGTTCTTAAAGAAATGCATTTTTGTACATTTCTTTGCTACCTTTTTTCAGAACTGAGTTTTCTAGCTTCCATATGAGGATGTCAAGTGTAATAGTTCCACAGAAGTCAAGAGATGACAGGTACTGATTCTCTCCTACCAGCCAGTCCTGTCAGAAGACATTAGATTGTTTTCACATGAATTGTTCTTGACAATTTTGCCTTAATTGTAACTTCCAGCTGCCCAACAACTGCTTTAGTAATTCTTCCAGTCATTTTTAGGAACTGAGGTTAAGCTGACTAGTTCCATCTTTTTCTTTTGAAAATGAAGTACAAAATTTGCCCACTACTGATTTTCTCAGGCCTCAATATTTTTCCAGAAGCTCTCAACTATACCACCAACAGCTCCTAAACTGCTGGTTGTCTCTAAAGACTCTGTGGTGAACTTCATCAGATACCAGAAGCTGGAACCATCTATCTTATATACACATTCTCTGTGCCTTTGTTGTTATCCCTCCTGTTTCCAAAAAGGGCAAAAGGAGGACTCATGAAACTACAGGCTGATGGGCCTCATCTCAGTCCCTTGTAAGACGATGCAACAAGCCATGCTGGAAGTCATTTCTAGGCACGTGAAGGACAAGATGAAAATTAGGTGTAGTTACATGAAATCACAAAGGCAAGTCACACTTGACAATTAGACAATCATTTATGATGAAATGACCATCTTGGTAGATGAGGGGAGAACAGTGAATATTTTCTTCCTTGACTTCAGTAAGGCTTCTGACATTGTCTGTAATAACCTCCTCACAGACAAGATGTTGAAGTATGGGCTGAGTGAAAGGTGAAGTGGACAGAAAACTGGAGAACTAGACCTAGAGCACTGTGATCAGTGGTACCAAGACTAGTTAGAGGCCTTTAGCAGTGTACCCCAGGGGTCAATACTGGGTTAAATTCTGTTCAACATTTTCATTAATGACCTCGATGATGGTGTAGAGTGCACCCTCGGCAAGTTTGTCCAGGAGGAGTAGTTAATATACTGATCTAGCCAGAAGGATCTCAACAGGCTGGAGAAATGGGCCTGCAGGAGCCTCATCAAGTTCAACAAGAGGAAGTGTGAAGTCCTGTAGCTGGGCAAGGACAATCCCAGGCACCAGCTCATGCTGGAAGTCAAGCTGAAAAGCAGCTTTGCAGAAAAGGACCCGAAGGTCCTGGTGAACACTAAGCTGAACAAGATCCAGCAACAAGCCCTAGTGGTAAAGATGGTATCCTGGGCTGCAGTAGGAGTGTCACTGACAGAACGAAGAGGGTGACCTTTCTTTTTCTATTCAGCACTGCAGAGACCACATCTGAAGTACTGTGTCCAGTCTGAGATCCCCAGAATAAGGGAGACATGGCCATGTTGGAGGCAAGGGTGACTAAATCATTAGGGGACTCAAGCATGTCTCCTGTGAGGAGAGGCTGAAAGAGCTCAGGATGTTTAGGGTGGAAAAGAGAAGGTTCAGAGGAATCTCATCAATATGCATAGGTACCTGAAAGCAGGTTGCAAAGAGGATGGAGCCAGACTCTTCTCAGTGGTGACTAGTGACACAGCCAGCAGCAATGGGCAGAAACTGAAACACGGGGCGTGCCAACTGAACATCAGGAAATACTTTTTCACAGTGAAAGCACTGTCACAGGTTTCCCGGGGAGCCTGTGGAGTCTCCATCACTGGAGTTACAAAAGCCATTTGCGCATGGTCCTTGGACAATCAGCTCTAAGTGGCTTGAGAAGTGGGGTTGGACCTGATGACCTCAGCCATTCTGTGACTGTCTTAATAAGATTTTTTTATTAATTCATAGCAAAGAGCTCAAGATTTAGCTTAGGCTTGCACTCCTGACAAACAGCATACTCCACAGGACATCAAGCTGAGTCATGAGATCCTTAAATGGAGTACAGCCAACCATTATCCCCATTCATCTTCTCCTAAGAGTGTTCATAGTGTTTGATTGCAAGGGAATAGAACCCCTTGCATTGGATGTAGGGGAGCCCATTGTGAGGGTGAGTCTTGTGGAGTAGAGGTTTCTCCTCCACAGCTGATGGTGTTGCAACCCTCAGTAATTGTTCTTTCTTTTTGTCCTTCAACATCTCTACTGGCAAAATCTGATGACCCTGAAACTTTCTCAGCCTAAACTACAGCTGGAGAGATTCATCTAGTGTTTTTACTTGCTCACACAAAATCTGATCTTGCATTTTTTCCACAAATTTCATGAGCTCAGGAAGGGAAACTAGCAGTAATTATGTGCCCCTAGCTTTACAAACCTCTTTGCTGCCCTTCCTGTAGCTTCTCCCCAAACTATTTCCTGCAAAGAGTCTGATACACCATTTCCTGTTAATCTCCCAGGAGATTCTCTTACAAGACTCCAACAGTGTTAAGCTAAGTGTCACATTCTGTTATTATAACAGTTGCCTCATTACTTGAAAACATTTGCATTATTTAGGAAAGAAACCAAAATTTTCAACAAACAAAGCCTATATATCGCACTTTAAAACTTATTTTAACTGTACAGGTGTCATGAATTCCATTGTACATTTGTACTTTTGACTGGGGTGTTTTCTGGAATTTTTTCCTGCGTACATCAGGACAAGAGCACTGCATAAATCTGAGGCCAGGCATAGAAATAATCATAACCTAATTCAACTCTAAAACCCCTAGAAATTCAAAGTTTTAACATAGAAAGGCAGGAAGACAGTAATGGTCCAGTCCCATCCAGTTTGAAAGCACTGGGCTGATTTGTGTCTTTCAGCTTCAGGGAGACCCAGCAGATAGAACTGTGGAGTACCTCTCCAAGCTGTTGAGATGCACAGACTCAAGCTCTCAATTACGTTCATTTGAGGCTACACAGTAACAATATGATAATGTTCAGCTGTATGTGAAAATGGAACCTTATGTAAATATACACAGAAGAGTTTAAAACAGATACCCCATTTAAAATGATACCTACTTGGCAACATGGTCATCTTGGAATGAAAGCAAGGAGAGGATTCATTGACTGGAAGCACTGCTCAAATTCCCAGCACCAGCTTGTCTCCTTAATTTGTTTTGTTTCAATAGCCAGGAGTACAGACAGAAGCTCCAACAGACAGAAATCACCAAGTCTTTGCTGAGGCATCTCTTTAAAGGTGATTCTCCAAAATATGAGGGTGAAAAACACTAAGTGGTGCAGGAGATTATTGTTTAATTGTAGTCAGCTTCTACCACTCTAGAAGCATTCAACACTTGCAAGTGCTCTGCTCAGACTTATGTTGCAAGAGCTTTTCTTTCTTACTTCTTTCCTGCCTAAATATCCTCAGGCTCTTGAGTGACTGAAACCCACTAAAAAAGACAGATGGCCTTTTGATAATATCTAATGGAATGTGTAATCTCAGATTCCCTCCCATGCTGAACTCTGTGACCCAGAATGAATATGTGCAAATTTCAGAATTCTAGTTGAATAATTAAATGGAAACATAATAAAGTAATTGAGCTGTTCTATTACAAATTTACGCAGAAAGCTACTGGTATTGGAGTAAAATTGAAGATTTATATGGTCAATTACTTTAGAACAGAATCATGCATAAAATATATGAAAAATATATTCTAGTTTTTAAGACAAAACTACATGTAAGGAAGCCTCCTTCCCAAAATAGTTAACTAATTGCATAGATTAGCAGGGTCATTGCGATACTCAAATGCATTATGGTCTATTCTTTCAAATGCAATTACGAGCATTCAATTTAAGAACCAGTCTAAATGGGCATATTTCACTCCATTATTTCAATCTAGCTAAGAGTAAATCAGTGAATAAATCAACATTTCACCATTATCTGATTGTTATAGGATTAACAGGAAGCTGATACTACCAAGCAGTTCTTTATAGACTGGCACTCTACTTAAAAAACCATGTTCTGATTAAGCTCCTAGTGTGCTTTTGCACTATTCTATATTTCTGCATGTTCTTACGTGCTTCTAAAAAGTGACAGTGACTGAAGAGGACATTGTATATTGCCCAGATAAAGTCTAAAGCTCTCGCTGTTCCACACAGCATATTTGTTGGCTTGTTCAATCTCCTCTTTACAGTGTTTCTCCTCTGCATGACAAATTGGGCTTACTGGCTGTGTTTGCAAGTCTTACAAGCCTTTCAGACCTCAAAATATGACTAGGAGGTATTAACAACAATAAAAGCTTAAAGCCCCAAACACCAGCTTCCTGAGCTAGAAAAATGAACGCTCTGTCTGCTAAGAATAAAAATGCTTTTCCCTTTAGGTAGATCAGTTCACGGAAGGAGACACAAAGCAATTACCCAGCGCGTTCCACGTGTGTAAGCATCTGACAGCATGCTGTAGGCAGGCTCCAACCTGTCACATACAATACTGTAAGGATTCAAGCACATGCACTGGAACTTTTATGGATGTCTTAATATCTACTTAATAATGTCAAAGTCTTTGTCACCTCAGCAGAGAGGTTTCTTGCATGGAAGATAAGTTAATACGAATTAGAGGAGCAGAGAGCATTATTTGGGGTTTTGTACCATGTTTTGCCTCAACTTCCTCATAAAAGCTACTGCCTCTACATAAGGTGTTTCCATCAAAATGAGATCAGGGTGTATAAAAAGGCAAAGGGAAATCTCTAGCGAAACCACAAGATGAGCTGCCTAATTATTTCAATCCACAGCCGATGGACTATTAGACGTAATGAATAGATTGCTAACTGTTAACAGCTGTCTCAAGTTTCAGACAGAGATGGCCATATTTATCCCATAAAGAGACCAGGAGGCAGCTGGAACTTTGTAATAAGATTATTCTGCAATATTAGCAAGGCAAAGGACAAATAGACTTACTTTTCCTGGATGGAGCAATATCAGGCGAGTGCAGTAAATGTAAACCCCTCCAACATGATGTCAGAAACACCAGTAAATGAAGTCCATATGCGCATCTCAGAACATAAACCTACGTCATCTAATGTCCCTGGAAACTATGTCACTGAAAACAAACAACGTCTGCAACCCAGGTCAAAGTCACATACACAAAAACAGGACTATCTAGTTGCCAGTAGCAATGTTTCACAAAAGAGTCATCCCATCTACAACCCTTCTGTCTTTACCGTAAGGGAGTATCTTCAGAGCCCTATCAGAACACAGCCCCAGAAACAACTATTTGTGATTCAGCTGAATACTGAAAGTTGTAGATTCAAGTATAATGCTTGTTTACAACAGTTCAAACTCTGGATAGTCCTTCCACAGAAGTTTGTTGACAGATTCCTGTATTTTACACTGAACAGTTGTTGGATGCAGATGGGTATCACACTTCAACTACTGATCTGAACCAAGAAAGCAACCACTTGAACTGCATTTTCTTCAGGCCTGGATTCTGGAGTGAGTGACTGGGCTGGGACCAGGACATCTGTGGACTTTGATAAGGAAAGCCTAATTAAGGACCTCTTTCAGGATCAAGGGTATAGGTATCAAGTAGATTAGCTCTTTCTAGTAGTGGGCAGACACAGACACAGCCAGAGGTACATATTAAGGGGCCTTGGGAACTTCACAAGCAAAAAACCCAAAGAGCTCATGGGGTTTAAGCATCTTCAAGGCTTATGAAGTCCAGCTCCAACAGTGGAGCCAAATCACACTCACATCCAAGACATGGAGGCAGTTACTGGATCGTGTCCAAAACTGCCCAGTCTTGCAGCTATACTATGTGGAAGCTGATCACAACAGTACCACAAAAGTACTTCTGGCAAACAATGTATACAGATCCTAGAGGAAGATGTTATCCACATGGGGGTGGTCCCAGCTTCAGACAATGTCTAAAAATTCT
Source organism: Pseudotriccus pelzelni (assembly GCA_035584735.1). Lineage (NCBI taxonomy): Eukaryota > Metazoa > Chordata > Aves > Passeriformes > Tyrannidae > Pseudotriccus > Pseudotriccus pelzelni. The sequence continues at coordinate 75,623,543 of JAWMRA010000001.1, forward strand.
GCATTTCTGTCTTCTTGTACAAAGTGACTACATTTATTTCATTGCCTCCTGTATTACACTGTATTATTCTGTCACTTTCAGAGGCAAGGACACTAAATTGTCAGTTCAATGTTATACTATGGAGAGATAACCAGGAGTGTTCTCTGAGTAACATAATGAAGTGTTCTGAAAGTGGATACTTTCAGAATAGAAACTATTTTGAGGAAAGGTTTGTGTATACTAGTTTGGAAAGCACTTAGCATATTTGTGTTGACAGTGGAGAGAAAAATAAATAAATAGAAATTAAATAATAAACAGAATATAAAATACTGAAATAATAGAAATAAGAATATGCTGATAGCTAAGTATTGCTTTTACAGATGGAGTAGAGAACTAATTCTCCCAGATAACAAGATAATTCTTGCCTTTCTGAAACAATATAAAGAAACAGATTGTAACAGTTTATAAACAGCTACTGTGTTTAAAGACTACTAGAGGAAGGAGAATACTAATTTAGAGGTCAAATCTTTGGGGCTCATATTATCAAAATTTAGCTAAAGTAAATGATTCTGTGACTGAATTATACTGGAGAGATTTGTTGGATCCAAACTGACCAAGAGTACACTGCCTTGCCTGCTCTGTTCTGCATAATTAACTATCTTATTAACTAGACAATTGATTCACTGCCTTATTGATTGATTGTTGCATTCGTTCTCTCTTTCTTCTTTTTGTTTTGCTGCCAACTTTATCAGCTTAATTGCACAACTTTCTTCCTAAGTGATTCATTCCCTAATCAACTCTCTCATTCACTGCTGAGCCTGTTTCTCACCCAGTTCACTGCTCAGCTGAATCCCAAGCCTTCACCTGCCTGATCTTCTTGGCATTTGTGACAAGCTGTGGGGCCCCTCAGGGTTCAGACGACAGTTTCTGTTTGATGCTTTGGACACCGGGAGATTTGGTATTTATTCTGCATGTGCTGGAAGAAAAAACACAGTTTACATAAGCAGTGATCGGCTTTTGGTGTTCTGATAGTGAACTGAAGCTATGAAAAGTCATGGTAAAGGCTTTGTAAAAAAGTCTGTTTCTCTCTTTCTATGGATGCCTCTTTTAGACAACACACTTGTCTACACGACAACTGACTGCTACCATACTGCCCGAGGTAAAACTGCTTTTCAAATCTTAATTACAGAAGACAAGCAAATCTGCTTATTGCAAATCTCAGGAAAGATTTCTCAGCAACTTTGACTGCCTGATCAGCCCGGCTAGCTGACCAGCTGAAAAGGGCAGCAAAAGCCACTTAAAAATTAAATCAGGTTGCATAGGATCTTGTCCCTTTCAAGTGTTGAATACCACCACTTCCCTGGCCAGCCTGTTTCCATGCTTGACTATCCTTTTTGGAAGATGTTTTCCTCTATCTCCAATCAGCAGCTTCTTCAGTGCACCTTGTTGTTTCCAGTTCACCTTTTCCTATGCACTTCTCAGAGAAGGTGGACTGCTCCATCTTCTCCACAGTTCCCATTCCAGTAGCAGAGGATGGAAGTTAGATCCTGCTCACTCTTCTCCTGTATGACAGAGGCTCCAACGATATGACAATATGACAGCAAAATGAGAAACTGCCAGATGCTGAGAACAGTGGAAGGGAAAAGTGGCTGGACAATCCCAACCTGGGGCTAAACTAATAAAACAATCCAAGAAACTGACAGATAACACATACGGGGAAAGGGATGTCTTGGGAACTTATCTTGGATGAAAAACATGTCAGAGCACAGTAAGAATAAAAAAGATTCCCGGATTTACAGGGGTCACACAGAAAGGCCAGAATTCCTAAATAATTGTCTAAAATAACCAAAACCAAGGCCAATGAGGAAAAAGTAAATATAAGTGTGTTGTTTATTTTAGAGGGAAACAAAAAGGGTAAACCAAATAGTATGATTGGGAAGCTCATGGGTATCCATCAAAGCAGCCTTGCCCTGAGGTTGACAACAAATTGTTTTCCTGTCTGTACCACATCACCAACTTGCTTCTGTGTTCAGGGAGACCTGGAACATTTCTTTGACTGTCAACAAGAGGAAGCCCCAGAAGGGATGGAGGACTGACAAAACCTCTCTCCAACATACTCCTTCTGAGGTGCAGGACTTCTTTCTTTTCCCTTTAATATTTGCTATCCCAAATTTTCTATCCTTTCAGCTTCTCCTACTCCACTTCACCATATCTTCAATCCTTCCATTTTTCCTGATTTTCTACCTATCATCTCATATTTCTCCTCTTCTTTCTAGGTAAATGAAATAATGCAAGCTATAACATGTAGCCCTTTTCCACCTATAGTATTTACTATAGTTAAAACACCCTGCTTCCACAGGGCTATCTTAAACCTCTAAATCTTTGGTAGCTTCCTTTCTTAAAAAAAGTGAGTGTTCGGCAGTCACATTACATGTCTGCCAGTTTTCCCTAACTTTTTTTGAACTAATTTGGCTTTTCAGCAGAATGTGGAGGAGCTGAGGACAACTGAGTTCCTGTCGGTTCTGAGAATGCTTAGGACCAGGCAAAAGAAGGACGCAAGTTAGTGCTGCCACTGGCAGAAAGAACAGACTAAATTCACACATTATGTATTGTCTGGCAGCAGCTGGCAGCCTAAGCCACAGGCACTCTGCTCCTGGCTGGTGTCAGTGTTTGCTTGTTCTTGCCAAGCAGAAGCACCACAGGAGACAAGAGAGAGAGCTGGAGCATTGCAGAGGGATAACTTATACAAGACGGGACACAAATCTGTAGGAAATTCTGCTCAGGGAAACACGTACCTTTTAAATACATGAAAAGCTGCCCGAAATAAAAATCACATGAAACATTTCCACTCAGGATTTGACAAATGACTGGTTGGAACTATTTACCTAAAATCAGATTTGTGATTAAAATCAAACTTATGCTGTTTCAAGTTCATAATAGAGCTTTTTTAAATTTAATTTAAAATTAAATCTAAAATAACTTTAAACAGCGCTATTGCTGATAAGGTACTTTGTCTTAATATGAGAAAATAGCTACAGGCAAAAGTTGCATTTGGAATTAAAGTTACACATGTAAGTTTATTTATAAAATAGAGACTGTTTTATTTTTTAAAACAACTTTAAGTGGCAAAAACTTAACAAGAACACAGTTTCATTCTATAGTGCCAGGAAATAAAACCTGCTTAGACTGATTTCAATGTACTAAATCAACTGAGATAATTTTATTTCAAAAAGGCAGTCAAGATCTAAACCAAGCTGGTTTCCTACACTCATATGTAAGCCTCCTTTGGAAGGTGTCTTGAAGGTATCTCAGTGACTTAGTCTCAGGCACATGGCGTGACTTTTGGGGATGGTTCTGTGCAGGGCTAAGGGTTGGACTCGATGATCTTTGTGGGTGCCTTCCAGCTCATCATATTCTGTGATTCTGTGAATTCAGCATTCAAGCCCCACCGACACAGGACACAGCCACAGATACCAGAGTAGGCCCAGCAGTGTTGGGCTTAATTTCTCAGCTTTCCTAGGTGAAGTAGATGCAGCACACTTACAGCTCACCCCCTTTGCAAGCACTTACCTTCCAGCATTTTGCACAAATGCATGGCTTTCTCATGGTAAGGATGCTGGTGCAACACTGACATGGGTTCATGCTCTCTATTTCCACAGCACTTGTGAAACTTTTAAACTGGAGATCTCTGAGAGACGAGTAATTTCTCTGAGAAATGTCAAATTTTAGAAGGCGTCAGGAAACAGACAGAAATGGCAGCCACAGGTCTGACACATTTGAAATTTAAGATAGTACAGTATGAACATTTATAAACATTTCAACTTACAAATGGCTTCATCAGTAAATCAAATTTAACTCTTTTACATACCTTTTTTCATCTGCTTTCACTATATTCACACCTTAACCTTCCAGGTTCTTTTGAGTTCTCTGCCACCACCTCCCTGCCTACCCTCAGCAAAACTCCTCACACCATCTTCACCAGCCTCTCTCTGAGCATCCTGCTTCATCTTTAGCTCCTGCTACCTAACTAACTACCTAACTTCAATTTTGGAAATTCAGTGAATTAAGATTTTTGGAAATAAAATAAGCGAGAGCACATGTCTGCAACAGCATCTATGTAGTGTCTATGACACTTGCCATCCATCGCCACCTCCAGGTACACACAGGTTTGCCTCAGAATATGCCTTGTGTCCAAAAACATTAACCTAAGTACAATTTTCACCAATTGCAAGAATCAAGAAGTTCACCCTAGAAATCAATCGGCAAACACCATGATCAAAGCATGAGAAACAACACAACTGAACTTGTCTTCCGCACAGTAATGACTATGCCTTGGTCTTCCTTTTAATAGTCTTCATTGTTTTATGAGGAACATTTTCAAATCCTAGAAAAGGAACTAAGATCCAGCCACCTCTGCATGATTTCCTCCCAGTGGGGATTTGCCAAAATTCCCCACCCACCCCGTGCAGGAGAAGCACATCCGCCCACAAACCTGGCACAGGAGGACCTTCCCAGTCCAGCAGGTCCCAGCACTCCTGCAACCACGGCTCTCATCCAGGGGGGTATATGGAAAATAAAAGTGACTCCAAGGTTTTCTTTGTTAGTAGCAAAAGAAATTAGTAGCAAGTCATTTTAAAGACCTTTCTTTCTTGCTTATCTATGCCTTTTGTGAAAACAGATCAGCCACTGGACAAGATGTTTACAAGCAAGTCATAGCACATCACAGCCTGTGCAACTTTTGTGGAAAAAATGATACATATGTAACTAATCTTTTGTCTTCCATGGGATTGGTTGATTACTGGAACAAGTAGGAAAAAAACCCAACATAATTTCTGGGCCAAGCAATTTTATTTGGTATATATTCTTTTCCAAACAGAAAAAGTATTGTTTCTCTAAAATTAAGGACAGATTGAATGTTGTGTGAGGTCTAAACTGGGCTTCAAGTTCAATCATTTGCTTGATTAGGGAAAAAGAGCAATGGGCCTTCTCTGACTAAGGTGCACGAGAGGGTTTTTTTGTTTTTTTAGTCTCCAGCTCTTCACAAAGCATGCTTGTATTCAAAAAGAGATGTTTTCATAAGCAAGCTTTTGTGTACAGCAGCGCTTCAGCTGTATTTCAGAAATTAAGAGTCATCCATCTGAGATCCGCTTTAATGACTAATTTCCCTACCATAGAGTTTAAAGTACAAAGAACAGCCACCGACTGGCAGAGCCAAGCTTTCGGTTGCCATGCAACACCACTGTCACAGGTTTCCCTACATCTTTTAATGCTTTTACTCTGCCTCTGTTCTTCATGGATGAAAGTTATGCAACGCTTTCTAGATACTTAACAGCAGATGTATTAAATTTCTAATCTGATATAAAACAGACTGCAATTTTCTACTGAAAAAGTCACATCAATGAATTTAATAATGTTTTAAATTATAGTCTTTGATAACAGAGTATCTAGTTTTCAAATCTACATTATGCTGATTTTCCTACCATATTTATCAGTGACAACTCCCTTTAGTCTATATGTTCTTTTAAGTGCCTGTGGGATTTTGTGGGGACAAAGATCTCATTCAGAACTTTGCAAAGCCAGCTGTCCACACCTTAGTTGGTGGAAAACACAAAGCATTTGCTTATCAGGAGGTAGAGATGGGCACCACGCCTCCTGTGATGGTCTCTAGCTGCTAGTCACCTGGTCCCCTTTGTGCTGACCAGACTGCAGAAAAAAAGCTGAAACCTCTCCATCTGAGCTGCCATTATATTCAAGGGTTTTTGCTGTCAGCTTGAATCAGATTTGAAGCAAAGAAGTAGACATAAACAATTTTATGTTTTCCAATGAGACCCTGAGTCAGAGTTGTCTATGCTGTTGCCTTTTAGTTCAGAGAATACCTTGTATTTTCAAAAGAGTAATTTAGTATTATCAATGGACTGTAACCAAAACTTAGAGCAATCTAGACATACTAATGGAGCTACACATACAGGCGAGGCTCCAGAGTAGCTCTGAATTGGCATAGACAGCCATTTCTAAGCACAACAGGCACCAGCCATCCAGAAAACAGTGCTGTCACATACATAAAGATGATTTTCCTTTCTTTTTCCTACACAGCTGAATACACAGGTTCTCTTGTTTCTGAAATCTGTTTTGCAAAAGTAAGAGCCTAATTCTATAAATTAGAGGAATAGCTTAGATTTCATATAGGCTACAACTGATTGCAAATTTTGTCTCTTTGCCATGATGATGAATATTCATAATTTTTGTTCTGCTCTTCGAGTATTAGAAATACATACTAGTGTTTTTTACAATAAAAAAGTGTTTTAAAAATAGATAATACTTACAGTATCTAAATTATGCTCCAAAATAGTCTAGAAAGATGTTGCCTGTATACTTATTTTTGTCAGTTGTTGACCTGAAATTTATAACAGGTATTACCATGTGATGCATTTGTATGGATTCACTGAATCTCTTTCAATACAAATGTTAGGCTTTGTAAGGCATAAAACTTAATAGGTGAAAGCCTTTTCTAAAGGCAATATTGCTTTAATATAGTTGTCATTTTATAAAGTGGGTTTTGCTTTTTCTCACTGAAAGCTTCATTCTGCTGCAGAGGAAAGTGCAGATGAGTCAAGAAAACAGGATAATTTTCATTATATTCAGAGTCTTTGAGTGAAAGCAAATGTGTTCCCTGGTTCCGAGAAACCTCATGTAAATCTTCTCCTGTGCAGATTTTCATATGAGTCGTTCTGTTTTTTAACAAGCAGCTTCTCCTCCTTCTCCCTTGCTTTTCACTGGTCCACGCTGCATCAGTCCCAGAAGTACTGACAGAAGATCCCTGTGCCCATCAGTCTCACACTTTTCTCATTCTTGTCCTTAGGCTTCTGTGCAGAAGAAATGCATGGGCATCAGAAAAGAGCCCTGCTTATCCCATGGCATCGCTGTATGTCTAGCTCTGACTTCAGACCTGGCCTTTATTGATTAAAAGCCAAGCAAACTACTTTCAAAGCAATCCAAATCAATCTGGTCTTCTTAGCATTTTGTGTCCTTTATTTTTTCGTCACAGCTGTTACTGTTTTTTTGGCATTCTTTTGGTCACAGCAAGGCTTATTAAAAGACAGAGACCTTTATTCAGTATGTAAGAAATTTTTTTTCTTTGTTGATGTGTCATCGATGTTCTGCTGATCAATCATCAATTCCATGAATTACATAACCTTTATCTAAGTTTGGGAAATCATAGAATCACAGAATGGCTTGGGTTGAAAAGGACCTTAAAGATATCTAGTTCTAACTCCACTGCCATGGGCAGGGACACCTTCCGCTAGGCCAGGTTGCTCAAAGCCCATCCAACCTGGCCTTGAACACTTTCAGAGCCGGGGCATCTACAGCTTCCCTGGGCAACCTGTTCCAGTGTCTTACCACCCTCCCAGGAAAGAATTTATTCCTAACATCTGATCAAAATCTACCCTCTTTCAGTTTAAAGTCATTCCCTCCTGTCCTATCACTACATGCCCTGGTAAAAACTCCATCTCTCATCAACCGCCCTTTAGGGACTGGAAGGCTGCTAGAAGGTCCCCCCAGATCAGGGAATTGATCCTTCCCCTGTACTCAGCACTGGTGAGGCCACACCTGGAGTGCTGTGTCCAGTTCTGGGCCCCTCAGCTCAGGAAGGACATTGAGGTGCTGGAGCAGGTCCAGAGAACAACAACCAGGCTGGTGAAGCGATTCGAAGACAAGTCCTGTGAAAAGAGGCTGAGGGAGCTGGGGTTGTTTAGCCTGGAGAAGAGGAGGCTCAGGGGAGATCTCATCACCCTCTACAACTACCTAAGAGGAGGTTGTAGCCAGCTGGGAGTTGGTCTCTTCTCCCAGGCAACTATCAGTAAACAAGAGGGCATGGTCTTAAGCTCTGCCAGGGGAGGTTTAGGTTAGATATTAGGGAGAAATTCTTTACAGAAAGAGTAATCAGGCATTGGAATGGGCTGCCCAGGGAAGTGGTGGATTCTCCATCCCTGGAGGTGTCTAAGGAGACGGGCTGTGGCACTTAGTGCCATAGTCTAGTAACTGTGGTGGTAGTGGATCAAGGGTTGGCCTTGATGATCTCAGAGGTCCTTTCCAACACGGCTGATTCTATGATTCTGTGATTCTAAGCTGAGAATCAGACTGAAATTTCATAAGAGGCTCACATGAAGTTTGAACCTCACATGAAAAGAAATCTATCCCTCTGATATTCAAGGATTTTTATTTTCAAGATTCTTTCTTTTACCTCTAAATTAAGATAAAATAAAAATGTTCAAAGCATATTTTGGATGGGTTTTGATTGAATTTGTTTATCTCCATTTGAAACATGTAAATCTTTAGCTTTAGCTTGTTTCTTTGATATTTACTTATTGAGGGGCATTTATGCCTATCAGTGTAAAAGACAGTGCTTACTTTTCATACTGATCCCAAAATTGTTCCTGTATAAATGGGAATTGCTTCACTCCAGCAGCCTAATCTCGGATACATTTTAAAATAAGTAGTACTGAAGAGGAGGAGAAAGAGCAAGAGAACAAGAGCTGGTATAGAAAGAAACATATGGAGAGATGTTGTATTCCATCATAACCCAACCAGACACAGATTTACACACCTTTCCAGTTAGCTATTACAAACCATGGGAAAAAATCAGTTTTTTAAGCTCACTAGAAACATTTGGTCATTCAGGTATCCTCAACCACATAATTTGGAACACATCCACAAACTCTGAGGGAACTGGGCATGAAAAGGCGGTCACATCTATCTGGAGCTTGGGTGACTTTGGGATGTCACACTCTAGCCCAGAGCTGGAGCACTGGATTAGTGAACACTGACAGTTGTTACTTAACAATGAGGGTTTTATAATCTGGGGCTGGGCAGAGGAGACCAACAAACCAGCCACGTGTTGGTGTTAGATTATGTAAAAGGAAACTCTTTAACCTCCAATAGCCGAAACATATTCCTCTTCCATTTGATGCAATGGCTTTAACCTTTGCTAAAGTGCTTTTGAGGGTAAAATGATTTAATAGTACCAACATGGGCCATTCTGTTCTACAGAAAGGTCCCTCACTTGTTTAATTTCTTAGCTAACCAGCAATGTAGCCACAAGATGTGCTTCTCTTCCTCCCCATCCACAGCTACCTAGCTGGATAGTTATTTCACTTGTCTTTTAACCCCCTACCCCTCATTCAAAATCTCTTCCAAAAGTTGCCAAAATGTGCCTTACCTGTTTCAAACAGGCTTGAGACTGTGCTGAGTTTTCTTAAAACAGTAGAATGAATATGAACCACAATGTAAGGAAATTAGCCCAATTGCTCTTGTCGCAAGTGGTGTCATTTGGGACACTGAGCAAATTAATCAGATTATGGGTAAAATTTGCATGGAAAAAGATAAATTTGAAAATAGGTTAAATCTGAAAATAGGTTATATTCTTTATATATTTCACTTGAATAAAACACATTATAATATCGATATGCATTGACAGCATTAATAATACATGTGCTATTAATAATAGATGAGATTTGTCACTGTCATATTAAGCAATCCCTAATGCTTTTGATGATCTTTTTATTCTCATTTGTTGTTTTCTGGACTCAGAAAATATAACAAATGGCTAAAACCACTACAAAAATATTTTAAAATTTTCTAATTGTTTAAAAGGCTGTACGTACTAGGGAGTTTCATGGAATAAACATTCCAGTGGTCTCCAAAAGAGAAGTAAGAGGAGTTTATTGATCTAAACTCTTATGGTTTTAAATTATTTAGGAACAAAATTACATTGTTGGTGAAAGATAATCTAATTCCAGTTGTGACTTACAGACTATCTCTGTTAAAATACATATATTTTTCCAAGTCTGAATTTCTCCACCCCAAAATTTCAATGAGAGGAGGGGTTTTTTTACTTATTTTGTGTATACTCCGCACAATAAATTTGAAGTATTTAAGTAATTAATTCAAAACCTACTTATATCTCCTTTGGTGTTTGAGATGTAAATCCAGATACTAAAATCCAGTTATGTGGATTCCTGTTGACACCAATGAGACCTACACCTGGAACCAGGAGAGTTGAACTGGATCTTTGTGACATGAGGAGAGAAATATAGATGAATTCATGGGATCAGAATAGCTTGGGTTGGAAGGGACCTAAAGGGATCATCTTGCTTCAACCCCCCTGCCATGGGCAGGGACACCTTCCATTAGACCAGGCTGCTCAAAGCCCCTCCTAGCCTGGCCTTGAACACTGCCAGGGATGGGGCATCCACAGCTTCTCTGTACAACCTGTGCCAGTGACACCACCCTCCGAGTAAAGAATTTCCTCCTAACATTTAATCTAAATCTTTCCACTTTTAGTTTAAAACCACTCCCCCTTGTCCTGTCACTCTCTAGCCATGTAAAAATTTGCTCTCCTTCTTTTTTATAAGCCTCCCTCACTAAGAAGCAGAGTATAACCTGCACAACTCTCTCTGCCATCCATGTGGTTGTGAGACACTCAGCTGTCCTCTGCACTTCTGATTTCTCATCCTTGAGTTTTTACTTGCACAAAGGAAAGAAGCAAAGCAGCTTTTGTGTTATCATTGTATTTTCCAAGTGATGCAAACCAACTGTATCATAGTGTTTAATACTCTACAGTGTGCTGTGATGACACCCAGCAATATTGACTCCCAGAGTCAATACTGAGCCAGACCACTGACTAGTATGAGAAATAGTAAATAATAATAAATACAATTAAAAAAGCATATTTGGGCTTGGCTCAGACACACAGTGAGAACATGACATTGATTACTCATCAGGACTTTCACCTGCAACTCTATGCCAAAGGATTTGTGTTTTATTGGTGCAGTGGGTCTTCCAGGAAAGGAGAGAGGCTCCTTGACAGCCAGTGCAGGGGCGAGTCAGAAATGGCCCCATCATGCAGCCTCCACTCAATGAAGAAAAAGAGGATTTCATTTTCTAGTGCCTGTCAACCCATCACAAACACAGATAGTGCCTTTAAAGATAAAAACATTGAATTATTTAAATGTAATAAACTTGCTGCCAGCCATGCACATTAATTGCTTATCAATAGTAGTCTGAATTAAATACATTATGTTTACAGGGGATAACTGGCAGCTGCCTCACCATCTCCGCCAGCATCTCCATCAATTCTCTGTGAAGTTCGTTCTGCAATTACTGATTTTCCAGGTGAGCTGATAAGCAACTGCAAGCCCAACAGTGCTATCTCTGAGGCATTAACTTCTGTTAGTAATGTCAGAAAACAAATCACAAGGCGAAAAAATTCTTACAGTCAACTTGGGAGTTTTGCATCATCTTTTACTAGAAATAAAAACTACTTGAATTTTAGGATGCTAAGATTAGAATTAAGAGATTGCTATTGATGGCATCCCTGAAATAGCAAATCATAGACAAAAAAAAAAAAATGTTGCTGTCCAGACATAAATTTTCTCTTGTTTCTTTCTCTGAAAGTTGGAAAATCTGTAAAATATTATGCAAAGAACTTCTTGCTATGATCCACTGTAATAAAAAATTTTTAAAAAAATTATGGACTAATTATGACCATTTTATATATATATTTTCTAAAAAATGAATGCTGTTGGATTCCTATGCCTACCTTGTTTGGCATACTTTTTGCAATTGGACATAAAACATAACCTTTATAAAATCTTCTGTGTTTCACATCTTTTCATGTTAATTTTGGAGGAGGAAACTTACAAATTGTAAGCCATAGGGGAGCTGAAGATAGCAATCTTTCAATAAGAAAAATAATAATTACCATTATTAAAATACACTCTTTCAAGTTTCATATCCCTTTCCCTTTTACCTCATTTCAAAATGGCATGCATGACATTTAAGAAGTGGTTAATATTTACATAGTCTTGGCAAAACTGAATCCCTGCATGTAGATAACCAGAATGTATCAGCATCATTTATTCATCTGAATCAGTTTTTTTCAAATCACTCTTATCAGACTGTAAATTCATAAGGACAGGGGCTGTGGTTCCAGCTCCTCATTTAATTCTGCAAAACACAGAATAATATAGGCCACCCACACACAGTTCTACTACATTTCCCTTCTATTTCCCCTTTTCAGAGGACCACCAATGTTTTCCTTTCCACTTGCACTGGCTGAGCGTGTGTTAGATCCTTGGAGTTTAGGAAGTGAATTCTGGTTTGCACTGGAGTTAGACAAAAGCCAGACTCATTAATTCCTATAAACTGCTTGAGTGAATCATTTGTCATACACTAAGACAGTTCCTTGCATTGTTGTAAGACGCATTTTAAATGTCTCATGTATCATTTTATTTTTGTGTGAAATACTAAATTTCAGCAGATATACAGGGTCAAATTATAACCTGCTCTAATTTAACTTAATTTGCCAAAAGCTGACTAAAGTTTAATTTACTTCTGATCTTCAAATGCTAGAAGGGTTGGTGTGCTTACATGGACTAACATAATGGAAAAAATATATATCAAACTGTGTAAGTAAATTAACTGTTTATTCTTGCATTTTAAGATACATTGAATCACAAAGCAGTTATTAAAAGTCTGGGGTCTTTTTTCCAGAAAATACTGGTTTGTTGGAACTGAAACTTTTTAATTGCCTGTATGTGGTCTTTCTCAGTCCTTTCATTGGGACAATTTTCACCAAAAAAAAAAAAATTTGGATTACACAGTTCACAATATAAAACCCTATCCATCACTCACATTTTGATTTATTTGAAAACTTTTTGGAAATGTTAGAAACGCTGCCCAGATTCCCTTAGGTCAACTAATGTTACACCTACATGAAAGAGGATTTTTTTTCCCATACCAAAGAATGAAAATAACCTTGATTTAATTGCAGTGCTGAACAGGATTCTTTTTTGAAATGCCAGTATTTTACCCGACTATCTTCCACTGAGACAAATAAGCAACATGGAAAGTTTTTAAGAGGAAATTAATGGTACTATGAAAATACATGTATCAGTAGGGGGAACATGTATATTAGGGCAGGATAAGTTTCTTATTCCCTTCACCCATGTAGTGTGTTTACTGTCCGTGGAGTATAGAAAGTCAGCTGGGAACTTACCACTCTTGCTGACCCCAGAGATTTTTCTCTTTTAGTGAAAGTTTAAAATGTATCATGGGAACAACCAAAATCCTAGACTTGAGAGTCTATATTTTACACAGTAAAATGGAGAACATTTTATACTTGCAGCTTGAGTCAGACAAATACTGATCAGATTTTCCGCTGTATCTTTGCATCAGAGAAGATTTCCACCAGTATGACATGGAAGTTGCTTGCACTGGGAACATGCCTCAGCCTCAGAATTTCAGTACCCATGATGTATGGTAATGTTTGTAGGACTTCAACCAACAATTTTTATTTTCTATTTTTAGGATTCCAAGATTCAAGTGATTATAGTAGACAGACAATTGAACAATTATTTGACCAACTTTTTGTGCACCTGTTCTGCCTCACCTTACAAATTAAATGTATAGCTAAATCAAATGAGAAAATATGGGCTCAGTTTTCATCATAACAGCATCAGTATTTACCTTTTCTGTGCATTTTATTTACCAAACTCGGTGAAGAATTACCATGTCATGGTTATTAGGTCATACAGACAATACTTTCCCAATATCAGTGCCCAGTCCCAGGGCACTGTTTGATTTGTTTGCACAGATGCAATTTCTGTGTCTCAGTCATTCTCAGGATCTCTGTTGATGGTGAAAACGAAACCCCAGTGGATGAGTGTTCTGTACCAATGGGTGGCCTTTGACAGTCAGTACTGCTTTTTTTTAGAATGATTCTCCTCCAAAACTCTGAAGGGAAACAGAAGAGAAAACAATTTGAGCAGAAATGGGGAGAGGAAACAGCCAGAAGACTTCTGCCACCTACGCACACATTAACATTGTTACAACTGTCTCCTGAGTCACAGATAATTGACACTTCTTATCTTATATTCTAGGATTCCTTTTTAGACAGAAGTGCCTGTCAGAGAAGTTCTTGGAAACAGAGGCTCAACAAAAGTGCTGTTTTTATGTGTCTGTCCCTTAAGGACATCACTCAATGCCCACCTGATTACATTACACAGCACATTAGCATGGAGTGTCCTTTCTTTCAGGTGAATTGGTATTTTTGCCATTTACACATAATTGTCTAGAAACACAGTCTTAGCTTAAAAAGGAAAAAAAAATCATTTATCTACTATTTACTACTACTTTGCACCCTCTTCACAAATTTTCTGATCAAAAAAAACGGGTTATGATAGATATGCATTTCACTTTTCTGTCCCAGCAATGTTCACTCATGCCTTTGCAATCTTCTAGCAGTCCCAAGAGTACAGGACAAGAAAATGAAGAATAGCAGCATGAATCACAGTGAAAGTAATCTGAAAAAGACAGCAGCGCATGCTTAGGAATTTTCCTTTTGTTTCAAGCATCTGAACTTTATCTATCCACAAATACAAGATGAGGGACTTTCACACTTTGTTTCAAGGTCTTTCCCAAGGACAAAAGTAAGGGTTTCTGCCTTTAGAAAGAGGTTTGTATTGATACTCCCAGCTATTTCTTGTAACTTTTCAGAAAATTTAACTTTTAAACCTTCCCAGCCAGGAACTGCTGTGCTGTACATTCACTGCCTAGACATTCTGCTTCTTTTTTGCACTTGATGTATCAGAGCTCTTCTAGGAAGAGTGAGTTGTCACATTACCATTTCTTTATTATTCATCCAAATGTTATTTATTTGGATGCTTTTCCTTCTCAATTTTAAATTACCCTTCCAGAATATTATTTTAGAAATAAAAGTAGGTTTGTGTGTTTGAAATCAGAGCATTCATAACATAAAACTTACTAACTTTTTAGAAGGAAAAATTACAAATTATCTAGCCAAGAACCTGGTTTTGAAGTAACTCTTTTAATACTCATCCTGTTTGGTAACAAATTCATGATAAAAGGGGATCATGCAAAATGAGAAAGATTAATTTTTGCAACTTAGTGAAAGTGCATAATGTGAAGACAGAAATTTCATGATTAGAGAGTGAATCACTTCCCATCTCAGACATTTCCCATCCTTTAAAATAATCCGTTGACCTATTTGCTATAAAACTTGTCTCTAACAACTTCAAATTCATTTAGCATTGTATACACTGCCTTTCTTTACAGAACCTCTAGGGCTCTTTTCTTCCTGACCCATGTTTCTCTTTATCTAATGCAGTAAATAAATAAATAAATAGTAAATAAGAACAGTAGATTTTATTTTCTTGTTGCCTCTTTTGTCTCTTACTTCCATGCTGTGCTCCGTTCCTTGGAATAATGATCAATGGTAACTAGACAGGCTCTCCATTCAAACCCTAGCAATAAAGCTTTGCCTGCCAAACCCTAATTCATATAAATAACACCTCATCGATTACAAAGTTTTCAACTAAACCCTATAAATCTTCTCTGAGAAGCTGTCTACTCCTTGATGGAGGCAATGAATCCCATACACGTGCCCGTCGTGTTATGCAGCTCACTGCCAATCCCTAAGAAGTCCAAGCAACTGATAACGTGTATGAGTAAGACACTATATTCATCTCAGGTGGCTGTAGCGACTTCCAGTGGTTTAGTTCGGAGTTTGGATGCCTTATATACATCCTGAAGTCAACAGGGAAAGACAGATATCACTGGAAACAAATCAACTCAACCGCAATTTGAATTGTTTGGAGACTCATTCCTTATTCAATGTCTAAATAAGGTGGTGTCTAAATAAGATTATTGGGGAAATAAATAAATTAAAGGCTAGAGTCCCTCTATCTCAGTTTTCGAATCACCCCACTCTTTCCAAAGGGGATGAGCAAACCCTCTGAGTCAGTCTTTGGGACTCACTGGAAACCCTGCTGACTAACTAAGCAAGATGCACTATTTAATGAAAGGAAAAAAGATTAGCAAGAAACTAGCCGCTAATTCTTGTGACAAATAACCTGCAAGGACACAAAAATCACTGAACTATTTATATAAATAATAGAGCTACACGATTTCAATATTGGACTGATGATTTCAGGTAGAGGAATAGTTTTTATGCCTAGAAAATTCAGTGAGGGGATAATATGTCTAACATATTTTGCATTCAAAATAAATTGTATTTAATTGAAATGTTTCTCCAGCCTCTGTCTGCTGTAGTCTATCCCAAACTAGACACAGAACATACCAGACATCTCCCATTTTTGTTAGAGCTACTTAAAGTTTTGCATATATACAGAATCACAGAACTCTAAGCAAGTCCTGTTTCCTACTCAGGGCTGATTCAGAACTGATGTTCTTCTGCTCTGTGCTAGTGCAGCAGACATGATTATATCTTGTTTAGGGCATATTTAACATGTATGCACAATATTTAGGGTCTCAAGAATGAATGTATGGCTACTCGAGCAAACAAAATCCAAAGAAAAAGCTAAAGTTTGTCCTTTTTAAAAATAACTTCACTGTATTTGCAGAACTCAAGCAAGTTCAGCTTCCACCTCATCCTAGAAATCTGACCCTCTCACACTGCTCAGGCTCTGTTCATTCCCGAAGTCAAGCATGTGACACTATGCAGAAGAGCCTGGACCAAAAAAAGTTTGCAAGCAGCAATATCATAGCACTTGACATAGAGTGTGATTTGGCTCTGAGCCCAAATTAGGATGCATTTCTCAAGTGAGTTCCTAATTTCCCAGCTGAGTCAAGTTTTTTGATTTTTTTTTTCCGCTGTTAAAGTGCAATTAGTTTAATTTAAAATCACAGTGGTTTTAGCAAAGAAGCAGTACCAATCCTTGTCATTCCCAACAGAGTTTGTTCTGCAAACATGTATTTGTTCTAGTGGTGGGAAACCAAATAGATTTCAGCTGCAGAAGAGTGAAAAAGGGGACACTCAGCTATCAGGTCCCTCCTGAGAGTCAGGAGGACTCATCTCTGCTGCTATTCCCTAGCCAGTTCTGGTGTGTGCTGCAGGAACACTTTTCCTCCTCTGCTCTACTTCAAGTTGAAAAGATTAGTATAAACCAGCTATTTGACCCATAATGACATAACTCAGAAGTCCAGCATTGACTCCAGTTGGATCCAGTTGTAGTTTCAACACCCCATCTACAAAGGGGCACCACTTTACAAGCTTAGGATGCTGTTTGTGCAAGGGCATGAGAAGCTGTATCATCCTGCTTAGATCCAGGGAAATGTACAGTGTAAATGTCCCTGGGGACTATTGGCTGATGGTTAAGAGCTAGAAGGTTGTGCTGTGTGCTCAAAAAATATAAATACAGTTTATAAATTCATCAATAAAAAGATAAATTGTCCCACTGCCACAAAACTCTGTGTTGGTTCTATCCCAAACACCACTGGCTATTGCAAATGCATTTATGAAATCCAGTGAAATTCATAGAATTATAGAATCATAGAATTAACTGTGTTGGAAGAGACCTCCAAGATCATCAAGTCCAACCCTTGATCCAACCCCATTGTGATTCCTAGATCATGGCACTCAGTGCCACATCCAGCCTCATCTTAAACACC
>JAWMRA010000001.1:75641111-75789771 GCA_035584735.1 Pseudotriccus pelzelni
TTAGCCTGGAGAAGAGAAGGCTCAGGGGAGACCTCATCACTCTCTACAACTACCTGAAAGGAGGTTGTAGCCAGGTGAGGGTCGGTCTCTTCTCCCAGGCAACTACCAGTAAGACAAGAATATGAGCACCAACCTGGCAGTCATATCGTGCTTCCCATTTTTTTGTGATATAGAAGCTGTATTGCAGCGCGCTGCATAAGGGAGATCTGGGCATCAACATGTATGTACATTGAAACATCCACCTGTGTACGCACTCACGTGCTAACAGACAGAGGATTTTTGGCAAGTGCTGTTGCGAATAGTCCTGTGACTCCTTCCTCCCTCGTACAAATAATGCAACTTTTTAAAATCCTGCATTTTACCCTTCTTTATGCCTCTTCTTTCTAGAGGAACTTTAGCAAGAAATAACACTTCTTGCCCTCTGCTTAATCTCTAACCAGAACTGGGAAACAAGTATTAGTGTTTATATTGAAAATCCTGGAAAGGACAATCCCCTAAGTGTCATTTAAAATAATCATGTCTATTTAAACAATTACAGTAAGAAATCAGTTCACAGATGTCTCTTTCAATGGTGAAACAAACATTGAATATTGGTTAATCTTCTATCAATCAGGCAAGAATTGATTCTGAATGGACAAGAAAGTCCATATTTGCAGTGAATGAGAAACACATTACACAAAGGGAATTAAATATGTAGCTTGTGAGACACTCTAGTGTACATGATGAAAGCACAAAAAAAGAAAAATACAAGGGTATAATGAAGAAAAATATACAATACTTGACAATACAGAGACATGTGCAAAATACTTATTTTTGTAAAGTAGGATGTGTAAATTAGGAAATTATTTATTTAGTTTGCAGTTATAAGAGCAGCCACATAGGTAAAAATTATTGTGGGTAACTTGTTGGAACACTACCTAAAGTAACCCCAAACCCTAGGAGTTTGAACAATATATTTCCTTGAAATCCAGTTCAAAGCACTCATTTTCAAATTTGTTCCAAATAATAGCAAAAGAAAGAAATCAAGATTGAGGTGGCTAGAATTCCAGTTCTATATTTTTCTAAATATAGAACAGTGAGATTTCATTTTCTACCTTGAGCACCAAGTTAACACTTCAGTTAAGCTATGATAATGGTGGTACCCCTTTTACTTAGACTTTTCAAATTTTTGTAGGTGATAACATTTATATGAACTACCTTTTAATGATGACACTGTAACTGAGACACCATAAATATTTTCCTAATGAATTTAATACAGGCAGTACTAAAAGTGAATAAATTTTTACTGTTCTAGAATGGCTAATGGCACAAGAAGCCCACGTCTAAACCTACTTTTCTTTTTTTTAAGGATAAGCACTTCTCTTTTTCAGTGACTGCTCTTGTTCATTTTCAGCTATAAACATCAAGTTCCAAAATACATGTCAGTCAAACTATTGTTCAGATAAGTTGCATAAATAAATGTAGCGATGTATTGTTAAAATTATATATACATATATAACTTTATATAAAGGCAACATGTTTAGAATGACAGCAGCAACCCAATCTATTTCAGAGACTGAAAAGAAACTGGGCATGGGACTGTGGGACTGAAAGAGAGAGGATTGATTTACATATGCAGAGACATGTTACTTTTTGCAGCAATGCTAATGCCCACCATCCCAGCAATATTACACTTCACTGGGATAAACACAGCATTGGGAGTTTACTGACAAACTGCAGAAATTTCATAAACACACAAATTTGGTTGGGGCTTTTTTCCCCTACCATGTATTTTCTTCTACAGATGAGACATTAAGATCTGGATGAAGTAGGGTCTTCTAATATTAGGCTAAACTTTTAAAACTAGCAATACAGGAAAGCTTGAGAGCAGAGAGCTTTTACCTTGCTAAAGTCAGTCTCTGAAGGTCCTGCTTTCCAGAGACACCTATAGCAGAGGTTTGCCTCTCAAGCTCTTGATATATCCAAGTAAGAATCCAATGTGCCACGGTGGAAAGACATTCTCTATTTATGAATAGTATTTTCAAGTAGAAAGTCACAAAAACTATTTATTGTGATTGATTTATTATTTAAAATGTCCCAAGAGCAAAGACCTGGCTATCCTATAGTTTAGACTTAAAAAGTCTTTTCCAAAAATAGGATTAGATCCTTCACTGCATTTAATCACAGTGACAGCCATAGAGTTTTGTGTCATAGATACTGTGCTGGGTTTTTTTCACTCATCCAGTGTTAGAACCAAAAATCTAAACTGCTACCTGGGGTGGTCAAAATGGAGAAGCAGCAAGTGTCTCCACAGCATCAAGAAGATCCATTCAAGATTTGCACAGTGAATTTAATGTGAGAACAGTTGCTTCAGCAAAATGTGCATAAAATCATAGAATTTTTTAGGTTGGAAAAGCCCTTTAAGATTATTTAGTCCACTTATTAACCCAGCACTGCCAAATTCACACAAAACCATGTCCTTAAGTGACACACCTGCATGTAATTTAAATACCTTTAGGATTAGGGCCTCAGTCACTTCCCTGCGCAGCCTGTTCCACTGTTTAGCCACCCTTTCCATGAAGAAATTTTTCCTAGTATCCAATCTAAACATTCTCTGGCACAACTTGAAGCCATTTCCTCTCATCACTTGTTATTTGGGAGAGGCTGACCCCCACCTCAGCACAACCTCCTGTCTGATAGTTGTGTGAAGGTCTCAAGCCCTAGAGGGGTGGTAATAATGGCTTCTTGTGATGGTCACTCTTTTCTCATAAAAGCATGAAATCCCTGTTGTATGCACACAGCAGGGACAGTCTGGGATGCACTGGGCAGGTTTTGGAGTAGTCAAGGTACAGGAGCTGAGTACAGGAGCCCTCCTGTGCAATACGGCTGTCTAGCAAAAAGTGCTGCTTTAGCAGATTCTTGTGTAGCAACTGATACTGCTTATCAGCACAATGTGGGCTTGACTGTTTCTGCCACAGGAGTAGCCAAAGACTCTAATTTCCTGGATATCAAGGCCAGTTTTCAAAGACAATTTGAACCCAACCATTTATCCTGGGAAGATATTTCAAGACCTCTGTGTCCTCTGAGGCCTAGCATACTTAATAATTTAGATCCCAACCTTCCATCTTACTTGCTAAGGGGCTTACAGTGGACAAAACTTAGAGAACTGCCACCTGAAACCTGGGGCCAAGAATGCCCCTCTCTGCCACATTGTTTTCTCAGAGGTGTTTTCCTGTCTGACTGAAAGTAAATTTTTTTCACCCTACTTATAGTCTAAAAATAGTAGATTAAGACATTTAAAAGGTGCTCTGATTAACACTCAGTGGTATGGTCTGACGACAAGCAGTCTCAAGAGTTTTTTGGCAGTGCAATCCAGACTTATCTTTGCTCCCCAAATATGTGCAAAGAATGACAAATTTCTGGCAGCTACAGGTCTTGTTCTCCACGGTCTTACCAGCATGCAAGGAGGCAACCAACTCAGGGCTACAGCCTATTTGTAGCCTCCAAGGTCAGTCCCCCTGAGCAGCTCCTGCATGGCCTTTGCTGACTTTGAGCTGATGCCATAGAAGGGGAGTCAAGCATTTTGGGCTGCAGCTGTGCTCCAAGCACTGCCCAGCAGTGACTTTTATCTAGTCCTCTGGAAATTTTTGCTGATGACAAATGGGACAAAATGTCCTCATCTACAAAGCACATCACTTCAGAAAAACCTGTGGGGGCAAAGGGAAGGGATGAACAAAGAAAGAGATGAGTGCACACCTTTCCAGAACCCTGGTCTTCCTTGTCTGCACTGCACCTCTGCTAGTCCAGGTGATTTCAAGAATACATCTGTTGGGTTTCCAAGATGTTTAAACATGTCTGCCTAGGCAAGTTGCTTTATAACAGTGCAAAAACTGTCCTTGTTGCCCCATGTCTCCTCCCTAGGAACAGTTACCCTTGAGTTCTCAGCTTTTCTCACCAGCTGAAAGATTTAGGCATTTGTTCACAGAACATTTGCAACAGCTCATGGGGGCCGTGGACTGAGGTGTTGATGTGATTTATTAGCACAAGTAGCTGGGGTGGGATCTCATAGAAATTGAAATCAGACCACTGAAGTTTTCACCCATTCTCTGCTTAGGGGAGACTTTGCTCCCCTAAGGCAGGAGGTATCTAATCTGCTTACGCACAGCTACTGAGCTGCCATAGTTTCAGTCCACAGATGGGTTTAGGTGCTTTGTTTTTTCTGATCATCTCTCCCAGAGCAGAGATCCTCCTCTACAGGAATTTTTCTTCTTCCTCATACTTCATAATCTGTAGTTTCTAAGTAAAACTCTTGACTTAAATTAAGCAATATTTGGGAGAATGAACCAAGACTGTTGGTTCTCTGTCCTCCTGTAATCTGTTACTAGTTCTTTGCGTTACCTAAGTGTAAATTAGCTTTGGTACCTCTGTACTCTGACTATATCAGCCACGTACCCTGACCAACCAGTTCAGAAGCACCTGACCTGAGTAAGAAGCTCAAGACTGAATTGATTTTTGGGAATGGTGGCTCTCAGAACAAGCTTATTTTCTTCTCTCCATGATGAAGTCAAGCAGTATTTTGCCCCAAATGGCTGATCAGCCGTCTCAGATTAGGTGCTGCAGTTCATATGTTGAGTACTTCGCTTGTTCCTATTATTTTTATTTATAACAAATTTAAGAGGCTGCATCACATTATTTCTAAATTCCCCCCAAAATCTGCAGTACTAATTAGAGGATAGTTATCCCAGCTGGTAACCTTTTATCTTTGCTGGATACTTCCATTTACCAGCAAGGCAAAAAAATAGATTACTGCCGTCACTACCATTACAGCAATCAAATGTTGTGGGCTGCCAAACACAATTTTCCCTCCTGATAAAACTCTGTTCTTTTAATGGGAATAAATCTTTCCAAAGCACATTTTCTTTCTGATGTGAATAAGTGGTTTGGAAAAGAAGCACACACATGCCTGTGTGACGTCTTTTTTAACATCAGATTTCTGAGCTCCAAGGAAACCAAGCATGCACACAATATACGGAATGACAGAGGACAAGGTGGGGTGTTTTTATTGCACTACAGCGACACTCTTTTATCTATTCGGGGTTTTTGGATACCATTTTGAGATGCCTACTGGTGACAATGTCTTCACACTGGTCTAATGTTAGGAAAACCATTAAACTGCTTGCTGAGGGCCCTTAAGATAGGCATCTCCTCTCATTTGCTACAGGTCATCATAGGTGGCAGTTCAGAGTGGAAAAACAGTATAGATCTGTTTAGGAAGAATGGTGAGCACTGCAGCAGTCAGTACGTCTGTGTTCAACAGCGAGTTTCTGTGATTCACAGAAAAATGTGCTGCTGCTTAAACCCTCAGAAAAAAAAATAAAATTGTAAATCCAAAATACTTCCTTCCTGGGAAGGTCTGCTGCCACGTTGCAGTCCCACAACCACCTGGCAGAGGGGATCCCAGGGCCCAGGGCTCACCGTGCAGATGGTCAGGGGGTCCCCTCCTACCCAGGACCCACTGGAAGACCCCCTTCTCCAGAGTCACAACAGTTGCATTCAGAAAGTGCACTATGAGTGCATTTTGTTTGAGCAAGAACAATATGCTGGCTGTGTCTAGGCACGGAGCAGCACAGTATTCACATATGAGAAAGCTTTCCTGTTGTTGCTTTGCTGTATTTTCTGACTGCGGCGAAGAACAATTCCGAACTCTTAGAGGGTGCTTTTGGGGCCAAAGTTGTTTTCCCTATGGTTCCACCCATATGAAAATGGAGGGTTTTTTAACCAAGCAATGAGCACAGGCAGGTCAGCTGCTCAGAACTCCTCCAGCCAGGAGGCAGCTGCCCAGGCTCGAACAAAAGCCTCCTTGCAACTAACACTCTGAGCGATAGAGAAGAACAGAATGAGAATGTAAAATAGGGGTTTTAAAATGAGGAGCCACACTCGAGCTTGGCCCTACAGTACCCCTGCTAAAGGACAGAAATTCGTTAATGTGCAGTGTGGATATCTACCCAGAGGTTACTTTTCAACCACAATCTTAAAGCAAAAAGCTGTAGTGGAAATGGAATGAGGGAAAAAGCAACACATCTAGAATGTGCTGCAGCACTTATAAGTATGCAAGGGTAGGGAGAGGCAAAAAAGGCATGTTTAGGTTTGTCCGAAAGAGTGAAGGGAAATAAAAAAAGGCATTTACAAATATCAGGTGAAAACAGACTTTTAATAAAACAAAAGGGACAGACTGCCTAGGGATTCTGAAATGCAAAATAATAGTTTCTATGCTGGATTTGCTTTCACCAAAAGAATAAGATAGATATAATATCTTGGCTTAAATGACTTATAATGAGTAAATATACATATAAATATACAACTCATGTACCATCATTCATTCATTCAAAATAATGAATAAGAAGAACAGTGAAGAGAAGAACAGTCTGATCACAATTATGTGGTCTGATTTCCTGTAATACACAGTCTGTTTATCTTTGTGGGAAATAGAGCAGGCTGAGTTTGTGGACTGAGGTATCCAACTCCTAGATATCTCCCAATGCACATCTGGAAAAAGCCTTTTCCCTTTCTTGGGACCTAGTAGCTGGAACCACAATAGACAAAGCTTTGTCTGCATTTTCCCAAGAAACACAGTCCAGAGAGTGTTTCCTTTGTCAGTCACATTGTTTTCTGAATCCAAATAACTGTTTGCATAAAACCTGTAACTCAGTGCTCGTTGGTATCTTCAAAAGCAGGATGGGAGTTTCTTGTCCCAAAAACCTTCCAGGAGCTCCCTGGGACTCTTCCCAATGGTCAAAGGAAGATGGCAGGACCTGGGCCAGAGAACATCTCCCTCTACCACACACTCCTCTGGGAATTCCATCTTTCCCCATCAGAAACACAGGTAAGAGTGAACATTGCTCAGGTATTTCTGTTGAGTTTTACCAAACCTGGCTTACATTGCTGAATGTTGACTATGCTCTGCATTTTCTTTTTCTTTTTCTTTTTCTTTTTCTTTTTCTTTTTTGTTATAATTTATATACAATTTAAAGAGCTGAAGGTAGAGGAATTTTGTTTGACAGAGAACAAATTTATCAGATATTGGTGTTTGATCAGTTAGCTCATGTTGCACAATTGCAGCTGAGACCTCTTCTTCCAACCCTTCCACAGCACATCCCATTTTAACAAGAGCAGGAAAATCCCATTTTTTCCCAAAAGACTTTTGATCTAATCTCCTCTTGAGGAGAATATGTTCCTTCAGACCAACTCTAATACGGTGGGAAAGTTGAGTCCTCTATTTAGAGGGAACATTGGTAAGAAATTTGGAAATAGCTCCTGCTTCCTGAGTGGCAGAGAGGCAGCAGAAAAGGAAGGGCAGTACCACTTGGGCACCATGCTGGGCCCCAGTAACCACTCCATACCCTGCTAAATGGCAGACCCACCCCTAAACTTATTTGAACTGCAATGGAGCCAAAATCACACAGTAATTCTGTAAATATTAATGAGGGAGAAAAGCCAATACTTCAGAAAAAAACAAACTTGTGTAATCCCAAACAACAATGAATTTCACCAAGGTTCCAGTCCTTTGACACCAGCACTTTGACATACCAGAATGAACATGTCACTGAGACGCTGCTGTGCCTTTTGCTGTGTTTGGCACCCACATTTCTAATTATCTTTCTCCTTGAATTTAGGTACTCTCACACTAATAGAGTTTTAAAAGACTACCAGTCTAGAAAGAGGTGTGTGCAGATTTATTTTCATAACACAGTAAGGTACAAAGGAGGAACAGTAGTTTATTTAACAGTAATGCCTGTCTGATGCTTATTTTTGTGACCTGCTTGTTGTAGGCAAAATGTTAATTAATTGGGTATTTCAAGGGAATAGGCAGGCCTCCAGGAAGCCCTCAGACTTGTCTGACATTAGAAGCCAACATTTGTCATCAGCAACAATCACAAATACTGTTTTATAGTGGAGTTTCTTGTGTGCATTAAGTGGATTGTGTTTAATCCCTTGATGATATGCAAGATGACATTAGTCACTATCACTTATATAATGAATCACAAACATCACTACAGAGTCAGCTGCCATGAACACAGACTCCAGCAGTAAAGAACAACGTAACAGCCGAAAAAAAGGAACAGTAACTGCTGTGATGGAGAAGATAGAAGAGTTTTGCCCTCTTATCTTACTGTCCAGCCTGTAGAAGAGTTTTATGAAGGCAACTGGCCTTCCCTAAGAGCTTCTGTCCCTAAAACCCACCACAAAAGGTTTTGTTAAAAGTACCTTTAGCCTGTTACATGAGTCTCTTCCACCTCACAAACGCTCTGCTGGTGACAGATAATACATAGGAACAAGAGGTGTAAAGTACTGCCTCAGAAATACTAGTCCTCAAATCATAAAATGGCCTGGATTGGAAGAAACCTGAAAGATCGTCTAGCTTCAGGGCCCTGCCATGGGCAGGGACACTGTACACTACACCAGGTTGCTCATAGCCCTATCCAACCTGGCCTTGAATGCTTCCAGGGATGGGGTATCCACAACTTCTCTTGGCAACCTCTTGGCGTGTCTCACCAAAACCAATACAAGCAAGCTCTGTTGGCATTGGCATGGCGTATAAGATGCTGGTTTGGAGGAGCTCAGGAGGGCTTTTTCATACCTTTTAGTGGTCCACCTGTGTCTGCAACCCTTCATTTCATAGGTCGAGTCTCTCTGGAGTCCTGTGGGGGTACAACTATAACTGACTTCCTGATATCTCTTCAAAAGTTTGGGTTTTAAGTGCTTCACATTTTCTTCTTAAAGAGTTCCTGTCTTAGTGTCCCCCACTGATTTTATCCCTGTCTATGAGAAAATGACACACCCCTTAAAAAACATAAACTTCAAAGAAATGATCACATCCACTGTCTGACTGCCAGCAGCATAACAGCCTAAATGTCACAGATACATATGAACATAGACAACACCTGCTTTCTTGCCCAGTGCTCATTACCTTCCTGACTCATCAGAACAGCTCAGAAATAATTCAGGGATTCAATAAATTCATTAAGTTCTTCCTTTTATAGTTTATGATGCTATAATCTGGTCTTGATGATTTGCATAAATTAAATCTTTCTGATTCATATCATACCTGTTTCTTTCAACCTGGATCTTTACTTAGGAGATTTATATTACTTTCTAATTGTATATACTCACATTTTCTTCTTCAAGACAGACTTTTGTTAAAGTACTAAAATAATTTTAGAGATATGATTAATCATTTGCCTTTTCTCATTATTTAGTCAATCTCTCATTCTTTTCTCTTTCTAAGACATATTTAAAGCAGGATAAAAAGTCCTTTAATTGCCTATAGTTAAAGCTCTTGCTGCTGTTGCACTTGCACTGTTGTGCAGCTTTAGTAGCTCTGTGCAAGGCACCTTCAAGCAAATGTGATCTCTACTCTGAAAGGTTCAACCTAAGGGCAAACAAAGAAATAAACTGAAGTATAAATGAGGGACACAAAAATACAGTCAACACACAAAGCAATTTGTTTCTCTGTAGCTGGAGGCTGTTTCTGAAAAGGTGTCAGTTTCAAAATTTCTTTGTATTCTACAAAACTCTCAAGCATGGGATGTAATTTAGTGTAGAGTAGGACTTCTATTGAGTAAGAATGAACTTGGATTCATGAGTGTCCTATTTGCTGAGTTGCTACCATTCAGCTTGAAGTCAGTGGGAGAACTTAAATGAAATGTGCAGGATACAGCACCCAGGAACTTTAGACAGAGAATATTCAAGACATGAAACTGGAGATTTGAGCTGCTTATGAGAAAGGTGAACCCTGAATACCTTTTAAAAAAATGGATCGATGAACCATCCTGTGATGACAGATAAAAGCTAGAAAAATTGGTATCTGAATTAAGTTAAGCGAGAACATGTCTGCACTGGGTTTACATGACCTGAGCTAATAGTACAAGTACAGACATTG
Source organism: Pseudotriccus pelzelni (assembly GCA_035584735.1). Classification (NCBI taxonomy): domain Eukaryota; kingdom Metazoa; phylum Chordata; class Aves; order Passeriformes; family Tyrannidae; genus Pseudotriccus; species Pseudotriccus pelzelni. The sequence goes on from JAWMRA010000001.1 coordinate 75,651,031, forward strand.
TCTGTAACACTTATAAACGAAAAAGTAAGCAATCTAAATTTATTCTTTTAAAGTTCTTGGGATTTTTAAGTTGCTGTCAAGGTTTGCAAGGCTTCAGTCAAGAAGAAGCTTATCTGCGATGCTTTGTGCAGCAGGATGAAGTGGACATAGACATGACAGAGGCACCATGGAAGACCAAGCTCTTCTGTGAGTCCTGGGGACAGCCATTGCCAGGCCACAGCATGATGGACCCTGTGATGTTACTTTCTCAGTCACGTTCCAAGTTATAAATGCTGAGACGCCTGTATGACAGAAAACAAAAAAAATCCCTCCGTAAAAGCAGGCTGTAGGCCACAGGTGCTTTTTCCCTGCCTCTTTCAGTTCTAGGGAGAGGATGTGCTCCAAACCTGCCCTGACTCATGGACCCTTTCTTCTTTGTGCTATACCCTTGGAGATAGCACAACAGTCCATCACACATGCCCGCAACCATTCCAGCTCTGGGCTGACTGAGACCATTTCACGTTTTCTGAAGTCCTGGCCATGCCCTTTCCTTCGTCTGCACTACCTACACTGGGTCCTTTTGAGACAACGATCCTTCTAGATATACGGTCCCCAGAGATCCCATATATCCCATAAGGTGGACATTTCTGAGGCCTTTCCAGTCTAGAGGAGAGGATTATTTCACATATCTTGCTCCTGTTTAGATATTTGTGTAGGATATTGATGCTTTAGCTGTAGTACGTTGTCACCTAAAGTCCACCTTGTTGCCTCCATCATTCCCAAAGCTTTTCCTATAGGGCTGTTAACCTCTATTATGTGCTCAGCTGAAACTGCACTGCTGAAGTCCTGATGGTAGGTAATACATGGAGCACTCTGCCTTACTTCATTTTATTTCATCATTCTATTAAAATATAAGCTTGTATAATATTCAAGCCTTCAAGAAACAATTTCATGTTTTGTTGCAAGGTCTTTCTTTTCAGTTTCTTCTCCATCCTCCTGAATTTGAATTCAGAAGTATAAATTTTGTCTATAGAAAGCCATTCCTGTCATAAAGAACAAACATGGTCTGCATAAAGGAAACTGAAAACAGGTACTGGGTTTATTATTTACTTTTCAGTTCAAATTCTTTTTCACATGCCAAAGAAACAGCGAATTAGCATAAGAGCTTTCTGGTACAATGAACCCAGAGAGCAAAAACATGTTTTGCTACCAGAACTACATAGTGTGTTTTGTCTTCTCTCACCATTTTTCATGCTGAATTTCTCCTCTTGCAATCAGGATGGAACCAAGTTATTAAATGGAGTCTTACTTACATAAGAAGCACAGGACAGAGCATTTTAGCAGTTCCTACAAGGTCACTAAAAGGGGTGAGTCTGCGTATGAGTAAAGCAATCTGACAGGAAGACCAAATAGAAAGACAAAGATGAGATTTCAGATGCCTCCTCCTGTGTGTGCTGATAATGTGTTTATTTTTTGAAATCGGGGTTACCAGCAGTGTCAGCCATGCACAAAGACTGAGGGCAGATCAGTTCCAGTGGAAGAGATTAGCATAGTTTTTCTGAGGTTGGTGTGTTCAATCAAAAATAAAATGTAAAAGAGACACGAACTTGAAGTGTGTCATGAATATATCTTTTGTACTCTCTAGCCCTTAAGCAACTAATTGAAGAGCAACTCTAGTTATGAGTCATGATATTTTTTTAACAATGTTAATTTATTCTTGATGTCTGCAACGGCATTATTTAGTTAGATATTGTGCACTCTTTATCTACATCTTTTTTTTTTTTAAGTTATAGAAATGCCCGAAAGGGTATTTAAATTCCTTTGAGATCCATCCATAGCTCACATAAGGCACACTGCATTAGATATTCTAAGAAAATGAATTTCCAGATGCAGTATCTAGTCATCAGTGCAGTGTTGGTTTCTATCCAGGTTTTACCTAAGCTGAGTGAAGCTTGTTAAAGCTGGGTGGCTTGCTCTTGATTACATTGTACCTTGAATCCACAGCTCAGCTGTTTTTAATTTTTTTTCTAGCACCAGTTGCCATATTGTTAAGCTGCTTTAAGGAAGAACATGGAAACTTTTGAAGGCTCTGCACAATATGACTGAAGAAGGATGAAACATTACCTATTACATCAGACCCTTGGACAACTCTTGGCAGATATGGGTGAACCAGTTCACAGCACAAGAATAGTGAGGACTCTGAATGGGTCTTCATTCATAGGCATAGATGGTGGAAGAGCTGGACTGTGTTTGAAAAAAAATATGGAAAAGTTTTGTTGCTGATGAAGGACACTTTAGTATTTGTGACATTTCTCAGGTTGATCCATGGTGGATGCCTCTTGTCTACAATGCCAGGATTAGGTAGCCAAATAACTAGCCAAGCAGTTCACATCATTTATCATAGAAAACTATCCAAATAATTCTCATGTCTCCCATGCACCTCCCCAGGCCTTTTAGCTACCCTAACACCTCAGCATATACCTCACTCATCACTGTATTACCTGCAGTGGTGGTGAAGCCTGGACAGCAGTAGCAGAGTCTTCTCCCTTCTGCCTTATCAGGGTGCCTCAAAACTGTCCAAGGTACAAGACTGCGCTTGTATTTAGTTCTAACATTTCTTTTCCCCCGGAAACACCTTTGAATGAAAGAAGTCTATGGTGGTCTGGACTAGACTAGACTAGACTAGACTAGAATGTTTCAGTTGGAAGGGACCTACACAGATTATCTAGTCCAACTGCCTGACCAGTTAAGGGTAAGTCAGAGCATGTTGTTAAGGGCATTGTCCAGAAGTTTGTTATGGCTGTGCCATAACAAACACAAATCAGCTGTTTGTTTATCACAGTACTTGTGAGTCCCCAAGTAACGTGGACTTCAAAACACCAGGACTTGTTATGAGAGATATCTGTTGAGAGTGAGTTCACATGTCATTGGAGCTTTTAGTATCTTATGACTTTGCAGCTTGTAAAAGTATGGCTCCATTCACCCTACCCAGTAATCTCCTCAGAAATACCTCCAGGATTACATTTTCCTGCAGTTTTACTAATTTTTCTGTGACTGGGAACTAAAAAAATATGCATGGTAATGTTTTTGGTCAAGCTAGGTTAGAGCAGAGGAGAACTATAGGCACAAATGCCTGAAGCTTTTGTGCAACTGTGCAGTAGTGAATGCTCAGAAAGTCCTTGTGCGCTCTGCCAGGGCAGGATAAGGCTTCTTTTCTTAGCTCGTAGGTACAGGACGTTCACCTGTAGGGATGGTGACTGCCTGCAAGACAGGCTGGCCCTGAGCAGAAGTTTGCAGTCGCCTAAGACAGAAGAGTGCCAGGTGTGTAAAAATAGAGCCAGCTGCCTACACAGTAGAAGACAACTTCTTTAGTGTCCTGGAAAGCCAGTCTCTCCTGCAGTCTCTTGTGAGGAAATTGGGATGGGAGGACGATCCCTTTATCCAAACCTACAGCATCCATCACCTCCATCTCCTCTGTGCCGTTTCCAGAAGTGACCATGGCAAGTCAGGCTGTCTGTTACAGCTCGCCTCATTCCCTTTGTTTTCCAGAAAAAAATAAGACTACAAAATGATGTCAGGCCCTTAATTTAAGGGAAAGAAGATTCACATATTGCTTTGCAGCCAATAAGCTCTGAGTTGACAGTGCTACAGGTTTAGAATCGGGGAGTCACTCACACCAGGATGATGATCTTCTTTTGATGTAAAGCACCATGCACATTAATGTGTGATCTTTAAAGAAGATAACATGATATCTCTCATAACTTCTGCAAATAGTAGGTCCTTTATTTGAACAGGCTGCAAACTGATTGTAAAAGGCCCTATTCACATGTGATTTGGGCCACTTTTATTTTAGCTTTTATCATGCAGGAAAATGTGCTGGCCCATGTCTATTCTGTGATCCTCAAATGCTCCTGTCAACTGCTTTTATCATTTAACTGTAGTGTAATCAGTTGTCACGTAGTTATGTGTTTATGGCATATACATTTTAACCCCTTGGAGATAAGAAATGATTACTGACACACACACCTTCATTAAGTCACTGACAAAGGAGTAATAGCAAATACAACTGTCAAGGTAAAATGACAGAACATATCAGCATTAGGGCAATCAAACAATGCAGGCAAATACTGTCTATAAACATAAACCTGTTACAACAGCAGTACTTTATGACTTTTGGCAGCCACAAAGTCATCAATAAGATCCTAAAAGCTCCAGTGACACGTGAACTCACTCTCAATAGATACGTTGTCAGAGCAATTTAATTTGCTTTGTGGTGGTGTCACACTTTGTTGGAGAAGGACCTTTCTCACCCTCAGAGTTCATTAATGGCAGTGTCAAAAACAGGCTTATTGCCATGACAACATTGAAGAAAGTTGAATGGAGACTACTGGATAGCAGAAAGCAGATATTTCACATGGCTGTACTTGGCAGGCACGTTCATACCAAGCAAAATGCTACTGTTTCCAAAACGTGTTAAGGTGAGATCAGTCTGCACAAGCAGCTTCTGAATCTTTCGAGTGTGTCTTTTTTTCATTTTTTAACAGACACTAGTTTCTAAATAATTTTTGTACCAGAAAATTAAGGAAAACTATTTAATGATTATGTCTAAAAACCCACTCAGTTTTGTCACTTATAGATGAAAGTACCTTTTGAACCATTTTCATCTATCTAGTGCTTTCTTTCACAGCAAAGATGACCTTGTTTATATTGCTGGGCAGTGTTTACGGCTGCTCTTTTACTCTGCAGTTTAGTCACACAATCAACATTTGATAGAGTATTAATGGTAAACACAACTCTGGGTTAATGATTTTTACGGTCTAATTATTCTTTCCGTGGCAATGAGATTCCCTTCCATCACTTTGTAATTTTCTCTCTCTGAGTCTCAATGACTGAAAAAGTGGCTAAGCCCAGATGTTTGGCATTCCAGGCTGGAGCAGTAAAAGCCAGATACATACTGAAATATTCAAATTAGAAGTGAACTAAATCCAATTAACTGCATTTGCCATTGTATGAACCATTGATTTTCCCTTACTCTTGAGTTCCCAAACTGAGTTCTCCATATCGTCTGCTGTATTATATGTTCCTGTTGTTTTTCAAAAGCAGAATACTTCAGTCTTTTAAAACACGGTTTCTGAACATCTTAGCACACTCCAAATAATTCCCATCATCCCGTGCTGAAGCTGACATAGATCTGCATTGTCTCTTGAAACTGTAGCACCCAGTCCTTCATTTGGTCTTCCCCACAGATTCACACTGCAGACCAAATTAAAGCACTGGCTTCTTTCTTCATGCCTGTATTGCCTATGAACTTGTTTCGTTCTTTGGACTGTGGCTATACACAGCTGTGCACCACCATATCCAAATCCCCTTCCTAACCTGACACAGGAAGAATGGTGTTAGGTTAATTAGTAAGTCATGTTTTCCTCTCCAATTGATAATATTTTGCATTTTTTGACACTTAGCTCTACCTGTCATTTTATTCACTCTTGTTCTGTTCTCCAGGGCTCCAAACAACCCTCCCCTCTCATGACAAGCTCCAAGGATATTATTCAAGAGATCAGTACTAGAGTACTCTATTCTTAATGTTTTGCTTTGTTGGAAATGGATTCACCTGATTCTTTGTTTCCTATTTCTTGGCTTTTGTTCCCAAACAATACATCACTTCTCTGAATGGAAACAAGATGTATTTTACACCTTTCTCTAAGGAATATTTTTGTTCACCTTTTGAAAATCAAAATTCATTATTTTTTTATTTCTTTTACACTGCTTTACAGTTTTACATTGCATTACTTACAGGCTCAAACAACTCTAATAGATTAGTGAGACACAATTTACCATTCCAGAAATTGGTGGACAGCCTTTTTCCCTTAATACCTCACTTTTAATATTTTTTCTTAATGTTTCCTTTTCTAGAGGTATGAGACATGATTACAAAGGCTACTACTATAATTTTCAACAGGAGAAGCCTGATAGTATTAGGAACAGAAGAAGCAATTGAAGGCCAGCCTTTGATATCTCACTGGGATACTATTCTGGTGCTCTTTGCTGGGTTCATCTACTGACTGCATATTGATTAATGAAACTCCTTAAATAATCAAATTCTTAAAATATTAAACTGCACTTCTGCAACCCAATTCTGCTAATTTATCATGTACTCAAAACACAGATTTTAATTCCTCACACAGGTACAATATATACTCAACATAAAATGCAACATGAGAAGCAAGGAGAGAAATAAGGAACTGAAGGGAAGCATTACCACTGAAAGCAGGGTCATGAGAAGGCTCCCAGAACCCAAAGGGTAGACTGAGCACTACAAATACATTCATATCCACCATCTTTTTCCTCAGGTGAAAACTCTCTACTCATTTTTCATCATTCTTATTCGTCATTCCCTTTACCAAAGAAAAGGGAAGCAAGTGTATAAGACACAGCAGCTTGCTTTGTTGGAGATAGACACCCCATTCATCCTACCTTTGCTGTGCAAATGTCCTGCAGCACATCTTGGGTCTTGGTCTCTCAGACTGGAGACCCATTGAGATGTGCCACAGGGGTCTGAATGTTAGAGCTTATTGTAATATGTACCATGAGTAGTTTTTCACCCATGTTAGTTCCTGGGAATGATCAGCCTCTTCCTGCTGACCCATTGATTAAGCACCTGTAAGAGATGTGTGGTCCTTGCTGACCACAGCCACTCACTCCCTGACAATATTCCGCCTTTCATACTCAGGAATATGATTTTCACTAAATATTAATTGGCCTGGCTAGTGAGGTCCTGAAAACACAATAAATTATTCAGTGAGCTCTTCAGCCACATTAACTTACTGCAGAGAGGATGCCAAGAGAGCTGTGTGTCAAGCACTTTGGTTCAAATGGCTGAGGAATCAAGGGCTTGCTCAGTGTGTATGCAGAGCAGAGCAGGTGAGGGGACTGTGGCCAAGTGATGTTTCTGCCTGATACAAAATACTTATCCTGGGCTGCATCATAAGCAGCGTGGCCAGGAGGTTGACGGAGGTGATTCTTCCATCTACTCCACTCTTGTAAGACCCCACTTGGAGTACTGCGTCCCCCTCTGGGGCCACAAGCATAAGAAGGAACACTGATCTGTTGGAATGAGTCCAGAGGGTCAAAAAGACAATCAGAGGGCTGCAGCACCTCTCCTGTGAAGTCAGGCTCAGGGAGTTGGGGTTGTTCAGCTGGAGAAGACCCTGGGGAGACTTTGTAGCACCTTCTAGTACCTAAAGGGGGCCTGCAGGAGAGCTGGAAACAGACCTTTTACAAGGACATATAGTGATAGAACAAGGGATAGTGGCTTCCAACTGAAAGAGGGCAGGTTTAGATTAGATATTAGGAAGAAATTATTTACTGTGGGGGTGGTGAGGCACTGGAACAAGTTGCCCAGAGAAGTTGTAGCTGCCCCTGGAAGTGTTCAAGGCCAGGTTGGATGGGGCTGTGCAACTTCTATTGTATAACTTTTTTTCCCCCTGAAAAATGACCAGCTAATTTGATAGAGGTAATGTAGTATGTTTATTTTATTTATATTTAATGCATGTCAGATAGAGATTGTAGGCGTGAATAAAAGCATTGTAAGGGCTTTAAAAGGACAAGGAAGTGCTATTTTTTGACAGAGCAAATTTGCATGATTTTTACACTGTTTTTAATTAGATCCTGGTTTCTTGCGGTGGTCACAAAAGTGATTTTTTCTCTTTCTAATGCATAACTTGATTTCTTAGTATTTCTGCTCCTTCCTTTAAAGAAGGAGACATGGTCTAGCTTCAGAAATAGGATGACCAGGAGAGTATTGACAGTGTTGAAAACTTCTGGTGAGCTACTTTATGTGTCTTGGTGCCTGGCTCAGGCTTGAACAGATCAACAGATCCATGGGTAGGAAGGAATTTCCTCCCAAGACAGCACCATTTGGGGAGAGGGTCATTGCTTTTCTCTGTAACATTGATGTAGCCCAGTCTCCAGCATCTTCTGAGCCTTTACACCTTAAAAATCAGCTCCTGCTGTAGCAGGTCAAGTCATTGGTTCTAGCGCTTGAACCTTTCCTTGCTCGTTTCTGTGACCTTTCATTGAATTTCCAGTACTTCAACTTCTGTACTAAGAGTAGGGTTCACTTGCAATGGACAAAGGAGATGTTTTATGGCGTGTGGTATCTGCTTTGTGGGGAACAGGGAATCTCTAGATCTTTATGGATTAAACATAGATCAGATGAGGACTTTTGATGTCAGGACACTGGACTGATGATTTAGGCAGTCCTAGAGGTCTATGCCTGAGAAGTGTTGCAGAACAGCACAATCATAATCCCTCTGCTTGTGGATAATGAGAATGAGGGTTGCACGCAGAGCAGAAATTGCACAATTAACTCAAGGCAGATTCTTCTCAAACTATTTATTCTCTCTAAAAGATACATGCCTGAAGAAATTTGTTAGGAAGAACAGTCAGAGATTTTTCAGCACTGAATTAAGAAAAAATAGCTTTGTCATGGACTAAATTTTCTTCCTATAAGAATGCCATTGCAGTGTTTACATTTATGTTCATTCCTGTCACTGGTAAACAGCACCAGTGAACACTGTCTGCTTCCTCATGATTCCTTGCTGGGATCATGAGGCTGTACATCCAGCACTCTCTGTTTACCGTGTGGAGTCACCAATTTACACATGCCTCAGATCAGCAGGACACAAACACAGTGTGCACTTGCTCATTAAATGTGGGGTTCACCTCCTTTTGTGGTCATCCAAATTCAGGTGCCTGTGTAGAGACTGGGTGCCTGGTTAACAGCGATCCAGCCAGTACAGTCCATGGAGGGTGAAGAGAGCTTGGGCTGTGCTCCTGTAAGGTGAGCAGCTTCCCTGCCTTGACTCACCAAGTCTCCACCACTCATGGTGGGAGCTTGGTGCAGTCACCCACCCAGTGCAGAGGCAACCCAGACACAGACCCAGAGGCTGAGGAGGTATAACCCATGCCTTCTAGAAGCAGAGGCTGGACTTCACGTGAGATCCTTTCTGGCGCTCTGAATGACACCAGATGTCCATGGTGAAGCAGTTAAAGAGTGCTATAGACTCATGCATCTGCACACTGCACTTTCACACTGTGATAGGTTATACCCTACTGGCCTAAATCCCATCCTAGCTGCCTGTATCATGTCCAGCTTTCCTGAAAACCATCTTCTGAAAATGCATGATGAAAATAACCGTTCTCAGCCTGCTCTTTGACTAAATGGGGTGTTTCAATGCCCACCAGTTACAGTGCAGAGAAGATGTAAAAAGAAGACACAAGACAGTTAATAGGTGCTCTGTCCTCCCCATTTTTCTGGATATGGAGCACCAGGATATTTCTGTCTCCGTCATCAGCAAGGATCCATATGGATGCACCAGTTGCTTCAAAAATAACTGTCAGATTTCACCCGGATTCAGATGGGCCCTATTTCTGGCCCTGTGCACATAGGCAAACAAAAGGTGCCATCTAGTGTCTCTGAGCAGCATCCAAAACCGAAAGGAGAAATTGCTCAAAGGTACATTTAATGCATACTTGCTCACTGACTGACACAGAACTGGTCTTCAAAATGCACAAAAAATTAATTTGAGGGAGTTTTAAGCAAGGCAGCACTCATGTTTTTTCTTTCCTTTTATGTCTCCACACTGTTTTCAACCAAGGTCTGAGCCCTAAAGACTGGGTTGTTCAGGAGTTGGATCCATTGGCTCCATTGTATTAAACAATTTAAAGTCATTCTAAGCAATAGTGATTCATTTTTCAGCAAGCTGGGGCTTGAAATATAGTTTTGCATATTACTAATAATCTTTTGTCCCACGGGGCTTAGTCTCATTAAAGTGGAAAGCAATTTAGTCATTTGCTATCCCACAATTTGAAAAGAGACAGTCTCAAACCTAGTAAAATAGACAGCAGAGCTGGGTCTATAAAAGAACTTAGATCCAGCCTAACTGCTTCTGTGGTTGCCTTTGACCAAAAAACAGAGCTCTGAAAAACCACTCCGCACCTGATTGCACCTTGTAGGCATATTTGCAGTGGTTATGTACACCAACCCCTTAAAGACCAAGTGGCATAGAGTGGCTGGGACAACCCTGCTCAGCCCTCACCCTTCAAAAACCTACAGGCTATATCCATCCAGTGTCACTCGCGGCTCCAGGACTCCTCAAAGGGGCAGAGCTTACTTGTAGCATGCTCTATCATGCTACAAGTAAGAATGGTCTGGGACTGCATTGCTTTTGTCTCAAAGGATCTCAGATAACAAGATGACAGGGTGACACCCTCCAGACTGGCATTTTCATAGCATGAAATTGAGAAGGAGTGCTGCAGACCCTGGGGTATGGTGGATACGGGAGAGCTGGGCAGTGGCAGCCTAAGCTTGGGGAGGGTGCTGGAGGATGGCAATAGGGAGGTCAGCCTGACCCAATTCCTCTCAGATCTTATTTTGGAGAAGACTGGTTTCTTGGGATTGAGCTAAGAAGCTGGTACTTGAGAGAGTAAAAACTTCTATCTGCAATAACAAGTGCCTCTGCTTCATCCAGTTATAAAGGACAAACTTGAAACATCTGAAAAATTACTCAAACAATACAAAGAGAAATCTGGCCGCTCTTACCAGCTTTGGTTCTGGTTACACAGTGAGGGACCCTTGCACTTTATTTTTCAGCAAAACCAGTAAAAACCATTTTATCTCATCAGTGAAACTCTTTGAAAGAACAGCCATACATATTACCTGACCCTAACTGGCAGGTATCTTGCTACTTCCTAGGCTGAGAGGACGGGCATCCCATCTGAACATGCAGGAACTCATATTGCTTCTCACCCTTGCAGAGCTTAAGTAAAGCAGCAACTGTGTTAAACCAAACGAAAATGAAAATCTGCCACAAATTTATTTCTGCCTTTCCTCCTTGCAGGATTAACTCTCTTTAAAAACTTGTCTGCTCTCTATGGTTTGTTGCTTAGGCTGTATTCTTAAAGTAATCAAGGATTATTTTGTGAGAACAAATGCGATAAATTATACTGCATTTTTTCCCCAGAATTAATCTTTTAACTTAAAAGAAAATCTGAAGTACTGTATGAGCTTACATGATAGTTACAACACCTTTCCAAAAGCAAATTCTATACAGAGTATTTTACAACACATTTAACTCTTCAAATCTTTTCATTGTTTACTGGAATATCTGTGTATATAAATAGATGCTGCTTGTTTTGCGTACCTGGCTCACTCTCCAATGCCACCATCCAGTGTTCGTGATGCTCCACTGTCATTGCAAGGATTATAAACCCCTAGGTATTGAATTGGAATGTCAGAAAAGGTTAAAAGCTGATAAAATAAAGCTTTGGAACAGAATGAACTGAGAAGCATCTTAAAAGGTGAGGTGAGTTTGACACTACTCTGAGTCAGATTCATTTGCCCTGTTCACAAGCTATAGCAGGACTCCTGTGAGCTTAGAGCATTCAGTTGCCTTCTTTTGGGAAGCAAAGATCTTCACAAAAAAAGATCTTTGTAAGACTGAATTTAGTATTCAATAACGTAAAATTACCAGAAGGGTCTTTCTGTATCTTTGAGCCAAGTCCCTTCGAATCAGAAGAAAACATGAAACATACCTTCCTAAACTGATCATATTCCTGCTCGGAGCGAGTTAGATTTGAATTTCGTATGGAAAACTGTCCCTAGATGGTTAGAAGATTTCTTCTAATTTCCAGAATAATTGATGTATAACCAGAATTCACAGGCTTTTTTTATCAATACTGTTCCTCAGTGTAAATAACTCTTCCTCATTCCTCTGCATTCACAGAGATCAAACATAGAGTCTTAGCATAATAAAGCTGGAAAAAAAATCAAGAAATCATGTAAGCCATTTCCACACCCCATGGTGGGATCATCACTACACATCTATATTCATCCCTGAAAAATACTTCCCTCACCAGCAACTTAAGGTCTCCAGTACACGTGAATAAAAAGCATATTTAGGCAACCTACTCCAGACACGATCAAAGGCATTTTTAGTTAATGTCTAATCTCATTAAAAGTTAGGTCTGTTTCTTCTTGTCCCATCCACTACTGATGGAAATCTGCATGGAAAACTTTCTTTTACACACAGCATTTGAAGACTGTTAGTATGGTTCCCTACTTTTTTATAGAGTAAATCATACAAATTACTTCCATTTCTTCTCTAAATCATGCTTTTGAGACATCTAGGCATTATGGACTGTTTCCAGCTGGCCCACATAAATATGAGCAGTGTTGTCCAAGAACAGGCACAATACCACAACCAAGACCTTACCATGATGAGAAGCTTTGAAATATTCTAGTCTTTTTCATATATGTACTCATATAATGTTTAAATTTTTTAAGCGTGATTATATTAGTTCCTGTATCATTTTCTAAAGAGCTGCTATATGGCAATTATTCCTTATCTCACTTTGAGTGTTACTGCAAATTGAACTGCGTCCTGTTTTCCATGTGATTTCTGAGAAAACAAAACCTATGCATTTAGACACTTGTTTTGTCTGTTTACCTGATCTTTTTCTTATTTCCTTCAATTTTCTTAGAACTCATTTATCACTCTATCTGATTTAGTTGAAAAAGCTGCAAAGGATTTACGTTCTCTCAAGTCGTATGAAAATCAATGACCAGATAGAGGGAAAAGGTAGAAATTACAGTCCCTGCAGAGGTCCAGGCTCCAGTGTGTGAGCTCAGTGGGAATTTGTTTTGCCTGGGCTGCCCCTCAGTCTGGGCTAGTTCATCATTGCCCGCTGCCTCTTGCCTAGCTCAGAGACAGGGAACATGGAGAAGGACCAGCCCCAATGCGAAGTGGTGATGAGAAATAATATGTGGTGATGAGAAATGACACCTTACAGATAGGGCAGAGGGGATGAGGAAAAAGTTATGTTCACATAATGTGCGGGGAAGATACAGGTATGGCAAATAACCCCATAGTTCCATGGATTACCTGGTTTTCAAATGGTTTCTCCAGTCGCCAGCATGGCGATTTCTCTGAGGTTTAAGTCATTGACAAATTTAGTAAGTATATCCCATTTCAGCATTTGAGTCTTTAGTCAATGGATAGAGTCAAAACTCACCAAGGACAGACCGTGCTGAAACCTCAGCACTGCCCCTTTCCTGCAGGTGGTGTAACAAGGATAATACTTTTCAAATACAAATTTTTAAACCAGTTTTGCTCCTATTCTCTCTCAGGTTGTTTAAGCAGACTAAGCAAACAAAACTTTCTCAATTTCTTTTTATGAAACATGAGACAGTGATCCCAATAGTGGTTTCCACTTATCTTTATAGAGTGTGGGTCATTCAAAACTGTCTTGAACACAGATAAACAGAACTTCACACTGGAGTACAGAGGTGCCACAGGAGGATCACCAGTGGCACATGCTATTTCATCACTAAGTGAAATATTTTGCTTGACAGGCTCCAAGATCACATTTTCTTTCTCAGTGTCTCCCCATGTTCCCCATCATCCTCATATACAACCTGCAATCAACTAGTAGAGAAAGTTTTTGTACAGGTCTGCCTTACTGTTCCATTTTACCTCAATTGCCCTCATTTTCCCCCAGTCAGCATCCAAAGTGAACAACTTCAGTTTTTGGGTTCTATTTGTAAGGAGCTGAATAGGACCTAACTCTATTCCCCATCTTAATTTGCCTCTGGGAATTCTAGATTACTTTGTCAATGTTCATTAAAAACAAACAATCAAAAATTTTGTTTTATTTCTGGATCCTAGATTCAAATGTTTTACAGAAAAGAAAGTTCATTTAACCACCCTAAAATCCTTCTGATTTCAGAGAGGACAGGGCCTGTGAGAGTGATTCTGTGCCACTCCCTTTCACATGAAAACATAGCAAGAACACGATTTTTTTCAATACCTCAATACAAGAATTATTACTTTAAAATCTCTCACAACTGGTACCACACAAGCAACTGGCAAAATAAACCATTTCATTTAATTATCAAGAACTGAAGGCCTTTTTTTTCTTCTAAGAAATGCTGATAGACCTGCCAAGCTGTTTTCAAGTCAACACGTATCTCCAGTGCATTCACAGAACATATTTTTTGACATTTAATATTCTTTCTGTTCCACATGACTAAGAGTGCTTAACAGAATTCACTTTATGTATTCACTCACACTCTTTTTTTAAAAGCAGATGCATGAAACTGGGAAGGGTATGTTCCTGGCTGCTGATGACTTACACTTTAGGATAAACTTTGTTACCTCTTCACCTGCAGAAAAATTCTTGCCCTTTTGCTGAAACAAATGTTTTAGCTAAAAGAAAAGCAACACAGTTCCTCTTCCCAGGACTCCAGAGGGTTAGGAGGTTTCCACACGACCCTATGCCCAAAGTCAAGCAGTTCTGTTCTGGCAGTGCAGAAGGGCACTGGTGTTCAGCAGAGCTCAGATTCAAGATAAAAAGAACACCTGAAGATGACCTCCCAAGATCCACCAGTGATGAACCTGATGAAAGCAGATCTCAAATATGGAAAATACATTATGGCTCTGAAGTATGATAACGCTTGGCATGGGAGTTTTTTCACATACAACCTGCATGATAGGTCAGATACTCAAGCTTAGGAGAGGACGTAGAGAAAGGGTTTGTCCCCAGGGTTCAGCTGCATGAAATGAATTTCTAGAGGAGTACTGGTAGCTTCCGGCATCTCAATTTCTGTAGTGGATTGGTTACTCTTTTCATCTTACCGACAATTTCACTCAATGCACGAGAAGACACAGTCCTACTGACGCAACATAATAAATCTTTTGATGAAAGTTTTTCTGGTTTTCCTGTTTGTCTTGTTTCTTATTTCCCAATTTCTTTGTGTAGTTGGAGAAAATTGGATATTTAGATTCAAAAACCTACCTTCTTTTTCCTTTCTCTCAATGAAATAGACTGTAATTTATTACCCTTTATATCATTATTCACTGTAGAAAAACAGGATGTCAAGAAGAATAAAACTTCATAGGAGGAACACTCTCTGGGAAGCAAAGGCATTTTAAGAATCAAATATCTGGCTTTCATATTTTCAACAATCTAAAAAGCAAGAACATTATGACTCATCTGTATGATGAGAACTATTTGTAAACACCAAAGATTTCTTGAGGAATTAGAGAGCTCCCTTCTGTTTACTGAACAGCTTACCTATTAACATACTAGAAAGCCTAAGCCTTCAAGCCAAAACTTAGATGTTCTCCTCAATTGCACTGCTGCTATATCTATCTGCACACCCAAATGAGGATTTAGAAATTCTTTGCAAAATCTTTTTTGAAGGGCCTACATCTGAATTGAACTTAATCTTCAAAAAGCAGCATAATACAAAGAAACATATGAGAAGAGAGAATATTTTGATTTCAGGAAAGCGAAGAACAATTACCCATCCATCTAAAAGTATGTTTCCCTCTCACCTCATTAACCAAGCACTTCAAAGTAAATCTTCAGCATAAGGTTTTGGGAAAGGAATGGAATATCATTTTAGAAAGTGGTTATCTTATCTTCAAGGACAGTGATCCTTTAAATGGTTCTATCTGTATTTTAATGCCTTGATGAAGTACACACTGGGAACATAAGCTGGTTACAACCAATGCTTGTGTACTTTGTGGCAAAATCACTGTGAGCTGTACATCAAAATACCTCGACTCTTGGAGCTAGAATATAGTAGATCTGAGATTCTTCTGAGTGCAGTGAAGAGAAGAACGAAGACTTTTACTGAATACAATACATCAATCAACAACACAGCTACAGCCCTCTTCATTTAATTTAATTTATCCTTGATATTATTTTCAATTAATCAGAAGTCATCTTCAAAATTTTAATCACTGTGCTGCAGAATCCTGGATATAAAACTAAACTGCAGCATGTGGGAATTGGCTGAGTTGCACTTTTGATACTTTGAAAACATACGGAGGAAGCACAGGCATCATAAACACATCAACTTTCCGTTCAGTCACAACCACAAACTTAGATCAGTTCAGACTCACTAGCATGGAACAGTCACACCACTATCAAAAGTCTCCCATGACGGAAGGAAAACAAATTCCACCAGTTAAAGAAACATTAATATCACTGCAAATATCCCCTATTATGGCTTAGGCAAATATTATCCATTATTAGATTTACGGGGAAAAAATATTTGTTATTATAAGTCATACAGTTTGTTCTGAAAAGAAGAGAAAAAGCATTGCTGTGTGTATCTGTGGAGCTCATAGATCCAAAATGCTGAAGGATTTTTTTTTAAATCTTTTCTTAAAATTTAAATTTTATTAAAATAAACTTTGTTGAAAAGAGATAGGAGGAAGAATGTGTTTGCTATCTTGGGGAATTAGGTGATTCTTGGTCACCAAAGCAGGTGAGACCGATGCAAGCCAGAATTGTTTGCAACTATTTGAGTCAGCACTAGTGAAGGTATTTAATTAAGCCCAAATTGTTGAAAAAAACCCACAGGTACACATAGCTCTTGAGATGTTTTGTTCTTTAAGAGGGTAGAAGAAGCAGATAGAGAAAGCTTTTGTAGATTTTATCCTTACCAGATGCAGAAAGTGATTGAGGATGTGACACTATTCATGTAAAGGTAACGCTCATGTTCTCTAAGAAGAGGTAGAAAAGGGTCCTTAAACAAGGATTTCAGGAAGACAGACTTAACAAGCACAGAGAATTCACAGGTAAAAGTTCACAGGTCTCAAATATAAAGAGTTCTTGTAAACTTCATCTGAGTACAGAAGCTAGTCTGCAAGTGACAGTTTTCCCAACACAGAGGGAGGACAGGAGCTGAATGAGAAATCAGTTTAGCTAACTTATGGTCTTTCCAATTGTATTAAATGCAAGAAATAAGCACACAGCCAAAGAAAGTAAGTCAGATTGATTGAGGCGTATACAAAATAAGAGCATAAGTAATTAGGGTGAAAATCAGAAATTTCCAGGAAAAAAATAAAAAATTATGAGGAGATACAGGCAGATAAGTGATTTCAAAGATAACAAGAAATCCATCTGTAGGGATATCAAGTAGGAAGAAGATGACCAAGAAGAATGTCGATCTTTTGCTCGATTGGAAAAACAACTTATTGGCAGATGACACCAGGAAAGATCAAATGCCCTTCTGTGTTTGTCTTAACAAACCCACAAATCAATTAGCTAATGAACCAAAGAGAGTGACAAGCCACTTTTTAGAATAGAGAAAAGATGGGTTAGAAAGCATTTAATTATGAAAAGTGTTTTTCCAAATCAGCCAGGCCTTATGAATACTCTCCTAGTGGATTAAACAACTTGATGTTAGCTATCTTTCAGCACACTTCAGTTACTGTAAAAGACAAATGAGTTACTATAAAACTTGAAAGGGAGACTGTAGCACTCAGCTTTAAAAGAAGACAAAATCAAGAGTAAATACAGAAGACTAGCTAGTTGTCTTCAGTTCCTCCAAGCCACTGAAAACAGCAACCCAGTACCTTTAAACACCCATAAAACAAGGAAATAAATAACAGTCAATGTGGATTAGTCAAGGAGAAATATGAAGCTAAAATAGTTTCCTTTTGTGGATATAGGAGAAATAGCAGATGTCACCTAGCTGAATTTGGAAAAGGGAATTTTAATAAATGAACTACAGATAAGTTACTGTAGGAGAAGAGTAAAAATAACTGGAAAACTACTCAGAAAGAAATTACAATGAAGCCACAGTGAAACTGAAGGAAAACATGTTTCTGCAGGGCTATCTTAGACATAGAACCCTTTACCTGTTGGCAAAAAAAAAAAAGCGTATTCCTATCAAATCTGAAAATTAAAACATAAATAAATAAAAGACAAAAATACGCTTTAGGACAGGGTTTGCAGTCAAAGTAACTGTTAAAGCAAAGAAATATTTTCTAAAATAGCCAATGATTCAGCAAAGAAAAGTACAGAAGTCAACACCTAAGCAGGAATAATGAGTTGCAAGACTGGACAAGACAGTAGGTCTGCAAAGAAAGGTCTGGTGTTTGAGTGGATCAGTGCTGTCATGCTGTTGACAAAACTTCTATATTTTTACTGGGAGTATAACCCATCAAAAGTATTGTATTATCCATCTGGCCTGCCCACACTGGTTAGTTCTGAGAAAGTACAGAGGGCAGCAATCAGAATGACCAGATATCTAGCAAACATGACCGATGAGGAAAGAGGTGGTTCAGTCTGGAGAGAAGACAAGCCCAACTCAAGAAAATCCCAAAATGAGGGCAGAGCTGTCCAAAGGGAATACAGGAATGAATGGGCTGCAAGTGCAACAAAGAAGATACAGATTAGATATTAGAAAAAAAGCTTCTAGCACTTGAGGATACGGAAGTGTGGAATAAGACGTAGCAGCAATGTGGGAGATCACCTTCTGAGATATTAAAAACTAATCTTTATTACTACTTATCAAGGAATATTGTTGATAGATGAGGTACTGCATTTTGGCACAGAAATAGACTCTATAGCTTGTTGGAGACTCGCCCAGCCATATAATTTTATGATTCTGTGCTTCCAAGATTATGCAGTTAATCAAACATGTCGTTACACTTCTCAATTATAGTCTCAGAGCTGCCTCAGCCTATCTAGGAAAACACCTCCAGTAGATTTGCTTTGCAGCCACAGTGTTAGGAATGGTCTTTAATGAAAGCTGACTCTGCAGAACTAGTTTTTGTCAA
The DNA here is from genome assembly GCA_035584735.1 of Pseudotriccus pelzelni. Lineage (NCBI taxonomy): Eukaryota > Metazoa > Chordata > Aves > Passeriformes > Tyrannidae > Pseudotriccus > Pseudotriccus pelzelni. Next base: position 75,669,651 of record JAWMRA010000001.1, read on the forward strand.
CTACACAGGCAAATGACAAGATCATAAACTCCTATGTTGAGGCATCAACCTGGAGCTAAATCCATTCATCATGTCTTCAGGGCACTGCAAGCTCAAGTGACTGACTTGTCCCATGATATTTGGTCACCTCTGCCCCGGACCTACTGTCTGAGCTGGACTTAACTACCCAACAAGGATCCAGGCAGCTTCTGGCTGCCTCAGCCAGCTTGGGGTTCTGCTTGGAAACACACTCTATCTGGGCTATTTGAAAACTAAATAAAATGCTGGCATGACCTGACAACTTACAATTTCATCCTGTTATTAACTGCACATATTAAACATGAAAAAAATAAAGAAAAACCAAGGTCTAAATTTGTCTTGATTTTCTTTGGTACAAAAGCTGTCTAGTTACAAAAGCATCTTTTTGTTTTTAATTTTTACTGATTCAAGGTTTACTTGAGTAACATAAGTTTACCTTAATTTGGAACTTGTTTGTTTGTAGAATTTTTAAGCAAGTCAGAGCTTATTTCTAGGAAGGGCAACACAAATTCCTTTAACCATACCAAAAAAAAAATTATTCTGAGCATATTTTATTTGCCACTAGGTGGGAGTGCAACATAATCTTCTAATTAATCTTTATGTAGTATCAACAGAGAAATTGAAAGACAAAGTATATTTTCTCAGCTGGTCACTAAAGAAAGATCATTCCGTTAACAGAGAATTACTTCAGTGACTCATGAGTGTATACAGCTACAAGCTATAGGAACAGCATTCAATTTTTATTTAAGCCTTCAATAAAGGCTTTGATTCCTACTCAGAATGCAACTTTTTAATTTTTTTTCAGTCAGCATTAAGAATTGGAAGATTTACTTCTTTTTCTTAAACTTACATACCTATCTGATGCATTTTCAAGGAGGTGCCTTGAAAAACATACTATTGCTCAGCCCTATCACCTACTGCTAATGCTTCATCTCATGTTAGTACTGAGAACAAACAATCCATATCTGTATAAATATTCTTCGGATACAATTCACAAATATTTGTATACACCTAAAGACCATCACTTCTCTTTATCACACAAAACTCTCTTGTCTTTTTTCGTGACATTTGCAATTATTTTTGAAAGCCTCTGTTTTGTAAGCAAAAAGGGTGGTTTTTACAATAAAATATCCTGCCCAATAATCCTTCTGCATGTGTCTGTACCTGATTCGAAACAGGTACCCTTTTTTTTATGCACAATATCTTAGTCTCTCACTAGTAGTTATCAGCAATTACCATATTAAACTACAACTGGATCATCAAAGAATGAATGAACGATAATCATAAGCTGCAATCTTTTCTTCCTTCTTTAGAAAGTTAACACTGAAAACAAAAAAAGAATGTAAAGGTATTTTCACTATTTCTTGGAAAAATATAAAGTTATAGCATACGTTAGGAGGAATGCCCTGGAGGTTTCTAACATCATGCACAGTGGTGAATACGGAAAGATTTTGCATCTCCTCTCTTGGTGCAAGAGTTTCCAGTGCAGTTAGTAAGGAGTTGATTCGAACAAGGGGAAGCAACTTCTCATACAACATGCAGTGAAGACATGAAACACCATACTAATATTTGTAATAAAGTAAAAATAAAGTTAATCAATAAATAGATAACTATTCAAATTCAGGAAGGAAAAATCGGTCAGACTTTTGAGGCTTTTGTTGTGGTTGTTGTTGTTGTTTAAATATTCCTCAGTATTAAAAGCAGTGGCTAAGACGAGAAAAGCCCTGTAGCTTCTACATATGGAACTAATAGAAGATGAATGAGTGCATTTTCACCTTGGTTTTAAGAATATCTCAGTTCTTGCTTCAGCCTTGAAAGTCCAGCTTTGCTTTGGTAACAGCTCTCCAGTGGCATGAAGGAGGCATGGAGGCATGGTGCCACTTTGGAAACTGTCATCAGTGCTTCCCTTCCAGGCTGACCAAGTCTGCTGGCTGCTGGGCAGGACAGGCTGATATCTCACTGTGCCTTAGCCTTTAGAGAGAGCTGCAGGCTGGCAAAAGCATATCCGGAGTCATGTGTATTTGTGTACTCCCTTTGTCATTCTTCGGGGTGCAGCTGGCCCTCTCTGGATCAGCATTCCCAGCACTCCCCTGTGCCCAGAGGCTCTGCCAGAAAGGTACGTACAACTTAAGTGGGTTTCCACCAAGCAGCCATTTCTTGGCGGACACACACAAGAGATAGCCGGGGTTTAATGAGTTACCAGGCATTAGTATGCTCCCCACCCTGATAAGATCCCTAAGGGAGCCTTTGCTGGCCCAGCAGGCATCAGGCAGATAGGCAAGGGTCAGCCCTGATGCTTCATGCTGGTGACCTACCATGTCCTTGCTACAGTTCTCCGTTAGGTTTTTATGCCTTTCCATGCTGCACTTTTTTGCCTCCTGAATTGCTCTCAGCAGCCCTATCTCCACCTGCAGTTCTGTCTCCCTTATGTCTCATGATTTTACTCGCAGCTTGACCATTTTGGTGGGTGCCCAAGCCTGGTCTGCATGGCGGGGACGTACCGAGGCTGGATCCTGGGCATCCAAGAAGGGATGGGGAAGGGGCTCAGCACAAGGTAAAACAATGCAGCGGTTACACCGCCTGCCATCTCCAGGCAGTTCTAACATAAATTTAGCCACCCCGGGACACTAGCGGGTACTTCTGCGGTCAAAAATAGTAGGGATGATGCACACCCTGCTGCTCCTCTCCTCCCTGACTGCACACCCGTGACAGCCAACCTGTGACAAGGGAATATAAAGCTGCTCTGCTGGCTCCAAGTAAAAAGTGGAGTCTCTTTGTGAGGCAATAATTTCTGTTCACGATAACAGAAGTTTCTCTTTATGATAAGGAAATTCTTCTGTGATCTCTTCCTCATGTTTTTCCTTCCATCCAGCTCTACTGTTGCACAAAATTTGGTTCCACAGGATTGACAGCAGCACAAATCAGTTTCCTCTTTGACTGGGAGTCATTAGCAGGATGTCATTGAAGCAGTTTGAACTCTTAAAATTAAGATTTTATCAACATTAGAAAATTGTTTACACTCAGTCCAGATTAAAGCCTGAAGTAAAGCTGCTAAAACACCTTCTCTGAGCTCTGAGGACATCCAGTCCCCTACATAACATTTTGACTACTAATAATTTGGGGAAAAAATGCATCTAATTTCAATGAAATCGGAAGAAAAGTTTCAAAGCGTGTTCTCAAGACAGACATTGGTTACACTTGTGAACCTGTGCCTCAACAGTCAGTCCATGTGACCTTGGATCTTTGACCCATAGGCACACTGCATATGGCCCCAAGCCATGCAGGTGACCTCGGACCTTGCACACCATTTCCCCCATCTCCTCGAGAGATGCAGGATTCCCTGCTCTCTTTTCTTTCACTCCCCCACATCTTTTTTCCAAGGAAGGATCCAGCATTCCCTCCCCTGCTTGACATTTTAACCTAATTTTTGTGCTTTCTGCTTCCAGCAGGGAGCTAATGGGGAAAGGGACACTTCCATAATTAGCAATTTTTAAGAGCAGGAACGGATGCTTCTGGGACACTGCGACTTCAGTGCAGCGGAGTTCAAAATTATAATCAGGGTGACTGGCAGAGACACGGCACGCTTGGGGACTGTGGAGGACAGTTAGTAGGACAGAGAATGCAGCGTATGCTGGCACCATCCCAGAGGAAGCTTCTTAACCGAGGATGTGTTTCATTAGGATGGTATCAAAAAGACCAGGGCTTGTCAGCATGGAACAGGCATACAGACATTCATGAAGAGAAGGTAATTTTTACCAGAAAAGCTTTAAATACTCATGTTAAATTATAATACCTTTTTCCCAGTCCAGACTTGTTTCAACTCAGCTAAGGCTAATTCTCCCCTGACCATATCTATATACCTTTACCCACATATAAACCACCTGGTCTAACTTGGAAATCAGTCTTGCTTTGAGCAGGTTGTTGGACTAGAAGGTCTTCAGAGACTCCTTCCCAGATGAATTATTTTGTGATTTGGTGTTTTAAATAGCTAGAAAATGCTATTTTAGCCAAACAGTTTGCTTCTACACTCATTTTTCACTTGCAGTGCCTCTGTATAAATGACAAATGTAACACCAAGTATGCACAAGCACACCTCAGGCGTTTCACCATAGGCTTTGACAGCCCGGATCACTCCCTAACAGTTATCCCGGCTGGGTCTGTCTAACAGGGGCAAAGGGCAGGATCAGGGTCTGTCATCTCCAGAGGGATGATGGCTGCCTCTCATTTGACCTGTCTTCCTTTTATAACAGCTGAGAGTAATCTGAACTGCATTTCATCTCAGAGATACTTACTCTCAGCTTTGCAGGCAAAGAAGAAAAGAATCTCAATGATCAGCTAAAACACTCTATTTACCAAATGATTTTTGTGCAGTGAGACATAAATAGTTTTTAATACTAGTTACATTTTTTAAACTTTACTCAGTTTGGTTAGTGGTTCCCTTTTTTCACCCAGAGGAAATGTCTCTGGTAATTCAACTACTCTTAAAGGAAGAATTCAAAGGATTTTCGATATCAAATTGCCAGCCAACAAAGCACTGATATACATTAGTTTGGAAATTATGGGTTGAGGTGCGCAATAATTCTCACGAAGAACAAGCAGAAATTCCAATTAAAAGGAAAATTACAAAATATATCCAATCAAATCATGCAAATCACAGTGAAAAAGAGCCATATATTTTACCTGAGATAGTGATGGCTACAGCTGAAATTACAGAATAACTTTTCACATTTTTCAATAGCTCTAGAGAGAAAAGCTTCCCATTCTTATTTAAAAAGTATTCAGACCAGAGGTGCTAAGGAGAACTTTAAATTATAATTTTATCCATAAAATAAGTGTACACAAGAACCAAACTAGAATAAGCAGAGCAAACAGATTTGCATATACTTTGTGGACATACATATTTCATTTTCATGTTACTGAAGAGGTTTTTACAATAAGCAAAAGAAAACATTAGGGTAGAATAATGTAAAACTCAGGGAAAACGGTTGATCTGGAAGCCTGTTAGACGGACCTGCTAATTTCAACATAAGTTCATATTATCTTTTAAGCACTGTTGAGGGTGATTCAACAGTATTCAATTTCAGAGTGGAAAAATAGCACAACTAATCCTGCAAAGGACTTCGCCTCTCCTGTGACCTCAGTGGGACTCCTGGCCAACAGGGTTAAAACCAGCAAGGAGCATGACACACTGAGTATAAGTTTAACTTCAGGAAAAGCACTAAACATTGTGGTTAGTTGACCTTGTCTAGACACCAGATGCCCAGGTACCACTCTATCACTCAGCTGGACAGGTGAGAGGGAATATAATGAAAGGCTCGTGGGTCAAGATAAGGACAGGGAGAGATCACTCACCAGTTACTCTCATGGATAAAACAGACTTGGAGAGATTCGTTTAATTTATTAGCAGTCAAATCAGAATGGAGTAATGAGAAATAAACCCGAATCTTAAGGGGTTCCTCCCACAGAAGGCAGTCCTCAATGAACTTCTCCAATGTGAGTCATTCCCATGGGTTGCAGTTTTGCACCAGTTGCTCCAACATGGGTCCCTTACATAGGGTACAGTCCTTCAAGAACAGGCTGCTCCAACCTTTGCAGGGTCACAAGTCCTGCCAGCAAACCTTCTCCAGCATGGGCTCATCTCTCCATGGGGCCACCGGTCCTGCCAGAAGCCTGCTCCAGTGTGAGCTTCCCATGTGGTGCTCCCTGCCTCCTTCGGGCACCCACCTGCTCCAGCTTGGGATCTTCCACAAGCTGCAGGTGGATCTCTGCTCCTCTGTGGGCTCCATGAGCTGTAAGGGGACAGCCTGCCTCACCATGGTCTTTACCATGAACTGCAGGGGAGTCCCAGCTCTGGTGACTGGAGCACCTCCTGGCCCTGTTCACTCTTCTGTGGGATCTGCCTCCACAGAATAAATTGTAAAGGTAAGGACACTCCCTCATGAATAAGCCTTACCTGCTGTCAGAGAGATCTTTGTTTTGGTGAGTTGTTGCTGATACAGGAGCAGGCTGGCACCTCATACAACATTATCTCAGTTGCTTCTTCTTTCTCACAAGATTGAAGTGCCTTTGGAGGTGGCAGTGTTTTTTCCACCACCGAAGAATCCTGTGATCCCTGAAAACTTTTCCCCCTTTTCATTGCTTAGATGAAGTGAAGTATCTTTGTGATTCAAAGCCTCTCACTTCATGCAAATATATAAAAAGGGTAAGGACATAGCTGGCTTATTAATGATCTCTCTTCCTCTTGTCCTTTGCCCAGCTGTGCACTAGACACCAAATTCATTTGTTTCCATGACATGCTTCTTCTAGGAGACTAACTTCATTGCAAGAAGAAGGGGGAAGAGACTTTTGCAAAAGTTTCTTAGCATGCAACCACAATTACTGCATCTGAGTCCACAGAGAATAGAGAAGAGCCTGGTCAGCAGGACATCTCTCTCCCTTTGTAGGAAGTGACACCAAAAACTATTGCCATGCAGGGCTTCAGCATTTAATGCAGTTATTTCAGTAGACCTAATTTCACCAGACTGCTTCACAAACTGCTGTCCAAACTGGTTTCTCTGCAGCATTTCATACAGAGAGAAGCACCAGCAATAGTCTCTGTGTGCTCTGTGTGGAGTTCATGCACTGATACCTGTAGCATTCCACTTGCAAGACCCATTGATTCCAGCAATCCTTCTGCGGGATTTTTGAAATTTCTAGCACAGAGACAAGTGTACGTGACATCAGTCAGCAACTCCTCCAAGTGCCCAACCAGAGTAAAGACTCTGCCAAATCGCTCACACTTAGGTTTTCCCAGTCCACCAACTCTTCCAGACCATGGTAACACCAGCAAGCAGGAAGGAAAGCAGCCCTCCTTCTCCCAGCTCCAATGCAACGTGCATTGAATGGATCTAGACCTATCCCATCTACCCGGCATACTTACACTGGAAATCCCATCATCCCAGGTTTCAACAACCAAAAGAAGAGAGAAACACCCTGGGATAATCCCAGAGCCAAGTGAATTGGACTGTACTTGGGTGGCAGCTACTGCTCTTCTTTAAATAGATAGAGGCCTGCAGTAACTAAACACCAAAGAGATGCCTTATGGGGACATCTGCCATGGGAAGCAAAGAAAGAGGCTAAAAAGGAAGGGAAACAAGATAGGCACCACAGGATGTAGATATGTGAATGTTCTTGAACGTAGGGTAGTAAAATTGGTGAAAGGACTGGAAGCCATGTCCCATGAGGACTTTGAACTTGTCTAGTTTGGAGAAAGGGAGGCTGAGGGCGTGACCTCATTGCTCTCTACAGCTTCCTTTGGAGGGAAAGTGGAGAGGGAGGTGCTGATCTCTCCTCCCACGGATCCTGCAATAGGATGTGTGGGAAGGATTCCTGACACACAAGGCTGTGTCGGGAATGGCGTAGACTGGATATTAGGAAGCACTTCTTTACAGAGAGAGTGGTCAAACACTGGAATAGGCTACCTAGAGAGGTGGCTTATGTCCCAAGTCTGTCAGTGTTTAAGAGACATTTGCAGATAACCTTAATAACATGCTTTAGCTTCTGGTCAGCCCTGAAGAGTCAGGTAGTTGGACTAGGTGATCCATATAGGTCCTTTCCAACTGAAACAGTTCTATTCTATTTTATTTCTACCATTACAGATGCCTAAATTGATTTTTACTTTGATCTTTCAGATAGCATTATGATAGTTAAGACATAGTTAAGACAGCTAATTTTCTTTTTGTAAAATACTGGCTATCTCTAGTTCATTGATATTAAATTTGTATTAGTGTAAATGTGTGTGTTTAATTATGCTGTTTATTTAACCACTGGTTGTTGTCCACTTAATTGCGAAGAAAAAAGAAGTGATAGCCATACCCTAGGGTCTTCTTCAATCATAATAGAGCAGCAAGCAACCCACACGAGATAGTGAAACTATGCCAAATAGACGGATCACAGAATCACGGAATCATCAGTATCGGAAGAGACCTTCGAGATCATCTATTCCAACAATCAGCTTAGCACCACACTAAAGGAAAGTTGCTGAACAGAGAGATAAATAAAACTTGTACTTCATTTGGCAAATAAATCAACCATCAGACAATGCAATTAAGTGAATCTGGCAGGGGATATTTGTGCCAAGTGAAAGTTCTCACCCCAGGAATTTTAAACACTTGGCTCACCAGTTATCCACCACCACCCCAGAAGAGACCCACACACATATTTCACGCTATTTGGTTAATCTCAAAGCAGCACATACACTGGTGTATCGCTCAGTGCGATTTTCATGTGTGGCATGGATATGGGCACAGATTATAATGTTTTACTAGAAGACTTTTCACTTGTGAAAAATCATTGTCTGAGTTTCATTCCATGGGGGAGGGAGGAAACCAACCAAAAAACCCCAATCAAACCTCTGGCATCAGTGAGCTTTCCTTGGAAAATGTTCTAAGCACAAAAGCAGTCCTTCCTGCAAAGAATCTTTCTCATCAGGGAATCATTAAGAGAGAAATTTACCTATGTTTGTACATAATTTAGAAGCAAAAATAAACAACCTCATAATTTGTCTCACTTTTGTAAGACTTTTACTATTTCTTCCCCAAACCTATTTGTGCTGTTTCTCTCTTCTGGGAGGATCAGTTAGGTGAAGAAGAGCACCTTGCCTAAGCATCCAGAGTATCCACTGAGTCCAGCGCTCCTGGGAAATCTTCATTTGTTCCATTAATAATGCCTCTGCTGCTTTTCCATAACGTCCAAGGAGCTGTGGCTCCATTTTTCTGGTACAAGGCCTTCTCACTGAAAACCCCTTTTTCCAGAGCCTTGATGTTGCATATCTCCGAGCAGAAAAGTTGTTCCTCCCCATCATGAAGTCCCTCAAATAACAGCAACCTGTGCCTGCAGCTCTATGTGTGCAACATATCGCATCCCCCACAGAAAAGACCCTCTCCAGGCATAGGTATTTCCAGAAGGATGCAGGATTTCTCTGTGTGAGCTTCCAAAGCCTGCTGCCAACCCTGAAGGAGTCCAGTTGTCATCAGACCAGCCATGCACTACAAATAAGTGGGCAGACTGCTGACAGTCACAGGCACTGTGAGGAAACTGGTGACATTGCTAGAGGGAAGAGCAAGCTGGCTGTATGGATTCTGAGTGGCTTAGGCATGGAAAGAAATCTTACACAGCATAAGATCTCTAAAAGCAGAGATGAACCAAGCCATAGAGTGAAGCTGCTCCCGCTGCATATGCTTCATGTGTGTGAGAGGCAACGCTGACAGTCCTCAGAGGCTGATAATCAGAATCCAGATGAGCAGTGGCCCAGGGACTTGCATGTTCCTTAGAAAGGGCTGACACTCAAATCACAGCCAAGCATTCCCTTGCCTAAAACATCAAGACATGCTCTTATTCAAGGCAACCACACCTTGCCTGTCATGTCTGCGAAGCTACTGGTTGCTATCACACAAATTAGACTGTGTTTTACCTTGGAAATTGAACTATTATCTGCCAAAAGAATCTCGAAGTCCTTGATGTAGCAGGAAAATAATTATCTCCTCACTGGATCCTCACACTTTTCTGGGTCTGACAATTGAAAAAGTTCTTGAAACACGCACTTCACATGCAGATGCTTTCATCAGACAACTTATTTGCACTGCAGCAGGTAAATCACTTCTGAGGTATGTGGGAACACCACTCAGCATAATCAAGGCAGAGCTGCTGGTTGCCTGAAGAATGTTACATAATGTCCAGGTTGCTGTTGTGTGAGCACGCTGGTTTCTTCCCTAACACTGAGAACAAGAGAGATCTATTTTAGTTCATAATCTGTTTTGGGAAAAGAATGTTTCCTTCTGGGAAATAACGTCAGGATACCCTCCAGTTGCTACTTTCTGTAACTGATAAATAACCAACTCATTAGGTTAACAGTTTTCCTATTAAGAACAAAATTTGCTGTATTGGGTCCAGCTTAAAATCATTTTAGCCTGGCACCCTCTCTGCAGTGCAAAGCACACCCAGACGTTTCATTGGAAATCAGAAGGTTGAAAGGAACTCCCAAACTTTTATTTGTAGCGGCTGGAGAAAAGACATCCCTCCTAATGCCTTCAGTTTAATATCTCGGATGCTTTGCATCATCATCCATTGATAGATATTCCAGATGGGAATGTGGCAGATGCTTAGTATTAGAGGATGATGTGCCTAGAGTGAGGAGACATGCCTCCACAAAGGAGAAAAGCATGCAGGGAAGAAGGCAGGAGTGTGGACCTTCATATTCATGGGAGGGACCCCAAGGCAAGTTTTTAGCTGCTACCTCCACCACTGAATTTTCCCAGGGATACTTCATTACTAATTTTTTCTTTTGGATCTTTGTTGATATTTTCCAAAACAGAATTATACCCTCCCAAGGAAACACATTTATTTATGACTATGGCACCAAAGGAGGCCAAATATAGCAGGAGTCGTGAAGATGGTTCTCTTCCTGTCCCTTTTTCCAAACAACCTACTTTCCAAGCTAGGCATGGGTTGCCTAGGAAGACTTCTACAGTTATAACATGTCCAGGACCTGGAATTTGGACTGTAGCAGATGAAAACTGTAACTGAAACATGCCCAGCATCCAAATAAGAAGAATAGAAAACACAGAGATAAAACATCACACATCCACTTTTTCCACAGTTTTTGTATTGTACTGCATGCCTAAGGGGAAAAATCTAGGGCAGAGTTTTTTGCTTGTCCAATGTGTCATTGATTTCCTTTGAGAATTTCCAAGAAAACAGAATGTGTCTGTCTGTCCCTACATTTTTGAAGTATTTATATCAGCAAGTTGAAAAAAAAAAAAAAAGGAAAGGTGATCTGCAGAAAACAGAAAACAAGGAAAAACCCTGTGGGAGATTTTTCTGCAAGTTTATTATGCTTCCCCACAGATAATTTTTATTCCATTTTCCCACATTAATCTTAAAAACCCCAACACATTGTTCATCGGTTTTTTTCCAACCATTTTATTCAATTATTGCCATGGCTGGACGTTGGAGCGATAGAAATGCTGTGAGGAAAAAAAATCAAGTGGACCTTATTTACCAAAACTATCAGAATTTAAATACTCTATCCCCCCAAAAAAATTTCATTAGATTAATGTGATCTTCCCTGAAAGCTCTTTATCTATCTGTTATGGCATTCTGTCAATATCAAGGAAATATTGCTCTGTTAAGGCTAACCAGATGTGTGGTGATTTCTAAACTTTTTGCTCTTACTGTTTGCTAGCATTTATTGCCTGCAATACAGCTTACTTGAAAGAGATAAACCATCCATCAATAGGACATGCCCCTTTGGCAGTTGTTTTATCAACTGTTCCAAGCACCATTCTTTTTCATTAACTGTTTCATCAAACATCTATCTGTCTTCTATCTTCTTTTTACACAAAAACTGCCACGGCATACAACCATTCACATATCACCCCTTGTAAAGGATGATATTGTGTGAGTTTTTTTACAGTTTGCATTATTGTTTTAAATTCCCCCCACAAAAAGAAGACAAGCAGAGGTAGTGTGCTTTAGTGAACCATGCAAAAAAAAGTTCAGTACGTATTTTCAGGCATCCAGCCCTTCAACATGCTGGTTAAAAAATAATAAAATCCTTTTACTATTTACACCTACTCACATATTGGATTAAAATATGTAAATGTTAGAACCCTATAACAACAGATTACTCCCATTGCTGTAGAAACTGAACTTGATTTTTTCCTGCTACAGTAAGAAAAAACAATTGACATGCAAAACAACATCTTGGCACCTTGATATTTTAGGATAATTAAGGTGTAAGGCAAAACAAAGAGTTTTCGAAATGCTTTTTTTAAAAAACAATAAAATAGAAAAGGTTTTCAGGTAGAGCTGGTAGGAGAGAAGTTTTTAAAGAGGACAGAAACAACATTAGAACCACAGAATCATTAAGGTTGGAAAAGATCTCCAAGACCATTGAATTCAATGTTTGATCAGACACCACCTTATCAAGTAGATTAAGCCATAGAACAAAGTGCCACATCCAGTTGTTTCTTAAACATTTCCAGGAATGGTGACTTTACCACCTTCCTGGGCAGCCCATTCCGAAGCTTGACAAGCCCATCTGTGAAGAAATTCTTCTTGATGTCCAACCTGAACCTCCCCTGAGGTAACTTGAGGCTATTTCCTCTTGTCCTGGCACTAGTTGCCTGGGAAAAGAGGCTGATCCACACTTTGCTATAACTTCCTTTCAGGTAGTTGTAGAGACTGGTAGGGTCTCCCCTGAGCCTCCTTCTCTCCATGCTAAACAACATCAGCTCCTTCAGCTGCTCCTCATAGAACTTACTCTCTGGACTCTTCCCCAGCTCCATTGGCCTTCTCTGGACACCTTCCTGCACCACAGTGTCTTTCTTGTAATGAGGGGCCCAGAACTGAACATAGTATGTGAAGCAGTACTTGAAGCACTCTCACCAGTGCTGAGTACAGAGGAACAGTCACTTCCCTAATCCTGGCCACACTATTTCTGATATAGGCCAGGATGCCATTGGCCTTCTTGGCCACATGGACACACTGCTGGCTTATGCTCAGCTGACTATTGACCAGCACCTCCAGGTCATTTTCCACTGGGCAGTTCTCCAGCCACTCTTGTCTCCAGCCTGTAGCGCTGTGTAGTCTTGTTGTGACCAAAGTGCAGGACTTATGGCCTTATTGAACCTCATACCATTGGCCTCACCCATCGATCCAGCCTGTCCAGATCCCTCTGCAAAGCTTTCCTACCCTCCAGCAGAGTGGCATTCCTGCTCAATTTAGTGTCATCTGCAAACTTACTGAGGACACACTCAATCCCCTCATCTAGACCATCGATAAAGATATTAAGTATTTTGACTGGCTTCAATACTGAGCCCTAGGGAACACCACTTGTGACTGGTCCCCAACCGGATGTAACTCCATTCACCAGCACTTTCTGGGCCTGGCCATCCAGCCAGTTCTTACCCCAGTGGAGAGTGCACCTGTCCAGGCTGCGGGCTGCCAGCTGTTCCAGGAGAATGCTGTGAGAGACAGTGTCAGAGGCTTTGCCGAAGTCCAGGCAGACTACATTCACAGCCTTTCTCTCATCCAGTATGGGGGCCACTTAGTCATAAAAGGAGACCAGGTTAGACAATCAGGAGCTGCCTATCCAAAACCCATGCTGACTTGGCCTGATCCCCTGACTGTCTGTGCCTGCCACGTGATCACACTCAAGATGATCTGTTCCACAACCTTCCCTGGCACCAAGATCAGGCTGACAGGCCTATAGTTCCGCAGATCCTCCTTACAACCCTCCTTTTAGTTAGGTGTCACACTGGCCAACCTCCAGTTATCTGGGAACTCCCCAGTTAACCGAGACTGATGAAAAATGATGAAGAGTGGCTCAAAGAGCTCTTCTGCCAGCTTCCTCAGTACCCACGGATGGATGCCATCTGGCCCCATAGAGTTGTGGGTGTCTGCGTGGCTCAACAGTTCACTAACTACTTCCTCCTGGATTGCAAGAGGTCTATTCTGCTCCTGTCCCTGTCTACCAGCTCAGGGGCTTGTTGCTCTTTCTGTTAAAGGTAGAGGCAAAGTCGTTAAGCACCTCAGGCTTTTCCTCATCCTTGGTTATAATGTTCCCTTCAGCATCCAATAAAGGATGGAGATTTTCCTTGGCCCAGTTAGAATACATTTCTTCCCAAATAGCATGCCTGATCCAACAATATACTGTTCAGATTCTGATATAGAATCATATAATATTAATGGGTTGGAATAGACCTCAAAGATCATCTAGTCCCAGCTCCCCTACAGGGGCACCTCCTGCTGGACCAGGTTGCTTACCCATGTAATATTTTCTTCTCCAGGCTGAACAGCCCCAACTTTCTCAGACTGTCTTTGCTGAGGAGGTGCTCCTGTCCTCTTGTCAACTTCGTGGCCTTCCTCTGAACTTACTGCAACAGTTCCATGTCCTTCTTATCTTGGAGGCACTAGAACCGTACGCGGTACTCCAGCTGGGATCTTACAAGAGCAAAGCAGAGGGGGAAAATCATCTCCTTTGTCCTGCTGGCCATGCTCCTTTTGTTGCAGACGTTGGCTTTCTGACCTGTGAGTGCACACTGCCTGCTCATGTTTGGTTTTTCATCAGCCACTGCCCCCAAGCCATCCTTTGCAGGGCTGCTCTCAATCACTTCGCCACCTTATCTTTGGTAGAAAAAGAATCACAGGCTCCAAATAAATTTAATGGGAGCACAAGGAATGCAGATATCTGAATTACAATATCTTATGTAAGATTTAATTGATGAAAGACAGCTAGAGAAATGTAATGTTAGAAAGCTAAAAAAGACAAAAAACAAAGGGCTTTCTAGACTTCTAAGATAAGTTTGGTATTCAGGGCAATTAAAACCAAATTACTAAAACTAGATTAATCTGAAACTCTTTGGAGCTCAGTATGTCTTGCAGGCGGTTCTCAGTCTCCATCCCTATTTCAAAAAATCAAATCTTCTTTTAATTAAACAATTTGACCTTCATTCTTCTTAGGGAACAACTTTCAGTTTCTGTGGGATAATGAAAAACAAGTGAGTGGAACCAATGGCACTTCATACTCTATGTCTAACAGATCCCAGGAGCTACAGGCAAGAATGGAATTTAATAGCTGGAAGATGTCAGAATTATTTGAGATGACACAACTACGTAACTTATCAATGAGAAGCATGATATAAACTCAACTGTTACCTCACTAGTTTTTAAATTTTGTTGAACACTATAACCTGGACTAAAATTTGTCATGTTTGTATAACCACTTTTATTCTGATTTCAAGCAGTGCAGTTAGACATTGCCAAGAATAGGACTAAAGGACAGTGTTTTTTTTTCCCCACATTAAAAAATTCCTACGAGTTTTTCTTTGAGACATGCCTGGTTAAAAGATCTTGAAATTTGCACTAGGGAATTTTTCAGTGACATAAACTATCCCTGGAAAAGGTCATTTTAAGTTAGCACGCTTTCAAAATATTATTCAACCTTCAAGAAAAGTCACAGTTCATACATGCTGAATAGAGAATTGTTATAACTTTTTCAAGAAAATTTCACCAAAATGTTGATTAGAGTGAGAATACTATGGACCACTGTTGAGCTGGATTTTTATCCTGCACGAGCACATCTGAGCTGATTTTGCCCAGGTTAACAGCTGGAACCAATCTGTAGTTCCTAAAGAATACAGAAAGACAGATTCAAATACTCACTCACTAGAAAGCCAGGTCAGAGGGAAGATCATACCTTTGCAATGTTCTGTCTTAATCTTACATGATAGATTTTTTTTTTATTACATTTTTTTAAGTAGTAGTTTTGAAATGTATATAATTAAGTTGACAAAGCTAAGCCCTAAGAATTTGGAAATAAATTTGGAAAATAAAATGAAGGTTTCATGTGCAAACACATTTCAGACCTTTTTCCATAACTGCAATTGCTTACATATGTGACCTCATATGATCAGGGAAGTTCAAGGAAAATTTTCAAAAAAAATAGCCACAGGATTTTTTTCCCTGCAATTTGGCCCACGTGTAAACATATGTAATACTTCATATAACTCTCAACAGCGTAATTTGTGTTTGCAGTATCTATCATGGTAATTGCTGATTATCACTTCTAGCTTTTCCTTTTAAATGCATCCTCCCAGTCTCCTAATTCTAGGTTAGAGCATTTCCTGTGATAAGCACATTCAGTTTTCATCAAAGGGAATGGAAATACCGTATGCACAACTTGTAATCTGCACTTGTGCTTGCTGCTTTCCTGTGATCGCACAAGGTGACACTTGCATAGCAATGAGCATCTCTCCATGCTAGGAAGCCATGCTTCTGTTGAGCAACCCAAGAGGACACTGGTGGTGTTGCAACACTACTCCTTTACCAAATCAAACCTGATTTTCTATCTGTCTTGTGTCCATATACGCTTCCATCTTCTTGCCAAAGATTAAGGCTGACTGATTGAATTTAATATCTTTTTTTATATGGATTATTTAACAATTTCTTTACAATGAGTCACATTTTCATGTTTTTCTTAATGTCTTATTAACACTGATCTTTTTAAATTTGCAATTAATATTTTCTTTAATCTGAAGATCTGAAAATGTTCTTTCAGAGGTGGGTTGAAACAGGTTAACAGTAGGTGAGCTTTTATAAATGTTTCACAAATGCAATACATTATATGCAAAAAAATTAGCAAATTGTTTTTGAGTTAAACACAGAATTAATGAAATATGACATTCAACTCATGTTTTGGACACATCAGTTTTCATAATTTGGAAACACGCTTGGTTACAATTATGCACTTACAGACTATGCTTCTTTCCAATAAGTTTCCCAATTATAAGCCAACTTGTATGCCAAATCAATTAATGCTCTGTCTAATGCACAAACAATTGCCAATTTGATTTCAGCTGAAAGTTTTATTTTTCAACCAATATAGAAAAATGGGTTGAATTGTGACTATTTAGCAATATCTTTTCTCCCACACATAGCGAGGCTGGAAGGAGAAATGATGTTTTGCAACAGTAAGGCAGAATCAGTGCTGAAGGCAGCAGGAACTTCAGCTGAACCTTGAATTCTGGTAAGACAACCTAGATACAGCAGTAGTGCATTTCCACAGTGGTTTTCATGATTTTACATTGTTTCTGAATAACACCTGATGAACTGTCAAACCAGCCAAGATCAAGGAGGCTGATAATTTACCATCCTGACACAGCAGGCAGCTTTCAATTTTTTCAGTAGGAAAAGCAAAATTTTTTGTGGGAGCTTAGTAGGTACACAACAGTAACTTATTCATTGCTTCAGAAAAAAATATGACTTTACTTTCATCCTGTGTGCTTGTAAAATATCCTATAAAATAAGAAGGTGATTGAGTAACTAATAGAAATTTCTGAAAAGGGTTGTGAATCTACCTATTCCATCACGGCCTGGCAAGATGCTTGTAGCAGAGGGGCTTGCCAGAGAAATAAATATGTAATCAGACCTGCCAACATTCAGTCACTCAAAACTACATTCTTTCATAGTTGAATTCCTTGTAAAGTTGTCAAGTTTTTCCCTCTAGGGAAAAGGACATTTACCATGAATATTATGAGACACTCACTGCTATTTATTCCCTGGGGACACTGAATTTGTGACTGAGGAAGTGGTGTTTCACCTAATAGCCCACACAGGGGCAATGTACTCATTCTGGAGTAATTTTGGAGTAATATATCACTTTTAAAAGACATACTTCCTTTCCACATCAAGAAAAGCATCCTAGGCAGACCTGCACCTGAAGCACTAGCAGGGCCATTCAAATATTTTCCTGTAGTCTAGGCTAACACAGAGAGGGTAAAAAAGTTTCTTTATCTTGCTCAAAGTCTCTGCTCAGACCAATTTGTCAGATAGATGTTTTTGATAAACTGCCCTAATAAAAGCAACAATACCACTGAAGCATTCTACAAATCTTCAATAATAATTGAATTCTATAATATTGAATTCTATTCCATTCTAAGAAAGAAACTCTATGAATAACCAATTTATTTTTTTTTTTACAAGCTAATCCCTGTGTCTTTATCTTAGCCTCTTGGACAGCAGCTACATCTCTCCCTACCTCTTGCTGTTATTGACTAAAACTTATTTTTTTCATACTTTATCTATTTTTTTAAATACAAACCCCATATTTATTTGCATTCTTCTTGGCCTCTGTCTTGTCAATACATCAAATCATGCAATCTTATGACCACTGGGTTTATAAGTGTCAGAAAGGTGCCTCCTAAATTAACAAAATCACATAGTTTTGTCTTGAACTCAAAGGCCTACATTCATACAAACTACTATTTTTCCTGTGGGTTTTGCATGTGCAGCTTAGTGAAGTTCAGCAGGTTGTAGAATTTGGTGTTGCTCAGACTGTTCAGTAAATTATCCACTTTGTCTTCTGACACAGCAGGCACAGCCTCAGTGTAGTATTACCTGTAATACACACCAAAACCTTGTCTCCTGCTTCTTCCACTGTATCATTCTTCTGTAAAATGGCCAAAGGGAAATGCCCTATTCAAGAAGTCGCTTATCTCCCCAGGTTATCCCAACCCAGTACACTTCATTCTGCACTGTCTGGTGGTCCCTGATAAGGTTAGAGTGAACTCTTTTATCAGGCATACTTGGTCAGAAAATTCTCCCAGACATATACTTCAGTCCTCTGAGTTCTGCTTTCTGGGTGGACAAAAATTCCCTCAGTTCAATTGTCCCCATGAGTTCTGCATTCTAAGAGTAGCAAAACTCTCTCAGTTCAATGTCCTCTAAGGAATATCTGACTTCAAAGAGTAAATCTGGCAGGAGGAAAGTCTGGGACGCCTCTTCACAGCTCTATATGATGTCCAAAGCTTCTTCACAGATACAATAGCTTTTCAAGTCTGTAATGTGTAGGATCTACTGTATAACCCACATGAAGCTTTCCTGTCGTGTCATTAAGCTTAGTAACCACTTCAATGGCTTCAGAAAGTTCCCATCCAAGAATTTGGGATCTTGTTAGTGGTTGATGGTAATTCTCCAGACTCCCAGCATGCTCACCAGCCCAGTACACCCCTCAGCTTGTGGCTAGATGTGGCTGTATCACCTCCATCAAGCCCAGCCCTGCCTTCCCAACACAGAAAGACAGTAGAAAGCTGCAGGTCAGGGCTTCTTGGAGTAGAACTGAAAGAGCAGCATTTCTGTCAGCACTCTTTTTAGTTACAGGCATCCCGCCCCCACACTTTGGGCAATGGAAGCTGACCACTATGCCCTTTCTGAACTCTGAGTACAAGAAACAGATTTGTGAAAACATTTCTCCACTACCGATGCTCATTACCAACAGAACTGCAATTCTTTGCCTCACCCCACATTTTGGTCAGAACAATTCTCAGACTCTGAGCTCTCTTTGCAGATAGCTTGCTCTGCCAAGATAGCTTCCGACAGCCTCCACTAGAAGACAGCTTCCCACTGACATCAGCTTACTCCATTCTGCTGACTTCTGCTGGAAATCCGCCTTCATGCATTTTTAACTCTACTCTGGCCTCTCAGGCTATCATGATGGCATTTTTTGTGACATGTAGAATATATGGAATCCATATGGATCATCAGTGGGCACTTTAAACTTATGGTAGATCACCTCATATGGCAGAGCTGACATCTTAAGAACTGTGGACAAAGTTGGCCTGTAACTATGCTTAGTAAGTAGGTTTGAACTTATTTTGCTCTATCACCTTTTCTTTATCTTTCTTTACTCTACCTTCATCTCATTCTTTGCTTCTGAACCTTGTAATGCATACACGCCAGACCCTTGCATCGGAAAGTATAGAATCTGATACACCTTTCTTCATTTTGTTTGTCATCTCACATCTCCTATTACTCTGAAAGAAACATTATGGTATTCCTCAGACATAATAAAATAGTTTTCCAGCTCTCCCTCTCTTTATAATCCATCTGTTTGAAGAGATGTGAAGGTTAATAGATATTCAATAAAGCTTCTGCTTTCTGAAGACTTCAATTTTCAGTTTCACAGTTTGTCCAAGTTTTAAATCATCAGTAAATTTTCGTTCGATGAACTACAGTTCAACAAACTTCTTGGGTCTAAACTGTTTAGAAGAGATCAAGGTAGTCTTTCTGATTTCTCCTATTTAATGAACATCTTCCTTTGTTTCAAAAGGTGTGGAATAGTTTTTAGTATCTTGTCCTGTCTTTTTTTGTTTCAACTAGACCGCAGCAATCAGGCAATATCCAGCAATACCAACATTGCTGCTGTCTGCTTTGTGGCTCTATCTGTTTGAGCTCTCCTCAGGTACTTGTTCAAACCATCTTTGGTGCCGATACCTGCTTCTTCAACATGGTTTCCGGCTGCTTCCCACACTTCAGCTTCAAACCAAGTGGGAACAATCACCTGATGTGGCAGACTCTCTTATCACATTGCATTACTGATAACTTTATTCGCTTGGGACTCTTTCCAATAGCTGAGCTGCTTTTTACCTAAGTGAATTTTTTATTCTGCTTTCACCAAACTGTCAGGATTTGAAGTGGAACAGCACTGACTTTATCAGCAGGTTCTTCTCAGCTCGGTGCAGATGCTCCCTTCTATGCTTTGAATACCAGGGTGAAATGTATTCAAATGTATTCCTAGAGCATTACACTTCTGAGTTCACTGATCACTACACACGCAGGAACAGCAACACACATGTGCACACACATAGAGAGACACTCTGGCTTGCTCTAATGAATTGCATCAGGTTGTTCCTGCCTTCCCCTTCCAAGAGAGCTCTAACTGAATCTGATTTTCATCACTGGTACTCCAAAGATGATTTGGCAACTGTTTTTCAGGTCTTAGGCAAATGACCAATTTTATATGCCCAGCTGTTTCTCAAAGACAACAAGATGGTTTTCATATAACAACCCATTCCCTGTACCTACAGATGCAAAAACCAGTATGAGCGAGAAAACAATTTTCCATATCCTGTGGTTTACATTCTCTTCCCAACCCCAATCAGATATTGCATTCTTTAGCTAACAATCCTACTACAGATTTATGGTGAAATCATCATTAAGGCAAGTTAAAATGAAAGCAAACACATATATTTGTTTATGCATGGAAAGCAGACAGCAATATTACTAAAGTTCATACAAAGCACAAATGATAAAAAGGCAGGAAAATTGTGCCTATTTCAAGATGACATCCAAAAAGCCCTCCAGAACCTGTGGCAAGCTGTAAACACCTAATCCACATAGCTGAGTTCTGAGGACACTTACAGGAGTGCACTTCACACTAGAAAGCATGTTTACTTTTATATTTCATCTTCACTTTTGGCCCTTCCGAGCTTGCAGCCAGCTTAAAATCATTCTCTAGACCTGCCTGTAATTCTTTCTTGATTCAGTCAAGATGATGTTTCTTTCTATCTATCTATCTATCTATCTATCTATCTATCTATCTATCTATCTATCTATCTATCTATCTATCTTTTCCCCACCAGCTCGCTGGCTTGACCTCCCTTGCTTCTAAAGCACTGGCACTCCCTGGGCACAGCCAAGCAGCAGTACAGGCGGTACCCAATGTGGCCAGCAGTGCCCCACAGCTGCACCCCAAACAGCTGCCTGGTGCACCCTGAGACACAGAGCCCTCCACCAACAAGCGGGGTAATGATCAAAGCCTCTCACCGTACATGGTAGGAATCTGTGACATTCCCTGTGATCACAGATAACATTAATTACATTTTATTCAATCACGTAAAGCCTTGACAGGTTGGAGAGAAGGGCAGAGAAGAACCTTCTGAAATTCATCAAAAGCAAATGCAGGGTTCTGCACCTGGGATAGTATAACCCCATGCATTAGTATGGGCTGGGTGCTGACCTGCTGGAAAGCAGCTCTGTGGAGAAGGACCCGGAGGTCCTGATGGACAACAAGCTGTCCATGAGCCAGCAGTGTATCTTTGTACCCAAGAAAGCCAATGGTATCTTGGAGTGCATTAGGATGAGAAATGCCAGCAGGTTGAGGGAGGTGATTTTGCCCCCCTACTCAGCCCTGGTGAGGTCACCTTTGGAGTGCGATTTCAGCTCTGGGCTGCCAGTACAAGAGAGACATGGCGCTTCTGGAGACAGTCCAGTGTAGGGCAACAAGGACAATTAGGGGACTGGAGCATCTCTCTTATGAGGAAAGGCTTAGAGACCTGGGCCTGTTCAGCCTTGAGAAGAGACGGTTATCAATGTCTGTAAGTATCTGAAGGGAGGGTGCCGAGAAGACAGATCTAGGCTCTTCTCGGTGGTAGGATAAGAGGCAATGGGCAGAAACTGATGCACAGGAAGTTCCACCTAAAATGAGGAAGAACTTCTTTACTGTGCGGGTAACTGAACACTGGCACAGATTGCCCAGACAGGTTGCGGAGTCTCCCTCACTGAAGATATTCAAGAAGCATGTGGATGCAGCCCTGTGCCATGTGCTCTGGGATGACCGTGCTTGGGCAGGGAGGTTGGACCAGGTGACCCGCAGTGTTCCCCTCCAACTTGTGTGATTCTGTGACCCAGCGGTTCCGTGGGGCGGGACAGCAGCACGACGCCACGGAGCGGCGGGCGCCGACGCCCCGCGATCTCCCGCGCTTTCTCTCCCCTCCCCCGCCCTGCCCCGGCCCCGCGTCCCGACGCGACCCCTCCCTGCCCGCACCGCCCGACCTAGGCGCTGACCAATCCCGCTGAGCCTGCTGGGAACGCCCACCAATCAGAGCGCTCCGCCGCCCCTTCCTCCCGCCCCCGGCGCGGCGGCGCACCAATGAGACGCGAGGAGACAACCCCCATTGGGGGCGGTTGATCTGCCGCTCCGCGTTGTCCGCCGCGCCCCGAGCAGCCGGGACGTCAGGGGGAGGCAGGGCCAATCGGGGGCGAGGCCCCGTGCGCCGCAGCCAATGGGAGGGCGGCTGGCGTTGCGGCCCCGCCCCTCGTCCCCCCGCCGGCGGCACGGCCGGTGCTCCCCCTTCCTCCCTCCCTCCCTCTCCTTCCCTCTCGCAGCAATGGCGGCGGTGGCGGTGGCCGTGGCGGAGCAGGAGCAGTTCTACGCCCTCCTCGGCAACCTGCTCAGCCCGGACAATGCGGTCCGCAAGCAGGCCGAGGTAACGGGGCCGCCGTGCCCGCGGCCGCCGAGCCGGCCTGTCAGAGCCGCCGGGCCGCGCCGGAGGGAGGGCGTGAGGGGGGCAGGGAGGCGGCGGGGCCGGCCGAGCCCCACGTGTGAGCAGCGGCACCAGCTGCTGCCGGGGCGGCCCGGGCCTGGCGCCGGTCGGGGTGGCGGGGCCGGGCGATGGCGGCGGTTCTGCCCGGCGGGCGCGGGGGCCGCGCCGGCCCTTGGCCCCGAGAGGGCGCGAGGGGTCCCGTTACCCCCCCGCGGCCGCCCCGGCGCGGCCGGCGCCGCTCTCGCCGCTCGCCCGCCGTGTGTCCGCCCCGCCCCGGGGCCCGTGTAGGAGCCCCCCCGCCGTGCTGCGTGTCCCCGTTGCCCACGGCTGGCTCCGCCCGAGCCGCCCGGCATGACGGAGCGCGGCCCCGGCCCCGCCGCGCAGCGGGAGCCACGAGCCAGCGGCGGGTTGGGGGGGGCCGGCACTCGGTGGCTCGGGAGGCGGAGGGGGCTTTCCGAGAGGAGGTCAGAGCGGCTGCCTGGAGTGATGGAAGCGCTTCTGTGCGCGCTCCCGAGGCGCCCCTCTCAGGGGGTCCGAGCCCCCCCGCCCCGAGCTCCCCGGCAGGAGCGGGGCCGAGGTGCTCCGCTGTTGCCGCACGGTAGTTGGGGTTTTTAACTTTTCGGAACGGCTCTGTGTGTATTCGAGTGTTTCGTCAGCTAAGAAGTATTTCACCCAAAAGAAGCGTTTTCAATATGCTGAGTTTCTCTTGTTATCAGCAAAAAGTTTTCAGACGTGTTGTTTCAGCTGAAATTCTTTGTGGCGGCTAAGCCACGTTAATTCTCTCTCTCTCTGTCGTGCTTAAGGCTCCATTGTCAAGCCTGGTGGGGAATCTCTCCCGTTGAATTAAATACTAGCGTCTAGGTTTAGCATGAATTCCCGCTGCATGGATGCATCGGGTCTTTTATCGCTCTCATCACTCCAGCGGTCAGCAGAGTTCACCGCATTGTTTGGTGAAGAATAAAAAGCATTATTCCTGATGCTGCAGTGAAAATTCCTGTAATATAAATCGAGAATGAGAAGGAGGGCTAGTAGAAAGCTAGTAAAGTTCAGTATTGATTACCACAAACACTTTTCTAGAGAGGCAGCAAGAACTATTCCCACATTCCTGAACATAAAGCAGCGATGTAAGCCGTTCCCTGGGAGCTGAATTTTGTTCTCAACTGGCTACATGTAACATAAGAATATTTCTAACAACTTTTTGCACTTTATTAGAATTGTAACAAAGCAGATTTATTGGGCAGCTGCATCATAATGCCTGTAAAATAAAATATTGTTGGAAAAGACCTCTGAAACAGATTCTTACAACTTCATCAGAAGCTTGTTTGGAACTGAGTTGGAATGCTTTTTAATCTTCATAGATGCATCCACACTATTGTCAATCAGAATAAGAAACCTTAATTGTTGTGATAGATAACCAAGCTTTTCAGGTCTGCTAGTTTCCTATACAAATACGAGTGAGTACTATAACCTTTTACTTATTTAACTGCACTCAACCTAGTATTGATTTCTGCATATTTTCAAGGTGTGTTGCAAGTATTTTTATGGTTTAGGATCACTGAGAGTGAAAGGATGCACTCTTCTGCTCAAAGCAGTGTCAGCTATCAGGTCAGTCCAGGTCATGCGGGGCTTTTTCCCCCTGGCTCTTGAAAACATCTAAGAATGGAGACTACACAAGCTCTTTGAGCTACCCACTCCTGCTTGACTGTCCTCATTAGAACAGAGATCTGAACCTCTTCCATTCTGAACCTCCTTTTTGCAATTTACGCCACTTGTCTCTTGTTCTTACACCATGCACGGCTATGAAGAACCCTACTCAGTCTTCATGGTGGGTTAATGGATTTTTACCTAGAAACACAAATGTGTCTCTCTACAGTATAGCTAGATTGACTTTTTAAAGTTATCTGTTTCTTGAAGTAAGATTTCTTTGGATAAAGGTATTGCATAGCCTTTAAAATATCTGCTTCCTAGAATCAAGCAGTACTCATATTTGGTTTCAAGCATCTGTGTAGTTCAGTCAGTTTTTTAAAGTGTATGTAATGTAGGAAGGCAATATTGAGTACTCAAAGGATTCAAATACCTGCAGCTAAATTGAATAGCAGGTTCTCATTTGTATCCAGTGAAAACTGGTGAGAATGAGAAATATATTGACAGAGGAGAGAAGGAGAAAAGCTTGGGTTATTTCTGATCGGTCCGGTAATTGAAATGAGGATGAGAGGTGTTCTGTTGAAAACGACTTGCTGGAGATGTAGAGTCACGTGCTGTCTGGAAGGATTATAGTGAAAGCTGTAAAAAGAGAAGGATGGGGAGGAAGGTCTCATCACCAAAACTTAATTTGTGGATGGATCTAGATGTTTCTCCCCATCAAGTCTGCTCTTGTGAGACCCCATCTGAGTACAGTGTCCAGCTCCAGGGCCACCAACATAAGAAGAGCAAGGACCTGGTGGAGTGAGTCCAGGAGGGCCAGGAAGATGACCAGAGGGCTGGAACACCTCTCCTATGAATTCAGGCTGAGAGAGTTGGGATTGTTCAGCTGGAGGAGAGAAGGTTAAGGGGAGATCGCAAATTGTAGCACATTCCAGTACCTAAAGGGGCCTGCGGGAGAGCTGGAGAGGGACATTTTACAGGGACATGTAATGATAGGACAAGGGGCGATGGTTTTAAACTGAAAGAGGACAGGTTAGTTAGATTAGATTAGATATTAAGACTAAATTCTTTACTGTGAGGGTGGTGGGACATTGGAGTAGGTTGCCCAGAGAAGCTGTAGATGCCTCATCCTTGGAAGTGTTCAAGGCCAGGTGGATGGGGTTTTGAGCAACCTGGTCTAGTGGAAGGTGTCCCTGCCCATGGCAGTGGAGTTGGAACTAGATGATCTTTAAGGTCCCTTCCAACCCAAATTATTCTGTAATTCTGTGCATATGCTAGCGTGCTCATAACTTAAGCTGACTAGTTTGCTGAAACCTTTTTCCTTCATTTTGCCATCTGTCCTGTCATGTTGTCTGTTGACTATGAAAGCCTCTTTTTCTTATTTGTGTTTCTGTCTTCTGGTAGAGAAACTTCTGTTTACTTTGGTTTAGTAATTTTGTGCTCATTCTTAAAGTGTATTTCTCAGGCTGGGGGGAACATAAATAGTGAGAGTAGATAATAGATATTTGCTTGCATGTGTTCTGAAAGTTCATCATGCTGTGTGAGAAATTTGAAACTCTCTGTAAGGTAGCTGAGAAACTAATTGTGGACTAGAAGAATATAATGAAGATGTAGCATAGTTAGGGCGTAGGCAAGGCTGGTAGTTAAATGGGTAGTAGAGCCAGCAAAGAAGTCTTCTACCAGCCCAGAAGGAAGGTTGTGTGTTTGGCTGTGAGTTCCTCTTGCCCCTTTGCTTTAGCATTCTCTGAATCCAGTTTACTGAATTGACAGTTATGCCAGTGAACGACTGCATAGGTTGGTGCCATTTTTACTGAATTCAAACAACTCAAAATAGAATTTCATGATTATCAGAATTAACATGAGGGAATCCAGCTTTTACAGTGCTTCAGCTGTCCATAAAAGCATGACTTCAGGTCTGTGCTGGGTGAGTATTTAGAGAACACTCATGTTTCTGTATGAGTTTATATTTGTAGATGATAGCACAATATGAATACATACATTCATGGAAGCAGTTAACCTGAGAAGACTTTCTATTCTGACCCTAAACCTCATTTAATTTTGCTGTCTCCATGAAAGGATTAGATTAAATGCAGGGATTCATTGGGGATTCAGTCTCATTGACTGTGAGTGTGTATTGGCAACTAGAGAGAATGTGAAATGAGGATGGACTCTGTGAAGAAGGCCTACTAGGAAGCAGGTACAGAAAGGGGAGAAAGATGATGTCTAATATTAAATGTGTGATAGCTAAACTACTTTATTGAAAATAGCACATATGCTCTCAAGGTGTGTAAATTTGCTAGAGTATTGGAAGGAGCTGCTGCAGTGTCAGGAATGAGAAGTAGGCAGGCAGAAAACTGACTGAAATGAACCTGAGCTTTGCATGGTAGGCTTCTTGAGTTCAGGATGCGATAATGAATATTTGGAAAGGGTGGAATAATTTGTCTTCAAGATTGTGGCCACAAAAAGTAACTCAGAGTTATTAAGCGTAGAACTACTTCTGAGTGTTATGAGTGGTTGCTATTCATCTTGTAATTCTTCTACTCTTACAAACGTAGGTTTAGTATATTAAAAAAAAAGCATTTAGAGTTTCAAAATGCTCACATATACCATGTTTTGGATAGCAAAAGTTTTTTTGCTGTGTTTTCCCTCTAGCTTCTAAGTAACAATCTAATTAAAACAGCTGAGGTGAATGAAATGCATGCCGGAAGTGTGTAAGACAATGTAACTGAACTTCTCATTAAACTTTCCATTTTATTAAGGCAGTCTTCCTAGGGAGGAGACTAAATAGTTTCTCTTTCTGAAATGCAGGCAGGAGTTGAAAAATAGAAAATTCTTATTCAAAATGTGTAGTTGAGACATGTGGCTGCCCTATAACATTGTAAAAGCTGTAGAAAGGTTCAAACTCAGAACTGAACAAATTTTTGAACTGTGCATTTGTCTATTGGTCATAGCTCAGTCTCAGGCTTCCAAAGTTCTTAATTCTTTGATATGACAGAAGCTACGATGGATTCCTAGTAGGATATGTTCTGTTAAGGCTGTATTTCTAGGAGTTTAGGTTCTGATTTTGTTGTATTTTGTAACTCACTGCATAAGTGGCCAGTCATGCATATATAGATCATTCCAATATGGCAGGTCTTAGTAGGTAACTAAGATTTTACTCATAATCTTGAAATAGGTCATAAATTTTAGATAGGTGCTAATTTTTGTGCTAATTTTTTTTTATAAATTGGATGAATACTAATGTTGTTTTAAAAGGAAAGTCAGTTCATATTAATGCTCAACACATGTTTTCTAGTACATGATTGTAATAAGCTGCATCCCTCTTTGTGCAGGAGACCTATGAGAATATTCCGGGCCCATCAAAGATCACTTACCTCCTGCAAGCAATCAGGAACAATGCTACCCCTGAGGAGGTATGTCTCAATAACCTTCATTTCTGCAGATTTTCAAAGGAACTTGGAGGAGGAGGGAAGAAATCAGTGTTGGTCATTTTGGGATAAATGAGCAAGTTTGGCATTAACTGAAGCATCTTCATTTACTGCACATTTGCAGAGGGATCACTTATGTTTTTTGTTGCATGTCCAGTCCAGTAGCTGAGACTTTTTGATGTAGGATATTTAGTTTCAAAAAACAGTTTTTCATGAACAACTGCTTAGATCTCCATTGTTTTCTGTTGTGTGTTTTGCTTAATGAATGGGTTCTTTCCTTAAAATGTGTAACTAATATGTAACTGTTACTGTCATGTTCTTCAAGTTACAGTTGAGAAGTTTCTGTTTTGGGACCCTGTGCCTAAACATGTTAAACTTACGTGTCATCTGAAACTTCCAATGCTTCTTAAATTGGAATGGGTGGAGATAAGGTTACAGGTGTATTGCATGTTTTATTTGGATGGCTTTTGCATTTTGTCCTGTGTGGGGAGAATATACTCATTAAGTCATCTAGCAGTATTATACAGTGAGTGGAGAGCAGTCTAAGCACTATATAAATTTTATCCCTGGGTATACAGTACAGGTACCTTTTACTTATTCCTTAATCTTGTAAAGGCTCTCAACTTTAGCAATCAGTTAAAGTAATTCTGGTAGAACTGTTACGCACTTGGTTATGCAGAGTGAAGCACTCCTAAGCTTTCAAGATACTACAAATTTCAGAGCCACTTTAAAGTAAAAATATTTGACTTTTTTTGATTTCGGATCTAAAGTTTTACTGAACGTCGTAAGGATGTAGCATGTAGAATTTCTGAACAAAATGATAAGAGCATAACTGCTGTTTCTCTATGGATAATGATCTCTTCTGGTAGATTGTATTCAGTTTAGAGGTAGATGCCGTTTGTGTTTGTTAAAGCTAAGAAAGTGTCAGCTTACCCATACTGATGTTTATCTACCTAGTATTCTTCCAACAGAATCCTTCAATATTATACTAGCAACCAGTTGCATAAGAGGTATCTGGTTTTCCCTCCTGCCGCTCTGAGATGTTTCATATGATAGAAAACTGTAGAGCAGTGTCTACTGGATTTAAATTTGCTGTGGAAAAGATAACTACTGCTCCTTTTGCCTCAGAGTAATATCATATATAATAATCAGATAATGCTATGCTATAGAAATCATAGCTGCATTGCACATACTGCTGCATTGAACACATTTGTCAAGTCTGAGTAGACTACTACAAAGTCATGCTTGTGTAAATAAATACTTGCTCCGTTTGTTTGCTGATTTTATTCCGTTTGTATCAGCTAAGGAAATAGCCCAGTGTAAAACTTGTTAAGAATCTTGCCAGTGACTTGGATTCCAGATTACAAAGTGCAAAGAAACTTTTCACCTGTAGAAGTTACTTTTACTAAAGACATCAGAGGTGAATGTTGTAAAATAACTTGACATTTAGCTTCACCAATGCATAAATCAAAGAAAGGTTTAAGTGTTAGCTCATAAGTAAACGTTAGGTGCTGGACTCAAAACATCCTGTTTAATTAAACCTGCAAACAACCTCTCCTATAAATCGAAGTACTTAGTAGCCTAGTTAGAGCCGAAGTGAAGTAACACTGCATACAAACATGCTAGGAAACATTCTGTGCTGGTATCAACAGGTAGGCATTTTGTTTCTTCATATGTTTTATATAGATCCAAATGTTCGGTAGAATATTGCATGTCACCAGTGAATAGAACTTTGGGCATGGTATGTGTCCTCTGAGCACACTGAGTGTTTCAGCACCACTGAACGCAGGATGTTGGAAAGAGCTTTCGAATTTTAAAAATTCCTTGTCCAGGCTATGTGAAAGCTGGGTTCAGATCCCTTTTCGTCTTGAAGCCTCTGTATTGCTTTATCTCCTCCGAGGAAAACTAGGCTGAAAAAAATACTCCATCCTGTTTGCATGAGCTGGGCACCTGTGTTGTGGAGAATACAAGACTTGTAAGACAGTAGTTGGGAGAATCCTTGCTCTGCAGACTGTTAGCTTTGGCATTTAAATGGAGAAATGGATGCAGATCGTACTCCAAGGACCCCTTGCATTTGACCATTAAGCTCGATTAGGAATACCTCTTTTAACTGACTGTGTAACAGATTTTCTCCTAATCAGAGGCTAAACTATGGGAATGTGTTTTTCCTCTGTTCTTATTTCGTACTTTCCTGGTAGCAGAGAAACACTGTTCACAGAAGTGGGAAACATCTGACTTAGCAGTTAGAACACTTCTGTGCCAGATAATACGCAAGTTTGTACACCTGAGGCTGAGGAGGTGGTTGAACCCATGTCTCCAGCTTCCTGGACGTGTAGTCTCACTGTTATGAAGTTAGGACTTTACTTCTTCCTACACAGCTGCATTTTAAGGGGTGGAACAGCAAGGTGGTTTATATTCACAGTTTATTTGATGCATTTTATTCTCAGGATGTGTCTCAGGTGTTAGAGGCTGTTCCTTTGCAGTTTTGATTTACCACATAAATCTTAGAGGAGCAGAGGTTCTACATTTTTTCCTGCATTTGTTTTCTTGGTTAAGTCTAGGTTGGCAGGTTTTGTGTCCTAATTTACAGATGACTGACAGAATAACAAATGCTCTGCTAAACTGTTTCTCCTGTACTCCTCCTAGAGGGCTTTGACCTCTCCCTTCCCCCTCCCCTTATTTGTCACATGAAGGGATGTGTTTCTTAGTCTGAAAACTGCTGCTGTAGACAGAGTCTTGTTCAGAGTTTGCAGGGGAGGATGACAGTCCAAAGATGCACCATGATTCTGCCTTTGAGTTGTCCGTGGACCTGAGACACTCTGTGCTTTGGATTCCACAAGGGGCTAGATCTCTGAATGAGATTGTGCAAGTCCATCTTTGTACTGTGTCCTAAATGTTGTTTACTTCCGTTTGTGCACGTTTTCTTCCTGGAGGACTTAAAAAGAACAGTGAAACAAAAGTAAGAATCACTGTGACGGTGCTACACAAGATGGTCAGTCTTTTTCTTACAAAATATATAGGATTACCTGAATGCTTTGAGTACTAGTGGAGAGCATGGTATCCCAGATAGCTGTTAATAATTCTTCTGCTGCCGTGCTCAGCAAGTTGGTTTTCTTCTTGTGCCTTGGTTCCATCATTCTTAAAATCCTAAAACATTTTTAAAGCCTTGTAAATTCAACAATAGGAAGTGGTGTGTTGAAGTTTGAATATTATGACTACTTTTTATGTTAATAATTTTGGCATTCCATTTGTATGTGAACATGTCAGTAATTTAGACATGCAGAAGAATCTAATGCTAGAAAAAAAAAATCTGCTCTTTTTGTGCTTCATTGCTAGCTGTGTGTTCTTCTTTGGGGGTGTGCACTTTGTCGTTCCTTTCCTCATTAAAAGCTGTAGCTGCTAAATAGCAGAATTTTTAAATGCTTGTTTGGGTGCATATCTTGTAATGCTTAAACCTAAAAGTACCTTTGGTGTGTGTGAAAAACACATACTTTCTTTCTTAAAGCAGAAGAAACAGCCCCAGAGCTGCCATTAACCCAGCCATCTTTGTCATAATTAAATTGGCAATGATAGTTTTCATATATAAGTGAATATCTGCTGGGGAAAACATGCCATTTATTTATTATTAGAAGTCAATTGCTCATTTGTCACGCTGTCAAACATCTGAATTTGCTTTAGGGATTTGGGGATTTTTTTTTTCCTAAGCTAGGGATGCCTCACTAGTGACTCTAACCAGGAGGTAATTCATGTAGTCCTGATCTTGTGTCTTTCTGTATACCTTGTTACTTGTGTTTTTACTTTGCAATCAGCCTGTGTTTATCAATCTTCTAATATTTTAAATTCTTCAGAGTTAGAAAGTCTTATCTTTGTTTTCATAAAGCGTGTAGTCTCAAGCTCTATTCCTTGTCTGGCCACTATTATTACTTCAGGGAAGAAATTGATACAATGTGATTTCAGTCATTATCAGATGTCAGGGAATACCGGTTGAAACACGATGCCTTGAGTAAGGGGAGACATTACTCCAGAGTTTGTGCCTTGCTTAGTCCCAGTAAACTTGCCCCTTCGTCCAGGCTTTTCCTATGTAAGTTTACCATACTAATGAGGAAAAATTTTAATCTTTGCCAATATTGGAGCTTGTAGGCATAGGAGAAGGAAAGACATTACTATAGTGTGGTACCGTTGAAGTTTTTGGACACATTGTTAGTGAAATTGCCAGAGGCAGTGTGGAAAGAATCTCCTTCCTCATGTTCCCTATGTGACAGCCTATTGCTCGAGAGTCTTGGCTTATGATGGGAGCTACAGCCCAGGTGGGCACTGTGACAGTTCACCTGCTGACTTCCTTAGATCTACTAGGGGAGCTCTAATCCTACATATGTGGTGGCTTTAGTGCACACTGGAGCTGTAAAGGAGATAAGGCATGATCTGGAGTTGGGTTCATTTCTAGTCCTTCTCTCCTGCTAGCTGTAGAAACACTTTGTGTGCACTCCTCTTTAGCTGTATAGAAGGGAGCTGGGTAGGTTGGAAAAAGGCACAGTAAGTCTGGAAACTGCCAATCATAAGAACAGTATCTTCGGTGCTGTTCTAGCGACACCTGATTTTTACAGGGTGTGTTAGAAGTTGAGATTTTGCAGAGGTCTGTGTTTCTTTTCTGTAGGTTACACTGTAGCAATGTAGTTGAGAGATCTGGAAATTGGACTTGATTACTTGTGCTGCTTGTTGAACACTTTTGAATTCCAAAGACTGTTATAAGTGAAATTGTGTTTCATTCAAGTGCACTTTAAGTAAGAATATCTTGGGGAAAAAATTGAGTGCATGTTGCATTGGATTATTTTTTTGTGAGGATTTAACATGTATAAGGTTTTGTTACATGTGTTAAACTTTAGAAGTTTGGGAGGTGATTTTTAATTGCTCTTTGTCCTTGTTGAAACATTGGTTGGTGAACATTCTATTTATTAAGTTACTCAGAGAGCTTCTTGTGTCTCTTTTGCCTTTACTGCAAGTGTTGCTCTATTAATTTTGAATTACTGAGCCATGTTTTGTAAATTGCAAATAAATACAGATATGTGAATGATACTGTTGTAGAATTGCTGTACGCATGCAGGAAACATAGAAGATTGTAGTATGTGGTATTGAGGTTCCTGTGCTTATGTTCAAGTTTAAAGAAAAAAGTTTTATCATAGTCCTGCAAAATGCTAAAAGCTTTGTTTTGTTTTGCGTTTGGGTTTTTTTTTGTGTGTGGGTGGGTTTTTTGGGAGAATCACAGAATATGCTAGGTTGGAAGGAACCCACAACGATCATCAAGTCCAGCCTTTAGCATTGCACAGTACCATTCCCAGGAATCACAGCATGTGCCCGGGAGTGTTCAGAGCAGAGTTTTATTTGCCAAATTCTAACTGTAGGTTCCTGAATCTTTACCATGGAGCTCAGTTGTTTGAGAAAGTGAAGGAGGGTTTACAGGTTAATTATCTGACAGTTGTCCCAGTAAGTCACTTGTTAATCAAAAAACCCTGGCTGGATTGTAATGATCTCAGTAGGCCATTTAAAATAGAAAGAATGCATGCTTTAACGATCTTTCAATAATACAGCCAAGTCCTTAGCTTGCCACAAAATATGCCTCAGGTTCAGCTATACAAAAAAGTTGAATACCTTAGTACTGTGATTGTTTATTTGAAGAGCTGTAATTGTCAGAAACATGGTTGTAAGCTGATGTTTCTTTACTATGTTTTTTCTTACTATCATATTTGTCATCTGTTGCTTGAGAGGTATTCCATTTACCAAATAAATCTACATAGTGAAAACATCATTTGGAAGCATGATGTCAGTCCTCTTTCCTTGTAAGAGCATGATTATCGTATCAAAACACTTTAACATACACACTTCTCATTCAATAGGCTCGGCAGATGGCAGCTGTTCTTCTGCGCCGCCTGTTGTCATCTGCATTTGAAGAAGTTTATCCAGCTCTGTCACCTGAGGATCAGACATCAGTCAAAAGTGAATTGCTGCTCTTTATCCAGATAGAAGTCCAGTCTACTATGAGAAAAAAAATATGTGACATAGTCGCTGAATTGGCCAGGAATTTAATAGGTACTTTATTTATTTAAGTGGTAAAATGTTTATGTATTGATAGTAGTTGTATTTGTATCTCTTGTTCTCTAGTCTTGTGTAGGTGTTTGCACATGATGTGCTAACTGATTTCATGCTTTATAATAAAATCTGGTATTTGTTCATGTTATCTTTAAATATTCAGTTCTTCAACTCTGCTTTTTAAATTGCTTGAGTTTAGATGAGATTGTATTAAGGTTTATAAATCCAGTTTTGTGTAAATTGTCTTAAATATTATGCTGAACATCTGCATCAGTTTCTTTAAGTGCTGTTGTATAACAGTAAATGGAGATGATCTGTTTCGGAGTGCTTTTAGATTAAACATTTCAGCCATATTTTACCCTGTGACTTGGGCACATCTTCCAATCAGGTTTTTTTAAATGAATTTCAGTAGCTATGGCTGGCTTTCTGCACAGTTACGATCTCAACACTCTTAAGTTTGCTTATCCTAAAACTCTGTTGTGTTTAACATAGATGAAGATGGCAACAACCAGTGGCCAGAAGTTCTGAAATTCCTATTTGATTCCGTCAGCTCTCAGAATGTGGGACTGCGTGAGGCTGCTCTACATATTTTCTGGTAAGCTTTCCGATGTCACTCCATTTCTGCAGGGTAGCCAAATCATGTCTGAAAATGTAAGAAAAACTGTCACAATTAACAAGCAATCATATTTGTTTCATTTATACTGTCATATTGTGGTTTACTTAACTCTTACATGTACAGTACAATCTGTAGCTTAAATAATGGATAAGTTTAAAATAGTAGTTAAGGTTAAACGTGTGTGATATTTTAATAATGTTTTGGTCTTATCCTCAGGAATTTTCCTGGGATTTTTGGGAATCAACAGCAACACTATTTGGAGGTCATTAAGAGAATGCTGGTTCAGTGTATGCAAGATCAGGAGCACCCATCAGTAAGACCTTTATGTTCTTTTGGGTTTTTAATATGTTCTGAGTGTAGAAACTAATGCAAGTATTCTCAAACATAAGGGTTAAACCATAGATTTCAACCAGAGAATTACATTACCTGGAACTGATATGCTTATGGAGTTCTGACTATGCTTACTGCAAAACAAAAGGCTTAAACCTTTTCATGGTCTGCTGACTAAACCTGACTGGCTGGCTCATATCTGCACTGCTTAGGTCCAGACTCTTCCCTTGCTGTTGTGCTTGGAGAAATGCAGTAGTGGCCCAAAACAGAGCTGGGGTTTTAGCCAGCCACATTGAGGGGTCAGAAATTCCTTGTTAAATTTTCTTTCTGGCGCTCATGTTTAACAGTCTAAGTCTGTACTGTCTCCACATGTAGCATCTATACACGGTATGTCTCAAAACTCTGAATACACAACAGCTCCTTGAACTGTTTTTGCATGTTTTGCTGTTAAGGGCATGTTAGCAAGCCTTGCTTTTCTGGAAGGCTTCAGATTTATTGATTTGTGCAGGGAATTGTACTCTGAAAATGTTTCTCTTGTTGTGGAAAATGCTGGGCAAGGATAGGAAACCCTGCTGTGGTATATGGGTTCAGTTTGCTGCTCCCCCATGGATTACTTTTTCTGACCTTTGCAAGTCAACTGAGTAACATTTTCTAAAGTACCACAAGTCATGCCTTTAAAGAAGCATGTCTTAAACCCTTAGATCTCACTTCTTGAAAAATGAGACTGTGACACTTGCATGTACGTTTGAAGTTGGGGTGGAAGTTGAAAACAATAGGGTTTTTTTCTCTTTCTTTCGTTAAACAAAAGCCAGCAAAACAAAACTACGGAATACTTGCCACCTCCTGATAAAACTTTTTGTATCATAAATGCTGAAGGTCTTCATTATTGCTTTACCTTAATTTGAAGTAGGATGTAAAATCCCATGTTAAAAACTAATTGCTGTATCTATTAGGAAAATGTAGTTTCATAAGAGGCCTAATGTTACAAGGAAACAAAGACATGTTTCATTACCAGTTTTTCACATTTCTTTCTCCAATCCTGTCTTCTAGATCAAGACTTTGTCTGCTAGAGCTGCTGCAGCATTTGTTCTTGCTAATGAGCACAATGCTCCCCTTCTTAAACATTTTGCAGACTTACTACCTGGAATCTTGCAGGTAAGAAACCAAACAACTAACAATGTGCCATTACTGTCTATATATTGACTGTATCCAAATGGAAATTGGTCGGCAAATTTGCATGGCATGTTAATTTTTGCTGAGACCTGGATTAACTGTGTCTCTCTTAACCAGACATCAGTCACAAGCAAGATACAGTGGAGACGAATAACAAAGTTTGCGAACACGAGATAATTGATAGGGTTTTAAGGAAAATAGTTCAATGCCGATTAATTTATGCAGTGTTACCTGAATAAATGAGTTTAAATTACTTGTAAAGTTTTCTAAGTCAAAATGATACAGCTTTTAAGTTAACCGTGATACTGAAATATAGTTAAAATATGGACTACTCTAAGACTTCAAATAGTCAGTAATTGGGGAATTCATGGACCCATGATAGCCTGTATCTCTTCACTTTAGAGGAAAGCTTAGAATTCTAAGCATAGATTCTCAGACTGAGAACAACAGTCTTTAGAGATGGTCTTCATTGTTTTCGATAAATTAGAAATTGCAAACAAAATGCTCTTTTAAACTTCATGTAATTTCTGAGGCTGAATTAGATGTCTTGAATGGATGAATCTGAGCAAAAGTTGAAATTCTGATATAAGGTTGTTTTGAGGGGAAGCGTATTGTAAACCAAATCAGAGACATAAATGGTTTGAGCTCTGAAGGATGACAAATTAGGCTAAAATTAGGTGAAAGACTGACTCTTTGCTACAGTTAGAACAGCAGGTTCCTGTTGACAGTATAAGCTAGAAACTTTGTACGTGCTTCCTGGCGAGCTGAACAAAAATTGTGCCAAAGTAACTGGCATCTGCAACTGATGTAATTCCGCTTGATCTTCAGTGGAAACTGAGAGTATTTTATTTAAATCAACTGAACTTGAAAATGATCTATAGTGTGTATAAGATAAATGTTCTTATACTGAGGTCACTCTTAGGTGGTTAGTCCCTGTCTGTGACTCTTTAAACAACACAATTGTTACTGACAAGTTGAAACGGGCTGAGAGGACCTTGGCTACATAGTACTTTATGAATGAGAGTGAGGCAGGATTTGGGATGGGAATGGCGTTTGTCTTGATGTTTAGCAATTAAATGGTATGCTGTTTTTAGACTTCAGACTAATAGTCCAGTTTGTGTGATGTATCTTTCAATGCTGTTATTTTAGACTGTAAAAACACATGCACTTGGCTTGCATTTTCAAGCTTTGTTTTACAAATACAGAGCACAGAGCCATGCTATGAAATCTGCCTTTTTAAAGCACTTACTGCAAGAAGTACTCGATTTTCTGGCTGTGGTAACATAAGATGGATATGAACATCTGAGTCTATAAATAGGAGATGGGATGTGTTAGAATAGTGGTGAGTGACCTTTGGAGACAGTCGGATGGTTTATTTGTTGCTGTTGAAGTTCATTTTGTTGAAACACTGGCATGGTAAAAAACCTAAAAATAAAATTCTGACTTAGCAAATCAGTCCTTTCTGTACAAGAACTATAATGGTTATGCTGGAAGTTGAACTTGAAGAACTAAGTTGAAGGTTTTATCCAAGGGCTTAATTTTGCAGTGGAGGTGAAAGCAGATAGAACTTAACTGACATTGTGATGGTTGTTGTTTGATACTGCAGAGAAGTGCCTCTGCCTTTTTGGGCTCACTGTACATTTCAAACTTCTTTCTTCAGAAACTTTGACTTCCTTTAAAAAACTGTCAGAGTTGCAATGGGTATAAAATACAGCTTTACGGAAACTTACAGTAAATATTACATTATTCTGTACCACAATCAGGATAAGTGGTAATTATTAGCCCAAAAGGCCTTAACCATGAAATGTTTTTTCTTTCAGAACATTTCTGATACTAGAACATACTGCTTCTGTGTTGAAAGTGTGGGCTGGTTAAGCAGAATTATAAAAAATGTTGGATTCTAGACTTAAGTATTAAAAAACACCTAACTGTTCACTTCAAAAAATGCTTCTATGTTAGGAAGACATCAAATACTTTCCTAAATTACTTTTCAGAATGTGCTGTAAGTTAGGAAAGACAGTAGCAAAAAGCTTGGTTTCTTTTTCTCTTTGCTGTGTCCTGTGACTGAAGGCTGAAAGGTCTTTAATTTAGTGGCTCTCCAGAGATGTCTGGAAAAAAAAAACTATTTAATCTTGAGATTCCTGCTGTTAGTATAGATATAGATAGGCTATTGAAAGCTCTTCTCATGTAACAGGGAAAAGGGGAGTTAGGCTCATTTTCCTTCTTTTGGGCAGAGTTACCTTATTTTAAATGAACT
The DNA here is from genome assembly GCA_035584735.1 of Pseudotriccus pelzelni. Taxonomy (NCBI): domain Eukaryota; kingdom Metazoa; phylum Chordata; class Aves; order Passeriformes; family Tyrannidae; genus Pseudotriccus; species Pseudotriccus pelzelni. The sequence continues at coordinate 75,707,844 of JAWMRA010000001.1, forward strand.
TTGAAGTTCTTCTTGTCAAAACAGTGCTTTTGCATGTTGGCACCTCTGATGTGTGACATCGATTCTTCCTGAGTGTCTGCAGTGTTAGATTTGAATGTTGTGAGCCATAACTTACTTCTGGAAAACCTGTAGTTTTGGATCCTGCAGAGTATTTCGTTGTTACAGATTTATGCACATAGGCCACCGTAGCAAGGCCCGACTCCAGGATCCTGCTGAAAATGCAAAGTCTAAGTGAAGGCTTCCGATTAATTAGTCTTTTATTAGTTCTCAGGTTACAGATCAAGCTGTGTGCCTCCATATAGGGACCCCTACCCCAATTCACGCCTCTCAATTATACCTGTACCACATATCACCCAATCCCCAACCACCTCTGGTTGGTGGTCTCTTGATTTCTTACTGATTTTCACTGTTGCTGGGCTGACCTTCTTCTGAAGTTACTTCATTCTCTGGGAATTGTCTCCTTGGTCCTTATCTTCATTCTGCTTGTATCTGGTGGAATCAGCTAGTTGTTCGTTAGCAACATTAGTTTCATCAAAAAGTTTGCTCTCATCAGTTCTTGTTCTGTAAGGCTTCAACTACTTAGCTACTGATGATAAATGACTGTTCAGAGAGAAAAGAGTACAATTAATCAAATTCCTTCTATAACACTGGTTCTATTCATAGTGTTGTTTGTTTTTATTTAATCTTATCTTCATCTTATCTTTTTATAGGCTCTAAATGACTCCTGCTACCAAAACGATGATTCTGTTTTGAAATCCCTTGTAGAAATTGCAGATTCTGTTCCTAAGTATTTACGACCACATTTAGAAGCTACATTGCAACTAACTCTGAAGGTAAAGCTAGGAATGTTTTTTAAAAATCAGGTTTTCCATCCTAAAACTTTTGTTCTAACTGTTTGCTCTAATCTTCTGGGTTGTAGTTGTGTGCAGATACGAGTCTCAGTAACATGCAGCGTCAGTTGGCTCTTGAAGTAATTGTGGCCTTGTCAGAAACTGCTGCAGCTATGCTGAGGAGGCATACAAATATTATTGCACAAGCCAGTAAGTATTTTACTAAATTTTTTTTTTAATAGTTGTCTTTTACAGTATTAAATCGACTTTACAGGTGGTCAGTGGCAGAACCATGTCTGAGAGTTTGCTGGTGCTGATAATTTAAGAAAACTCAATTCAGTGTCACCCAATGGAGAAAACCCCTTCGTGTTATGACTCTGCATAAATTTATCTTATGGTTGCTTATGCAGCACCAAAAATTTGAATAAAAATACAGCAGACTCTTATTAGATGTTTCCAAGGAAAATACTACTTTCATGCTTTTATGCTGGCTTTGGGAATTTTTGCTGTAAAAAAAAAAAAAAGTTGATTCATTTAGTGCTGAAGTTCTACATTTCAAGTTTGGTATGTAGGCCAGATACTCTGTGGTGCTGCCAGCTGAAGACTGAAGGAATTCAGCATGCATGTTGAGCGTCAATGTTGAGTTAAAGCTGTGAATTAAAAAGCAAATGCTTGTATAACTACGTAGAAATAATCTAATTAGTCTGTTTAACATGTAGATGGTAAATTGTTTGAAGAGGCACTCTTTAAATCATGCATGATTGTTTGAAATATTAAAAATAAATGTCCCCTGGACAGCCCCAGCAGCAATACTATATGCAGTGATGCTTCTCTGCCTTTTAAACCCTTTGTGACTAGATCCAGGCACTGACACAGCAGTGTAGCCTGCTTTTTACCTACCTGTCACACTTGTATTTGTCTCGATTCTTGTTTTCTGAAACTTGTATAAAAAGCAACTTTTTTTACGTGTCTGCTCAGGCTGAGGAAAGCTGTGTATATAGATGTCGCTAGGATAATCATAAAACTTCTAGAAAATGATGTGAACTGGACCTGCTTGGCTTAAGTGTTTAAACTACTGTTGAGAAGTTTTGTTTACTAGTAGAATAGTTTTTTAAAGAAAAGATTCTTTTAGAATATGTTTCAAAATTTGAAAATTTTCAGAACACTGTATTTTCAGTCTGTCCTGTAGCTTGTTGGAAATATTAACTCTCGACACTTGCTGACCCCACATTATTACAAGTTTCTTATCTGCTTCGGCAGCATAGTGAAGAAATATCTCATACCTTTTCAGAATGTTTTGCTTTTCTGTTGGGTTGCTGTTTAGGAATGAAACACTTGTATTAAGATAAAGCACTGTAAGGGAATGAAATGCCTTTGGTTTGCAGTTCATTGTAAAATTGTTCTTATTATTAGTATATAGCTGAGGAGAAAGGCATTTATTTTGCATAGTTAGTAAAGCAGTTGTGTTCAGAGAAGGATAAAAAGGTAGCTGAAAAGGATTGCTTTTGTCTTGGTTTTGTGTCTTAGTTTAAAAGGTTTTCTGTTTTCATTCAGCTAAGAAGTTGATAGATCACTTGATACAACTGGAACTGGGACTTAGGCAAAATTGCTGTCTTATGCTGATTTAGGAGTAAGTGTGTGTCCTGTGTGCCAGTTAGCTGCTCAGGAGTTCCATTTGGATTCACACTTCCCTCCTTGAGCTCAATATTCAGGATAGCAGAGTGTTTTATTGCTCTTTCCCTGCAAATCAGAGATGCATTTCCCTACAGTCTCTAGAAAATGAAAAGTCCACGGCATGCTCTGATAAGAAGCGGGCTTAGTGGGCTGATGCTTAACTTGTTTGTAAGCAGTCTGTATATTGGCAGTAATTAAATTTTGAAGGCTTATTGGGACAGTGTTGAAACTTCAATGCGCAACTCTACATTTTTTTAAAAAACCCTTTGTGAAACTACATTTACTGGCAACCACACTCGTATTAAGTATCAAGACATACTGATGGCCAGAATGACTTGAATGAATTTGTTCTCAGCCTTGCTTGCTAGCAGCAAGGGACACTGACATCAGTTTTTGGAACTGCGTAGTATTTGTGGCAGATGATGGTTGTCTTCCATATTTCATAGGTGTTGCGATGATACGTCATTCTCGTGCATGTGCTTATGCACATCTATGTCTGAAAAGCTGGGCTGTAATACTCAGGGGGTGTTGGAGGCCTAGTAAGTGTATATCAAATTCTGACATGTGAGCATCGTGCTAGGGAGTTCATATTGTCCATTAAGTTATCTTGATATGTATATAAAAGCCCTGTGAAGGTTTTTCAGACTTGGTATAGTGTCTGTCTGAAAATATATAGCCACATTAAGCAAAATCAATCCATAGTTAGATCTTTACTTGATACTTGCTCCACAATGCTGTCAGTGAGCAGTATTTTCTGCTGTCATCAGTTGACTATAAGTTTCTCATCTGTCCAGATGTGGGGTGAAGAGTTTGCTTAGGGTGGTGCCTCTAGTAGTTTACAGTAGTGTAAGTGTATTATGAAATTCACCAGTTGCAGTATCCTGGATCAGTTCCAGTAAATTACATTAGCAGCATGGACAGTTACTGTGTGCCTACCAGTTTTTCAGGTAGGTTGCTGTAAAGGACAGTTAGCTGTGATGTCTGTTTTCAAGATGTGAGGTATCCTGTCCTAAAAGGATTATTAAAGGTTGGGGGTTGAGTATTTGACAAAAAACTTTTGTTTCCAGGTCAAAGTGAAACTTTTTTGCATAAATGATGTTGGCTCTGCCAGGGGAAGTTTGGGTTGGATATTAGGAAGAAATTTTTTTACAGAGAGGGTAATCAGACATTGGAATGGGCTGCCCAGGAAGGTGGTGGATTCTCCGTCTCTGGAGGTTTTGAAGATGAGACTGCATGTGGCACTGAGTGCCATGGTCTAGTAACCACTGTGATGTTGGATCAAGGGTTGGACTTGATGATCTCAGAGGTCTTTTCCAACCCGGTTGATTCTATGATTCTATGAATTCAAACAACTGCTCTGACTGGTCAGTGTGTACTACAAAGTAAAGAGCAGACAAATCACTGCACTTCTTCCTACTGTGAGAAGTCAGAAAAATAGGTAATGGTTATTGCATAGTAGTTTAACGTTGTGATAGGTATTGTGTAACAGTTTCTATAAAGACTTAGACTGAGAAAAGCAGACAGGATCAATCTACAGAAATAGATTGTAGAAATAGAGAATGGTGGTTTATTATTATGTGTAAAATATGTTCATGATAAAAAACAAAAATGTTATTAAGTGGAGAGAAAAGAAACATCAAGTTCTAAACCATTAACTTATTGCAAAACTAAAGCTTTATGCTAAGTGACCACAGGATGATGTCAGAGCTTCAGCAGTACTAATGAAGTGTATCTGAGTTCTTAAAGCATATAATACTGGTTTTACTTTTCAAAAACATAGACTTTATTGAGGAATTTGCTTTTTATAATTTTCATGACTTAGAAAAAATCTTACACTATAAGTCCTGGTAAGAAATACACTCAAGTATTTTTTACTCTGGATTTGAGTATTCTGGAAATCCTTTTCTGCCAATCTGTTCTGAATTATTGGCTGATGCAGTTTGACAGACTTGGCCATCTGCTACTGAAGGAAGAGTTATTTTTCTTCAAAAATTTTTTGAAAGGAGAAAACTTAGAATTCATGCTTTTTATTTGAGAATCTGTTTTAAGAAAGCAGCCTGAGTTTAAAACTGGGTTTGCTTTTTTTTTTTCAGTTCCTCAAATGTTAGCAATGATGGTTGACTTGGAAGAAGATGAAGATTGGGCAAATGCAGATGAGCTTGCAGATGATGATTTTGACAGGTAATTATGAAACTAGTTGTTTCAATATATGATCGAGACTGTGTCCAAAGGCAGGTTTTAAGTGCAGAATGCAAATGACTGCCATGTATTACTTTCTCTTTACTCAAATGACTATAGTTTTGTTCCCTCAGTCATGAGCAGTTTGTGTGGGTTACTTAGGTACTGTTCAGCAAGGAAGTAAACTGCTTGAGTTTTCATATATTGCTGTAATTTATCAAGTTGTATGTTCTCTTGTCTGCTGTTTTATACTATTTCAGCTTTCCAAACTTCTGTTTCTTCTGTTAATTATGTTATTTGGTTCAGAAGTCAGTGCTTCCTAATCCTTCAAACTGAGGGCTAATCCTGAAGTTAGCTGGAACCAAAGCTAAAGCACGCTGACCTGTTTAATCATCTACAACCAATCTCTTTGTATTTTTCTGTATCTATGCCCTTGAAAAGGTGTTGTTACAGAAAAAAGCTGCCTGTCATTGGAAGAATGTCATCATGCACCATGGAATTCCTTGCTGGATTCCATCTAGCTCAGTAATAGTACATTTTGTTATTATTTTAACTCCCTTTGTATGTCCAGTACTAGCTTGGTCTTATTGTGTGATAGGTGAGAAAGAGCTAAAGATGTCCAGTGATTCTGATTTGCTTATTCCTACATGCTTTGTAGCTTGCTCCAGCTTTTTACTAGAATAATAGTTGTTTATCTACAGTGTCTTGTTGCATTTGCTCTTGTCCAGCTACAGTTAGAATGAAGTAGAAGCAAGCAGAAATAGGTTTAAGAGATAACTATCTCCACACTTCTCTAAAGACACAGACATTCATTTACTAGTCTAGACACTTCTTTGACATATCTGGCATCTCCTTCCAGACTCAGATGTAATTAGTGTTTTGAGACAGTTTATCACAGAGCACTTAGAGATCTTCATAGGAAAATAGCCAATAGAAGAGATGTCAGTTTACCCTGAACTGTATAGCAACTTAGACTAAATATCAGGCACATAAAGACACCTGCAGAACTGATGGGAGTAGGAGTATGAATTTATGGAAGAACCTGTTTAATCTTTGCCTTACTTGGAATACTTTTTTAGTTCCCTTTGATTATGAAATTGAAAGTAAGCTGTCGTTTCTTCCCTCCCTCACATAGTAGACCATTCCCTTTTAAACTTACTTCTTTCCTCAGTGTTGATATTTTGCCATACAGGTAGAACTGTCAGACACCACCAATGCATTCAGGTTTGTTAAGTATTTGTATCTTTTCAGTCAGCTGAATTTCAAAGAAAAATAAAATATTCAAGTTTAAATCCTTATCAAGCCTTTCAGGGTGTGGAAATTTATTCAGATGGCTTGCTTTAGGCAGCTTGGTAAGTACACTGAATCATCCGCTTGAGGCATGCCATTTTCTATTTATTGTCAGCAGGGTAACTTTGTTCTTCTAAACACAGCTTAACTGCCTTTTCTCAGTTAGAAGTCACATTTAGAGTGAGCAAAGATCAGAAAACAGGTTGTGCTCAGCAACCTTACCCTGAAGGAGAAACACAGCTCCTTTGGGCTTCAGGAGAGCTTGAGGCTTAGACACAAAATTCTGGCCATCAGTTGGTCTTTGGAGGTTGTGTGTGTGGTGATAGTTTCTTTTAGCAGGGTCACTCATAGTGCTACTGTGTGTTTCCCACCGTTGAAGTTCACCTTAGCAGAGAGCTCAGTGGATGATGTGCATGCTAATGTCTTCTGGTGCTTGAGTCTTTGTAGCTTCAGAAGAAGACTGGAATTTTTGTGCAGTCACAGAAACAGGCTAATGATCATCAGGCTGCACCCTAGTTAGGGTGTGTTCGGATCTGATTAAGGGGGATGTGAGTCAGCCTACACAAAAGCAGCAGGGAATATTTTAGTGTTTCCAGTTTTCTGGTGCTCTGATTTCATAGAGCCGTGAAATTCTAAAGGAGGAAAAGGTTAATCCAACTTCCTCTTTCCTTGGTATAGGCCTTGCAAACATTGCAGAGAGGTGTGTGGTCATTTTTTTCTAGATAAACTATTTCCTCAAACTGAATGTGTGAATTAATGGTGGGAAGAAAGAGCTCTAAGAATGTAATTTCAGATTAAAGATGCTATTAACTCTAGTGAGTTTGCTCCATGCTAAACCTGTGTGCTCATGCACCATTTTCCTTCTGGTGATGTGTCTGTTTATTTGAACATGATTAATCTGAAGAACAAATACAATACTGTCAATATCTTTTTGCAAATTCCGTTGTTCACAGCATGTGAGTTTCTAGACTATTTATGGTTTGTAACTAGACTTGGAGATTCAAGCATAGTAATTTGAAGGCCTCTGTTTCTGACCCAGCTGACTGATACTTTAAAGAACGAGGAGATTCATCCCTTTCTGAACCATTACTCAGCTTTTTTATCATCTGGGTGTCTAGGATGGATCATAACAACCTTGAGCTATTACAATGCTAGCCATACGCAGACTGTGACAGTAGCTGTCTGTGTCCTGGAAACTTTCTTACTTTTCTGTAGGGAATAATTCTATTGGGTAGAACAAATCACTTTACACAGATAACATTTGGCTAGTCTCAGTTTGCCTGTTCATCTGTCTGAGACTCATAAATTCCTCACCTGGACTAGATGTTTTCTGCCTCAGTCATTAACGAGAGAACGTGCTAGTAGACTGAGGGTACTGCAGCCATGCAAGAAAAGTCTCTTATGTGCCAAAGTTTGAATTCTTCTGGTTCATAGCAAGTCTGAACTAGTTTGTGTTCTCATGACAAAAAGGTGATGGCGAGTATTATTGTTTCATTTATTGCAAATTTAGTTTCGTCTTTCTAGGTAGGTGTAACTGCTGCGAAATTCAGTCTATACCTTCACTGCTAGTGCTAGTAAGGCTCAGGTTTCTCTGGCACTAGACTTAATTAGTGGGCTGCAGATAATAAATGTTTCAGTGAAGAGTAAATAACTGTGGTGCGTGTGTTTTTAGGTTTGGGTATGGTTTATGATTTATGCATTAAGGATGGATACTTGTATTCAGACAGCAAAAGTTTGAAGACTAGAACTTCAGGGAAGGGCACTTCTGTGCCCTGCTTGACTGCTTGTTTTATTGTAGGTACTAAACCACTGATATTTCTGTAACTCATATTTAGCAATGCAGTGGCTGGTGAGAGTGCACTGGACAGGATGGCATGTGGCCTTGGAGGAAAACTTGTTTTGCCTATGATTAAAGAACATATTATGCAAATGCTTCAGAATCGTAAGTATTTTACATTTTATTTTCCTTTCTTTTTTTTTTTTTCCCCCCAACAGTTCTGTTTTTTCCAGGAACTTTGATACCTCTTAAATCTTCATGTTTAGCTACTTGATGTTTTTATGTTTTCAGTTTTGATGCCAGCAGCAAAAACTGTAAACACCGTGAACTTGGGAAGTTTATACCTTCTCTTAGGCTGTGATTTGTTAAGCTCATATACAGTGCATTTTTTCTGCACCATGGACAGCTGAACAGAGAGTTAAAAACAAAACATATTTTAAAGCAAACAGCCTGTGAATTACATATAAATAAGGGAAGATTTGAGATTTTTTTTCCTTATAAATATTTCTCTAAATCCCAATACCTTAAGTTTACCTGAAGTGCCACCTGTTACTCTGTAGCTTGGTGGTTTTCCTTCTTCAGAACTGCCCCTTTGAAATGAAATTTTAGTATGCTACAGTTCATAGAGGGAAACTTGTTGGTGTTTTTTTGCCTGTAACTTGATGGACCAAAATACAGAGGTCTTTGGTTGGCTGGCTGTCTTGTGGCATGCTGATTTTTAATATTTGTTTCATCAAGTGTTTTCATATATTCTTATCAGTTGCTTTGTATACTTCTTTCCCTCTTAAAATACCTGTAATGCTTGCTCAGGCAGTTACTCAAAAAAATATTGTGCATTGCTTTCACATGCTTTCGCTTGACCTTTGCTTTGAGCCTTGGAAGTAGAAGATAGTGCAGAAGTTCTGGGTATGATGTCTACCTTCATGGTTTAAAACCCAGCCCAGAAAAGACTGCTACCATATTGGATATGGAACAGAGGGCTATTCAAGGTAGCACCTAGCAGTGTGTGAACAGTTATAAAGCCTGTTTGGAATAAAGGGTTTTTTTGTAAAGAAAGTATTATTAAGGCAACAGGCTAACCTGACTGTTCTAGTGTTGATAGCTTCAAGGCTAGCAGCTGCCTAGTTTTGTAGTACACACAGAGAGGTGTGGAGTCAAATTGCTGTAAAGACCTGACTCCTTTGAAGAGGAGGAGTTATGTAATTGATGCCTGATGGTTGCTTTCTGCTGAGTCAGGGCTTCCTATAACCCTTGGTACTCTTTAGAGAAGGGAAATGCAAAAGATACAGCTTGGTTCAGAGGCTCTCACTGGTCAGGAATTGGGAAGAAAGATGGAGACCTTTAGATTAAAACATAATCAATACACTCAGTAATCAAACTTTTGCTATCCCCACCACTTTTCTCACAAATGCTTGTTGAGAGAATAATTTAAGACTTCTGGGTTTGGATTGGGTGACCAGATGGTCCAATGTTGATTGTGTTTCATTTTGTAGATTCATTAATTTCAAGTTTGGAATACATGCTACCAGTAATACAGTGAGAATAATGAGGTGTAGGCTTAACTAGCAACATCCAATGGACTGAAATAGCACAAAATAAACTGCTGCTTTCCTGTTGTACCTTCTGTCAAGATGATACTTGATCTTATCCTGGTCAGACAGAAGCTTGAGTGTCAGGATTCTGCTGCACTGAACTCTGATGTTCTTCATTCCAGGAATATAATACCAGCAATATAATTACCAGCAATAATGAAATATTACATTATTTGGGGAAATAAGTTTTGTTTCATGCCTTTCCCACAGGTTATTTGATAAACGTGTTCATTCTTCTGGTTTTCTCTTCTGTAATCTCCATGGTTTCTACCACAGAGAAAGAAATTTTGTAAAATATAAATAAAAGGAAATAGAGTTTCTCACGTTTTCCTTGCCCAAAGAAAAAGAGAAGGGGCGTGAAATGTTCATTTCAGCAATACCCACTACCCTAAGAACAGGCTAAGGAGACTTGGAGGCAAAGAAAGTCTTACATCCATAAATGAAATGTTACTGTTCTTACATAGCCTTGAGGGAGACCTCTGAAAAGTTCTGTACTGATCATTTATTTGTTTTAAATTTGGATATTGTTTGAGTCACTAGACCTTTTTCTCCTCCTGATATAAAAAAGAAGATACAGACTGTTCTGATGCCATTAAAACAGAAAAGAGATGGGGGAAGGAGAAGTAGAAATAATGTCCTGATGTTTCCCTGCTTAGTTCATTTAATGAAAATGCAGTTTCCAGGTGTTAGTACTAAGTATGTACTCATAATCAGCAGTTAAGAATTCATTTTTCTACATCTGGATTTGGCCTGGATTAGGCCAAATTTTTGTGCATCTCTGGAAGTACGTATGAGGAAAAGGTGAAAAGTACTTAACAAATTATGTAGATGCATTAACTCCCCTTCTGTTTCTAGTTCTTTACCTCCTCATGTGTCCTCACCCTTCAAAGAAAAGGTGATTTATCTTTGTGGTGCTTTATAGTTTCCAAAGTAGTAACACTTCACTTTTACTCTTCTGTAGCTGACTGGAAGTACAGGCATGCTGGCTTGATGGCACTCTCAGCCATTGGAGAAGGTTGCCACCAACAGATGGAGGGAATTCTAAATGAGATAGTTAATTTTGTTTTGCTATTCCTTCAGGATCCTGTGAGTATAGTTCTATTAATTATTTCAAAATGTTTTAATTTCTGCTCTCATGACTACGTGTTCAGTAATTGAGGGAAATACTTTTTCAGCATCCAAGAGTAAGATACGCTGCTTGTAATGCTATTGGACAAATGGCAACTGACTTCGCACCTGCTTTTCAGAAGAAATTTCATGAGAAGGCAAGTAGTAGAATAGTAGGGAAAAAAAGGTGATAAAATTATGTCCCCTTCAGAAACTTGTTTTCTGAAATGTTTCTTTTTCAGGTGATAGGAGCTCTTCTGCAAACCATGGAAGATCAAGGTAGCCAGCGTGTTCAAGCCCATGCAGCTGCAGCACTCATAAACTTCACTGAAGATTGTCCAAAGTCACTGCTTATTCCGTATTTGGATAATCTAGTGAAGCATCTTCATTCCATCATGGTGATAAAATTACAAGAGGTATAAACAAGTTGTTTCATGGAGGATAACCTTGTCACATACACAAAATAAGTGTAGCTGAACTAGGACCCCTAAAAAGAACCAGTACACATGTCTGTTGTTGGTCTAAACTGACAAGAATTAGGATACATATAAAAGTAGATTTTTACATTTAGCATGCTTTTAAGTAAAATTTGTGCTTTAAAAAATATAACACTTTCTTCTTCCTCTTTCCAAGTTGATACAGAAAGGCACTAAGCTAGTTTTGGAGCAAGTTGTGACTTCAATTGCATCAGTTGCAGATACAGTAGAGGAGAAGTTTGTTCCCTACTATGATTTATTTATGCCCTCCTTAAAACACATTGTTGAGAATGCAGTTCAGAAGGAATTAAGACTTTTACGAGGAAAGACTATTGAATGCATCAGCCTAATTGGTCTTGCTGTTGGTAAAGAAAAGGTAAGTTTAGATTTTAAATAATGGTTTAAATATATTTTAATATTACTTTGTTTTTTGAGATGTTAACATTGAATTAATATAATCACTTGTTAAACATATAGCTATATATTGTTGCAGATTTCTGTGCTGGTTTTTGTGTTTTCATTTTTGAAGTGACTGTCTACTGTTTAGATTCACAATCTCACATTACAATCTTATTACACCTTAAATCATTCTTGTCACACTGAGCAGTGTTGAAAGCAAGCATTTTTGTCTTCCTTTCGCTTTTTTCTGCCTTAAGAGAAATAGTGGAGCATCTCATTTAGGCAGCATCAAGGGCAAAAAGTATCTAGTTCAAAGGAAACTTAGTGTAGTTTTTGTATGCACATGCCTAAAAAAGTTTAAATGTGCTCATAATAGAACTTGAAGTACTTGTTTGTCGTGAGACTTGATGTATTTGGCAGGGCAGTTTTTTGGTAAGTTTGTTAAAACACGTCTCTCAAAAGATTGGAGAAACAATTGTGAAGGCACTGTAGAAGAGTCTAAGTGACCTTCTGATAGCAAGTTTTCATTATGGCATATGGATTTTCATTTTATTGAGGGAAGGAAGCAAAGTCACACTTCAAAGTAAAATAATGCGATGTATGCAGTATAAAACTACTAATATCCCCCTCCCCCAAATTATCAGCCCTTTCCTTTGACTCAGAAGGACTACCACTAAATTTACCATGCATGCAAGTAAATTTCAGAAAAGTTTAAACATAACATTTAGTAAATTATTCTTGGAGAACTAGTGGGAACATGGGGAGTGAAAAGAGTATAACGTAATTGGGGCATCTCATGTGACCAAAAATGTTAATACCTTATGAGTAAGTAGCTCAGCTTTTATCCCAGTTCCTTAAAGGAGTGAAAATAGTAGGGGGATATCTGGGTAAGTTAGAATTGTCAGATTTTTATGGTTTTTTTAATTGGTGAGTAGTGGTCATTTAGGTAGTGTTTTATTTAAGTAGTCCTCTGCTTTCAAGTGTAACAACAGAGGTACAGTGAAGCTTAAGACAAGAGCAACTTGGTGATGCTTCCAGAAAAAGAACTTGTTTTCACTTCTATCCACATTTCAATCTGTTTCCAGCCTTAGCTTGTGTCTTGATAATGTGTTGGACTTAATGTAAGCAAGACTTTAAGTCTCTTTGAAAAGTACCATCTTAATTTGCCTTTAAGAACATATAGTTGTTTCCTGTATCTAGTTTATGCAGGATGCATCAGATGTAATGCAGCTATTACTGAAAACACAGACAGACTTCAGTGATCTAGAAGATGATGACCCACAGGTACGTTAAAGTAATGTCTTTATAGCTCACTGGTTAGTATTAAAACCATTGCTTATGTATGTGATATTTCTGCCCCTCACTTAGTCCCTCAGGCTAATTGTCCAGCCTTACAAAAATTGACATTGATAAGGCCCCAGAATCTATCACAGAAGCATGGTTAGGAAGTGAGACTTCCAGGACCTATATTTGCTGGAGAAATTTGAGCACGAGGGTAACCACTGCTTGCCTGTTAGTAACTTCTTTGTTTGGCATTGTGTGATCTATTTACTTGCTGTCACCTTCTTATAAATAGTTCAACGAAACTTGTTAAACAGCTGTTCTAATAAGCAGAGAGCTATTTTAACTTGTGCATCTGAAAACAAATACTCCTCTGAAAACACAGTCCTGTTCTCTTTTGCTCTTATTTTGCCATTTTCAGGAATGTAGCTCAGTAGTATTGCTTAAATTTGTGAAATTGTTTATTTCAGAAAGGAACTTTTCAAAATAGTCACGATTGCATAAGTTTATCTTACACTATCACAGTTTTACATGTATAGCAGCTTTGATTAGAGGTACTGTCAAGGTGTTGTTAGAAAGACAGACTTGAGACAGGTCTGTTGGAGATGCATTTTTATGTGGATTGCATTTTGGATGAGTTCTCTTTGAAGTAAGTTTTATGCACTTTTTAGAAGTCCTATTGTATAATGTTCTTCCTTCATGCTTTCCTTTTAAGCATGAATTAAAATAAAATGTGGGACATGAAAATTCTGACTATCTTTTCTAGATTTCTTACATGATCTCAGCATGGGCCAGAATGTGTAAAATTCTTGGAAAGGAATTTCAGCAGTACCTTCCTGTTGTCATGGGACCTTTAATGAAGACTGCATCCATTAAACCTGAAGTAGCTCTTTTAGACAGTAAGTTTAAGATGATGATTTTCTAAAAAAAATACTGAAAGAAATTATTTTGTAGCACTTGTAGATTATTTTTCCTTCCTTCTGTATAACAGCACAAGATATGGAGAATATGAGTGATGATGATGGTTGGGAATTTGTAAGCATAGGCGATCAGCAAAGTTTTGGAATTAAAACTGCAGGCCTTGAAGAAAAAGCAACTGCATGCCAGATGCTGGTAAGTAATAGAAGAGTTCTGATGACCTATGTGTTGCTGGTCAGTTGAGCCTGAAGCCAGAATTTGTAACGAAAATATTCTTTGTAGTATAGTGAAATAATTCTGGGGGTTTTTGGGTGATACTGCTAGGTTTATATTTCAGACACTTTGTTGCATGTGGCTTACTTTATTTGGTTTGGAGCTTACAATTTTTAAAATGAACACATAGTTCTCCTTTGTTAGCAAAACTTTTAAGGGACATGATATGTTAAAAAAGTAGTTCATTTTTGCAAATATTGCTGTTTCTGAATTCAGTTTAAGAAATACGTGCACGCTCTTAGAGTGAGAACTGATACTGTCAGAGTTTCTTAAAATACCGCAGTGGAGGGGGAAGGTAATTGTGTTTTAAAGTCAGCTAAAAAAACCTTGCACCTTTAGCAATCTTTCTCACCGTTACATAGTTGAAATATATTAGTATTTTTCTTTAAAGGAGGCATTTCTATGCTCTGTTTTTCAGGTTTGCTATGCAAAAGAGCTAAAAGAAGGATTTGTGGAGTACACAGAACAAGTTGTAAAGCTGATGGTTCCCTTGCTGAAGTTCTATTTCCATGATGATATCCTATTAACAAATTCTACTGTGAAAACAGACTTGGTTTGGAAGAATCAAAGGCATGCTTACTTTTTCCTAAATGAATTGAAAATGTTAGTGTTAAAAGATTCTGTGGCTCTAAAGCAGAAATTGTTTCAGAGAATGCTGGTTTATACACTGTTTTAGGCAACGTATGCTACTTTTCTGCATAGTTTCTTTTTAAATATGCCATCAGTAGAGAAAGCGATGTTTGTGCTAACAAAGCAAAGGAGAACTTGAACAGCTTTTCTGTCATGGCCTGAAACAGGCTTGAAGCCACTTTAAACTAGCAAACAAGTTTAATTTTCCTGTGATTTAATCTGTATCTAGTAAAGAAATCAAATACACTAGACTATTTTAAAAAAGCAATTTTGGGTAGAAAACTAAGAGTTTAATTATGGTGGTGGGTGCTTAAATTCAAAGCACATTATGTTGGACTTGATTGCTTTATTTCCTTAATAATGAAACGTGTTCGAGTGGCAGCAGCAGAGTCAATGCCCCTCCTTCTCGAATGTGCTCGAGTCCGTGGGCCGGAGTACCTCACGCAGATGTGGCACTTCATGTGTGATGCACTCATCAAAGCCATTGGGACAGAACCAGAGTCAGATGTTCTCTCAGAAATAATGCATTCTTTTGCAAAGGTAACGTTATCCTTGGCAAATTTTGTGATGTTACTGTCTGTACCTTTTTACAATAAAAAAGGACTATGCTTGATGTTCATTTACGTGGCTGGACTAATGCAAGGCTTCCTCTACATCAAATCCAATTTGACTTTAAATGTTACAGCTAATGGAAAAAGTTGTATTTTTTTTTTCAAAGACACCGAAGTATTAACCTAAAAAAATTATCAAATTTGTTAATTTTAACTGCAAACAACTGAAGTTATGGGTATGAAATGTACAGTGGTGTTATGCCTTACTTGTGTGATTTGAGCATTGATTACAGTATGACTGTTTTATTAATATTATTTCTGCTAGTGATCCCTTAAAGCAGACTATGTGTTAATATTCTTTGGGTGATTAGATTTCATTCAGGCTGCTCATGTAAATTAAATCCAAAAAACTGATGATTTTATTTCACAAGTGTATTGAGGTAATGGGAGACGGATGCCTTAACAATGAACACTTTGAAGAACTTGGGGGAATACTGAAAGGAAAACTAGAAGAGCACTTTAAAAATCAAGAATTAAGACAGGGTAAGTTGACACTAAGTCCTGTTAACATGTGATATGGCTGTTCTTTAAAGCAGAACTCCTAATTATTTCTGAACACAGAAAAAAAGCTTAGTTCAGATTTCTTAATTTGTGTAAGGTAATTGGGCTTTGAAACAACAGAAGCCATGAGTTACATTTGCAAGTTCTGGGAGGATGAAGATGGCATCATTTGCAGCAATGCTGCAGTTTAATCAAAAGTTGATGGACAGATTTACTTGAAAGACAGTGCACATACTTGGTGTTGCCATTTCTGTGGGTTTTTTCATCTGAAGTCTTCACAGTTTTCTTAAAGCAATGGTATTTTCTTATTTCTAAGCACTTTTCATGTCTTTGTGGACAAGCTGGTGTGTTTAATGTTTTACACATTCTTAAAATGAGCTGCTTGTACTACTCGTTTTTCTGTGAAAGCTCTTTGAAGCTTCTTAAAGACAGAAAATTCCTGTTGCATCTTCAGCTACCGTTTCCTACATTTGTTTCTGCATAATTTTTCCCTTTCACAGGCTTCTTATGTACTTGTAGAAAGATAATGGTTTAATTTTTTTTTAATTTAGTGAAAAGACAAGATGAAGACTACGATGAACAAGTTGAAGAGTCATTACAAGATGAAGTAAGTTGATTTGGGGAGTTTTTCCACTCATAAGCACCCAGATAGAAACACATTACACAAATATGCTGTGCTACGTGGTTGAAGTATAGTGCGTCCTCAGAATTACTCCTTCCTAGAAGAATGTTCTGTTACTATAGTCCTTCAAAACTCCAGTAAGAAATGAGTCACATGACATGTGTGAATTAGAAAATATGATAAGTTTAATTTTCCAGTATACTGAAATAAGGAGTTAGGGATATAGCTTTTTATTGTCTTAATCCTCTCAACAATTCTTAGTTGACTTTATCACTGATGCAGATTCAACACCAGAGTATTTAATCTAAGGCCTAGCCCTGCTGACTTGCTTTTTCTTTGAGCTCTATGATCTGGGTGGCTCTTAACCTTGAGCATACCTCTGATTCTTACATATCTGGTATGTCACATCAGGAGCCTGTCTCAAAAAGAATAGCTCAGAAATAGTACCAAAGAAGAGTGGCAGGATAAATAGTTGGCATAATGTGTTTCCGTAGGAGAGAATACCAAAGTGACCTTTTAGTTTGAGGGTGACTGTACAAGAGATATGATAGTTTTATTGAATCATTATTGGTATGGAGAGGGTAATAAAGACTAATAAATCACTTCTGCTTCTAACATGAGACGAAAGATGCTCAGTAAATTTAGGAACTAAGAAACTTTTTTCACACGATGCAGGTGTGAAGCTTGATACAGGAGTTTAACCCGTATCCAGAATGTATCCTAAGAAATCATGCACCTATGTGTAAATACTGTCTTTAATAACAGTGCAGTTCTTGAGCCCCTTTCCTTTGGGAACTTTAGGCCAGCATTCAAGAGGATAGATTTCTGTTGCCTTCATACTGCTTGGGATCAAAAAATAACACAATTCAAGTTCTGAACCAAGATCCTTTCCTGATTTTTCTTCCTTTCTTCTTTGCAATGTTTACTGTTCATTCTTGTAAGATGGTGACTTAGATGGTTTGTTAATCTTTTTTTTTCTTATGTTTCACTCTATACTGATAATGAAAGACAATATGAGCAAGCAGCAGTTTCAGAAAAACTGAATCCATACTCTTCAACAGAGTTACAAAACATTTTTTAAAATGTTTTAATGTTTGCTGTATTTTTTCTGTAAAGTCTGAAGAAAGACTTATCTGCATTACCGTGTGAAAGGAGTGGCACCAGAATGCCACTTGCCATATGGACAAAATTAGTATATGGTAATCAGTAACATTTGGATATAGACCTTTGGTCCCAGAGTATGTTTATGTAGCCCTTACCTCAAGGCCTTTGACAGGGTTACACACTACATCCTTGTCACTAAATGGAGAGATATGGATTTGATGGATGGACTATTCAGCAGATAAGGGATTGACTGGATGGCCATATCCACAGAATTCCATTCAGTGCCTCAGTGTCCAAAAGGAAATCAGTAACAAGTGATGTGCCTTGAGGCAGTTGAAATAGTGAACTTGAAAACCCTTGTTTTACAAAAAAAGTCACGAACCAACTGTATTCCATTAGTTTAGACACCTTGGCATTTCATGTGAGTTCCACTATTTTAAAGACAATTAGTCTGAAAGTGATTTGTATCCTTTCCCTTTCAGGATGACAGTGATGTTTATATTTTGACTAAAGTATCAGACATTTTGCACTCAATATTCAGCAGTTATAAGGAGAAGGTACTGCCATGGTTTGAAAGGTTACTTCCACTAATTGTCAACCTAATTGTAAGTACCTTACTTTCCTTTGATTTGAATTTAATTTTTTTTTTGATGTGTTAATAGGCCTTCCATGCTGAAATCTTAGAGAACTTGGTAGATAGAATGTAGCAATTGCTGTTTTACAAAATAGACGTGGTTGAAGAATCATTCTGGATCAATAATGAAGTGATTACCTTATGCTTTTTGAGCAGCTGCACTGCTGTGCTGCTTAAAATTTCTGGTTGCAAGACCCAGGATCATTGACACATACAACTGTTTTGAGAAATTTAATTTCCCTGAGAGTGTCCAATGTTCTCTAAAATGGATTTCAAGAGGAGGGACAAGAAACTTTTGCAGACTTTTGGGGAAAAATTGAGATTAAAATACGTAATGGAATGTGAAATAGAGGGGAAAAGGATTTGGCCAAAAATCCTTATTCTTTCAATAAGTTCAGATGGTTGTCTCAGTTTTGTTTTGTTTATGATATTGTTGTAAGTGTAACTGCAGACAATTACATGCTTATAGGATTCAGTTTAATCCAGGAAGATTTTAACACAAGTGCTAGACCACTGTTCTTGTGATTGTTCTGTTGATATAATCATTGGCTGTATAAAAATGTTAAGGTGTCTGAAACGTTGCCTATTTTTGACGCAGTGCCCACACAGGCCGTGGCCAGACCGGCAGTGGGGGCTGTGCATTTTTGACGACATCGTAGAGCACTGCAGCCCATCCTCGTTCAAGTACGCGGAATACTTCCTGAGGCCAATGCTGGAGTCGGTGTGTGACAACAGCCCAGAGGTCAGGCAAGCAGCTGCCTACGGCGTTGGAGTTATGGCACAATTCGGGGGGGATGGCTACCGTCCTTTTTGCCCAGGTACATACCTGCATCTGATAAAACTATTTGAATGTGTGATTTGGGTGGGAGCAAATAAACTTAAAATTTGCTTGACTTTTGGTTGATGAGGTCTCTTCCTCATGGCAGTGAAATAGATTGCCAGTATAACCTGTGTGGTAGACTAATGATGGCTTAATAAAGTATCTGAATTCCTTGGGCTTTTACTGTTGTTCTGCTTAGCCTTTCTGTCACAGCACTTACTGCTTAGCGAACTTGATTTAACATATTCTTTTTTAAGATATTATCTCACATGCACATGTTAATTTCATAAACAGCTTTCTGATACACACCTGTCTTGTAGTTGCTTTTTATTAATACTGAAGAGGTTGCATATTAATGCAAAACCCCTTGGATGTCTGGAAGAATTATACAGATGATCTGTATTAAGGAATAGCATACAATACAACTAATGAGGCTCTCTGCTTTCCTATTATATTTCAAGAAAGAGCCTGATTTCTGTTAAGTAAGAAATTAAATGAGTGTGATAGTACTTATCTGAAACACTTGGCCTGCTTTCTTTCTGAATGTTTCGAGTTTCTCTAAAACTTCAAATTCATCTTAAATTGAAAGAAATTATTGTCTGCTTGTACTCTTCTTGCCATTCACCAGAGTTGATTTTGCACACTAAGTAGCATCCCTTATCAGAGTTTTTCCTTTCTTTTAGGAAAATATTTAGTCAGCTAAATATGTATTTCAAGTATGTATTTCACATGAATCTTTAACAAAAGCTGAATTAAACTATGTAAGAAAATAAGAATCATCTGATAGGGATAAATCAGGACTTCAGCACAAATCTTATCTACATCAATCAGGGTTGTAATTTTTATTGTTAATGTAAATTATTGTTACATGGTAACAATCAAGATGAGATGTCTTTAAAAAGTGTAAGAAAAAAACCAGCAGTGGCACATTAAGAGCATTAACATTTAGAATTGTCTAGACAATTCTGATTTTGAAACTTTTGGGGCTTTCTAGCATCTATTGAAGTCTTAATTTTATTTTTCATCCATTAGACTTTGCCTTGCTCCACTTAAACTTTGTGGCATCTTTGATCCTTTTCTTAGTCCTTGGACAAATAATCCCTGATTAAACCCAGACACTTGCCTTCTCCTTTCACTGAATTTTAGATAAAATAGCCTTTTTCCTTTAAGCATACATTTTGTTAGCAGGCACCTCAAAAGTATTCTAAATCGTTTTGTACATACGTGAAAGAATTTTGTGATTTATTTTAATAGATGAAGATGTGCTGTGATTAGAAACAAAGCAAATCCATGGCATGAGAAGTTTTCTACTCCATGGGTTTTGCTCTCTTCTCTGAAAAACGTCATGTTTGTGAGCTTTTATTTATAATTTAATTTCTTTACTGATTGATATATAGCGCTGACATATCGTTCTATTGCAAGTTTGTAGTAGCAGTATGTTCAGAAAAAGCAGATGTATTAATTTATTAACATGAAGCATTTTTGGCAGTCAGTTGAAAAAATCCAGGAATATAGAGAGAACTTGTAAATGGCACATGAGCTACATTATGATGAAACAAGAAGCACTGAAAACAGAATCAGTAAAGAGCAAAGAAATAAAATGGAAGGAAATACTATGTAACTTTCTAAATGGAGTTACAGTTGATGTAACCATCAGTGTTGCTTCTATTTCTTATGTTGGAAGGTGGAAGACTATAATCATCTGTTCTTTGTGAAAATTGTATTAATCAACTACAAGGGCTTCTTCCTAAATCACATTAGTGGTCTCAAAATTTGGCGGAGCAGTAAGTCTGTGGAAAAAACCTATTATTATAAAAGATGGTCTTTCATAGACAAAAGTGGGGGTTTTTTAAGGATTATCTAACCCAACACCTGTGTGGAATGGATCTGTTGTATAGATAGGAAGAAAACTATCTGTTTGCTAAGCTGTAGGGAGGAAATTCTGCTGATTCATTTTGATGCTGTCTTAATTTTACAGCTGCAAGGAGACACATACCTACACAGTCATCCATTACTGTTAAGGAGTGAAGAAACACAGATGAGTTTTAGCTTCAGCAGTCATGAAAAACTAAGGTGCAAAATGCAGACCCAGCTTGCCTGGACATTGTAGCCTTCTTTGAAACAAATTCTCTTTGCAGAATAATCCAGCATTATTATCCTGCATTTGATATACAAGCCAGTGAATCTGATGACCAGTGTTTCTGCAGTTCTGTAGTGTTTATCAGCCCCATGAAAGTACCCTTGTCTAGCTTAGGGTTAATGATATTTTTCCATAGCTGCAGAATTCTTCAAAAATATAATTCAGTGGAGTTTATATAGCAACTCTCATTGTGTTTTCTTTAACTGCAAAGCTGCTACTTACTCATCAAAATGCAGTAGTGCAAGATCTTGCTTTTTCTCAGTAATTGGAGTTATTTTGAAGTGTGCGTTCTGCACAATTCCACAACCTGTTTTCTGTGCTGATACAGAATTTCACCCCTTTAGCATTTTATTTTTAGCAGAAGAACACAATAACAGTTGTTCTGCGTGCATGTCAAGTGCTCTAAAGTCGGCATGGACACTAGTAACTAAACACGTGACATTAATGTTCATTTAGAAGTGTATGTGTGGTTACCCATGTGACTAATAAAAAATATAATTGCTACTAACCCAGCAAGAAAATTGGCATTTTTCCTTCACTGAAGGGCATTTCCTTTCCTTGATTTTTGCAGTCCAGCTTGATTCACCAGATGAGATTACTTTATAATTATATATTTTTTTATATATGTATGTGCACACAAGCAATAGATGTACAGCAGGCATACACTGTAGGCATAAGTACTACAGTTCACATTATTGTAACTGTCTCCTTAGCAGTGCTTTTCCTCATCCTGTGTTTGTAGAGCCTATTAGATTAAAAAGATAATGCTTGTTATCTATGTTTTTACTTAGAAATTGCAGTGTCTTGTATATTTTAGATTGCATAACTCCAGTTGAGAGACACAGAAGATTTTTTTTTTCTTTTGAACTTCTGAAGAAAAATCAAACTTTTGCAGTAGCTGTTCTCTTGTATTTTCTTGAAGAGCGTTATTTATCTGTTTGGTTTTCATATGATAATTATTGAGCAGAGAAGAACCTAGAAGTAGTGGAACATTTGAAATGACTGGATTTTGGTACTTGAGACACAAAAAATATTGGGTTTAATACGTGCGATTGTCTCATAGAATTTGTGATGTTAATAAAGCATTCTTCATCGTGCATTAAACTTTATTCTTGTGTTGTTCAACAATTAGAGGCGCTTCCATTGCTGGTGAGAGTCATTCAGTCACCAGATGCCAAAACCAAAGAGAATGTCAATGCAACAGAAAACTGCATTTCAGCTGTAGGAAAGATAATGAAGTTCAAGCCTGACTGTATAAATGTTGAAGAAGTCCTCCCACACTGGTTATCGTGGCTTCCACTTCATGAAGACAAAGAAGAAGCTGTTCATACTTTCAACTATCTGTGTGACTTACTTGAGAGGTAAGGCAAAGTCTTCACACTAACGCAGAAAGTAAGGCTGTGTGCAGGTTATTTCATTGCATTCTTTTTCCAAAACTGAGAAACTGCCAAGTTAATCCGTATATGTTTTAGAGAAGATAATTTGGAATGTCAGAAGTGAGCCTTCCCTGATGGTACTGCTGTCTTTTTCAAAAGTCATTTTTCTCATCCTGACAAAGGTCTGTATGGCTGGAAAAAAAAACCTGGCTGCTCTATGTGAACATGGTGGGAAAGGATCAGCAGAGAACTTTTACAGAAAATTTCAGGAAAATTTTTTATACTCTTCTTATATATGAGCACTAATAACTGATCGGTCTTTTTATTTAAGAGCAGTATACACACTCTTGCAGCCTTCTTTTTTTAACCTTCTAAAGTAGTTTTGCAGCTTTTTGCTCCTCAAAAGCTGGAGTATCAACAAAGGGAAATATAAAGTAGAGAAAGAATGTGGATAAATTCATGGTACAGTGTTATTTCCCTTAATAAGTTTGTGATAATTATTTCAGTTACTATTGAATGCATCATGTTGCATAGCTTGCTCTTTAGATTTGTACTCCCTCCCATAGGTCACTGGATTTAAAAAAAAAAATCATTCTAGTGTGGGTGCAAAGTTGCGCTTCATAACTGAGTGAAAGAATGGCAGCCTCTGAGGCATTATGTAGTAGCCACATTATGGGTGGCCCTGTATTATATCCTAGGAAATAAATATAAAGGAAGTAACTTAGATTTCCTTTAGTCTCTTTTACTTTGTGAATATCTTTTCTCTCTTGGTGCTTTATTGAGGCAAAGTCTCAGAATGAGTGGTGGCAATTGAGGTCCCTAGACTGGTAATAGAACAGTTGTGTAGAGACACCATAATAGTGCTGACAGGTGGGGGTGCACACAGGTGTATAGAAATGGGGAATTGCAGCACTAGCATACTTCTGTACCCAGCTCTGTGCAGGTGGCTCAGCCTGGCCACCTACTTCCCTGGAGATCTGCCAGTCCTACATTCACAGCCTCTGTGTTCCAGCAGTGGTGGGTGGCAGGCCTGGAAGGTAGATAATGTTTTCCACACAGATTCCTGGTTACTAATACTCCTCTACTCCAACCTTTGGCTCGGAAAGAGAGAGCAGAACTGCTTGCTTGCTGTGTCAGTGAGAATGCTGGCAGAGAGCTGGAGTTACTGGTGCTCCTGACATGAGTCATTGCAACTTCCTCCCCCTTGCAGCACTGACAGACAGAGGAGAGAGAGGAATAAGGCCTTTTAGGCAGGGTATTTCTGTCACACTATTTACAGTTCCATCTGCATGTAACTCAGCTGTTCTGTAAAGTTCAGAACTTCTTCCTGATAAAGTTTAGGCTGATTAGAGAATCGGCTGATTAAATATTAACAGTAGGGGAAACATTCTGTCAGCAGGCAAAAAAGCTGTGTGTACTTACTCAGCTGTGTGAAACTTAAATGTAAATAAGCAGCTTTAAAATAAGGTCACTCTACTTACATGTAAAATGCTTACATTAATTAGTTAAGCATTAATTTGTTTGTATCTGTATATATTTTGATTGTAACAGCAATAACCCAGTTGTCCTCGGTCCCAACAACTCCAACCTTCCCAGAATACTTGGTATAATTGCGGATGGTGAAATTCATGAAGCTATCAAACATGAAGATCCATGTACCAAGCGGCTGGCTAATGTTGTTCGCCAAGTGCAGGTAAATAAATGCTTGCTTTAGTACAGAGGGAACATTTAGAATCTGTTTTCAGAAGTAACCAAACTGTTAAGCCAGTTTTGAGAGCACTGACTCCGTGCAGAATAACACTTCAACCAGTGCTCTTGGAGATCCTTGAATTATTAATGATAAAACGTGGTGAAATTCATACTTGATTAAAGCTTTTTAATGAAAAAAAAATGTAGTTACGTGCAGCTAGGCAGTTAACATGCAAGCTAGTGTTAGTTTTTTGTGGATTTTTTTTCTGAATCAGAAATTAAAATCTGGAGAGAAATCTCTATGTCCTTTTATCAATGAACTGTGTACTGCAAGATTTGATTCAAGATATGGTTTTTGTAAGGGTTCCCAGCACCCTGTGGTGACATACGGAGGCTTGGATCCTGTGCTAGAAAATGAGTGCGAACCACAAGTAATTTACTACTGCCTTTTTTAATCCAATGCAAATACAGGTGGCTGGCCCCCTGCCTTTGGAGAACTGCCTTAAGGTTTACTTCCTTTATGCTACAAGTAACTTAATGGTGATGGGAATATCTAAGTATTTAAGCAGCATTTCTCTGCAGTGTTGTAATAGTGCAATAGGGCAGATCTGATAGGGGCCAAATCTTGTTGGTGGATGTAGCACCTAATGGTAGAAAGAAGTGTGCCTGGCAAGCATGGTGCTCATAAAAACATAGGGAGCTCTTCAATTATTGTCCAAGAATTTTAGGAATACTTGATGTTGGAAAAGATTCACTTGGATGAGTGTATCAGCCTGCGAGATCTGTTATGTCTGGTAGAAAATGACTTGTTACATTTCTGAAGGCATAAAGGGAATGCAGTTGTTTCAAAGTGAATGTGGTGTAAGTGCTGCTCTGTATTCTGGCTGCCAGATACAGATACTTGCTGTTAGTTCCTGAAGTCTGGGAATGGAACTTTGTATTAGGGTATGCTAATGCATTTGTTCACTTTACCTCAAGTCATCAAGGTTAGACAATAATTAATTCTTAACAATACAATGGCCCATAGATGTGTAGATTAGTTGTGTACAGCAAAGTCTTGTTTTGGCCAGGAATGACAGGAACATTAATATGAAACAAGACTTCAGCATTGGCTAAATTATTTACCTTCAGCCTGTGGAGGAAAAATAGTCATCTCTTTTGAAAAAACACGTAATATTTTGTCTTTAGTAAACCGCTGTAAATGTTTTATCCTTTGACAGGAGTTTTAAAGGCTCTATAGTTGCTAGCAAGTCTGCCTGCTGCTTCTTCTCAGATTTCAGGTGAAAGACTTGGCTGTTTCAGTGCCAGTGTCTGACATGAGCAATATTATGGTCATAATTGGAATTGAACATAAACTTTTTTCCTCATGCTTGGGTAATCTCAGGCCAGAAATATTTCAGTGTGAAGTATCAATTTAAATGTTTTTCAGAAATGCTGGTAAAAGCACATTTAATTTTGCAATATTTCATCACACAATTGAGAATCTGAAATGCCTAATGTTATTTAAAACTAGAAACCACAAACGTAAATTTGAGAGCCTTTGGTTTTGAATTTTGTGAATCCAATTTTTTTTAAATGTGTGAGAAAACAGCATTATAATATAACTGAATGTAAAATATACTAAATATAAATTAAGCTGTGTGGTTTTTTAATTTCCTTCAAGTATGCTGTTATTGCAAAGGCCAATCTGAAGACCTGTGGTCAGTCACCTGCAATTTTTTTTCCTGTGATTGTCCTTAAGAAAGCAGGGTGCCAGTTGCTTCCAGCTTCTATTGATAAATGAATAAATACTTTTTTTCCAATCTTGCTTAATTATCAGCGTGTACTGATACCATTAGAACCAGCCTGCTGATGGTGACTTTAAAAGGTGATGTCTCGGCTAAGGGCTGTGGTAACACAGATGATGGGTTTATATTTACCCAGATAAATGCTCTGTACGTCTCTCTGGGATGTAGTTTACTTTTCCTTTCACTACAGAGCAGTGCTGGGTGTTGGCAGCAGAATTTTGCACATCTACAAGTAGCATCCATAGCACGTCGTGCTGTAACTGGTGCTCCGAGTGTGTAACTGCTTCACCAGTGCCCAAAGCACTCTGGAGTGGAGGCAGGGTTCATTTTGGCTTGATCATTGATCTGTTAATTTCAGTGCAGCACAGAGCAAGTGATTTAGGCTGTGGTTAAATAAAAGTATTCATTCAGTTGTCAGTTAACCCACCTAACTATAGGGATTTCCCAGGAGTTTCAAATCAATTACTCTGCTGCTTTTCAACCTTTTGGAGCATCTCGAGTTGAACTTCTGTAGCACCGCATATAACTGAAAATGTCTGTCTCTTCTCTTTGGCATATATATTACGGGAATAAGCTGAGTGAATTTTGAGCTTTGTAAACATAGGAAAGTTTAGGATGTGCCTTGGATGCTTGTCAGCCTGCATAAAGACCACTTCTCATTTGTTTTCTAGACATCCGGAGGACTGTGGACAGAATGCATATCACAGCTCAATGCAGATCAACAGGCAGCCATACAGGAGCTCCTAAACTCTGCTTGAAGGGCCTTAATTATCATCTGCAAGAAAACTAACTCCAAATAAACGTTTACCCTATTGTTTAGGTTTCTTTTGTTTCTTTTTTGAGTAAAACCAGAACTGTAGTGCGTGTAGGCCTTTCTTCTGCAACCTACAGGCAGTGGCAGCAGGGAGAAGCATTCTTTCAGAACGGTGTTTAAATCGGTTTCTATCCCACACATGGAAGAAGTTTCCTGTAAACCCTACAATAGCACTGAAGAGTATTTTTCTAACGGTATCCCTACAATGGTGAAAGGGAAACAAGACGAATTTTCTCATTAGACATAAGATCTTCAGCAGTAGACGTACGTTATAACAGATAAACGTTTCTCTACATCTAGTGTTAATTGTATTAATTGGAGTGTGAGTCTTTGTAGGGTAGAAAGTGTCCTTCTGCCCAACAACTTAGTAGATCAAAATACGAAAAACTGAAGACAAACATCGAGCATGAAGACCTCATTGATCGCACTTTCAATTCCCAAAAACAACTTGTACAGTGACTCAATGAGGAAAGCTGTTCAGCTTCCAGCCCTTGAATGTGAAGTCTCTTTGGCATGTCTGACAGTATCTCATTCACTCCTCAATAAATGACATTGAAACACAAGAAGCTTGTGTAGAAGTTCAGTGATGTGTGGTTCTTTTAATTTACTCTTGTGGAAAAAATGGAAATAACAAACTATACAAGTCTCGATTTTATATTTGAAACTTTGTATATTGTTGCCTATTACAGATTTTATGCTTTTTGTTTCTTGACTTTTTAACAAATTTTTCACCCGAATGTGTAGAAGGGAAACTTAATGGCATTCCTTGTATGACAGTAAATTTACATATCTTGACTTTAAAATGTTTTTCATGTTCAGAAGAAATTGCATTTCTTAACTTATAAATTGTAGCGTTGTTGCAGCTGAAAATGTGCAACGAGATCTGGCAGGCAGCGATCCTGTTACAGCAGCCTGTGTTTTGTTAAAAACAATCATGCAGTTGACAGTCTGACCTGAAAGAATCAAAAAAACCTTCTCAGGTCTTTCTGGTACTGCAAGAGCAATACATCATTTACCAGCAAACATAAGCATAGAGTGTCTGATTTCTAACAAAGGTGAGTGATGTTTTTACACTCTGTTACTTCAAAGCCGTTAGTTTATATATTGATCTTTAAAAACCTTAGTTTTTTTCTGAAGTGTTCTTCAAGTCGATCTCAATTGTCTGTTGAAACAGAAAATATTTTCAAAGAGGTTATAAGTTTTCTTCCTTTATGACAAGAAAGGGAAGAACGTTACCTGTAAAGTTCTCCTGCCTCTCTTACTAAAGAATAAACTCAGTTTTGTCTTTGGAAGTGTTTCAGAAAAGAAAACATTACAGAAGGAGGTGTACCAAAACCAGCCCAGGACCATTATATCCAGATATTTCTGAGACAAACTGCCTTAACCCTATGAGTTGACAGTGTGGTTTGTTTGGAGGCAACTGAAACAGGGCAACAAAGTTTGTGGCAGTTTTCTGGTCCAGTTTTCATTTTGTTCAGTACTGTTAATCTTGCATTTTAAGCAGTCATACATCTCGAAGATACATGTTAAAGATTAGATACCAATACTATGAGAGAACTACTAAGTCAGGTCAGTTATCTCAAGCACTGATCCTGACTACAATTGGGCTATATTATATGTATCATCTTTCTTGTTTGGGGGGTTTGATTTTTTTAAGTGTTTGTTATTTCAGTTTCCCCTCAGTCTAAAACATGCAAGTTTTAGCAAAACAAGCATACATTTTGTACTTTTTCTCAAAGCTTCAGGCTTAGATTTTTTTTCTTCCCCTTCTTTGAACTAACACTGTATGGAGAAAATTGTAGTGCATTTGATATTTCCCTGAAACAGCGTCAGTTTTGGCTCTCTGTAATGTAAGAGAATGGCATTTGAATTGCTCTCCTGATGGATCAGCTGTAATCTTCTTTTCTTCCATTCAGTCCAAGTAAAGAGAACAAATAGAACCAGGAGATGGGTTTGCTCTGTGTGACAAAGCCAGCACAGAGCAACTTGGTGCAGTTGCTTCTACCTTGTTAACTATCATTTTATCAAAGCAGAGAGCACTGAGTCACTGTGTCAGCCTGCCAGGTACATTGGCAAGAGATCTCTTGCCTGCCCCCACTGAACTTGTCAGGGTTAATCCAAAATCTTCTGTAGCATTTTTCTCAAGTCTCACAACCTTTAAAAACTCTACACTCCCTTTCCACGTATTTAAAAGCTGTCTGGTTCAATAATCTTGGCTTTTCTGGTCCCTTAATACAGAATTTTTAAGCAGCCAACAATTCCTGTTTTTCCACTGCACTGAAGTACTGTTGCCCAAAGAAAGTATAGTAGAACACTAGCTTTATCTGCAGCTATGAAAAAATTGTGTCATCCTTCGAAAGGAGATGAAGTGATCTTTACTGTGGTACTGATACCGTACCACAGTTAAGGGCTGTAGTTTTAATTCAACCATTTTTCCTGGGTGTAACTCCAATCTTGCTTTAACAAACTGCTCAGCTATCGCTTGGTTTAAGAGATGTACCTAATGTAGCGTAAAGAGCACTGCAAACAATAGCAGTGCCCTGCTTTGGCCAAACAAAGAGGTACTGAATCCACCCTGGACATCCACACAAGTGTTCAAAGTTGTATTTAGTAGCAAAACTCAATTAGAAAACGCCCTGCACATTGGACACTGTTCCAGCACTGGAGTTCCATTACCTTATTTTATAAGCATATGATACTAACTACTGTTCATGAGCAGTGCTTTGAAAAGTAGCTCATCTCCTGAAGCGTGGGTGAGTTCCCATCTAGACCCCCATCTGTTCTTATTGTTCTGAAGGTGAAACTACTTGCTTTTTGTTTGCAGCTCTAGGTTGTTCATGACAGATACTCAGATAAATGTCTAGTCTCGTTTGCCTGGCTTTGCCTACAAGATCCACCTGAAAATCCTGTGCAAAATCTATGTAAGTGACTTTTAGGCCTCATGCTTTCAACATGGGGTTTGTGTACTGCTGTGGCATTCTGTCATTGCTTTTTCTCTGCAGAGACTTCAAAGTAATGCTGAGTGCAAGGGCTGGTATTCCCCAGCATAGAACAGTTGTTGTTATGCCAAATGTTGTCTGTTGTTCTTTTACACATCTAGAACTATCAGTCTCATGTATGGAGTACATGCATGAGAGTAAAATGTGTTGCACAGTTGGAATTTTTGATGAAATAAAGAATTAAGGAAGGTGAAATTCCTACTGACTCCGTGTATGCCTGTATGTATTGGCTTTGTAGCTGCCTCAGGCTCTTGAACTGGAGCTTTATTTTTGCCTTAGTGGTATCTATAAGGGTGCACATGTACACTGAGTCTTCCAAATACAATGAGCGTGCTATTAAATATAATACAAAAGTAAAGTATTTGCCACTCCACATTTTTTCCACTTAGAATTGTTTTGTTGTGCATCTTTGGGAAGCAGCCTTAGCCTTTACTTTTTAATCATTTGGTTTGCTCTTCCTTTGCTAACTTAGTTAATGGTACTTACTTCTGTGGGGCTGGATGATATCTTAAATTCCAAGAAATGCGTTACCTGTTTTCCAAGAAGCAGTTAACAGGATATAAGCGTCTGTTTAGCACAGATCCTTTCCCGTTTTTATTATAATGAGAGTGTGTTGCTTCAAGGAAGAACATCTTCTGGCACAGCTTAACATCTGTTGAGACTTCAGAGGCATGGGCTCAATATTGGATAAAAGTCATGGGATTCATTCAGGAAAAGGTTTCTACAGCATCTTCTATGATGCAAGGGAGATATGAGGAATGGAGGCAGACTCTCAGGACATGAAAGTTGTGTGTTTCGCATAGCTGAATACAAAAATGCTAACCTCAGTCACAATGCGCTTATTCCTGTAGAAATCTGGGTTTCTCTCCTGAGTTTTAGATCACCTTTGTGTATCAGAGTATTTGCTTTTCAAAGGTGCACTCTTGTTCCTCACAGCCCGTGAGGCCCAAATGCTTGGTCTTTATATTTGTTACGAGTTCACAAATTTTGCTCACAGAATTGATTCTGATCTTTGTAATTACCTGGTAGAGAAAAAGTCACATCTCCTGTCAGTTCTCACCAGCCTGGGAGAGGCACCCTGGGATGGTATCTCCTCCTGATGAGCTCCTGCAAGGCTGGAGTTAGTGTGAAATTAGTTTCTTTGGTTTGGAGGCAGGGAATTGCAGTTTCCGCTCTGAGGAGACTGTTTCTGCAATCTCTGCACAGATCTTTCCCTATCACTCTGGTTCAGACCAGTGATATATTTTCTGTATGTTTTCAGGAAGGTAAGGTGCTGCCTAGGAGGTACAAGTTGGTTTTGGCTTTTACGATTTTGCTTTATTACTCCATAAGCTGCCCATAACCTCACTTCAGGTGCAGGGAATTTGGGAATTTTTTTGGCTGCTAAACCATGAAATCAGAATGTCTTTTGAGTTTAGTATTGTTACCACTCTTGGTTTAAGGATAACTTAAGTTGATGTAACACTGATGTACATGCACACAAGTACATGTAGTGGAATTTCACTTCCTTAGCGATAGATACTGAAAATTGAAGAGGAAGCAGTGAATGCCTTCAGGGGTTTTTGGTGGGGTGGGGTTTTTTTGAGGATGTGGTGGGGTGTGCTGTTGCTAGCAGAGGAGGTTCAAAACTCCCCTGAGGCACCAGATAAGCCATACTGGTTGCTGGAATGGAATTTTGGAATTTCCTTCCAGAAGAGTGGGAAGGATACATGTTAGCAGACACTCTCTAGGGGACCATTACCCAGGGGTAGATAGTGTTCCCGACTTAATAGTGACTGACAGGAATTAGAAGTTTAACCTCAGTCAGTTTTGATCAGGAAAGTCATCACTTGTCTCTGTTTGCCAACACTATTACCTCTGCTTGCTACCTATTGCGGTTGGCCAGTGTCTTTTGATGGTGGGTAAGGAGCAAAAAAGATGGGATATTACTTCAACTTACTATTTCTGCACTAAATGTGTGGCTGATCTTTTCCTAAGTAGCAAGAGAAAGTTTTGTTTTAAATGTATCTGAAATAGGGTTTTTCATGTAATGTGTGCTGTTAAAAAAAACCCGCTGTTCCTTAATACCTGCACAGTCCTATCTTGCATTGATAGGATTTGATGTAAATTAATTAAAAGGTTTAATATTCAATTCATATACTCTCTTAAAAACTAATGCTAGTCTTTCAACTAAAAAAAAAAGCTTGGAATTTAACTAGCATTTTGGATTCAGATGAATGCAAAATAATGTAACACAGGATTTTGAATCAGGTAAATTAACCTTGCCTGAATTACTTGAAATAAATTGTGCAACATCACCATTTTTAAATATCTGAGAATAAAATGCATTTTTACTGTGAGGTTTTGTCTGTTTAGGAGTTGGTATTCCTGGAAAACAAACAAGAAAACCGCCAAAAAACACACAAAACCCCAAAAAATTGCTAAATTTTTTTATTAGTGTGAAGAAGTGCATGGCTGCAGTGGTTATAGTTCAGCAGCTCTGTGTTCTCGCTAGTTTCTTCTGGCCAGTAGATGGAGATGATGCAATTGACTATTAGAAGGCAATGTTTGCTACTCTACAGTCCCTGGGTTTTTTTGTGATGCTGTTTCTTAATAGGACCATTGTATAGGCGGTGTTTAACATCTGTTTACTGGAAAACTGTTCAGAGAGCAAATAGTTTGTCCTGAGAACTGTCTATTACAACCGTAGAGAAGGAAAACAAAGAGAAAGGAGAGTGTTGCGTGAGTCCAGGTTTAGTTAGGTCTTCTCCATATCATTTTCTCCCGTCATTAAAAAGTCTGAATAAGGTACATGCCCATGAACAAGTGCCTTCTTAAAGAATGAGGGAGCCATAGCAACTTGCTCCTTGCAGCTAAAAGCCAAACTCTGTCTTTGGAACCTGCCACCTCTCCGCCTCTTCAAGATAAGGAGGAAATGAGTTTCATTTGGGATTGCCTGTCAGTCTCTGGGGGCAGGTGAAAAGGAACGGCACCTCCGTAGATGAGCTCCTCAGCTCTGTATTAACACAAACAAGTGTGGATTCCTGTCCTTAAAATTAGTAAAAGCTGTAGCTTTTACTGAGATGTAGCTGGAGGTGGCAGTGTGGTAAGAAAACACATTTCAAGAGGAAAGCTAAAATGGGTTAACTGGTAAAAAAGTTATATTAAATTTTAAAAGAGAGTCTTCATCTGCCCTTGTTGCAATTGAAATATAGTCCCATAATGTTGATTATCCTTGGGAAAAAACAGACAAGCAACTGACCCCCACAATCCAAACAAATTAGATAAAAATGGCCTAGCCCAAATCTACAAGTTGCCAGAAATGGACTCTTCTCATCAGTCCTATACCTGAGCACAAAAAAAACCACAAACCCACAGGCAAGCTTCTATCAGGTCATCTAAAAAAGAAGCAATTAATTTTCCCCAAAATCCTAAATTTCTCTGGTACTGTAATTATGGTGGAAGAAAATGATAGCTTTAGTTGGAAAACGGGCACTGGTGAATGACTTTAGGCTGTTTTTTCTTGTAAGAATTCCTCTTCCTTCCTAAGGAGGGAGTTGAGCAGCAGGTTGGCCAAGCTTTTCTGTATAACCATCTGTGCACCTCTGCCTTGACTTCACATGCGGGCCTGATGGCAGTGCCAGAAATGGGTAATATAGCAGAACTGGAAAGGCTTAGAAAGGGGTGAGAAGTTTAAGAAGTATGCAGCACAGCCATCTGAGGTGGAACTGACAAGGTTAGGGTCTGCAGATCAGAAAAAGTTGACGACTCCAAGGGAAGCAGGACAGATGTCTACAGAAGTTGTAAATGTAGGGGAGTAGGTGACTCAGGAACAACTCACTGTTTTTCGCAACACAAGATCAGATGCTGCCCAAATAAAGTATTAAATAGGATATCTAAAACCAAAAAGGAATATTTTATACGCTGTAATTTCTGATGGATGTTTTTTGAAGTTGAAAAAAGAATTAGACCAATTACTCAAGGGGGGGTGAACGGTTAACAAGCAAAGTGCTCCTGAGGAGACTACTTGCTCAAGAATTCCATAAATCATCGGCTGGCAGAAGCTGGGAGAGCAGGCTAGGAAAGGGATCTCTCTACCTTTGTCCCATTTGTTGTATTCTTTCCCTCAAGCTCCCTTACTCCATCTCCCATTAGACACCCAGGTCTCTGATCAGGCTTCATGTGGCCATTTGTACACATCCCTCATTACAGCACTCCTCACTTCTCCCTCACTGGTTTTGTTTATACAGATCAAAATCTCACTGTGTTTGCGCGGGGCTTTGGGAGATAGAAATAATTCTTCACCCAGGTTGTACAGGATCGGCTAAAACAGGATGTAAAACACATCTCAGAGCTAATATCCATGTAGACAAAAGCTCTGGGGCCTGAGAAGGATAAAAAAAGTTCTCTTACCTTGACACTGTTACATGTTACAGTGGATTCTAAATAAAAGACAAAAGAGAAATCCATAATGAAATCAAAACATAATAAAATGTCTATCCTTTATATTTTGCACCAGTTTGAAGCAGATAATGGTTTTTTTCATATTCTTGGATTTTTTCATCATTCATTCAAATGTCCCAGATCTGAAATGCTGAATTTTTGTAGCTTGCACAAAGGATCAAAGTGCAGTAAAAAGTAAGGCATGTGGCGAGACTCTCTGGCTTTCCCTAGTAGAAGATTAAACCATTTTAATATTTGGACAGTTTTATGAGAACTGCAGTTCCTTTGTTACTGATCTGCCTCTTTAGAAGGAGAGATGACAGCAGGAAATAGGGATTAAGATTTCCTCCCCTGTGCTAGAGGGAGATATGGCACAGTACAGATGTGTGATACACTGTGTTGTTATCAACTGCAGAGAAACTGTAGAGGGAACAAACTAAACAGTCAGTGATGAAGCAATTTGAAATATCAAGGAAAATAATGCATTTCAAAATTTAAAAACATGAGATAATGGGCACCAGTTTTGTAAAGAACAAGTTAAATTTAGTACAGGCTGTTATTAAAATGCCTGGTGCTTTAAAACATTTCCTGGGAACTATTCTGGTTAAGCCTGTCCTATTTCAGCAGGATGAATTCAATCCAGTTATATATTAAGGTCATGTTCATTTTTAAATCTAATATTTAAAAAATAAGATTTTTTTTCTTTCTCTTGCTTCAGTTGCAAATAGCAAATGGTCACTGGAGAAAACAAGATATTTTTAAAGGACAAATGCGTCCTAAAGATTGCAGATAAACCAGAAACAATTGCTTTCTGTGTTTCTTTGTCAGAGCAAACAGTGAATCTCACATTTAAATTATTTATAAAGTGGAAAGCTACAATAAACTGAAACACAATGGAACACCATAACGCTGACACGTGGGCCACTAACTGAGAAAACAGAAAAACAAACTATTAACAGACATAGGGGAATTTTTTTTCTCTTAAGTAGAATGGGAAAATTATCTAATTGGAAGTAATGGTGATGAATTCTGAATTATTATATTAAGTGGGGAAAAAACCTGGCATGGAAAAACCCTTTCACCTGTGCTCTGCAGCTCAGAAAATAAAGGTACTGTAAACAAAAGCTGTTCCCTCCCTGTCTTCAGCACCAGAATCGTGGCAAGACAGCATTCATCATTCACACAGGCAGCCCAAGTTGCTACAGACCAGGTTAAATAGTATCTTTGACAGTGACAGACCTCCTCATGCATTTGAAAGGGGAGAATGTGACCAACAGTTCTGTGTATCTTTGTCAGCAAGTTGATGGGAGCCGATGGCAGGAAAGGGTGTACGCTTAATCTACCTGACCTTTAAGGAAAAATTGTGTTCCTGATTTGAAAGTAGACTCCAGTAGAAAGTAGACTATGTCATTGTAGATTATTTTTCTCATGGGCAAAGTGGAAATTATTCTTTGTAATTTTTAATCTAAATTCTACTTTCTAGAGCAGTTGTTTAATTTTCATTCATTGGAATTTTATTTCTGAGAAACATAACTGCAGTGGATGAAAGATAATAAGCAGGAAAATAAATGCTTTTCAAGCCTCTAATCATTTAATTATTTGATTTTATTTAACATAAATTATGCAAATCTTGCTAAGCGTTCTAAAGTAAAATGTTATTTCTGTAAATTATTTAATGTTTTTCGCTTTCAGAACAGAAAGTTTCAGAGATTCTTTTTGAAGAAGGAATTGTGTTAATTATATGAAATGCAGATAGAAAATTGATGGCCTTGTTTCTCTTCACTCTGCTATGTTTTTCACATGGGAAGCATACAAATTGCCACTCTTAGAAGTCCCAGCTTCAAGCCTGATTTTTAGGAAAAGGCTAATTTCAGAAGCTGCATTCTGAAATAGCAAAGTCGTACGCTGAGTTGGTGTTTGCTTTGACAGGTTTTATAGTTACTCTCCCCAGCGAGATTCAGAGGTTCTAAACATTAAAACAGGAGAATATGACAAAGGACAAGACAGTAATTAAGGCACCTATTGTAAGTAACCACTGTATAAATAAAATGTTCTATCATCCAGCATGAAGTTAGAAAGGGCATATGAGAGATCCTGAATGCAACGGAGCACTAGATAAGGTTCCCTCAACACCACTTTAAAGTGTGGATTATCCCAGAAGGATTTATCAGACATCTTGATACATACCAGATGTATTACCTTGCAGGAGGTCACAGCAAAAATATTGGCAGGGGGATGTTAAGGAGAGGGGAGGAGAGCAAGAGGTTATTGTTTTCATGGGACTCTTTAAGTCTAATAATACTAAACCCCACGTTTTCTGTTTTATATTCTTTTCATTTTCATGTTTGCAAGGGGACTCTTTTCAGCTGTGTTTACTCATGGTATAAATACTAAAGGGCTGCAAAACCGGAGCTTTTTTGTTGTTATTGTTTAGAATCGTATATAGTTAGTTCAGGTACTTAGAAGGTTCTTTTTCATCACAGTGTTAAATGGTCTCAAAATCATCTAATGAATTTAGTTGCACTGTCCTTCTGGAAAGTATCACCCTTTTTCTTTCCCTCTCTTTTTTTTTCTTTTTTTCTTTTTTTCTTTAAACAGATAAACACTTCGTTCTGTCCAAAATTACAAAAACACTGGAAGTTAATGAACTGTGGTGCTGGGACTTCTATCTTAGACTCTGAATTCTAAGGACCCATTTCTGTTTCAAATGACACATTTAGTTTTCTTCTCCGAAGTAGTATTGAAAGATTTATGTGGATGGTTGGTTGGTTGGTTGGTTGTTCATATGAAATCTTTTTGGCTCTGCAAATATTTTCTCTTTCTCTCTCCTCACCATGACAGAGGAGCTATGTAGTTTCTAATGGAAATACTGGCATAGAATATATATTTTGCACTGATATTTAGTGTTCTTTTTCCCTTCTTTTCGGAGAAAAGGTAAAAGTGAATAGTAGGAGAGGAAGCCTGAATATAAATAGCAATTATTTTTTTTAATTTACCAAACCTCTGCGTTTTTCCTCGGCTTCTGTTTTCTTGAATGTTATGATAGTTGAAATTTTATAAATGATGATTTTATCAATAATAATTATTGATAATAAATTATTTTTCCCACTTATATTGCAG
Source organism: Pseudotriccus pelzelni (assembly GCA_035584735.1). Taxonomy (NCBI): domain Eukaryota; kingdom Metazoa; phylum Chordata; class Aves; order Passeriformes; family Tyrannidae; genus Pseudotriccus; species Pseudotriccus pelzelni. The sequence continues at coordinate 75,744,908 of JAWMRA010000001.1, forward strand.
TAGTTGACAATTTTTTCCATTAATGAACACTTTGGAAACCTCAGCGTCATTTAAAAAATTAACATTTTTTCTCTGCTTGGATTAGTGGATGGGAAAAAGCAAGCATGAAGCAAGTGTAAGCCAACAAAGCCTATGTAGTTTTGAAGAGTAGAAATTGTTCACGAATTTCAAACAAACAGTTTAGCTCTGGAGCTTCAGGGTTGATTCCTCTATTAACTGTTGCACTAGTGATTATCTGAGCGCAGATGTGCAGCAAATGTAAAAACCACATTAATTCTGAAACAGGAAAATACACTGGACAACACAAGGTAAATATGATGGCGTGTAACAGAGGTGGTGTTGTATGATGTGCTGAGTTTGGAGAGCGGGCCTTGTTCCAACAGCTTGCTGCACAAAAGTTCTCTTTAGATAGATTCTTAAGGACTTGAGAAACGTTTGCATGCACCATTAAAAGGCTCTCTTAATTCATGACCTTACAGGCTTTGAGCAAGCAGTAAACAAAATCTGTTAACTAGCTGGCTTTAAGTGCTCAAATGGCTTCTTTTCAACGGTTGAGTATTTCTTTCACATTGAAATACTGAAGTTTGATAATGGAAATTCACTCCTTTGTTAACCAGCTAAATATGTGGGGTTTTTCTTTATAGGGTTTTTTTTTCCCCTCAAAAGTTAAGACATGATCTAATGGTAGTATTATACACTATTATGAATACTGAAAAAACCCGCTGCTTCTAGCTGTAAGCTGGATGTTGCATTCCAATGTGGAAGCAAGAAAGACACATTGGTTCAACATCAGTAGCCTTACCAGAAGAGCTAATAACTGATGACTGTAATAACGTTTTGAGAAGACATGAACAAAAACATATAAAAAAAAAAGCCTCTGAAAGGCGGAAATCCTGAATGCTATGAAATGCACAATAAAAATAATGGTGAAAGAATTGGATGGATAGTTATGCCATGCTCTTGCACTGAAATTAGCAAAAACAGAGGAGTTAACACAAGTTAACATGTGAGAGCCTAAAACTGACCAATCAAACACCATAAGTTTGCAAGATTGAGCCCCAAGCCACATTTATACATGAACACACTGATAAATCTAGCACTGAAGTATTTGCTGAAAGGGTTTTGAAATAAAATTTCAGGCTCTAGGGAAAACATCTGTGGAATGTTTTATGAAAAAGAATTACTAGACTTCTGAAATGCATAGATTTCGGTTTGTACAGCATCTTAGCATCTCGCCTTAGTGAAACACAGCAAAACATTTGAACTCAACATGTATTTTACAGTAGTTTACAAAAGAGGCATAGATTGTAAGGCCTGGAGGACCACTGAAGAATCCAGTCCAATCTTGGTGCAAACCACACCAAGGAATTTAGTCGGCATGTTCGGGGTTTAAGTCCAGTGATTTAGTCTGACAAAGCACACAGATAGGCAAATGAGTTGCCACACCGCAGGCAAAAACGTCAATCAGCGGGTACCGTGCCCAAACGTCCAGCATACATGCATACCTTCTAGAACACCACAACGAGCAAATCTTCTCGGCCCATGAGAGTTGTTGAAAAATGAAGGCTTTCCAGAGATCTGTATTTGCATTCAATTGTAGCCACTGCTATTTCTTTCTTGAAGGGGGAAAAGGCAGAAGGTGCAGAGAGGCAGTCTCTCAAGATGACAGAATCCTTTCAGCATATTTCTCTCTGCCCCTGCGTTTTGCTTGGGTTGTCTCTTATCAGGTAAAGCAGAAATGAATGAATCATGCCAGCGTAGTCTTGCTTAATTTGAAATACAGTCCCAGCTCTGTCTCATCTTTGTCAGTGGATGCAGACAAAGCTTACCTGTTTTTTTTTGTTTTGTTTTTGTGTTTTTTTTTTTCTAGAAACATGAACTAACTAGAACCATTTATCTAATTTCAGTGACTTTTCAAAAACAAATGCAGGCTCTTTCTCTCAGCTTCTCCTGTTTATTTGATGTACCAACAAATTCCACATCTCAACCAACAGGGAAGAAATACAACCTGGCATATTACCGGAAAGTAATAGGAGCCATGACTGCTTTTCTCAGTTATCACATCAGAAGAGTTCAAGTTGCTGACATTTGCAATTTACAAGATAGAAATCCACTTTAAGGAAAACCTGATGTCTTTTTAGATGTCAGTCCCTAGTTGTCACTGATACCTTCAGAAGATCCAAAAATCGGTGGTTAACTAAGTGAATACATGCAAGCTTGTCCATGGCAATCAGAGAAATGATCAACATCTTGGAGGCTTCAGTAAGTATACCACTGTCGTTTCACTGCTGCTTTTTGGAGCTCGATAATAAATGATCAGTAGCTGCAGGGCAACCTGTTACTTTTGTTCGGAACTGAGAAATGAAACAAGGTCACACAAACTTGGAAGGCATTAAAGATGACCTCACTTGCTTGGTGTAGATTACAACAACTCTTTTGTTAGGTGTGAATGAGGCATTAGTGATCTGAAGTTTAGATAAAAAGCACCAGGAAATTCTAAATGTGAAGTGCTGTACTTACCGTAACTAACTGCATGTTCAGTGAGCTGCTGACAAAATAAGCATTTGGAAAAAGGCAATCTTTTTATTATGTCAGTGGTTTTAACCGCAGTTCATGTGGTGAGGCAGTTGGACTAGCTGGTTGTTGTAGGTCCCTTCCAACTGAAATATTCTTTTACTCTATTTCTATTCTACTTCCATTCTACATTGTAAGAATAAGAATGTAATCTTTCCTCTTGATTTTCTAAAGACCATGCATTTTGCAGAAGTAGACTGTCTGGGGCAGATAACAATAATTACTATCTATCAAGTATTGACAGCTAAAGACAGTTTCCAGCTTTTCAGTTAGCAATGTATGTATTTTAGTTAAGGTTTCAGGGTTGACTAAAGAAATCAAGTTCTCTTGATCTCCCGAGATTGGATGGCACATGCATTGAGGTATTTTGTAGTGAGGTGCTTGCACACAGAGAGGCATTGATCTTGATGGCAGAAGAATTTGTCTTTGCAGATTAAGCAGGGCCAAGGCTTAGGCCAAAAAAAGAAAAATTAGTTCATATAGATTTTCTGTTTCCTCCAGTGATTAAAAACTAGATATAGTAGTAGGGCTCCTCAAATAATCTTTAAATGCTAGGTGCTGAGAAGGGTTACTCTACACACCTAGTTTACTGCTCCCTCCTGGGTCACTAAAAGAACTTCAAAGACCTGAAGGGTCTCTCCTGCATCACTCATTTGCATGCACCACTCAGTCTTCCTCCTGAAAAAAACCACATTGGGTAGAAGACTGGAGAAACCTCAGAGAGATGCATATACCCTAACACTTCAGTCATGCAAATATATAGCGGTGATTTAGGAAGTGCTGTATGCAGACAACTCTGCTGGCCCTAGGTGTGACAGCCCTTTTGCTGTAGCTTCAAATCTCTCTGAGGGAATATACACGGTCTCTAAAAAAAGCACATACCCATACCTGGCCTCTGCCTGGTGGGTTCCTTTCTACTCATGTACCGGAGTGGACACTGTTGTGAGACAGATCCTGGAGCCCAGATTGCTACTACTGGTTAAACTTCACTGTGCTGTGATCTGTGGTTGTCTAAGGAAGAAGAATATGGAGTTCACGACGATCTAGTAACCATAAGTGTGAACAGAGTACGGGCACACACCTAGTCCTTTGGTTTGTCTGGCACCTCAGGCAAACCCTTGGAGTATGATGAGTGTGGAGGGACGCCTCCCGACACATGAACAAGCGCCGCTCTGTTCACTGCTGGCTCCTGAAGCCTCGCTCCTAAAGCAGAGGAGCCGCGGTATCCATTAATGCACACACCCCCCGAGGCAGTGTCCTGGTTCCTCCTGAAGGACCCGCCCAGTTTAACAGCCCCGCAGCTGCCGGCGAGCGAACCTATTCCCGCTTCAAGGACAGGTAGCAGGGGACACCCCTCCTACAGGGTGCCCCGATGGATGCCTACGCCAGATGGTCCTATAAATCCACAGGACGGGGCAGTGACCCTGCAGGGTCTTTCGCTCTCCCTGCTCCTGGGCTGAAGCCAGGTTTAACCCTTCCCTTACACTGCGGTTACCTGGGCGCTGCTCGCCCCTTATGGTTCCTAGGGAGGAAGACGAAAACGAGGAGGGGCGGGGGGAGAAGGGATCTGTAGCCCCCTCGGCACGGCAGCAGCGCGCAGGGCGGTGGTCGCTGCCCCTTCGCCCCTCTCCCCCTCGGGCTGCCCGGGTACCACCGCCGGGGCGGGCGTCCCGCTCGCTCCACCGCCGGCAGCGCGGATCCGAGCGGCCGCCGCCGCCCGTAGACGCTGGAGGGGGCTCTCGGCCGCCTCCTGCCGCCGGCGGCTCCCCCTCCGGGAGGGGGCAGGGTTAGGGGAGGGAGGTGCAGCCGCGGCAGAGCGGCGGCGAGCGGCGTCCAGTTCCCGCTCCCCCGGTCCGCGGGCGGCAGCAGGACCAGCCCCTCCGCCGCCTGCCTCCCTTCTCCTCCGCGCCGGCCCTGTGGGCTCCCCGCACTGCCGAGCCGGACATGGCGACCCTGCTCCTGCGAGCCCCTCGCTGTCCTCCTTCGCCCGCCGCCGCCGCTCCTGCCGCCGCCTTCTCCTCCTCCTCCCCGCGGAGCTTTTAATGGCTCGGACCTCCGGCGGCCAAGCGCGACTGTCCCTGCACCAGCCGCAGCCAGGAGAGCCGGCGGGAGCCCGCGCAGCCCCAGCCCCGCGCACGGTAAGGGCGGCACGGCGAACAATGGGGCCGGGCGGGAGCGGCGGCACCGCGGCCGGGGCTGCGGGGCGGGCGGCGGGACCCGCCCGCGGGGCGGCCGGGGCGGGAGGCAGCGGACGGCCCGGAGCGCCGCCCCCGGCACCGTCGCCCTCTCCCCGGGCGGTGACAGCCCGGCGGACACCCCGCTCGGCCCCGCGTAATCCCATTACCGCGGGTAATCCGCGGGCAGGGTCCGCGCCGAGCGCCGCCCGGACCGCCCGCCCTTCCCCGCGTCCCCGGGCCACCGCGCCCGGGCGCAGTTCGGGCGGCGGCGAGGGCGGACGAGCAGCTCCTCGCCTTTTGTTTCGCCCTGAGCAGGGATCCGGCCCCCGGCCACTGCGGCGGGGCGGGAGCCCTGGAGGGACGCGCGGTGCCGGGCGGAGTTGTAGGGACGGCCCGGGGAAGGGTTTAGCCGAGGCCGGCGGGAGGTCCCTCTCCAGGGGGGCGTGCGAGGGCACCGCGCCTCCCTCCCGCCTCGGTCCGGGGCGGCCCGGCGGGGACGGGACGGGCTCACGCTCGTCCCCGGGCAGCGCCACCGCCCCGGGCTCCCCGAGTGGCTGTAGCGGCTGCAGCCGCCTGGTGCTCCGTCCCTCTGCTTGCACGCCCAGAGGTGCGCAGAGGTGGATCCAGCCTTGCTCCCTCGACTCCTTTTGCCACCACCTCGCTCGTGTCCGAGCTGGAGAATTCGCCGCTTTCAAACCGAGTGTTGCCTGCTGTTCGTTATGATCAACCTTTGCCAGCCGGGAACAGCTGGGAAAAGTTTAGAGTAAACTGCAGTTTATTTTCAGAGCAGGAGCTCATGTGCAGTAGGCCTTAGCTTTGGTGATACGGCTTCTTTCTCTCTTTTTAAAGCAGGCGTAAACTCTGTAGAGTTTATTTAAAGTTGCCGGAAATACTTGATTGCTGGCATGAAATTACTATGTAGTGTATACTTTTCGGTCACCGTCTTCAAAGAGATTTCTCCCTGGAGAGTGGAAAGGTGATTGCTCTAAAGGAACAGTATCTCTCAGCGGTTCTATTATTTGCATCCCTCAGATACTTTGACTCCTGCTCCATGTAGTGCTTCCAATTCACAGCAAGCAGCTGACATTGGAATCGAGCCAACAAAATAAAATTCAGAAGGGGAGCTGTTAAGAAAAGCCCCCAAAGTTCTTCTGAATTAAGGTATCCCCTTCCCCTACTTATGGATGCTTATGCAAGAATTGAGATATCTAGCTAATTAGTGGATCTGAGCCTTTTAGAAATGGTCCCGCTACCAAGAAGGTATGAAATCCTCTTAGCTATGCCTCACGTGTCCGACCTGCTGGGGTCTCGAAACTTGGGGCTGGCTGTCAGGACAGGACGGCAGCTGTGTATGCTGCGCTTGCTGCCTTGCACCCTGGGGCTCATAGTTACCCTGACGCGCACATGAAGTGGGGACCAGGCTGTTGGTGAAGTCAGGTGAGAACTGGTCTTCCCCCTTTGCTCTGGCCTTCCCTAATATCAGAAACCTCCCGTGCTCAGTAATGGGTAACAACTCTGTGGCTCAGGGGTCACTATATTTTTTTGCTAAATACCTAATATTTTTGCTTCCTAATTTAGAACTTCATTCTCATCTCTTTGGTTTTGCTCAAGGATTCAGTAGAGTTTCTTTCTTTTACAGTAACAAAGATGAGAGGTTATATGTAAAATAGTGCATTATGATGGCTATTTTTGAAGGCTTATATCTGGCTATATCAGTCCAAACACAGTGTAAATTCTTTTATCCTTACAGAATTAAGTTCAAATCTAGAACTGTGGATACCTGTGGGAGGGATAGTTGGCAGTAGGGCCAACTTGTCATCATCATGGGAAGGGGTTAAGAAGCTGTATTTCTCAGCTTGTTTTTGCACAGTCTTATGTACAGTCAATGAAATTATTGTCCTTTTTTCCTGCACTCTTATGTTTTTGAACAAGCCAAACAAACTAGGGAAGTGGGCAGAATGTTTAGCAAACAGTAACATGGAACTTCAAGATGTCAAAAGTTGGTATGAGATTGAATGTGTAATACTCAAGCCTGGCTTTTATTTAATGGTTAGACTTCAATTTGGATTTTTTCCTTTTTTTCCCCCTAGGTTCACACAGTTCATTAGTCATTTTGTAATCAATACCTTAAAACATGCTACTTGTAGCCAAAATTTTTGAAAGAAAATTGTGAAAGATAAATGACCTAAGGGGAAACACCAGTTAAATGTGATGGTTTGAAAAAGAAGAGAAAGCCTTGATCTAGGAGATGTATTTCTGCATTAAAGTTCAGATAGAGAATTCTAAATCTATAGAACTATTCAGTAAATTTTCCCTGCTGATTTTTAGATTAATTTGACTTAAAGAAAAATTCAAACTTCCTCTTAAAAAAATCATATATGAATTCATGATGATAACTAGCAGCTCTTTTTAAAAAAATGTATAAAAAATTTTGACACTGATGAATATGAGGCTGCCAATTCTGGCAGCTTTTTAGCTTATGTATGCTTCGTGATGGAGCTATGCAGAAGAAATGCTTCTCTGGTTTGATATATCGTTGCATTAAGTCTTTGACTTGCTCTTGGGCACGTATTTCTTAAATGGACTGACTGCTGCGGTGACTCCCAGACTGGGATCTGTTAGGCCTTGAAGCTGGGGAAGGTGGTCCACAGGGCCATGTTGTTTTCATAGTGTTTGCAGTGACAAGTTGGTTGTTGGGCAGAGGCACTTCAGAGACTGGGCTAAAGGATCATGTGCGCATCGCCAGCTGAATGCGTCCCCTCAGCTTTTGCGAGGTGGAAAACTGTGCAGAGAACAATGTTGCCTGTTCCCTGGTTGTGAATGGTTATCCATCCCCCTTTCCTGAGACTGGAATTTGAAGTGCAGGTCAGTGCTCTGACCTTGCCCTCCCCTGTACTTCATTTAGGGAAATGCAGATCTGTGTCTTGCTGCCTGCAGCAGGGATTGGGATCCAGAACTTTAATGGAATTGGTTCAACTCATCTTCTTAAGCTTACACTCATATTTAGGTAGTATTTTTTGCAACTGCAGGAATGGGTTGCAAAAACTGATTATATACATAAATGAAACTCTAGTGGATGTTTTCAGGAGTGTAACCTCTGTATTATCAGTCTTGGTTAAATTCTAGTGCCAAATCAATGTATTAGCATTGTACTTTTCATGCTGTGTTGTTAACTACAGGGACTAAACTTACTGGGTTTGGCTTCTGGTTTGATTTTTTTTCCCCCCACTGTTTTTTCGTGGTGCTTGTGTATGCCAGTGTCCTTATTTTATATTGTCTTTTTTAGAAAAGCATGATAAAAATGCTGTTTATTGAATTTGGGTCCACGAACTTGTTCTACTTTTTCTGTTCCTTCTTTTAGAAACTGGCATGTTTATCTTAATGGCCCTCTCCAGGCTCAATTTCATGACTTTGAAAGGTTGCTGTTTGTGTATTTTCTTTCTTTCTTTCTTTTTTTTTTTTTTTTGGTGTACTTTTCTGAGTGGCTGAGTAGATGATGAAGTTTCTAGTTTACAGATGGACTGTTGAATTAGGGACAGGGGAGGGACGTCTTGTTTTTCTGGTTGGAAAGGCACAGAAGACTAATTACAGAGGTATAAAAAGGTCATCAGGCTCAAGTCAGCTTTGAATTTGTGCAAAATGTCTGTAAATTTGGCCTGCAGAAATGTAGGCAAATCAGACAATTAGGTTAGTCTTTATCGGTTGTGGGCACTATCTTGTTTGTCATCAGTTGCAGGATGATGAGCTTTCTGGCCATGTCTGTAATGAAGTAGACTTGATTAAATGTTTCGAGAAATGAAAATGTGATATGCCTTTTGGGGGATCTGAGAAGCAGGGTATACAACTACATTTTTTTTTTTTAAATTCTGGAAACACAGATGGGGAAATTGTTTCTAATGTTTGGTTGTCGAAAAGGTCTGAAAGAAAAAAAGAATGGTGGGTCTGTTAGCTGGTACTCAAGTAAAATGAAGCTTTGTTGGTGAAGTTCAGGAAGGTGCTAAAGTTCAGTTTTCTGTTGATCTGGGGGGGGAAACTGGTTTTTGTAATGTGCCTTTCAGTGTTATACAGTTAAGTCTGTACAGTAAAATCTGTTTTTGTGTCACTGTGTAAAATGGAGGAAAGCACTTTCTCAAGTAATGAGATCTGGATACTGAGATTTACAAGGGAAGATCTCTGTACCATACACGTTTGTTACTAGCAACGAGGAATACTGGGGTGGGGTTGGGTGGTATTTTAGTATAAGGTAGGGATAGTGTTTCCAGACAATGTTTTCTTTCCCAGGTTATAAATTGGGTGTAGTGGTAAAAGCCCACTGAAAGGTGGGAGGTGGGAGGCTGTGTCTCCGAGAGACATTATTGCTGCTTCCCTTACTGGGGATGCCCTGCCTATGGAAGGCTCTGCTTCTTACCATTAAAATAAATCTTTTTGGTACCTTGGCATAAGTGCTGGAGATTGCTACTCATTTAATGAATCTTGTACCATAGGTCAGCAATGTTAACAATGAATTCAGTCCACGTTTCCTTCCAAATACGGTGACTTGGGGTGAGGGCAAAGTAATGCCGCGGACCTTGCAGGGTGACTGAATTTGCCATAGTGGAAGTATGTTAAGGAACTATTACACTCCCCTTTGTCATGTGATTCTGCTGTCTTGTAAGGCTCTCTGAAGTGCTGCTTCCAGCTCTCTCCCTTGTTGGGTATGTTAATGCACAAGTGAAAGGGCTAAGTTGGGCAACCAAAGGGGACCTACCAGTCCTCTTGTATGTATAAAAAAGCATGTATTTCTATAATACACAAGGTATTTGGGTAATACACATTTCTGTAATACACAAGGTATTAGAGAAATTCTGCAGCGGGAGATGTCACGCGGGCCAGTTTATCTGAGGAAAAGCTGTGATTTTCTGAACAGAGATGTTAGTATCAAGCCATCCCTGCTTGAAACAGCTGTGCTTGAGTGCAGGGACTATGTTCTTTATACATAGTGAATGTGGGATTGCTGCCTCAGGGACCACCTAGTCAGGTACCTGGATTGACTTGCACAAAATATTTCTAAGGAAGAATACACATTTTTATAGGTCAAAAGATTACTTACTTGTGTGCTGGAAACCCTAGCAGTAAAGGAGAGAGTTGGCATCATTGGGTGCTTCCTTCTCTGATCTGGGGCTGCTTGTTCTGCTGGCCACTATTGGCCTTTCTGTGTCTTTCACACCTGATTATTTGCAGGACCAGTAGTTCGATCGCTGGTCACTAGCAATTCTGATGACCAAATCTCCTTAACCAAGGGCCCTTATTTTCAGTCACTGGCACCACAGGCACAGGTCAAGAAGACATTTGTCAATGTATTGAAATAGCAAGTGTGGCACAAAGAGTCTAGCTGCTCAGTAACCTGTGCGCATTTAGTTGGCTCTTTCTGCTCTGCAATGGCCATTTTACTGTTGGCCACGCTCTTTCAAATAATGTCTTTCTGTGCCTGGATTAAGAACTTGAGCTGCAGATGTTATGTGTTTGCTCTTTCAGTCTCTGAGTGTTATTTCTGGACATGTCCCGACCTCCATCTCCCCACTGAACAATGCCAAAGGTGTTCCAAGGGGACCTTTGCCTGCCCGGCAGTGGAGCACCGGCAGGCTGCTCATTAGTCTCCTATGTCTCTCCTTATCAGTTTTACTGTGAAACTCCCTATCGCTTTGGTTGCACATGTTAGAATAATTATGCTTCCTGTTCAGCAGGTTTGTGTGGCATTGATTTTGGCCTGAAGGTTCAGGGGAGGGGAAGGATACTATTAAATTATATGAATTGACAAGTATGTCTTCCACAGTAGCCTTTTTCCATTGTGAGGTGAGTTTAAAGCATAGTCTCGCACAAAGAGAGGCAGGAATGCCAAGCAGACTTTCATGCTACTTATAAAAGAGGTGTTTTCCCTTGCGCTAATAAATAACTGGAAATAAATTTCCAAGAGGAAAAGAGGATGTGGTGATATCACTATTCAGTTGGAAGGGGGCTTCACATCATTCAGAGGCTCTGGGAACACAACAGGTATCAGAAAGACTTGGAGCATTTCCCTGGCCACCCTGGTTTTCCTATGATTATGAGAAGGGAGGATGTGATGTCATTTGAGAGTTAAGAATTTTTTTTTTCTGTCCATATCTCTCATTTCTCCAATTATTCTGGAGTTTGTTGCTGCTTGTGGCTTACCATCAAAGTGAATGCAATTTGATTTGGTTTTATTTTGCTAATTCTCTGCAGTCTTATGATTGCAATAACAGTGATTACAACTGAGAAGTCTCTGGCAGCTCTTGCCATGGTGTATAATAGCAGTGTCTTTTTCAGATTAAGGAGAAGTATGATTTGTTTAATTTGTCCTGTGTGAAGTTATTTTCTCAAACATTCAGGCTAAAAAGGGAGGTAAAGCCCTTGTAAAAGTAAGATCTGCAGAAGTTGTATTTCTTTTCTCAGGAGTTTCCTATTTCTCAGGGAGTGGTTAATATTCAGGCTCTTAACAATATGAAAAACATTAAAGGGAGACTGGGTAGAGGGGTATTCAGTTACTGTACTTTTTAGAAAATTAAGAGTGTATATAATTTTATGTACCAAATAGTCTCAGTGCATTACAGAAGTTAAACTTAATTTGTGTGAAACTGTAAGGTTAGCCTCCTTGGCTAATTTGCAGTCTTCTTTTATTTGAAGACCTCAACTCCTATCTTATCCTTGTGAAAATTCCTCCTGAAAAAAAGCTCTTTGGTTTGCACAGTGTTTGTAAGACCTGAAACCCTTATGTTTGCCTTGAACATATTAAATTTTCAGTAGTGCTTTTTAAACAGAGGTATCTGTATGTACATGTGGGAATATCAGTTATGGTTATGCCATTGTAACCTGTCTAAGTTTAATGTTTTGGTGAAGAGTACCATTTTTTCCCTTCTGTGCCCTTTGAAATGTTGAGCTTAATTTTCAATGCTATGATGAAAGATAAAATACTAGAAACCATGAAAAGAAACATAAATTAAGAACATAGGTAAGGAAACCTAGAATGTGCAGTCAATAAATATTGAAACTGAAGCTAGCAGAAAATAACCCTCAAAGTGCCTCAATAGCAAATAAATAAATAAATAAAACAAGGACGAAGCAGATGGTGTGATAGTATTGCAGTGGAAAGAAGGGCAAGTGACTCTACCATTTGAATGTAAAAAAGGTTTTAAAAGAGATTCTAATTAAGTGCTGCTCACAGCTCTGTTTTTACTGGTAATATTTGAATTTTGAGATAAGTCACAAATGACACAATTCCAAGACTATAGGATCCCTTTGCCTAAAACTGTGAGTTGGAAGTGAACCTCTTAAGAGAAGAACTTCTAAATAGGTCTGTGGGAGAGGAGAAGCTGTTGATGATAACTTTATGGGGCAGGTTTTTCTGTCTCAACATTTTTTTAAGTAAGGCTTGAATGATAGTGCTGCATCTTTTTTTCTGATTATATACTTGCTCTGTACCTCTTTAAACTGTTGGGCAGCTTCAGCCACGGTAGACAAACAATGAAAGTTAATTAAAAAATAAGCGGTAGATAGAGGAGAGACTCAAACCACCGCAGCTGTTGCTGGAGGTCATCTGTGTTGCCTGCCAGCTGCCCCATTAGCACCTGTGTTGGCTGGGTAGTCACACAGGTACTGCTCAAAGCAAATGCAACCTCATGCCATCTAATTAGCTGTGAGTAAATAGAAGAGTGTCGGGAGAGGGGTTGGGAAGCCTGGCAGGACAGGAGGTGCGTGGTGGAGCGAGCAGCCGGCTTTTCGTTGAGCAGGGGCTGAGAAAAGAGTATCAGTTGAGTGGAAAATGATTTTTATTAGCTCTGTTGGTCATCAAAGGTGAGTACTTTTACATGGTTGCTCTCAAAGGGCAGAAAATAGAAGTAGTACTAATGAAGCCTGTCCAGAAAGTGAAATTTTCATGGAAAACCTTGCCCATATTGATATCAAGTGCAATTTTCCAAAGTTATCCAGAAGTGCTTCCTATAGCCATGAAGGAGTGTGCCTTTATCCAGTGAAGTACAGAGTGATGATGCAAGAGCAGAGTATCTGCAGGATTTTTAACTCCAGTTGTCCAGACTTTTAAATGCAAATCAAGGACTAATTAAAATTCTGTACCAAGAAATTATCCGTTAGGAAATACCCTGAACATGAACATTTCTGCCTTAATTTTGTGTGCAGTGGCTGCACACTGAGGCACTAGAGAAATGGTTGGAGCAGTTTCTAGTTGTAATAATGCTTCAAGGGTCATTTGAAGCAATGAACAAGAAAATGACCCTTGATGATAGCTCTCTGCTTGAGAAAACCCAACACAGTGAAGCCATTCCTTTCTTACTGAATGAAGAGAAAGTACATGATGGAGGCAAGCTAGGGACTAACACCAGCATGCTACAAGTCTATGACTGAAAAATTAGATCGCCACTAAGATGGAGTAGACTGGATGTATGTTTTTCTATGTATCATGAGAAGAGGGAGTTCAGAAGCATTTTCTTTTTTCTGAAACCAAGATACAGACTTTTCATTTTCTCTGCTTAAAAAAAAAAAATCTAGCAAACCCAAGAGACACATTCAAGAAAATTCAGCTATGTATGTGAAAACATTAAAACTAAAGGCAGTATTGTTCTTAATCCGGTATTTGCTAGGGTTACTTTGACTTCCTTAAATCTGTTGGTGAAATTTCTTTGGGCAATACATAAAACTATCAAATTTTCTTACAAAGTTCTTTACTTAAAAGTGAGAGTAGTGTTTGAAAATGTGTGTTATGTTATTATTTAAAATACGTAAAGCAGAAAACACCTAATACGCAGACAAAGAATAACCTATTTAAAGCTGAAGTAGTTAAATCTAGAAAGGATTAGCTATTCGAACATTTACCACAATAGATGGATGTAAGTAACAGAACTACATTTTTCCCTTCCTGTATCATGTAAAGAAAACAAAAGGGAGAACTAGGTATATCCCTTCATCTTTGTATTCAAATTTTTTGCAAGATCAGTGTGATATGAGGATATTTATAGCTGCAGGGTTAGATGATGTCTGTCCTTCAAGAAAGCTCAAAAAATTTTAATTCTGGTGTAAACATAATTCAATAGAAAAAATCACGAAGAAGAGTCTGTATTGTACTCTTCTGCCTGCTTTTGTCTAAACAAAATGCCTCCTCCAACCTGAACAGAGTTCTTTCCACTTAAAAGCACCCCAGGATTGGAACTGAGGTTTGAATATATGCCATGAAGGGAAAATGGTAGCTATACACCTGAAAAATGTCAGTAGAAAAATGTAAAATGTGTCTAGAAGTTTTTAGAGCCCTCATATTCGTGACAGTTTTGAGCGAATCTCAGAGAAGAAAGAATTTCAGAAAAAGGTGATATGAGAACTGTTCCAGCTTGGGAAGGAAAATGTGATTTGGAGACATGGAAGAGAAAAATTAGAGTAATAGGCCTGGCTCTTACAAGGAGATTGAGTCTAATGAAATTAATATCTGAAAATTAATTATAAAACCATCCTAATGATATATACACTAGGACCTAAGAGGTTATTTTGAAATTTGGATCTCCACAATGTTCTGCAGAGGAGTTCTCAGGAGTGGAATAAGAATATCTGCTTTTGTTTCCTCAGACTATTTGAATTGCAGTAAGCAAACCCAATTCACTCGTATGCATTTTCCGTTGCAATCGAGTGACAATTTACCTCAACTTGAAAAAGGCTGACATGCCCAAGAGCTGGATTGTACTGTATCAAACGGGTAAAAGTTTCTTAAAGTCTTTAGGCAGTGTCTGACTTTTGTGAAATAAAATACGCTGCAACTATTTTTCATTTGGATCCATGTATGTTAACCACTGGGTGAATTTATTCCAAACATTAGCTTGCTTGTTTATGGCAAATCCTGGAGTAGCCCATTTTTTTCATTAGACTTTGAGGTTAGTTTTAAGTGGAATTTTGTTGTGAGGATGAGTTAGTCTGGTTACTCTTAAATGTGTTTAAGGAAAGCTTCATACCTCCTTCTTTGGTATTCCTCCAGTAAGGCCTGATCCTTTTTTATCTATGAAGTTTAAAGCTTGAGGGAACAATAAAGGCTGGAATCAATTGGAAGTAATTGCACTTAGATCATCAACATAGTTTTGTTTAATTTACAGTGTTTATTTAGTGCTCTCCTGTTGAGGAATTTTAATCAAATTGTTCAAGCTGTGGAAGACTACAGGAAGGAACAGCAACAGTTCAGGTGCTTACCGGGACTATATACATATACATGTGTGTGTATATATATATATATATATATGCAGTTTGAGAAACCAAGGTTTTTATTATCTGGTGCAGTGGCTGGAGTGGTGCCTCTGTAAGTGAGCAAGTGGACACAGGGCTTCCATTCGGCTAGGTGCTTTTGGTGGGGCCACTCTTATCCTCCGTCAGTGCTCTTGAAGCATTAAGAGAGGGGAGCTCTGCTTTTAAATTAAAGTCACACAACAGCATAGGTGAAATGAGTACTTTGAATACAATGAATGCAACTGAACATGTGAATAGCTTGTCCCTGCTGTTTTGGAATAGACAGAATAGCCTTTAGAAGCTCGTCTCAGTGCTTACTGTTTGTACTTCTTGCTTTAGCTGTAGTGTTGGCAGTGCTCATCTGCCCTCGTTGAGGGCTGTGGTGCTGTCTGGTGCAATATTACGCTGTGCAGGGCTGGAATCCTTAACCCTCAGGTTTGAGAGTGTGTGTGCTATGGGACAGCTTCAGACTGTTTTCTTCAGGGAATAACATTTGATGGGGACAGCTGAAAAGCAAAAGTCTTGACCTTTGAACGCATGGAATGTTTGGGGGGATTATCCTTACCCAATATGCAATTAGCTCGTGTTAGAGGGAAAACCGGTAGCCTGTTTCTTTGTGCTGGTTTCTTTTGTCCACTCTTTATTTCCCCTTCTTCCCCCTCCTTGAAATGCCCATATGCATAGATTCTTAGTGTTTTAGCAGTATTTGTGGTTTTTTTTCTGATTGATTTATAAGACTGAATTTCTTTCAGGGTAAAAGAAAAAACACGATGTAAATCCAGTCTCTGTGACTTTGTTTCTGCACATCATGTGTGCTTCAGTTGGCAGTCCTGGGAAGAACCATTCCCAGCTGTAACAGCAGTTTATTAGAAAGTCCCCAACCCAACCCAACAATACTGTCACTGTTGAAAGGATGATTAGGGAAATGTATTTGATTACTAGAAATTAATGAATCTATGGCTTTTCTTCTAGAAATAAAGGGCAGAGAGTCTGCAATCTGAATCATTCCTTTAGTGAAGGTGAGATGTTAGTGATGCTACTTTTATCAGGTTTTCAGGTAATAAGGATTATTTGGTTTTCTCCAAACCTGCCTATATTGATGTTTTTCGTTCAATATTTACTTGTTTTTCCTTCTTGAATTCTATGCATGCTTTTATTTCTCAACCTCTTTTTTAATGCAGTAACTACCTGTGACAGCCTTCTATTGTATTTATTCGTAATCATCTCTTCCATTGATAAGGTAAATGTGATGGAAGGACACACTTTTTTTTTTCTTAAAGTTTCAGTAAGCTTATAGCCAAACTGTTTCTGGCATAGAGTCCTGGAACTTGTTAGCTGTTTGTTTATATCTTCAACAAAAGTGAAAGTACGTAAGTTTTGAGTAATAGTCTTTTTCCATGAGTCCTACAGCCTTCTTAGCAGTAAGGAAGGAATGCACATCTTTGAAGGCTCATCTGGCACTTTGATGGCCCAATAAAACTTCATTTTTTTTGGCATGAAGCCTTTAAATGCTGCAGCAGATCCTATATATGACTGGTATGACTTAGACTGCATATGGCAAGCCTGATTGTAGACAGTTACCTAATGGGTTTTTTTAAAGGCTTTTTTCCTCCCTGTGGTTGAATACAGTCAATTAAAAATTTTCTTTGTGATCACCATAAGATTCAAAAATTTTTTTTTTTAATTCTCTCTTTTGTCATGTAAGCTCCACACATACTTTGTTCTGTACATATGATAAAAAAGAAAGAAACATGGACTGATTTTTGAGGCAGTTATCAACTGTTAAGAGAATCTAACTATTTATGACCCTGATTTATTTAGTTATTTATTTTATTCAGTCATTTTTTTCTACTAAGAGAAATAATCTCATTTTTTCCCCAGGGATTTAAAAGTCAATATCTTTTTCTGTCATTTAACATTTGGACACTTTGATCAATAAACACCTTTTACTTTGTAAAGGACAGGTCCTTACATCCTGACTGATAATTACCCTTGGATGTTACTTCCTTAATTTTTGTTCAGTGGTTTGTAGGATGAGCTTCCTGTTGTTTTCATTGCCTGCAGAGCTGTATTTTCAGTGACTGACTAGAGAAGTGTTAGGTAACTACAGGCTATAGCCAGTGTTAGTAAGAATCTTGGCAATGGTCTCTTCTGTATTCATAATCTCATTTAAGGGTGCTCCCTATAAGGACTCAAGTTTTTGTACAGGCTTATTTCAGATGTCTTAAATACCACTGCTTCCATTAAAAGGAAAATCAAAATCTACTTCCTAGTTTATGATCTTACTGTTGGGGGTTTTTCCTGCTGGTAAACTGGCCCATGTAAAACTATTCTAGTTCTTCCTAAGCCTTTAAACTTCCCACTCAGTTTGCAGACCACATCCCTTACGTGTTCTTACACTTCATCATTCTGCAGACAGTTTGTTCCCTTGCTGTTCAGCTGTGGCAGTCTCCTCAGTGCCCTGGGAAACTTTTGTTCTGCTCTGGGTTGTCCGGTTCTACTGCAGAGAGTTGTTACCTGTGGGACAGAGCACTTCAGGAGGGCTCTCTGTGTAGGGGTTTGTCTTCATGGCAGCTGGCTTTCCAGTAAGATCACGTGTAACCTAGTTACTGGACCACTGACAGGAGACCTGTCTGTCTCTATTTTTCTGAATTTTAATGGTTTTTCTCTAGCTGCTATCCTCCATGATATTTAAAATATTAAATATATTTATTTTCTTGGAGCGTAATTACTCATTATTTTTATGCTGAGCTAAAGCAGTTTGTGATTAATGACCTTAAGGCTGCCTTTTGTTACCATATGCTTAGTCATTTTATCTGTGTTAGTAAGGCATGATGACCTATTTTGGTTAATGTGTCTGTTTTTTGAGCAGAAGGATGATAGCAGAAGCATATCTTAGAATTTCTTGGGTATGCTAGAGACAGAAAAGGGGAGTAAAATACCAAAACTGTTAGTTGAGTGTGAATTCTGTTCTGTAAGACATTAGAAGCATGTTAGAGTATGAAAGCTTTAAAATGTCGCTCTTGTTTTTAAAAACTGTCTTTAATAAGGATTCCATTTTATATGCTTCAGATCATTCAAATACCCTTCAAGCGAGCCTGATTTTACTACAGGAATTCAGTAAGGTGCCACTGTGCCTTCTATCCATTAAGAGAGGTTTTCTACTTTCTAGCAGTACTGAGTTACTGAGACAGCCACTAATTTTTTTTTTCTTAGATAAATACAACTTTGAAGGCTCCTTGCTGAATGAATCCATTAAGAACACTGCCTAAAGGGTACCTTATTTTTGCAGAACATGCAAAAAGTCAGGGTCACTTTGCTAGCTGAGGGCTGTGGTAACATACTATTATTTCCCTTAAAGCAATACTGCATTTGGCTGCTCTTCTGGTTCTTTATGCTTAGACTTTACTAATTGGGGGAAAAAGACTTTAAAAGGATTGAATAATCATACCCATACTTTTTTTTTTTTTTAAATTACATTGTCTTCCATTTAAAAAAATCCTTTTTTCTTCTCTTAACTTAAAAGATCTAATGACTTCATGGGGAAATGGATAAACAATTACCTATCTTAAGCACTTCAGACAGATGAGAACCAAGCCCAAAGCCTCCTAAACTGTACGTATAGTATTCCCTGACTACTAACTAGTCTTAATAATTTCAAGACTCACACTTTGTTGCAAGAGAGGTGAAAATGTCAGATTTTGGACTGTGTGCATGCTTTGTTTAATAACAACCTCAGTGTTTTCTCTAGAAATTTCATTGAAAATTGACTCAGTGAAAAAAGAGGTGTAATTGACTCAGAGACTGAACTTTCTGAGGCAATGAAATAGGAAAAATTTTATGGGCTTAGTAGATGGGCATGAAACCCGGGATCAGTCAGAGCAAACCCAGCAGATAATGTGAGTGGTGAAACTGCAAGGTTTGGCCTTGAACGCAGCTGATGACTGAAGGGTAGGAACAGTTTATCTGCTGTCCATGGGATGCTCCTGTTGACCTTGCTACATTGCACTGGCTGAGAACAGCGTGGTTTTCCTAAGGATGCTGAAGGTGGTCTGGGGAAATCTTTCTGGGAGAAGGGGAGAATTAGAGCTTTTGAGACATGGGCATATAGAGTTCACTTTTCTTTACATTTTTATTTTTTGCCCCTGTTGTCCCTTACTGCAAAGATAAAGTGTGTTGGTAGTTTTACACTACGGTGGTAGAGTTACTGGCAAAATCAGTTCTATTTCTGTAATCTCTTAGCAGCAAGTAGAGCTATCAAAATTATTGCAAGGCTAGTAAGTAGTCTAGTCTGTATTTAGAGTCTACTTTGACATAGTTAGGACTTCAGGTCCTTTCTGATGCGAACCGTTTATTCTACATATGAGTTGCTGCGTGCAACTGGGCTGCTTGCACAACTACCAGGGATTGCTCATACTTCCTTTGAAGCGTTAACCTGAGCTGATCAATTCAAACTTGCAGCTGGTACCATAGTCATGATTTGGTGCCATTCCATAAGTACTTGAAAAGTTGGTGTAGGTTGCCTCTGTACAGCCTTTTCTTGATTTCTGCAGAAACATCACTTTTTTTTCAGGCAGAAATATTCCAGGTGGTATTTCTTGGAGGAGCAGGAGGGAGGAAGAGCTTCGGCGCCTCTCGTTAGGTAAACGGATTCTCTTCCAACACCTGCTACTTCTGTACTTTATTTCTGGATAATCAGCTCTGCAAAACAGCATTCTTACAGGCTGTTATTGAGAGTTGGGAGAAAATTAGGACTGTGTGCATTAAAGCTTGAAGCATGCAAAGAATTTCAGCTATCTAACTGAAGACATCATGCAAATTACGTATCTCACAAGCTTAGTGGTTTTTTTAGATAATTAAGGAATTTCTTGATATTTCAGTAAATTTGACTTTTAGTGAATTGAAAAACAATTTATGGTCACCAAATCTTAGTCTCTCCATTGTATAATCAATCATTTTGTTTTAAATACCAGTCTTGTTTGGGCCAAAGTTTTGGGCATTGTTTTTTTTTTTCCCCATGATGCATTTTTAGAGTTGACTTTTAAGGCATCTTAGTAATTTAAGTTTAGTTCCTTCCAAATGCAGTGTACTGAAAGCCGTAGTAAAATTGCATCTTGGTATAAAGAAACAAATCCTCTGCTAATTTCTAAGGCAGAAGATTTAAAAGCAATAAGTGTAAACAAGACTGTGTGACACTAAAAAAATGGATAAATGTTGTGTAACCTACTGGTTGGAGAAAAAAGATATCAAAGTAAATGTAAACACTATATTTAATTGCAAATTAATCTTTTTAAGATTTATCAATTGATAGAAATGGATTTCTACAGGAAAATGACAATAGCAGTTTTAATGTAGGGTTTTGTCCTAAACACTACACTAGTGTTTAGGACAAATGTGTTTAGTTTTCAGTAATGACTTAAATCATCTGTTTATTCGTCTTTCATTTGAACCATAAAATTTATCTAACTGTATTTAAAAGGATAGTCTTATGCTCTCTTTTTGTTTTGCACTTGATCAAGTTTCATGTACTAATAGTAGAGCTTGTATTAAGTCATGGAGAGGAGTGGAAAGGAACACTGCCGAGGCACTGACTACAAAAGCAAGTTATCGTTCTTAAATGATGAAGGATATGTGGATAAAAAGTTTATTTTGTTTGGGAGTTTTTGATTGGTTGGTTTGGGGTTTCTGTTTGTTTTGTGTTTTCTTTGGGTTTTTTTTTTTTGTTTTGTTATTACATGTGCTTTACTGTAGGAAAATAACCTCTTCTTTCCAAGACAGGTTCATCATACTAATGCTGCTAGTCCTAGTCTAGGACGTTCAACATCTTATGTGATGTAGGAGCCTCAGATATACTTTCAGTGTGCCTGTCTCAGAGATATTTTGACCTCATTTTCCCTTGCAGACTGCTTTGTGCATCTCTGGTTGTGTATTCAGATGAGATTTGGCCCCTACACGTGAACTTGAATTTTCTGCTATTTCACAT
The DNA here is from genome assembly GCA_035584735.1 of Pseudotriccus pelzelni. Classification (NCBI taxonomy): domain Eukaryota; kingdom Metazoa; phylum Chordata; class Aves; order Passeriformes; family Tyrannidae; genus Pseudotriccus; species Pseudotriccus pelzelni. The sequence continues at coordinate 75,765,911 of JAWMRA010000001.1, forward strand.
TTTGGGGGGAGAATGAAATAACCTACAAGCACAATTCCTGGAAACTGCATGCTGTTGTGTGCATGTTTATTTTCTACTTGTATTCTTGCTGTGATAATCTTGGCTTTTTGAGGAAGGGAGCAGACAGTTTATTTAAAAACCTGTTATAGCAAAATGTCGTTTACATAAGTAACAGTAGGTGCCCCCATGCCTCTCAACTCTATTTTACTTTGCAAGAGACTAGGAAGACTCTTTTCTGAGTCTAATCAAAGGATACCCTGTAATGTTAGAGGTACTTCTTCAGAAAGGCAAGATTGAAAACTCAGACGTTCTTATATATGCTTAAAGAAGGGCTATATCTGAGCTTTCCTTTTCAGCAGCTCAGTCCAGTGCTCAGGCTCTCCTTTTGCTTATAGTCCATGGCTTTTTTTGCCTTCAGATCCTAGTGAAGCTGGAGAATAAAAATCATGTTCTTGATGATGTGCTAAGGCTTTCAGTGGTTTCTCATGCCCTTCTCCTCCCTTCACCCAGCTGCTCCCCTTGTGATTATATCCAAGCCTTATCTTTACCCTATTGAAACCTTTTTGGTTTTTGCTTGGATGCCACCTGGCTACTGCCTGATACTTGTTTCCATTCCTTCATAGGAATTTCCATTCCTTTTCTTTTGAAAAATACCAGAATCATAAGCTGCTGAAATTGAAAACATGAAAGGAGTTTCAGGTGATGAAAAAAAATAAGATGGATGAATATATCTTAACATTAACTTTGAAGGATTTGTAATACAGAGGAAGTTGTTAAAGCTGATTTCTGATTATGTTCTGTACAAAAGGGGAAGAGTTAATGCTGAAAGCATAAGAGTGTGGAACAAGGTAATAGTGGCCTGAGAAGGAAAAGCTGGCATCTTCCTTTTGTAAGATAGTTTTTAAATATCTTCTATTCAGACTAAACAGTTGACCATCGTAAGGAAGTCTGGTTTTCCTAAAGGTGTTACGGTTTCCATAAAAGTGCCAGGTGGTGGCATGACAGAAGCAACATGGTTTTGGGTCTGTATAGGAAAGTACAGATCATGTATTCTAATTCTAATCTCTGTCCAATTTGACTGGTTGACTAAAAGTGGCTCCAGAATAAAAAATTACCGACAACTAAATAATCTGAAGTTATATATTCTGATCTGCATCTAGCACTGTTAAGTTACAGAGTAGTACCAGTGAAACATTCATGAAGACACGCCTTGTTTTCTCTGTTTGAAAGCAGAGCAGCGGTGTTTTGATTTAAGAAATGGTCTCAGAATTAATGGGAGCTCAGAGTTATGCAAAGAGACATGAGGTACAAAGAACTAGACTAGAGCTATAGCCCAGATGCTTCTATGGTTTTGCAGAAACTGTAGATAAGGCAGTGTTGTAGGAACACAGTGTTTACCAGAAGGGGTAGGGAAGCAGTTATGTGATGTTGATGCTCTGGATGGGTTGCAGTTTCATGAGGTAAGTGGCACTGTTTTGAAATTACAGTGGAGAAGTAGGGGCAAGTCGCTGAATCAGTCATCTTAGTGCTGGTACTGAAATTTGTGGAATAATCACCGAGTGGAGACAAGTAAGCAAGCCCAAGAACATGATAAAATAAGCACTAACAGACTTACTGCCATCTGACAAGTAGTACTGATATCTCATGGAAGAATTGACCTCTGCACACAGCACATAAGGCACATTGGTGACTGAGCTTCATTGTTTAACAAGAAGTTCAGATGTATTTCATATCATGCCTGAGTTATTGTTAGTGTTATCTTTGGTGCAGGAAGGAAAATGTGGGCAACTGTCCCACTGCAAGCCTATCATGTAAGCCAGTAGGAACCAACTGTGATTTTATGTGGACGTTTGTGTAATCAGCACTGTATAGCTGAGAGTTTGGACAGTGGAGGAAGGTGATCTGCAGCCTCTGTGGCTTCCAGTGATTTGTGCAGAACAGGAAAGCCACCATGCATCGTAGAATTTACGGGGCACCTGAAATGGCAACTGAGCCCAGTACAAAGTTGGAACAGATTGGTTTATTGGTTGGAGTTTGATTTTTTTTTTTTTTTGGTGATATTCTGTTTGTCTGCATACAGAACATAATAGAAAAGTGTTAAGAGATGTGTAGAAGCAGAGATATACATGAGGCAAGGGAGGTCTTGTTGATTAGTTTGCTATCAAGAAAGAGGTTTCAAGTTGGGAATTTCTGCATGACTGACTCCTCCTTCCCAGGGGAAGGATTTTCTCTGGGTTTCTACTCAATCAGTTTCTCCCAAGAGAAATAACGTACATAAGCTCTAAATATTTTCTGGGTACTTGAGCTAAAAATGGGTGATACTGAGAAATGCAAAGTCACTTCTTGCTGGAAGCTCACTTAGTATTTCTGGAAGGGAACCAAAGTTTATATACCTTTTTTAAGACACTTTTAAGTATGCTGTTATCAATAGATGATGCAATGGAGTAGCTGCTATACACAAAATACAACTGCCTTTATAATGTAGTGGTAAGGCTGTGCAAGTGGGCATATATCTCATCTCATGAGTAGCTGCATAAATCTGTTACTGCCTCATAAATCTCATCAAGAGGTCATTTTCTTGACATCTCTAGTTTGCCTGACATCCATATTATGGAGGAAAGCCACAAGGGTGGCAGGGGACATGAAGGTAGAATAAGCTTTAATGCTGCTCGTCATGCCTTCCCTTGACAATCAGCTTCTGAATCCCTGCAGAAGTAGAGTGGCCTCTTTCTTCTTCCTCCTTTATCTTCCTCATCCCCTTCTGCTGCTGACTTTTGGGAACTGTGCAACTTCTCAAATGACTTTCAAATTCACTAGCATAGCACCATAATTGAGCTCAGCCACCTAAAATAGGGGCAGGAGCTCCTCTTGTATAACTTGACTCTAATGAGGTTTTTATTACCAGGCCACAAAACAGAAGTAGGTAAATCTGATTGTTCAGTGTAGGCAAAATTACAGACTGGCTTCACCTAACCCAGTCTAGAAATATGTAGCACAGCTCTGTTCCTATAAGAACAACAGGAAGCAAATCTTTGCCTGACTTGTGGCTTCAGCAGGTGCTGTGTATGAATGTTCCTTCTCAAAAGAGGGGGTCTCCCAGCATTACACATCTTGCTGCAGATTTCTGGGCATGTAACATGCGATTTAGCCCTGATATTTCCAGCCAGAGGTCTGGTTTAGCCCACTATTCCACCTCTAATAATGGCCCGTAGTAATGCTTTTGGGGAAAAAGTATTAGCAAAACAGTGATCCCTCCCAGCTTTTGGCAGGCTGCAGTTCAAGGACTTTGAGCAAGAAAGTTGTGTCTGCACCTTTGTTTAGCAATCCTTGACAGGCTTTGTTTTGTGAATACATCTAACTATGTATTACTCTATTTTAAATTTTTGTCTTCACAACATCCTGTGACAATGGGTTCTGCCATTAATTGTAGTATGGAAAAAGTACCTCCTTTTCCTGTTGTTTTTAAGCAAGCTGCCTGATGAACTTCATATAATACTGCCTAATTCATTTATTCAGACACATAGTTTCCTATTTGCTTTCTCTATAATACCATTCATGGTTTTATGGCTGTCATCTTATCTATCTTTCCTTCTAATCTAAAAGTAGTTGCTGGTTTAGGTGTCCTTAGGTTAAAGCTGCTACAGATCTTCCATCTTTGGATGGGATCCCAGGTCTCCTCTCTTTGAATCTTTTCTTGCTCTGCTGTATCCTTCTCTGAAAATAGCTTGGTACAGCAGCTGTAGGCTGCACCGAGGATCTGCAGAGGTACAGTGGTGTTCCCTGTTGCACTGGGTATCCCTGGCCTGCTCACTTCTGAGGTTCTGTTTGCTCTCCCAACCAGCACTGAACTTGGTCGTCTGTGAATGTGGTTCCTGAATTTAATTAAACTGTGGTGACTTCAGGGTTCCCATTCACTGTATTGACTGTTACTTTGTGGTGTGTGTCAACAAATACCTGCCAAACCTATCTGCAGATCAACACAGTTAGTTCTCCTGATTTTTTTTTTTAATCCCCAACAAAGTTTATCTTGCTGCTGCTTGCTCCATTTTTCACATAAATAATGAATATATTGAGTAGCACAAATGCAAAACTGGAGCTGTTGTGAAAACTGGCTGTTTATTCCAGTACTGTTTTTTCTCATCTATCCAATTGTTAATTCACAGAAGGACCCTCCATTCTATCCCATGTCAGTTCAATTTCTTTAAAAGCCTGTGGTGAGAGACATTGTCAAAGGATTGTTAGAGATCCAGGGCACGTTATATGTACCATGCATACCACACTTACCTACATATGTCATGGCAAGTTTGTAAGAGAAGTCATGCCATGATGACACTCCTCTATCATTTTTATTTACATACATGCTAACCTGTTCTACAATTTCTATCAATTTTCTCAGTGTAGCAGTGAGCCTGTAGCTACCAGCCTGTTGTTCCCTGGAGCCCTTTTATTGAAACTGGCAACACATCCTCAGCTTTTTATATCTCGTTTTATAAGTTTGTCTGAGAGGGAAGCTGGGCAGCGTGGTTAATAGTTCTCTGGAGGTGTGTTGGAGTGCCTTTAAAATTTCTGGGTGAGTAGCATCTAAATGTGTTAGCCTGCTGTTGGTTCTAAAGTCTGATCTAATGATGCTGTGTTTTGCTAGTTATCTTGTACATGTACTGTCTTCTTGCTCCCATACACACCTTGCATTTTCCTGAGTGGTGGCCTGTTTGTCTCCATTGTCCCTTGGCCCTGCTAAGAAGGTGGGCAGACCTTCCCTCTGCTGTTTTTCTGCCTTGAGTGTTTCCAGTGTGTGAAATGGGAGCTGGAAAGGAGGAGGTTGCTGGAAGGCAGGAATATGTAGCCATGGGGGAGCACCTCTTTCTGCCTCAGTCCTAGTTTATGTGGGCTTAAGCATGTCCAGAAGTCATGGCAATAATAATATCTATATAGATATAAATTGGCTTTTATTGTGTGAATTATTTGAATGGACAGTGTAGTTGAATGTAATTGTTTCCAGTTCTTATCACTCAGTACAAATCTCAGTTTCAATTAAAAAACTTACGCAGATGAGCTTTTTCAATTTGTTTAATAGATAATGGATTTATTTAGTACATTAATGTGAACTGTTCTGCTTTTGATTATATTCATAATGGGATTTTAATGCAAATTTTCAAATGTATAAGACATTAATAGAATTTAGGATCAGAATGAAGAGGAAGATGTTCTTAAGTCTTACTGTGTGTTTTGATTTTGAAGCAGTTCACCATTCAGTGTTTCATATTAATTCTTGCCATTTGATCTTCAATATTTGTGACAAAGATCCTCAATTGTGCAAGCTCTATTTTTAATGTGGATCAGGCTTACACTGCCATGTTTCTAATGGCTTTCTGGCTGTTTTACTAGTTTTCACTCCCTGGAAAGAAAGATCTAATTCATTGTTCTAGTCTTAGAATACCTGAGATGAGATAGCAGTGCTGTTATCTTCCTTGTTTTCCTACTTCATTTTCCCCTTTCTTCTGTCTTTATGTATGTGGTGATTTTTTTAAAAAATTTTTTTCATCCATTTGTATGTGTGTCCCTATGGTTTTCCTTAATTGCTTTTTGCTCTGACCGCAGGATCCTGGCTTGTTTGTGTGAGGTTTGTGCAACCATTTTTATCTAGATTCTGCCTTTTTCCGTGGCTTCTGAATCAACTTCCATCCCTTGAATCAATTGAGGTAATGTGGCGTGGTGTTGCTTAGCAATGCTGGGAAGCTGATACTGCCTGGGTGATGTGTGTGCTGTAACAGCACTGAGCAAAAGAGACTACCTGTTCTCTGTGGTCTGTGTGGAGAAGAAATCCTGCATTTTTTAGTGTTTTCAGCATTCTTACCTTTTTGTGTTTGAGTGGGTTTTTTTCCCTTCAGCATTGCTGAGTAACAATTTTGCAGACTTACAGATGTTCCTCCCCTCTTCTTCTTGATACGTGCAAGTGTAAAAAACTTGCTAGTATGTAGAATCAAAATATAATTAGGATGTGGATCTTTAAAGAACTGGGTATCTAACTAACTGTCTTGAGACAGGTGTGTTTTCTGTCTACCTCCCCCACATACCAAGCAAAACTGTTGTGAAGGCAGAGCTGAGCTTTGTGGGATGTTTCAGTCCTCCAAAGCAGCACAGATTAGCAGCTGATCTAGTGGGCATGGCAGTAGATTAAAAACCAGGATAAATCTGATGCTGCCAACAATGTAAGAGTATAGAATGAAAGTTATTTCAGCAGCAGATGTTAATGGAAGTTATTAGCTCTGAAAAAGTCATTAAAATTGTTGATTCTTACGTTGAAATCTAAATTTTCAGTTGTGGATACATTTTTTATTTAATCTCATTGAAATTGCAAAAGAGCAAAGCATTGTTTCTTCCTGCTTTCTTGTTTTGTTGTTTTTTCCAAAGCCAAGGGAACGTACATTAAAAAAAAAGAAACCAAACTAACTATTTTCTTGTTTACTTTCCCCCCTTCTTTTTAGTAAGAAGCACTAGAAAAATGTGAGCACTGAGGGTGCAGCAATTGATATAAATATACCCAGAAGTCGACAGTGGTGGAGAGATGTAGTCTGGAGGCTGATCCCACCTCAGTGCTGTTTATTAGGGCTGTAAAGGTTTGCTTTTTAGCCATGAGGTTGAACAGGTTGGTCTCTCTGATCAGCTGCTCCTGTCTCTATTAACTAGTAGTTTTCATAACTTACAAATACATTTCCAGTAGCCTGATAGTTGATTAATTTCTGGTTTAGACCATTTAATCCATAGCACGTACTCATTTATCCTTGTCTATAAGGAAACAAAGCATCGAGCTAGCAAGGAGATTTATAGCAGGTTCATTGCCATGGTTTCAGACAGCCTTACATAGCCTAAAAATAGATTCAGGAAAGAATATTCTCTTCTCTTCCCTTCCCTCCCTCCCCCAGCTTTAACTAATTGGAATTTCCTTTTGTTTGTATGATTTTGTTGTTGTGGATTTACTGACTGACAGGTCAGGCAAATTTGTTTGATGTTTTGTTTTAAAGAGGAAAGTTCATCCAAGTATCTAATACATTGGGGAGTGACTTTCCCTGGTAGTGTGCCAAGGCTATTACCTCCTGCTCCTGTCTCTTACACTTCAGTAGTGCTGCTCTGGTAGACTGTAGCTTATTACAAACCAGTGCAATAGTCTGAGCTCTGAAAGGCACCATCCTGGGGATACCTTTGAAAATTATAACCTTGGCATTGCCTTGTGCTCAGCAGGGGAAATTTACGGAGTACATGATGATGTGCTTTTAGCAGCCTGTACTGCTGCATGAGTAGGCTTCTCTTCCAGAGAAGCCAACTGGCAGCTTTGCTGTGTCTCCTGCAACCCCACAAGGAGGATGTTGCAGACATGATAAGGATCGTGTTGTAACAAGCACGGCAAGTTTTAAAATACTGCTTTGTCTACAGCAGCGCCTGGTCTGTGGCAGCAAAGAGCTAGGTGCAGCAAACTGGGTGACCAGTGCTCGGTGTCCTTGCTGAGACAGCATCATCACTACAGAGCCCTTGGCTGGCATGCTTAGAGCTTGCTTGGGCATGGCTTCACACCTCTGGACTGCAGTGCTGTTTGTCTTTGAATGTCAGAAAAACGGAGGTGAAACACAGCTTGGCAGTTAGTATGCATCAGGAAAGGCCATTACTATCTAAACTAGGTTTAGTTTAGCTTTGGGTTGTGTAGTTGGGTTTGCCCCCCCCTTGTCTTCAACAGAGGTGTGACTGTTTCTGTTAGCAGGAATCCCAGATGGTTTTAGATCTCTCTTTAGACAGGAAGGGCATGGATTGGAATCACACCGATGCCTTGGATTTCCTGCATTGCTTCCTGTTGAAATGATGGGCTAAAAGCTGAGGGGGGAGATACTGTGTTACTATATTCGGTGTGCAATTCCTGAGACTCGTGTTGTGCCTATTTATGTTGGCAAGCAAGTAAATAGCCCCATAGCGGCCTTATCAACTCGTATCTTTTAGTGACAGGTTTTGGAGCAAAGGGAAAGTGTTCTGGGTTGAATTGCAAAGAGGAAAAAAATCCCGTATGGTGTCTTAGTAGATTGTTTGGCAGACAAGGTGTTGGTTTTGCCTATCCTTTTTCGCCACCAAGGCTTTGACTGCCCAAGAGAAGCTGTGGTAAGTTTATTCGTTTGTATGTGTTGCTACTGGTACCAGGCCTTTTCTTACTTGCTGCTGCTGCTTTTGTGGTCAGGGTGCCCTAACCTTTTTCAGTAGGGACTAAATGGAGTAGGACTGATGTGATGTCAGGGTGCAAATATGTTAGTGAATGGCTACAGAGTGTTGCTATTTCCTTCACTTCTTGCTTTATTTACTGATTGTAAATGCTTTCAAACTTTCTCATGCTTCTGAACTGATCAGAGTTAGGGCTTCTTTTTCCAAATACCATAGTGGACAAAATTGGTATATTTAGGAAGAAGGTGGTACAGGATAGCTAGGACTGTGGATAAGACCACTTAAGGTAGAACTGCTATTCAGAAGTGATTAACCTTTTAAAGCCTTTTCTCTTGCTTGCGTGCTGTGCTGCATTGCATTTGGTAGCTGCAACATATGCCTATGCTTTCCCGCTCCTCTGTGTGATACTCTGCAGTATTTATGTGCCCAGCTTTGGCAGCTGAAGAGCAGAAGAGCAGCCCCCAAGTACGGATGAGGGAAATGTGCCTTCTCAGCCTTCCATAGAGGCAGGGACCTGCCTTGGCTTGTTCATTACCAGTACAGGGCACAATATTTGGGGCTGGGGCACAGGCAGGTTGGGCTGGCTATTAGGTTCTTGTTCTGAAGAACCTTTCTTGTTCCTCTTGGAGTGGAGGTGAGTGTGCCGTCCTTTTCAGAGGATGCACACTGGGAAATGTGCTGAACTTTGCACGAGTGCTCACCTCCTTCATTTAAGATGAAGAGACTGTTGTGTGTGTGTCTGTGTGTGTCTATCTGGGAGTGGCAGATGGCTAGAATCAGAGATAGGAGGTGTGTGTGTGCATATATACATACGTACGTATATATATATGGAGAAGCTCTCAGGTTGTTGTGGACCTACAGGATGAGAGGAGTTTGGGGCGAGGTGAAAGCAATGCCAAAAGCATCAAATCATATACTGTTTGTTTTGTCTGGACAATGAGGTTTTATTTGGAGGCAGATGCTTCACTGGTAGTCCTTGTAGGAATGCAAATATTCATATTCAGGAGTTATTAAAATTAAGGATACTGTTTTCTGGACTCTCAAGGTGGTGCAGTTCCTGATTCTCAACTCTTCCTGTAAGTTGTGTGGTTTTTCCTTATTTAAAGAAAAAAATGAAAATCTGTTCTGTTTGAAAATAAACGCTGCCATAGCAACTATAAATTGTATGCCCTTTGGTGGGGTTTTCTGGCTGTGGGGTGAGAGATGAGAGCTGCAGTGGCAGCAGACTGTCATGTTCCTCAGCACAGCTCTCCAGCCTAAGGGAGGGGGAGACCTCGGAGTTGTTGTGTACATGCAGGACAGGGCTGTTGACTTCAGGAAGGAAATCACAGAATCATAGAATATACTGGATTGGAAGGACCCACAAATATCATTGAGCCCAACTCTTAACGCTGAACAGGACAGCCCCAAGAACCACACCATGTTCCTGAAAGTGTTGTCCAAATGCTTCTTGACCTCTTGACAGGCTTGGAATAAATCCTAAGGAACCTGTCAGGAATAAAACCTGATGTCATTGTTCGTGCTCAAGGAAATAAGCTATTTTCTATCGGATATGGCATACTATCCACCCCCCCACCCCCTTCCATTTCTTTTGCCCTTCCTGACAATCCTTTTGTACTTTTAGGGGCCTGTCTCCAGTTCCTGACTTTTTATTTGTTTATCTTTCACTTGCAGTTTCTCCTCCTTTCCAGATTCACTGTCAGAGACCAGATACCTTGCCTGTTGTGGCCCCCCTTCCCCATCTTTGTCCAGTTTTTATTTCACATGCAATCAATTTTTTCCATTTTCCTGCCTTGTTTTGTTCACTGCCTTGGGATCCCTGGCTCCCTTCCCTGCTTGTTTCTTTTGCTCTCCCTCTTGTTTTGGGCCCTTGTCCCAGTCTGTTCCTTCGTCTCCCTCGGGTCTGGCATTTGTCCGTGCTGCACTCCAGATGCACGCCTTCCGCTTCCTTGCTGCTCGGGTGCTGGCAGCCCCACCATGGCCAGCACAGGAAAGATGGGCTCCTTCCACTCCAGGACCTGGACCTGCTCCAGAGCCTGGACCTGCTCCAGCTGGGCAGCCATGGAAACGAAAGGAGACTTGGGCTCCTCTGTTCCCAGGCTGGCGCGTGCTCTCCCTCTCTGTAGGTAGACATTGGGTTGCCTTTGGGAAAGTGTGCAAAGTCCGAGCATGATCAGCAAGATAAAACTCCTGGGAGATACTAGTTATGGGTTTCTTAAAGGTCTTTGCCTGCCGTGAATATGCTGTGCTACCACTGGATACGGGTATAAAGGCTGATTTCCGTGTTCAGCATAATCTAACGTTACTTGAGACTCAGGAGCCAAGAAAGAAATATGAGGAGTATAGGATGTTCTCCAAGGGAAGAAGAGCAATCTAATACCTGGCCTGCCTGTTTGCCTGGCGCAGCAGTGTGCTCTGGCTGCTGCTTTACTGGGAGCCTTGTATGTATTGAGAGGACCCGTTAAAATCCTATGGGAAGCACTCACTTGGGATTATTTGAAATGTATTATGTATGTCTCTCTTTCTGCTTGATCTTTCACTGGCAACTTCTGCCTCTTAAATCCTTTTTAAAAATCTGGATATTGAGTCCTATGCGTCTCTATCTTCCTTGGATTGTAAAGGCCATTTTGGAATGTTACTTCCAATGACATTTTGAGGAGATCAGTGCAGACTGGTGGGCCACTTTGGCGGCATTCCTCCTTTCTCTCTTGTGAGCACTGCAAGGAAGAGGATAGAACAAAAGAATTGGTACTTTCCACTGTCTGCTTTAGTAGTAAAAAGTACAGATTCCACAGCTAATGCTTTTTCACTCTTCCAAGCAGGTGAGTAATCAGTTTTGAGATGAAACAAAAGCCACAGGGATGTAATCTGCACTGAAACAGGTTTGTTGATAGAGACAAATGGGGTGGTTGAAGAGGCAAGCGCTTTTGTAGCTGCAGCTTCTAAAGCTTGCTGTAATAGCGCTGTGCTTTTGAGTGACTTCTGTTAGTTTTCATTGCAAAGTTAGTTACAGTGGGGTAGGGCAGACATAGCAGCACCTAATAGAGCTCTTTTAGTCTAAATCTCTCTTATGTGAAAACCAACCTTAATCTGTCTTCATGCAATGTATATAATACTTACGTTTTAGCCAGACATAAATGAGGGTGTACCTGTGCAACCTGGCAACGGTGTATCCGTGTGTCTGTCTCACAGTATCTCTGATAGCTCAGCACCGAATAAATGCGGTGTTATCAAATATCTAAAGACAGAAAAGTACTTTATCTTGAAAGATCAGGAGAGGGTGTCCAGACTGTGCTGTTCAGAGCAAGTAGAGTCGTTCAGTTGTTCAAGTGTTTGCACAAAGAGAAACGCGATAGAAACCTAAGCAAATTTGAAAGTTTTGCTAATATTTTTGAACGAAGAGTAGAGATGTAATTTTAAAACACTACAGGGTATTTGGATCCGGATATTATATAATCATGCATCATGACCCATTTTATCTTCACCAGTATGCAAATGAATCTATTAAGTTGTTTTCTAAACAACAGTGCATAAAGCAGCTTTTCTCTTGATAGTACGAGTATTTCTTGCTGGGAACTGTGTCATTACCAAGTGTGGTATTTTCCTTGGTCAAGAATAATAAAGGCTTCTGTTTAAAGACTTAAGTAAAAAAAAAAACCCAAACAACCAAACAAAACAATCATTTTAAATTCAATTATATCAAACAGTTTTACAAACTTATAAAAAGTCTGTTTTGGGAACAGACATCTAAATATTTAAAGGCTTCAGGAGTTTTTTCTGGTTTTGCAATGGGTTGTATACTGAGCATATAACTGTGACCACAAATATGTTTTTCCTAGTGAAAAACCTATGTAATAATTTTGTGGGAGTTTGATCATGAGCTTTGGACATATAGTAATCTAGTCAAGGCCATTATGGCTTCAATTTAACATGTTTGGATAGGCGTCTTCCCTGGCTGTGTAATGCTGAACAGTGATGTCATTGTCCTCTGTGGTTTTGAGCCACTGTGCCATGAGGGTACCTACCCTTTTTGTGCAGCACAACACGTGTGGTGGCAAGCTCCTGATGAGCTTCTGCTCCCTACTTGTGCAACATCCCATCAGCGCAACAAGTTGTAGCTGATTGCTCTCAACAGGAGAGGGAGGAGAGAGAGAGAAGGAGGGAGGATGTTATTTTGGCATGCAGACAGCTGCATTTTGGTTTTTGCTAGGGGCCTGCATGCTCAAGGCATGGAGAAGCTCCTCTGAAGGGCCACTGAATACCTGAATTAGTCTCTGTTGCCTAACCGCTTTCTGGAGGAGCTGGCTTGCATTTAGACAGTGTGAATACCTCTACTATATACTCATACTTGGTTCAGAGAAATAGCATTTCCCCTGAGCTGTTTCATTTCTTGAAAACAGGACTGTATCAGATTTTCCCCCAACTGCCGAACAGTAGTACTAATGTAGTGTGTTATTTATTCTTTTGACATGTTTTTATTTCATGGAAAATGTCTACGTTATGCTTGAAGCTGGGTATGAGTTGCTGGATCCCTTTCAGAATTCTGTTAAATCTGGAAGTAAATCAGATTACTTTCTTCTACTATAAGCACATTCGGCTTGGCTTTCACATGAGGTGTTGTATGGGTGAATGAGCCCAGAGCACTCCAGCTGGTGCAACAGCTTTATTTATGCGGAGTGATGGCATGAAAGGGTTTTATAAAATGCTTTTAGTGGCTTCAGGAGTGAATCGTACTACTATTTAACCACTAAAATGCTTTAAATTCTTACCCACTTTGCCTGTGTTTTCTAGTGACAAACTGTGGGCTCAGGTGATGACCCAATTAATCAGGAAACTGTGCTGGCTAGAAACACAAGAAATAGGAGTTTTCTTAGGCTGATGCTCTTTATATGTTCCTTGAATTTACCATGTGGCAAAGCTTCGCCAGTCTTTCTGTTCATAATGTGAAATAGGTTTTTTGCCCACACGATGACGTTTTTATATCTGAACTTTAAAATGTTTTAGGTCTTCATAATATGATAACATGTACACTCTCACTTCTACAACACATGTTATCATCAGTAAAGAATTAGCTGGGTTACTTCAGCATATGTTTTATGCACTGTTTACTCTTAATACTTTTTTCTTCAAACCTTTTTTTTTTAATATTGCATTTTGTTACTTTTTTGTTTTACTTTTTCATAGGTTTTAGTGACAGAGTTGGCAGGTTATGCAAAATGGAAGGGGTATCAATAAAATCAAATATGTAAGTATATGATAGAACTAGCTCACACTTTCTTCCTAAGCATAATTGCTTATGCAAGCAGTTTTGTCAATAGTTCGAAAAACATCTCAGAAAACAGGTTGGGAGTTACACAGAAAAGAAGAAATATCTTGTCCCTGGCCTGAGATAAAGCAGGAATTTTGTAGAAAAGGTGTGGCCTGTTCAATCCGGAAAGTAAAGTGTCAGGAAAGTATTTTCAATGGAGAGCATTATGCTGAACTTCATGCAAAGCAAGTGGGCAATATTTAATTAAAATTTTAACTTGTCTAATAACAAATGAAGCATTTGTGTGGAAATATCTCCCTCTGGTCTATTAAGGGATTCATGGCTCCATGAGCTCCCTGTTTTGCTCAGAATGTGCCTTTGGATTTGAAGTGAAAATATAGTTGTTGGGTGAGAGTCACTAATTGAGCAATTGGAGCTAATCATCCCCTTGGTTTAGCAGATGAGACACTGATTTTCTTTCCAGGAATAGCCAGAATTACTTGTTTGTACAGTATCTTCGAGCTGGCTGATTTCAAACCTGAATTAAAAACTTTAAAATTGGCTGTGTTGGTTTGAATATGCCATTGGCATTCCTGATTCAAGTAAGTAATGCTGGTCGTGGTATAAGGGTGCCATGAAGAACAAATAGCGAAGACAACTCTCCAGAGGTTATGAAATGATCACAAGCAGTCCCAAGAGTAACCTGTATGAAGAGGTTTCTGAGGAGTTCCTTTGAGAGAATAAACATGTGAAGTTTTACATACTTAATTGATCACTAACGCACATACAGTGGTTTTGCTTGCTTGCATGAGATACAAGGAAGAAAATAAATATTCCTTGCCTGCAGTAAGTCTCTCATGCAAGGTTGTCCAGAAAACATTACACACAGAGAACTGATATGTTTACTTTTTTAATACCATTGACAGCCATCAAAAGTAATTCTAATGTTGTGGGTTAAAAAAAAAAAGTGTGCATAGACTAGACTGGCTTGATTCACAGAACAATCTGTATCTGTGCATAGGGGATGATTTTTTTCACAGAGGCACTTGCAAAAGCATACATGCTGCACTTGTTGATAGATCTACTGACAGGTGTGTCATTGAGGAAAAAAGATAGCATACATCAGATATGTGCAGGATGGGACTGCTCTTTGCTGACATCTGGCAGAGTTGAAATCTGGGACAGCTACTAGTGCCACAGAATTGCAGACAGTTTTAGGACATGAATACAATGAAGATAAATGAGCTCCAGTTGGAAGCTCAATGGCCCTTAAGGTAAAAGCAGAAATGAATGCAGGCACTCTGAATGCTGTACAGATAGGTTTGCAAGAGGTGTTTTATGTCCTGTACATTTATAAATGTTCATTATTCTGTATTTCAGGCTACATTATTGGTATACTGAATAGTTAGGGTTTTTTTTTTTAAAGCTTTGTATTACTGCCTGTGTCCCTAAATTAGACATTGGTTTCATGTTCTGGCTAGTTTAGTGTTAAAAACTGAGCATATTGTATTGCTCTACAAACCTGAGTACTTAGTCTGTCCATTTGCATAACCATCCTATAGAATGAGTTAAGGGATAAGACAATGTTACTTAGAGGTTTTCAGAGTCTGATCAAGATAGGCAACTTCGTGGGCTCTCTTTATTTCCAATACAGGTGATGAATTTTATTCTTTTATGGGTAATCTCGCGTAGCTGAGGGTATTTCTTATTGCTGCAATTTGTAGGAAGTCTGCAGAATGCTAAAGAATCTGATTCTGAGACTTGCTTTTGCAAGTCTGTCTACTTTTTAGTTGACAGCCGTAGTGTTTTCTTGAGCAGGCAGGTTTTTCAAAGCTGGTTTTCTGTGTCTTTAGGGACAGGGAAAAAATAATCTGTTTTTGGAAATTAAGCCCAGTTAAGGAGGTCCCCCTCCATCTTCTTTCCCACTAATTGTACAGGGGACTAGACATGATCTACTTGCTGATCTTGACCATAGCTCACCTAGAGCCTCCCTACTTCTGATTTGTGAAGCAGCCGTCACTCACAACGTTGACTTTTGTTTTGTTTTGAGCTAGAAAACAGCCCAGTGGTGTGGAAGAACTGGCTTTTTATTGGCTTCCTTCTCTATGTGAATACTGTGGATGAATTGGCCTTTTATAACATTTCTTTCTTTATCTGAATATTGTGGAGGTGAGCACTGAGGGCAGACAGGAGTCTGAACACCAATCCCTAAAGTACCTTCAGTTGCTAGGTGTCCTTTCGAATCTGAGCAGCCAAGCTTAGTTTGCAGGTGGAAGCAGAGAAACAGACATCTGTGTCTGTACTTCTCCTCTTCAAGCTTGTTCTATTTTTCTGTTTAAAACTTTTCACATTTCTTTGCTTCCAGAAAAATGCTGGTCCATTAGCCTAATGAAAAATTTCTGGATTTATGTCAGATTTCTAATTTGGGTTTTTCTTTTTAAGGATCTTTATATAATACCAAAGGTATATGAGGTTCTGTGTGGAATAATGTGAAGCATGAATGTTGTGTTAGAGAGGCAGCTGTTTGTGCGTTTTGGTAATTCCTTAAGAAAGTCAGACTTTAAAGAGAAGCTTTTCCTCTGTATTCTCCCATGAGAAACTGCCAAAGACTCACAAGATTATGGTAACTTCAGAACTTTCAAAAAACACCCCCTTCTCTGCTGTGAAGTTCTCCTTTTTACTGACAGTATTTGTTTTGTATTTGTGAAAGGGTAAATCACCTCTAGGTATTCCCTAGAGCTGTCCCACGTAGTACATAGTGAATCCCACTCAAAAAAGAGTTCTGGTGGTTCTTTGCCTGGAATGGGGCTGAGCCACTAATTCAGTGTAGCCTGACTGAAAAACTGCCACTCACTGCTGCATTATGCTGTGTGCATGAGTCTGCTGTCTCTCCAATCAACTTCCTCCGCTGCTGCTCCTGGTGTGCATGAGCTCTCAGCTGAGCAGGTGCTGGGGATGGCTTCTGAGGGCTATAAAGATGATCAGAGGGCTGGAACACCTCCCATGAAGACAGGCTGAGAGAGTTGGGGTTGTTCAGGCTGGAGAAGAGAAGGCTTCAGGAAGATCTTCTAGCAGCCTTCCTGTACTGAAGGAGTGGGTTACAAGAGAGCTGGAGAGGGACTTTTTTTTACAAGGATGTCGAAGGATAGAGCAAGGGGTGATGGCTTAAAGGAAGGTGAGTTTAGATTAGGTATTTGGAAGAAGTTCTTTCCTGGGAGGATGGTAAGGCACTGCAACAGGTTTCTCAGAGAAGTTGTAGATGACCCATCCCTGGAAGTGTTTAAGAACAGGTTGGATGGGGCTTTGAAAATCTAATGGAAAGTGTCCCTGGCCACGGCAGGGGGGTTGAAACGAGATGGACTTTAAGGTCCATTCCAACCCAAGCCGTTCTGTAATTCTATGCAACTTCAAAATTGTGGGGCTTTATGAAAGAAATTTTAAGTTGGACTTTGATGATACTTGGAGGTCCCTTCCAAGTCAGGATATTTACATGAATAGCTTAAATTTTTTAATCGTCATATTTGCTTTATAGAAGTCTGCCAGGGACTTGCAGAAATTACTGGAATAATGTTTTGCAGTATAAAAACCTGAGCTGTATTGGCCCTCTGTCTGCTACCAATCATTTCAAACTGAATTTGGTTTCAGTCTTTCAGGTTCTTTTTTGCAACGGCTGATTGGGAAAGGGGTTTTTAGCCCATTACCTGGAGGGGGGAAATGCTCCCTCTCTCCTCCTACCATGTGGTCCCAGGAGCCTGAGAAGACACACAGAGACCAGCAGAGGAGCACGCACGAGAGAGAGGTTTATTGTATGGGTAGGGGGATATATAGGATTTGGGGGGTTTACAAAATCACCAATTGGAAGTCTCGGGGGGTCTACAGAACCATCAATAGCAAGAAAGGGTTAGCAACCAATAGGAACGGGTAGATAAAGGCCAATGAGAGGACTTCCCGATACCTTCCCAGGACATTCCTGAATAGAGATAACAGTTGTTTGAGGGGGGTTTTGGGAAGAAGACAGAGTGAGTTAGCAAAAAAGCTACAAAAGGCCATTTTGAAACATATTCACCTAAATAATATTAGCTTCCAATATACTGCAGATCCATTGTAACAGTTTTCCTTTTTTTATACTGTGAATTTTTTTTTTAATATATTGGTTCAAATAAATTCCTCTAATATTTATAGTAATTCTGGTATATGAATGAAAACGAAGTGTCATTGACTATTTACTGCACATTTGACTATTTACTGAACTATTGACTATTTACTGCACATACTGCTGCACATACAGAATTTTCTGTTACTGAAGGTGCACAAGTCTGCTATGTGCTTTTGGTAAGGCTCTGTGTTTATACCTGCTGTGCTGTTGTCCATGGGGAGTAAAAAAGAAATCTGTAGGATAATGTGAAGGATGAGCACAGCATATGAGAAGTGGGCTTGGTTAATAAATTAGCCTCTGCAGTGCGATAGCTGAGTTGTAGAGATGTCCTGCTGTCTCTACTTTAGCGTATTAATGTCTTGTGCAGTGGTGGACTGAGCCTCAGAGAGAAGGGTGGCATCTTCACCTTCACAGTGAGATTTTCCACAGTTGCTGTCTCTGAGCCCTCCATCTGTGACCTGTGCGTATTATCCTGTCATTCCTTATACCTTATTTTATTATGATTCCTTAAACTTACTCCAGTCTGTCAAGTTTTGTGGTTTTCTGCTAGTATGAAAGTGCTTACAATTGAACATGAGTACTTGACAGGAGTGTTAGAAGCAGTATTTGTTGTAGTTCTCTCCACAGCTGAGTCTTTCCTAAAGTTTTACAAGAAGCTGAAAGTTAAAAGCATGTGTGAACACTTTGCCTGAGTTGCACCTTTTTCTCCTTGCTGCTTCATGTTCGTTATCCTTTGGAAGATCTGAATTGAATTTATTCCTTTCTAGCCCTCTGATGCCTTCCTTGTTCGTACTGTTGGCTTATAAGCCATTGAGTCAGTTTGAGTCATCTCATCTGGTGCTATGGGTTATATTGATTATTTTAATATCTTTAAAGTATTCCATTGTTGTAGGAGCTTGGAGACAATGTTTTGCCAGCATCCGAGAGGCCTTGATTGCAGCTTTAGCCCTACATCTGATCTCCTCAGTGACTTTACAGGCCATTCACATCATCCCACTGTGCCTCAGGCTTCGCCACCTCTAAGAGGAGTGTAGTGAGCAGTGTGCTTCCTTTTGCTTCATGCTGTGAAAATATGTTTTAAGTAAAGCAAAAGAAGTGGAAAAGGCCTAGACACATGGTACCATTCTCACCCTATAACAGGCTTCTTCAGGTTTCAAGAACCTCTTGCATCAAATGTCTAATCCTCTTTGTCTGATCTAGAAGAGCTGAGTAGTTAACAGATCAGAGTGGCATCTGACATGAGCTTTGTTTTCATTTCAAATAGTGACTTATTGCTTCTATTTCCCTCAGTATTTTTTAATTTTTGTAACCCTTTTTTCCTGTCCCTCTGTTCTTCCTGCCACCCCCTCCTCTCCCCCACTCCCAAGTGCTGTTTATACTCCTAGCTCCCTTTAATCTAAGTAAGTTTCGTACTTTTTTACATCCTGCTGAAGGAAAATATGTGGAAAGTTTAATTGGCATGAACCTTTCTGATGCTATGAAATGTGGCTGTTTTGGACACGGAGAGCTAAAGTGGCTTTACGCTGAACCACATCGTGGCCTTTGTCAAGCTACTGCATAAGTATGTACAGACCTTAAAATTTTAATCTAAGCATTTAATATCTGTACAAAAGGATTGTTAATGTGTGATTAGGACAAGACAACATCTACTAATCTATCTAATGGCAGTTGTAGCTTTTTTTTTATGCCTCCCCGGTGCTTCAGGTAGAGTTAGCTGAGAACGCTTGAGTCAGCCCAGTGGTTTGCCAAGCAGCTGGCTGGGCTTATCTCTCCCTGGCCTTGGATTTGCCAGCCTGCTGAGAGCCGATTTGATTTGCTAATCTAGCCAAAAACAAACACTGAATTGTTTTACAGAATCACAGAATATGCCGAGTTGGAAGAGACTCACAGGGATCAAGTTTCAACCCTTAGCTCTGCACAGGACCGTCCCCAGTTGCCTGAGAGTATCATCCAAACGCTTCTTAAAGTCTGTTAGGCTTGGTGCTGTGACCACTTCTCTGGGTACGCTGTTTCAGGTCCCAACCACTCTCTCGGTGAAGAACCTTTTTCTGTTATCCAAACTCAACCTCCCATAACACGACTTAAGGCCATTCATTCTCTCTGGTCCTGGCAGTGGTCACAACAGGAGAGATCAATGTCTGCCCTCCTCTTCCCGTCATGAGAAAGTTGTAGACTGCAACGGGGTCTCATGTCTTCTTCTCCAGGCTCAATAGACCAAGTGCCCTCAGCCGCTCCTCATTCAGCTTCCCCTCAAGGCCCTTCACCAATTTTGTTGCCCTCCTTTGGGCACACTCTAAGAGCTTAATGTCTTTCTTATATTGCAGTGTCCAAAACTGCACAATATTCAAGGTGAGTTCCCTGCCTAGTGCAGAGTAGAGTGGGACAATCTCCTCCCTTGATTGGCTGGTGATGCTTTGCCTAACGTGTTCCAGGACCCTGCTGACTCATATTCAACTTCCATGGACCAGGACCCCCAGGAGGTCACT
The DNA here is from genome assembly GCA_035584735.1 of Pseudotriccus pelzelni. Lineage (NCBI taxonomy): Eukaryota > Metazoa > Chordata > Aves > Passeriformes > Tyrannidae > Pseudotriccus > Pseudotriccus pelzelni. The sequence continues at coordinate 75,786,000 of JAWMRA010000001.1, forward strand.
TTCCGTGGCACTGCTTTCCAGCACCTCATTCCCCAGTCTGTACGTACATCCAGGGTTGCCCCATCCCAGGTGCAGAATCCTGCACTTTCCTTGTTGAACTTCATATGGTTGGTGATTGCCCAGTCCTCTCATTTGTCCAGGTCTCTCTGCAGGGCCTCCCTGACTTCAAGAGAGTCAACAGCTCCTCCCACTTTTGTGTCATTTGCCAACTTGCTTAGTATCCCTTCCAGTCCTGCATCCAAGTCAGTGACGAAGATGTTGAAATGCACAGGGCCTAAGATGGAGCCCTGTGGAACCCCACTAGTGACAGGTCACCAGTCTGATGTCACCCATTCACTCTGTGTTCCACCCATGACCAATTGCTCACCCACCACATGATGTGTTTATCCAGCTGTGTCCTGGACATTTTGTCCAGAAGGATCCTATGAGAGACAGTATCGAAAGCTTTACTGAAGTCCAAAAAGATTACATCCACTGGCTTCCCTTGATCAACTAAATGGGTCACCTTGTCATAAAAGCAAATCAGGTTGGATAAGCAGGACTTTCCACTCAGGAAGTCATTCTGGCTGTGAGACCAAGGACTGCATTGTCTTTCAGTGCTTCCCAAAATAATCTTCATAATTTTATAAGGCACTGAAGTGAGACTGACAGGCCTGTAGTTTCCAGGGTCCTCTTTCTTGCCCTTCTTGAAAATTGGGACATTTTGGGTTAGAGAGGTGCATTGGCTCAGTCTAAGGAGGTTGAGGGTTGGTGCACAGCATCAGGCAGGACTGCATAGGTGGGAGCTGGGAAGGAGCAGAAGGGGCCATGTCTCCCCAGTGGGCAGCTCTGGTGTCTCAGATAACTTCTCCCCTCGCACAGGTTAGGATGCAGGTTAGCTTTCTGGAGCAGTCTCTCCATCTTTGCAGGTGCTACACCAGTTCTGAGAAGGGCACTGACATCCAGTGAATCTGCAACAGAAACAACAGTTGGGATTTTGGCCCTGGGTTTCACCAGCTGTCAAAAAGGGCAGCCAGAAACTCTTAATTTTCAGGGTTCAGATGAGTCTTTTTTGTTTGCCATTCTCTTTGCTCCTGTACTGGTTGTCTACCTGCACATATGTTTTGCTTAGAGCCGTGTGTCTTGGAATCTGCTGGCTGCTGGTGTTTCTTCTTCACTAATACCTTCATTCATTGTCTTTCTACTAGAGTGTCTTTGAATTTCTTTATCTTTTGTCCAAACCTGATCCATCTCTTTATCGTGACAGACGTTAAGTATCCTAATCCTGCCAGGTTTGTTCAGGGTTTACTTAATATTCTTCCGTTGCATTCTGTAACCTTAATTCACTGTCTTCTAGATCAAAGTGATTTAGAGAAAGGTATGCAGCTTGACTGATGTGCTGCGTTATTTTAGAGAGGGTAATTTTTAAGGCCTCTTACACAAAGGCATAATAAAAACATTATGCTGGTGTTATAACAGCAGCGTAGTGAGACTAGTGTCATACAGAAAAAAAAACTTAAATAATGTCCCGTGCAGCATGCGGATGTTTAGACATGCTGATTAAAAAATGAAAGGTCTGCTTTTAATTTTCTAAGTAGCAGATGCTTGTGATCAGGGTGGCCAGTAGTTCTTGGATATTTGCTTCCAAAGGGTAATGTGTGTGTATAACTGAATGGTTCAATATATATATATATTCTGTATTACCAACTGTTAATAATAATAAAAAGTCTCTTAGCTATATAAACGAGTAGTTTTGCTTGTACCTTTCCTCCACTTTTTTGGCTCCTAAATTTGAGTACTTTCTCCGTGTTTCACTAAGTTTATTGGCCTGAATCTGTGTGTCGGCCACTAGATCATCTAGTCAGAAGAGCATTTATAGAAAGATTCAATGTTTGTAATATTTTCTTGCATTGATTGTTTAATGGTATCACTTGAACTGACTGGATTGATTCCTATGTTTACGATTCAGTGGAAAGAACAGGTTTCTTCTTCATCATCCACTTTAAATGTCAGTACATAGCCAAACACTTCTGTAGTAACACAGCAGTTGTAGAGGTCCTTTCTGCCCTGTCAGTGTGTTCTGAGCTTTAGAAGAGCTCTTAAAACAGCTTTTGAATTAATATAAACGTGAATCAGAATCTTTGTATGTAGTGGCACTTCCAGACTGGAAGTTACCATGCCTGTGTTACCTTTTAAAATGTTCCTGTGTACTCCACACACAGGAAAATCAGATTTATTTGTAAGGGGGCCTGGAGACTTTCTCTGTAGAGCTTGGAATTCTGGAATTTTGGAGTTCTTTAATTTCTGCCTCCAACTGCGGCGTTATTGTTGGCACTGTTTGTCTTATAAAAAGACTTAATTTAATTAATTTTAAATAATGAGATAAATTTAATTTATTCTTTTTACATTTTTAGATTATGATGCCAGTTGAGGAAAAATTTGCCTCTCCAATAGTGTCTGGCATGGACTTGGGTAGTTTTCACTGGTGTCTCTCCAACCTTGGTGGGTAGGCTAGTGCCAAATCATTGCAAAAGCTTGCCTTTGTTTTTTTTCTTCTCTTCCACTTCTGCCTATTAAGGTGATATTTAGAAGTGTGGGATCTCTAATTTTTAACTCCCTTCCTTTTCAGCTGAGATTTCTCCTAATGGGAGTACTGTTTTAAAATTTGTTACTCTTTGGTATTTGCTCTGTAAAAAATCTGTGGGAACAGATTAGTTGGGACATGGAAGAGTAATGTCCAGTAAATAGTTTATCTTGTCAAAGACATGGTGTTTTTATTCTATCCTTGTGGAGGGATCTGGTATCTTACTACCTGTCATTGTTCTTTATACTGTGGAGCTGGTGATGCATTCACTAATTCATAGGTTGTTTTGTGCTTCCTGTTTTCCCCATATATGCTTCTCAATAACTGTAACCTCAGAGTTAAAGCCAGGCACTGTTTGGTAGTACTCTTTTTGTGCCTCTGTTCAGCTGGAAAGTTGTATTTCCATTCTTTGTGTGCTACATGTTTTGGTCATTGATCACCATATAAGAGTCATGCAGAATGAAAATGCATTTACCAAGACAGATAAGTGGACAGTAGCAGTGGATTTCATCAGAAACCCAGCTAGAGTGTCAAAAAGGGGGTAGGAAAAGCAAAATAAAATTCTAGTGTGATGTGTAACATTTAACAAGTACAACTATGGGACTTGAATAAAAAAAGAAGGTTTCAAGTTGTGTCAGGTAATGAAAAATCACACAGGATCTCTGTTGTAGCTTTGTCTCTTTTTAGGATAGATAATTATTTAGCTGAAATGCACTGCCTAATGTGTTGCAACAGCTGGGTGGAAACAAAAGTAGCAAGCCAGTTCCTTTCCATGGATATAGAGCAGATATCCACATTCAGTGAGAGGTGCAGGTGAGCTGGTGCAGGTGTAGCCATTCCCTAGAATGGTAAGGAAGGTGTATTGCTTGATGTTCCCTTCACACTTCCAGGATTCTGTAGAATATCAGATTTCCTATGCTTTTCCTAATCAGTGTTATACCTTTTGTTTTTTTGCTGGCCTTCCCAGTAGTGCATCCTCGCAGTCCTTGGCTCATCAGTGGGATCGGGCCAGGCTCTGGGTCTAAAGCAGCTCTGGTCCCCAAAGGAAACAAAATATTTGGGTTGTGTAATTGTTGTCATCTTGTACCCCTTTCCTTGGGAGCCCCTGGTGGCCTAGTGGTTGGATTGCGGCACCTTCACAGCGGAGGCCAAGGGTTCTATTCCCAGCCAGGGATACTCCCCGGGCAGGTGGAGCTCGTTAGCCCTGTA
>JAWMRA010000001.1:75789871-75864277 GCA_035584735.1 Pseudotriccus pelzelni
CCCCGGCAGATGAACCTTAGGATTAAAGGGTGGGCTCAGTTCCACGCACACTGTGTCTCACCTAAAAAATCCAATGCCCAGGCTGGAAGGTGTAAAGACCTTCCCCAGATCTTCATTCGCGAAGACTGGCCATTATTTGTACCCCTTTCCTGCTTCACAGGCTCTTAAGCAAGGTGGCAGCTGCAAAGGGCCAGAGATGCTGGAAATAAAAAATACTGCTGTACCCAAGAGAGAATGATGGTCAGACAGTGGGGAGTTGTCCCACCTGTTCTGCTTACCTTCTCTGGCTGCCCTGGCTGTGGCTTATAAGAGCCTGATTCATAAATACATAAAAATTTACATAATTAATTGAAATCTGGGCTCTGCCATGCTCTGTTTCCAATGTGGTTGTGTTTACTTTTCCAGGAGAAAAGGAATAATTTCCCACTGTGCATTACTGTAACCTGTCTATTGGCCCTAACCACAGCAGGTGATTAGCCTGTGTATTTTGAAAAGTAAAAAATTTGCCTGATTTTTTTAGTTTTCATATGAGGCATTAAGAAAAAATCATGATGGCTCTTACTTTGTGTTAATGATCATATGGTTTGACAGCTGTAAGTATATATACCATAATGCTTATGTGCAAAACATCTTATTTGCAAGTGATATAGTCTTCTTTCTTCTTATTCTTTTATCAGGTATAAGAAACGTGTTTCCCTAAACATGGGTGAAACAGAGCAGAGACCAACAGCAGGATCCCGCTTAGGAGCTCAGGAAAATGCTGGGATAAGTACTTTGGAGCATGGACAGAAACCACCTATGACACCTCCAGGAAAACTTGTCTCCATTAAAATTCAGATGCTGGATGACACACAAGAAACTTTTGACATTCCGGTAAGGATGTGGAGGTTGGGGTGGCTAAAGATTATTCAGGCATTTCTAAAAATGCATGTTCTCAAACCGGTTCTCTTTTTATTTCAACTGTTATTCTTTGGCTAATTAATTCATGTTGTGGAAAAATGGATACTGTATCAGCGTTAAATAGATGATGGTGCAATAGAATAACGTTAAACAGGGAAGTGAACTGTAAATTACCGTTATTATTTTGTTTCTGTTTGAACAGCTTCAGAAGAGGTGAAAGTCCTTGGTAGTTTTTTTTTCCTTCAAATATTACATTCGTGGTTTCCTCTACTTTCTAAACAGTTGTTCTATTTCCTTGCTGCTGTTTTGCTCTTCATCAGGTAAACCATAGATCTATACAGATATTTTTTCTTTTCTTCTGGCAAGTCCTTAAGATAGTAACTTGAAATCATCAAAGTTTTTAGTAATTTCTGTCACTCTTATATGCACTGGGTGCTCTCACACACATTTAGTGCAAGGAAAGAAGAAAAGCAGTCTCATTTAAAGTTTCTCGCTGTACCTCATTGAAATTAATCCAGGCTTGTTCTTGCCAAGGACACAGAGTTACTACTGCTTTTGTGTGTGTTTGTGATCAGAAGAATCAATTTGAATTAGTTTTGATACCAAGACTGATTCTGTTTCACTACATCTGTTAGTAACCACTAATGATTTTAGCATTCTGTTCTTATGCAATTAACATGGAAAGGTGGTTAATTGTTTATGCAATTAACATGTAAGGTAGTTGTACACATGGTTGTACACATGTAAGGTGTTGTTGCTGTTATGAAAGTGTGGACTGGAATGTATATTTTTCAAAGTCTTCAGGGTTCAGTGAATAGGAAAACGGAAACCTGAGTTCAAATTTCATCCTTTGTTATTTGCATTTTCTGTAGCTATTGTAATTTCCACGCCTTCATTGGCTCAGTTTTCCCTTCTGTAAAATGTGGGATCCCCAGCGAAATACAGAGATCTCATACGTATAAGATCTGGAAAAGTGCTATCCCTATATTAGAGATAAATTAGGAAAACTACAATTAGAAAATGTTTTAACCTGTTTGTAAGGTTTTGTTTGGGGTTTTTTTTGTATGTGTATATGCACGTGAGTTTTTGGTCTGCTCTCTGTTGCTGTTAGTGATCCAACCACAACTGCGTGTTCAGTCTCGGATTTTATTTTGGTTGAAAGTAAGTTCTCTGGACAGGCAGGTTATGTGTGAACCAAACTGCCATCCAGTGAAATGGTCATGTATGTAGAAACTTGTTATGCTTTTGTGCCCTTCAGATTGCCTATCAAATATTCATAGCAAACAGTAAAATCAGCAGCATTTAGGTAATCATTACTGTTAATGCTAATAAAAGTTTTGGTGCTTTTTTATGTGGTACAAATATTCTTATTATGACAGAGACAACTGTTATTTCCAGTTCCTCCCCCCAATCCCCCGACGCACAGGTGGTACTTCACCATACTTTGAAAATTGAAAATGATGTGCAGACATTTAGCAGGAACCATTTTGGTATCAGGTCTCTTTCAATAAATTGCCTAGAAGAAAATATAAAGTAATATGTGGATGCTGGGCACTTATGTAGTGCCAGCTTGCCTCCTGGGAGTTTAAGAAAACAGTATTTTTTTTGTTCTTTAATATTAGAAGACATCAACATTTCATTTGGTTTTAAATCTCAGCAACACCTGAAAGACCTGTGGATTTAAACAACTGTCTGTTCGGATCACTTCAGTATGATTATTTTCAGAGGCTTCTATTTCAGCACTATCACTACTCAAGGAAAGCCCTGTTGGTTTGAAAGTCATATCTTGTGGTGAAATTTGCAGGATACCCAGATTGTAAAATCTATTACAGCAGATTCCTAAGCCCTTTTGTCTTTAAGCTATGCAAATGGAGGAATGCATGTAGTTTTCAGTTAATTTTTAATCCCATCTCACAAAACTGAGTAAGTTTTAATACATTTGTTTATTCATGTTGGAAAACCCATTTTTAAGCTTAATGTTTTTAGCCAGATTGGTGTAGTATACACAGAAAAGGAAAGTGGTACCATTTCAACAGAATATTTCAGGAGCAGCGAGTGTGGCTGTGGGCAGAGGATGTTAAACATACATGCCTAAGCACATCTGTGGGCTTGCTTTTCAGTGGTGAATTGAGGACTTTGCGTGGTTGAAGGTCTGAACTACACTTTCAAAACTTGAGCTGCTAAAATTATGAAAATAACTTTCCAAATATGATACAAGTATAAACTGAGAAGGATTCGTGTTTCAGGAGTTTTACTGCAAAACCTTTCTCTGCTAGCCAGTGAGCCAAACTTTGGGTGCTTTTATTGCTGCTTGTAATATGTCTTGTAGGATGGAATGAAGTTGAATTGATGCCAGTTTATTATTTGCCCACAAAGTCTGCATAAAATAGAAACATACTGGTGAATAGAAACAAACTTGAGTTTAAGGGAAGTAGTGAAGTAGATGGGACTGTCCATCTGTCTAGTCCTCCTTCTGTGCTACTTGGTGCTACTCTTGTTATACCTTTACCATCGCCACCCCATTAACTGTAAGACCTTATCTGCGTGGTATTTGATTGTGTTTGTTATTGTTTTGTTTGAGTGTTGTCATGGTTTGGGTGTTTTATTGTGTGGTAGTTTATTTTTTCTTGTTTCTTGCATTTTGGTTTTTTTTTTAATTTTTATTGTCTTTCAAGAGACAAGATTCAATATCCTTGCACTTGAGCAGTCTCTTTTCTCACATTGTATGCAGATGACTTACTATTTTTAGTGCAAAATCCTTCAGATTCCGGTGTCTGTTCTGTGTATAGCAAAACAGGAGGAAAACATAATCTACTTCCACCAAACCCTAGTGCTGCTGCCCTTTGTGCTATTTAAAAGTGAAGTAACTGTAGTATCATTTGAGTTCCTAAAGGAAAATGAATTCTTTTTGGCTTAGTGCTTCAATGCCATATAATCATACCATGTTGGACTTATTGTATTAGCTCCTCACAAACAAAAAAAACCCAAACAAAAAAGAGAAGAGAGATCCATATGCCTTCATTTGGGCCCATAAATGATACTTTTTTGCTAGGAAAAGCCCGACAAAGTATATGGAGAGAATTTGTATGGGAGGCTTCAAAAACAGAAGCCATAGTGGAAGGAAGAGCTTTCTCAACGATCTTTGCAAATGCAGTATTGTAAAAGGAAGAGTGTGTAGGAAAAAATCTTTTATGCTGCATGTTGTTAACAAAAAATATTTCATTGCAGAATTTACCAACATTCCTATATTCCAAAAAGCTAATGAAAACTTGAATAGATAATCCTGCATCTTTTATATACATCCAGTTAACTGGTTGTGTACAGATGTTTGGAGGGGGAAAGGGAAAGGTAGGCAATGCCTTTTTCAAAAAAAAAAATAAAAAATTACATGACTTCCACTTTGTATTTCCTGCCTTTAACATAAGAGGAAAGTATAAAATTTATCAGTTATCTCTTTGAGCACATTTTTGTCTCTTCAGTTATCAGAAAATCATCATCATGGCTAGGCTTCGCGAACGAAGATTTGGGAAGGGCACTACCCACGCTTGCTACAAGCGCGCTGGTGGCTAAAAAGGCCAATGCGAGACAGACAAGTCCGGTCGCAAAAGGCACAGCAGAAAGACTCCCCAGGTGATATCGACAAAACGCGATTCTTTCTGCGCTGTCTCTTCTCCTCGAGAGTGATTATGTAGAATATCCTTTCCCCTTTTAAGTTATGCAGCATTTTATAACTGATTTTCTGTACCTTTAGTTTGAGTCTGTCATGAAGTCTCAGACAAGAGCTGGCTTCAGCTGCAGTTGTAGGTGATTAGTGCCTGAAAACCAGGACATGAGTTGAGAGTTCGTGATCACTCTGCACTTGCAGCTGTGTGTCATGATGTTAGCTTTGTGGAGGGGGTTGCATGCAAGTGTGGAATAGATTTCTGCCTCTTGCTTTTTGTTTCCGATTTCCACTTTGTCTGTATTTACTGAAAAATTAGTTAGATATGCTAACTGAAGACTGCAGAGGTCCAAAATACAGCAGTCTCAGCTGGTGCTTGGCTGAGTTATGACTATGTGATAGAATGAGCAAATAAGACAACAGCTTTAGCTAAAATGACTAAAGTGAAGGAGGAAGATTATTTTTCCAATATCTGTACACATAGTGATAATCATATATAGATAGATCTATATCACTATGTGTAGACATATTGGAAATATATGTGATACATATCATATACAGAAATATAGATAGCATTTTGAAAAGATGACACTTCTACCTCAAGACTTTTGAAACTCAACACTGCTAGACAGAGGTGGTGTATTATACAATAGAGAGTGGAGGTGTTCAGTTCTGTACTGCTTGATTTTGGTCTTCTTTTGTTTCTACTAGTCTCATTCAAGTTAGCTGGAAGAGGATGGGATTGATTCCATAAAGCCGTAGCAAAACCTATGGATTTTCAAATGTTTGTTTTAATATGATCTTCCCTGTAGATTCAAAACAGTTGAAGTAAAATGAAATACAGTTTTTAAGGAGCAATAAAAACAGCTGATGGTTGTATCTGCTGCAGGTCCTTCTGCGAAAGAACACCCGTTCATGTTTAGTGTCTATGCCATTTATATGTTATTTACTTTTATAGTTTTTTCAGGGCCAGAAATAATCTGTTTTAAAACTACTTCTAAGTGTGAAGAGTCAGCGTTGTTCCTTCCTAGGTAATGCTGAAGACATGACTGATTCTTTTGTTAGACTGCTGGGATGATCTGGTGACTCAGACCAGGTTTAACCCTGACTAATATGATGCTTGTCACTGATCATATCCTACTCTCTGGGTGAATGAAGCTGATGTGATTGGAATGATACTACTGATGCTAAATAAAGAGTCAGAGCTGTTTCTTTCCTCTTACCACCAAAAGTGAGATCAAAGTATGTCACAGGAGGTAAGGATTCTTCTTTTGGTTAGGATCTGATTTCTTTAATTAAAACCAAACCAAAGTCCTCTTTATTGTGTCTGGAAGAAAATAGTTGCTTCCTTCTTGTGGCTGTCTTTTGGAAAGACCAAAACATACTTGCCTGTCAGATTACTGAAGTTTATTAAACATCTGGTTTTTGTATTGTGTCAACTTCCTTTCCCTCTGAATGTATTCAAGCTTTTTGAAATATGCAGGGTTGGAAACTGTCATTTGCTTTGGGGGATTAACACCAGCTTTCCTAAGCAATAGGAGTCTCTTAATAGAAAGCAGGGTAAAGGTGTAATCTTTAGTAAACATCATCTGTAAACATTTCATTTCAATCTGCTTTTCTCTCAGAAGAGAAAGGCTTCATCATCTTTAGGTTACTTTAGAGTAAAGAGAATAAAGACCAAATGGTCTTGGTCTACAACTATCTATCTTCCACTGGAGTTTGGATGTAGTCCTTGGCAGGGAATTTCTGTCCCTCAAGTTCAAAATTTTTCAGAGAGAAGGACTTCGTAATCCTGCCAGGGATTTGTTTCTTAAGGCTGATGTTCTGGGTGGTTGTTTTTTTTTTTTTTTTACTTATTTGTATGGTTTCTTTTTTGTTTGTTTGGCTGGTTTTGTTTGTTCATGCAGCCATATAATGGTGGCTTATATTCTCTTTGCAGGGAAAATGCCTGCAAAGTGTATTCCCCACCAACTCCAGGACAGTTTAAGTGTGCCAGGAAACGCTTAATATTAGAAAGTCACAATACTTAATAACAAAGATTGCATGTGCTTTATTATAAATTTCCATAAGCGCTGTGTTACTTTATTAAATTCAAAATTCAAGACAAAATTTTATAAGTGTTTAAATTATTTTCTATAACATTTATGGGCTATGATAATTGCTTTGTCCTAGATATTTACCCCACTCCTCAATAAGCAATTACAACCAGCAAATAAAACAATTTAATAAAAAGAGCATGAGACAGTAAGGCAATACAGAAACCTGAAACAGTGTTTTGTGCTTTCTCAGCCAGCTTCAGTTCAATATGAATTGCATTCTTTTTCCGGCTTAGGAAGTGAACAGCAGGTCAAATGTCAGTTATTCATCAGTCTGAGACTTTCTTTTCTTTCTGTGCCTGAAATTATTTGGCCATTGCTCTCAGACTATTTCCAGTGAATATGAAGCATTTAAATATCCACTAATTGTCACACCAACTTTTCTGGATCTTCTGAATTTACAAGAGAAGCATTTTTTCCCTATAACTCTGAAACACATCACTTGCATTTTTCTCAGCAGAAGATTACAGCTGAAGTAGATACCTAGCAAACAGTGATATTTGTTGACTTTGTTGAAAGAGTATTTTAATGTTTTGTGTTAATAATTTGTGTGCTTTTCAAAACAAGAGAGAGAATAATCCACAAGCAAACTTCTGTAACCTGAGGTAGTAGACTGTTTAAACTGTTGTTTTCTTTGTTAACATTCTGTATCATCCATAGCTGGGTGAAAGCATGGTACACTGAACATGCTGTTCATCATGGCTGTCTCAAAGGTATATTCCAGGATAAGATGAATTGCTCTCTGGAGGTGCTTCTATATTCCTACAAGTTGCTATTCTCTGTCCCAGGTTTAACATAAAATCACAGAATCATTTAAGTCAGAAAAGGCCTTTAAGATCATTGAGTCCAATCATATTTATGTAACATTTAACTATATAGCAGTATCATGCAGCTGAAAAAAACATCAAAGGAAAAATGCTGTGATACCTTAGTTACAGATCCAGTATAGATGTGGATGACCCATACTTGAAACAGATCAGCTAGGTATAAAGATAAGGAACGTCCTCACCATCTCCATCCATTCAAATGGTTATCATCACCTATAAAGCCAAGATTCAGCAGCCAGACAGGGTTAGATGCGTGACTAATGATGGGAGAGGAAATTTCTTATTTCTGGCAGTTCCTGATACAGGAATGCTCCTTTCCCCAAGTCCCTCCTCATATCATTTACCTTTGGGAGGAATGTAAAAGTTGCAAAATAAAGTGCACTGTGGAGGCAGAGAGCATCGCTGCTGTGCAGCAGTGGTGCACATGCATGGCATGATTTACTTAAGCACATTCTTTGTTAGCACAAGGTGGTCAAGCTCAAATTACTTTCCTTAAGCTCTTCATGCAATACAGTTGTCTGTGCTTCTGGACATGTGTTCTGGAGAGGCATAATAAATGAATGAGGTAAACTTCCATGAGAAAATAGCTGCCTCGCTACACCTCCTGAGTTAAAAAAGCGTGTTTTGTCCACAGCTAAAGAAATGCAGCATAAGTGTGACGCTTTGCCAAGAGCACGGTCTCGTGTTAGAGTCCAGGCATTTCAAAGAACACCTGGTTTATAGTTCTGCACTGAGCAAAAGATCAGAAAACTTGGGCTCATATGTAACTTGGACTGGTATGTGATTGTCACACAGCCATTCAGAGCACTGGATTTCAGTAATTGAAATGTCAAGTAAAAGCGTATCTGCCTGTAACTTGTTCTCTTACCTGTTTGAGGGATGAAGGAATCTTTATTGTTTGCTTTCCACCATTACTTTGAACAGAATTGAAAGCTATCTGTACAAACAAAGGCTTATGCAGCACAGGATAAAAGAATCTCAAAATGTTATAAATTGTCCACTTGTTTCCCTTTCAGTTCATTCTCACTTGATCACGATCATCTATTAACAATTTTTGCTTGGTGATAACGCAACCTGTTGAAATGCTCCTCTCCAGGGTTCAGTTGCCTACTACGGATTTTTGCTCTGCATCAAACCTTGCTTTGCCTTTAGCTTGGGATGTTAATATTTTTGCACTGGGATTCATCTCTGTATGTTTGTCAGGGGTGCTTTTTCCTTCCTCAGACCTGAAGTCTGCCCCAGACCCTCTTTTCCTCCCTGCTTCTACAGGAATGCCTGGTAGTTCAGCTGTCAGAGGCACAGCTTTAGCAGCTGTTGGGGGAAGCAGTCCCACCACTCTGCTGCACTGACAAGGATGTGTGTCTGACTCTGTGCTAAAGCAGCCCACTGGGGCAATCCTGCCTAAAAAGCTTTGCTTTTCACCAGTTTAGCTACAACTGTGGGCTTCCTATAGATGCTGATGGGGTGCAACAGATGGGAGGGCCATGTTAGCAGTAGTTCAGATTTGGGTAAAGCTACTGAATAAGTACACAGCTGCAGAGATGGGAAAGAGAATGAATGTTAGGAACTCCTCCAACCCTTAAAATGCTTAAGAGTTTGACTGTATCAGTTGATATTTTAGCACTTCTTTGGTGTTCTCATTTGGTACGTCCAGTTCCTTCCTTGCTTGGCACTAGAACACGTCACTTTACATTGCTTGTCCTCCTTGTCCTCTCTACCTCTCCACAGCTCCTTTGCCAACTGCTGGTTCAATTCCTTGCCATTGGTATTCTCCAAACAAACAGGAGACAGCAGCGTGGAAATACACAGGAGTCCTAGGTGTACCTCCCAGGTCTTCAGCCAGCTTCATTCCGGAGATGATATCCTTCCTCAGTGCAGTATCAGGGCTTTGTATTACAAGCCATGTGTTGTGCTGCATAGGGGAGAAAGTGCTCATCGCTTCAAGGGCTGAATCTGCACTGCAGAACTAGGGATGCTTTCTGTAATAGCAGAGTCAAATTCTCATTCGTTAAAGTGAAATTTGTCTAGCTTAAAATAAACTAAACCCTCTATAACTAGAATGCAGTGATTAAAGCAGCATGTCTTATCTTGTTACTGTCTAAAGGGGCTCCACCAGTTGCCAGATTTAAAAGCCTTCAGAAAGACTTATTTATAGGCTGCTTACCTGTAAACTTGTCTCCACTGCTCCAATGAGCTACCATGATAAAGCTGTGATTACAATATGCACGCACAATTAAATGTTGTCTTTTGCATGCCAATGCATAAATCACATAAAGTGCATGGCTGAAAATGTCTGCCAAAGCTTTTGTGCATATTTGAATAAGGCTACTGTGTTAAAATCATCCTGGGATAAATATGTCAATTTCTGAATAAAAAGTGATGCATGAGGTACACATCAACCAGCAGATAACTCAGCAAATACAAACAGCAATTGCAGAAGTAGATTAAAATATTTCCTTTTCTTATCCACATCCCCAAAATGGAGGCTTTGACTGATAGAAATTGCACAAACATAACGCTGCCAGACTAGAAATAGCAAATGGTGAGTTATGACTTAGTGCCAATTTGCTTTTTGATGGCCTGTTGGCGGGTAAAAATATTTATGCAGAACACAGCAGCAGGGGGTTTTTCTCCTCATTTTTTTAACTTTTATCTTCCTACCTGGTTTTCTGGTTGAACTTGGAGTCATTCCTTCTTTTTTTCTTCAGTTTGCCTTGCTTTTATAATTCTGGTCTTATTCTTGTGCCGTAATGTCTTCATATGGGTCTTACTGAAATTAAAACTATATCCATTTGGTAGGTAGTAGACAGTATTTGTGTGTAGCTGTTGCTTGGTATTCAGAGGCTAGTTCTTCATGCTTAAAGAGGGGGACCTTTAGCTCTTAAATGACTCTTCACATTTCATGGTCTCTTTCCCTGGTACAGATGCTCAGTTTTCTTCCCATCTGTCATATCATCCCCATCTAACATCTCGGTTTTGTCCTTTCTTAGAAAACATTCATCTTTGTATCCTCTGTATGGATGGCTCCTTGTAAAGCTCTCTTTCTGGTCTTTTCCAAGAGCACATTTGGCCAGAGCAGCAGGTACTGGATCTCGAGTGACCGTAAGTCAGGGGAGCACCTTGCCTTTCTGATTACCGGCAGTGATAAGCAGGATCCTCAGCCGCTTTGCATTGTATTTGGTTGACTGGAGTTGCTAGAAATAAGCTGGGTTACATCATACAATGATGTGATCCAGGAGCCTCCTCCAACAGCGGTGCGTATAAAAATGAATCCCTGATAACACAGTTTTGGTGAACAGACTTGAAATAAAGGGGATTTTGGAGAATTAAGGTAATACATGTGAACTAATGTAAAAGAGAATGCTCCATCAAACCTTATATAAAAAGATATTTTACAGCAATTATAAAAGGATCTCACCGAGTAGTTTTTAGTGTTGGATTCACACAGACTAGCACTGCAACCAAAAGTATATGTAGCCCAGTGTGTTCTGCTCTTAGATGTTCCAGAGTAATTCAGGAACACCTCTGCAGTCAGGGACAAACACTGGCAGCTGGCAAAAGAAAACGCTTTCCATGACAGCACTTGTATACTCACTTATAGTGTGATATAGCATGGAAGAGCCTCTGGAAGTAGTCTGGTCCAGCTCTTGGTTTAAGGCAAGGCCAGCAGTGAGCAGATTGCCCACAGTCCTTGCAGTTAAGAAACACTTAACTGTAAGGGGAGTAACGTGTTGTAGGATTTCTTGTCATTGAGAGCCTTAGTGGAAGATCTGTCACTCTAGGCTGGTAACTGACAGCTCTGAAGTAGAAACCTTCTGATTTCCGTGTGGCAAATGAGGATTTGCAGCCATATCTGTGGGTTTATAGAAGGAACAAGGCAGTAGTCATTTCATAAACTGGAGACATGTCATAAGTTTACTTACATTCTAGAGTTCGTCAAACACTTCAGGTTTTCTTTGTAGTTTTTTACTTCGTGTCAAAGTATGGGTATGTGTGCTTTGAAAGTCTATGGATGATTATAAAAGTAAAATTAAAGTGGAAAGCAAATGCTTCACGTGGCTGATTGTGTCACAACATGCTAAACTCCATGACTTTGGCAATCTCAGGAAGAGCAAGGTAGAAATAGCAAGCTGTGGGAAAGCAGGCTTTGTGAAGAGAAGAGACTTTATAACTGCGTCTGCTTCAAAAAGTCAGCAAGTCCCTCTGAAAATCTCACGAAAACCTGGATTTACACCAGCTGTGGAAGAGCTAAGTTTTCAGACTTTTTTTTTTTCTTTCAAACCATTAATTGCTGTTGTTAGAGAAGTAGACTAAAGAGCAGGTAATCTTTTTTAGTTTCACTTACATATGCTGACTCTAGCCAGTGCCATTGCTTTTTGTATCTGTTCCATGAAATAAGTAACTTTAAACAGATACCTGTGCCTTTCTCTGGAAAGGTCACCTCTCTGCAGAGTCTTTGTGTTGCTTATGTTTCATTACAGGGAAGGTTGCATACACACAACTTAGCCAGGAGAATTGACAAAAGGTTACTGAGGAAACAGTTCAGCATTTTCTTGGGCTGAGGGAACAAGTCTATGAGGGTTCAATTAACATTGCTACTTGTTACACTGAAATTATTTCCTGTACGGGTATAGCTGTGAAGTAAATTCCTTATGTGTTTTGGATTTGGTGTGTGGTTTTTTTTGCTTTGAGATTCTTCTGTTTAGGATGCCATGGGGGAAGAAAAAAACCAGAACTCAAGTGCTCAACCTCTGTGGTAATATTTTACTGAGAGTTAAACTGAAAGTTAACTCCTTCAGCATTCTCAGAATTAATTAATTCCTGTTAAATAATTACTTGAAGATGAAACTTGTCCACCTGACAATAAAGTATCATGAAAAGATGAAATAACTAAAATAATAAACATAAACTAGTATTTTTGAATCTATTGATAACTTAGGTGTTAACATTTAAATTTTCTATTTCAAATTAGCAAGATGTTTTAACAGGAGATGCTCATTTAACAGGAGAAGCCTGGATAATATGACTAGGAAGTATGATTATTCCTGACTATAACTTGTGCTCCTCTCATGCAGACATCTCAGTACCACTCACATTTGTCTTTTGTAGCTGTCAGACCCTCACATTGATATTTCCCAGGTGGACAAGGGTTACCAGTGACTACTGTTTTCATCTGAGGACGTTCAAAGGTCCCAAAAGGCTGGTGCAAAGTTCTTTGAAAAGGTCACGCATGTGGGAGGCAATATCATGTCAATGAACTTGCTTTTTGTCGAAATGCTCCTTGGATTCCTGGGTGCTTGGTCTGAAAACCGCTCCACTGGGATGTGAAGTGCTTGGGTATGTATATACCTCGTACCTCAGCATCAGAAGTTATTTTTAGTTCTCCGTCATCTGTCACAACTGTACACAGTTCTGGCCCTGACAAGCACTGAAGCAACAAGTGAAGCCCTCTCTGTTAAGGGAATGCCTTTGCCTTCACTTTCAGGCTTCAGTCCCCCAGTGGTTTTCTTTTGCATTCCTACACTGGTGTCTAAGAGGACCAGAGAGTGAGCTGGAACCCTAGCCCGTGATTTTCCCCGCTCCTTAGTTGTTAGTTGGGTTTCTGGCTGTGTTTTCAGGCGTTCCAAGGAGAGCTGTCTGAGATAATGCTAGCTTTGAGTGAGGACTGGTCCTGACCTGTGAGTCAGTACATGCATTTCTGGTCTTTGGGGTTGGGGTTGCTCCCTCATTCTCTTTTTTTTACAACTCTGAGGATACAACTGTATAACTATATACAATTATGAGGGTAGCCTTGGCATACAGCTCAATCAGTGGAAATGTCTTCTAGCATGTCAGATAGTAAGCTGGCTTTGTTTTCTTCTTATGTTGTTTCTGTTTACCGTACCTTATCTGACAAAATAATTTCATGGAAACATAAATGCCCCACTGCATTAAGACTGGCTTTACATTTTGTCTTCCAGCCTGGTACATGAGCTTGTTTCTCTTCCTTCCTCATTATTCAAAGCCCCTTTTGAATCTGCTGACACCTCTCACCTGCACAATCTTCTGTGGCAGAAAGTTCTAGCTATTTGCTGCTTCTTTTACTTCCTCTAAGTTGATGAATGGAGCACTAATCTCTGCTCTGCATGGTTTGAGCTATTCTATTTAAACTGACTCAGAGAAATGGGCTAATTATTATTATTATTATTATTATTATTATTATTATTTATTATTATTAGCGATGATTGTGTTTTAGTGAAAAGTAATCTCTGGTGATAGACTGACTAGCAGGGGGTTAGGTAAAGGGCAAATCTGCTTTAATGGCAGATGAAGTGCTGTCGAGAGAGTAATGGAGAAAGTGTAGGATAGGTGGGAAAAAGGGGCCTCTGAAGATGCAGTTATATAAGAAAGCTCACTCAGAGAAGGGGAAAAGCATTGTTCTGGACTTATATACTCTGTAACTTACCTGAAATATTTTTTTTTCTGTCTGTACTTAAAACATCTGTGTTCTGTTGCTTTCATGTCTCAAACATCACAGCATGACACAGTCACATAAACGAAGAGCGCTAGAAATTAACAGAGACTGCACAGTGCAGTCTGTCAGAATTGGAAGCAGAAGCACTCACTTGCTCCTCTGTTTAATTGCCTCCTATCAGATGTTTACACATATCAGAAAATTAATCATGTAGCTCTTAAAAAATTACTGCAATTTGCAAGTCTGTTACATTAATATGATTAATTTGAACTAAAAGCTTGTACATAAGATACTGCATATAAAGACATGGAGTTGTATGTGCAGCTGTGACGTAACAGCCTCTTCCTTTCTCTCTGTGTTTTGTAGTGGCGGAAAAGGACCAATCTGTTAATTCTGTTTTTGGTATTAACAATGTTGATGTCAGGAGCATTGTCTTTAAAATAATATATTGAATCTAAATTACAGTGGTCTAAAATATATTTGAGTGAAGCAAATACTTTCAATAAAAATACCCAAAATAACTCAGTCAGTAGAGATATCCCCAAACAAGGAACACTTGACTTCTAAAATGAAACCTAAGTGGTAAACTTCATAGTAACATGGTAGCAATCAGCTTATGCCAGTTCCATATTTTGAATGTTGCAAAAAAGCTACAGTAGTTTGAAAAGAAAATCAGACTTCTGAAAATGCAAGTGATAAAGAAAAGTGTGGTTTGTGTTGGTTTTGATTTTGGAACCTGTTTGTCTGAGAGACACTTTGGAGTTCTTAGGCTGTAGAAGGGCTGGGGTATTTCAATTCCCTCCAGGAACTTCCTGCCCCAGCTGCTTGAATGAGTTAATCTACTTGGCTTCACATCTGCTCATTGCCTCTCTCTGCTGTGCCCATCTTCAGACTGGAGCAGGAACCCTGTGGCTCTCTTGGCCCCTTTTACCTGGTCCAGGGCTCAACTTCTCATTTCCTAGGTTCCCACCCCTATTTCAGCCTGTTGCTAGCTGCCCTGGAAGAACTGCCATAGGATGCTGAGTATTGCTTGGTGTGTGGGTGCTGGCCCTTGGTGAGAAGAGGGAAGAGGTTGCAGTCTGGTGCTTGTAGGACAGGCTATCTTTAGAAGGGCAGGGGAGTGAGGCAAGACTAGTTGGAGCAAGTTTTCCAGCATCTGTCTGAAATGGCCAATAAGGTAAATTCAAATTACCGGAAAGGTAAGCTTCCTGCTGCCGTGGCAACAACATTTCCAGAATGGACTGCACTCACTTAGAAAATAAGGTAAGAATTGGCAAGGCTAGTCCTATTTATTCTTCTGCTCTTTCATTTTCAGTTTCTCAGTGATGCAGTGTTTAAGATAGAGACATTGAAGGGGAATATGCATGTTCAAAACAAAATTGGAAATGTTTGGTTTTCTTGCATTCTTTTCAAGAGAGTGGAAACGTTTTCATCCTTGGTACAAGAAAGCTTTTATTGAGCCAAGCCTGGGCTAAGTATGATGAAAACACAATAAAACTTGTAAGTAGCTTGAAGGTTTTTCAAGTTCACGTGAACTTTTGTCTGGTAAGCCTCCTCCTGGAGAGAAAATGTTTGCCTTGAGGGTTAAAATGAATTAGGTGACTTTTGATTATCCAAAGAATGAAGGCTGTGTTCATAGCCTCATTCCTGTTTCTTTGCATATGGTTCTTTCATCCATTCAGTCTGTGCTAGTCAAGGAGGAGGACTGTTTGAAGAAGGCACTATAGAGCACTCTGTCTCTCATCCAGCAACAGCTGAATACTTTATGGAAGTATATTAAGTCCTTGACAGGAGAAGGTAGCCAGCTGGCTGCTGCAGCAGGATTTTCTTGTTCTCCCTCACAACTGAAAGGAGGAGTTGGCAGAACGCCTGTCGAGCTTGCTGGGGAAGAGGGAAGGCACAGACTCCTGCAGTATTTTAACTAGGTGGGCTGTTAACCAAAAAATAAGAGAAGAAAGCACACATTTCAAGTCTGCCCAGGTCACTAACTGGAAAGCGGTAAAGGGCTGACTTCAATATGAGTAATTACCACCTAAGAGCCTCCATAGTTTGAGACAGCTTAAGAATCTGCTTGCTTAAAAGTTGCAAAAAAGTAAAGTTACAATATTTGTTGTTTTTGAAACAGCACGCAGAGTGGTGATGGTTCATTGGTTAGAATAGTGCTGTGACCGTTCTACAGGAGTGTGGAGATAATTTGACTGTACTTTCTTGTCCTAATAAGTACAGTTCAGGTCAAGATGTCTGCATGGGTTACCAAAAAAGCTAATTGAAAAGGAAGGAATTCGCATTGTATTTGGCAAGTTCAGAAGACAGAGAGCACAAGAACAGGCTCACCATTTCATTATGCCAAGTTTTGTAACAACACAAGATACTATCCAGTCTGTTTCCAAAAAGAAAGCAGGTGAAAACAGCCTTAAGGCATAACCAATTAGCACAAAAATAGATATGTATTTTAGGTGTGGATGACCAAATATGCTGAGGTACTAGTATTTGAAACAAAACAAGCCTCAGGTCATTAATTTGTAACCCGTTCTTCCTTATATTCTTCCCTTAATGACCTCTCCCAGGAAATGTTCTGTGGATGCTCCATTGACTGGTAAGTCAAGCTTCTCCTTTAAGCACCGAAACTGGTGGTCCAGGAGATGTTTTTAGTAATGTAATGAAGGAATCCTGATCTCTTATATAGACTTGAAGGACAAATCAGGTCTGGGTTCTGTGTTGGTAGATGCTCTTCAGTGACCTCCACTGTATTTTGGAACAGACCTTCTCTCAGCTTTTCCATGATTACTGAAGAAAAAGACAATAGCAACAATAATTACTGAGGCCCATATGGATTTTTTTGTGATGCAGTTTTGTGTACTCAAGAGGTATTTGAAACAAACAAGTCATAGAGCTTCAACCATTACAAACAGGCATTGAGACAATATAGTTCTTTGAATTCATAGTTTTACTAACCTTTCAAGTCCAAGATTCAGGTCACCATTTATGAAGATAACAAATTATTCACATGGCCCGGACTGACCTTTCAAAAATCAGGAAATATTGCTCTGAATTGCTTTCCGCTGATTTACTTTTGATTGATCTCATGGGTAGAGCTGGGAAAAACACTTGAATGCTGGTACCAGTTTACTCTCCCTTCCCAGACTGGCAAAATTAAAGTAAGCTCCGATTCCTTTGTTCACAGTGAATCACAGGTGTTAATTAAAAACCCCACACACTCTTTTGACCCCTAAATGTACTGGTTACAGCTCCAGTTTAAGATTACAGGTTATTACAGTAGGTGCTAGCTTTAGTGCCATCTTATTGTCCACTTCACTAAATTAAAGGTTATCTGGCACCGTTTGATGCAAATAACCAATCTGCCTCAAACACAGCAGAGCCATAGAGAGGTGGATGAACTGTATTGTACATTCATCTGAAGTCTGCTTTTCCTTAGCTTTCATTAGTAGCAATTACAGTTACACTGGATGTAATTTAAAAGATGGAAATACTTTATATATAAATGTAGCTGTATGATGTAAATGTAACTGCATACTGAATGTAACTTCGACTCGATCTCAACCATACTTTAGTCATAGTTTAGTCTTTGCTTGCAGCTTTATTTTGCAGCTTGCAGACTCGCTTCAGCTATTAGTACAGCGCCATGGACAAATGTTGAGAGGAGGGTTGGGAATTTATTGTGCTTTTTCAGTTGTTCACAGAAGAGGGAATGGATACAGCTCAGGTTTCTCTTAGCAAGTTGAAGGAATTTCAGTCGTTGTTTTTAGACTCTTGACTACTTGAGGCTTCAAAGCCGTATATGTGTGAAAGAGGAAAAGAGGGAAGGAGGAATACATAACAGTGCTAACCTTATGTTACCATAAACAGAAGGGTTGAAATCCCAGCTGTAAGAAAACATCATCAGTAGCTGAGGGGCTAAAACACGCATTCACTGCTCTCAGAAACAGGTAATGCATCATAAAGAACTCGGTGTCCTGTTCAGTAGGAGACTGATTGTTTATTCAATTTTTAAAAAATGTGTAGCTATTTTTCAGTTTTCCTTTCAAGAAGACTAGGATATTTTTAGATATAAAATTTGATCGGCAGTTTGTTACTGAGTGGTCTGTATGTCACCCACAATAAGGAGAACGCTTTAAAGAATTTGTTAGACAATGAAAAATTGTATTTAAGGAGAGAGGTTAACTTTTAAAAAAATGACCTCTAGTTTCATTTAGAAGAAGAAAGTAGGAAGCTTTAGTTGCTTATTTTTACTTCTGGTCCAATTGTTGAGACACCTTAAATGTCTCTGTCTCCTGTTTTTTCACTCTGTGTGTTGTCCGACTTCTAATGTCCCCAGCTGAAAAAGGAAATTAATCCCAGTTCCATCTGTTCTTTTGTACAGAGGCACTTTCTCACAACAGGACAGCTACTTGAAGTGGAGTGGGAATGTCCTGCCAGTTTGTCTCAAACTCTTGCTAACCACACAGGAAAAGTTCAAAAGCAGAGAGAAAAATCTTGGCCTTAGTCTATTTTGTCCCCTCTGCATGGGGGCAGAGGAATTCACAGAGCTGAAGAAGCAGTCATTACTGGAGCTAAAGCTGTTTATTGTTTTTCAGAGGGAGGTAGACTTCTGCAACACATCCAACTCTGTGTGTTGCATTAAAAGTATACAGTTAATAGGCAAAATAAACAGGACAATTATTAAAATGTGTCATTTCTCTCCTACAGTTAGGTAATGTGTTTCAAACTCTGAATCACTGAGCATAGAATGGTTTGAGTTGGAAGGGACCTTAAAGATAGTTCCAACCCCCCTGCCATGGGCAGGGTCACCTTCCACTAGACCAAGTTGCTCCGAGCGCTGTTCAACCTGGCCTCAAACACTCCCAGGGATGGGACATCCACACCTTCTCTGGGCAATCTGTTCCTGTGTGTCACCAACCTCACAATAAAGAGGTTCTTTCTAAGAACTGTGAAAAAGAAGTGTGTTTTTTTGGGATGACGCATAGTGCAGTAATCACAAAATAGCTGATTTCTCTAATATGATAAATTATGATTATTTTAGCAGAGTTCCTTGTCAAAGATTAAGCATTTACATTCATTTCTAATAGTTAAAAGATATCTGGAAGCACTAGCATAATCCCCTGGGATGAGGCTTCATAAGCTGCAAAACCATCTGATAAATAGGTACTTAGGCTTGGTTAGGACTTTGTCCCCTAGAGCCATACTAAGCTTGGGTTTATCTCATGTGCCATTTGTTTGGGATGCTTTTATTCAATAAACTGTCTCTGATTAATCATAACATTTACTCAGACCCACTCTGCTTAATATGCCTTTATCTTTTTTTTTCCCTCAGCTAGCAAGGACATAGCACTATGTAGCAATGTACATGCCCCTTCACTGCAGAAATCCTTTTCCAAGAATCCAAAGTAGCTCAGGTCCAAAATTTTTGTTGCAAACATTCCAAATTAGGGTTTTGGTAAGTCAGAAATGTTCATTGATTATTTTTGTCACATTAACCTTGACCTACTAAATCAGGCAGTAGTTGCTGTTTTGAATGCAAGCAGAACCATAGCTGGCATCAGCAGCTTTTGTGCTGTTCTACATTCTCTGTCTGTAGCCAGATTCTTCTGTTTCACTTTGATACCTGCTGGCAATTACATACCTAAAGCGTTGATTGGCATACACATTGTGACAGCAAAAAAAACCCTTATGAAATGAGGATCATACTTGAATGCCTTACAAGGGAAGGGAACCCCAAATGCAAAGCCAAGACAAATTATCTGTATAACTTGATATTATGAGCAGCTGTTGGCAGCTTCGGTCAAGAAAGGTATTCAAAGCTAAGTGTTTATAAGGCATCCATTATCCCTCTACCTGAATAATTTACTGTAAAAAATATTAAGTGTAAGTGTAATTCTTATGAGATATCTGTAGAAGAGGGTAATATAAAATACTCAAACTGATTCTTTTCTTTTTAAAAATGGCCGAAAATGTTTATGTTCTAAACACTGAAGTATATACTTCTTTTTTTAATTAAAGGGACAGTCAAGTTTGTCCCCCGCCTATTTTTTTGCAACTGGGCAAAAATCTGAATCTTCCGTTTTTAAAGCACCTCTCCCTTGAAATATCCCACTGATCAAGCTTCATATGAGACAATGTTTGTTTCATTTTTAAGTGAGAGGAAAATGTAGCAAGAACTAGGAATCTTCAGCTTTATCATTCTTGTTCCAGTGACTGCCAAACCCTTGGTTTCCCACCACAGTTCTGGTTTTTTAATATCCATCCGTTACAATTTCATGAATTCTCACTGCTGGCAGTGACACACATGTTTTCATTTACTGCATTATGGGTATTCTCTAGACAACCAGTCTGTTGAAAAGAAATTAATTCCAGCAGTGAACTAAGATACTGAATTCTCAGCAGTTTATGAATTCATGTTTTTACATTGAGACTATTTATATCTGGATTGAATTAATTTGAATATGTAACCAGGTGGTTGTGGTTATGTCTTTTATTATCCATTGGATTTGAAAAGCCAGCAGAATGCAACTGCAGGATGGGAAAACTCACTAATTGCAATTGGTAAATATAGCACTGTAGGATTGAAAACTTGGCTTGTATTTTTCTCATTTATGCCCATGACTTCAGGCATGATTAGCATGAAGGAGTACAATTTATGGTAACTAGAATATCCTACGTAAGGCATACTATGTACAATTTTTAGACATGATTAATTTTAAAATTTTAGCAAAGATGAAAATCTAATAACTTGTTTCTATTTTATCCTCTGGTCTCCAACAGCGAAAAGTGGCAAAATATCCAGGCAACATCTTAGACAATCTCTTTTGGAGGAGAGTGGGGACTTTATAGATAACTTGCAAAGCCTGTTACTAAGCTGCAAATTCATACTCAGCAGGGTTGTGCTTTTTATGTCTGTCTTCTCCAATGAATATTCAAAATTGTTGGCTCAAGGAAGAAATGGGCTTAGTCCTGAACTGTGTTTTACATGGAACAAAGAAAGTGAAAACTTTAGGTTGTTAGATATTAAGCACTTTACCGCATCAATTTTTTTTTTGACTCGGTTGTTCCTTGTAAGAGGGAACTTGAATAACATGTAAATTCTGTCTGTAATTATCACCTCTACTCTATTTCAGTAAGATTGAAGATGAAAGGGAAATGAAAAATTGAAAGGATTTTTATCTCGGTACTTAATTTGGGTTTGTGCAGTTTGAGAGAATTTTGTAGCGAAAACTAGAGAAAGTGACAAACTTGGAAGATTGTAAAGGCAAGTAAAATTTTCTCTGGCAAATTTTTTAGAATTACATAAAGCCCCAGTTAGGCGTGTCCCCATGATGTTAGTCTTGACTGTAATACTGGGTCATTGTTGTTGTAACTAAGCAGCAGAGAGTAGATAGTAGTGACTGCTGAAACCTTTGCCTCTCTCTGTCCCAGGAAATACTTGGTTTGGAGGTTGTCTTTGGTAGGACATGGGTGATACGATTCCAAAGACTGAGCAGTTTTTGATCTTTGCACAAGAAGGGATTTAGGGTGATAGATACCTTGGGCTTTTTTTTCCTTCTCAGAGATGGTGCTGAAACTAACTTCCCTCTCTAAGATTTGTACTGTAAATTCACTGTTTATGATGTACTGCTTTTAATAGCTGTTTCTAAACACAGCCTGCTTTTTCAAGATGACAACGTGTCTGGAATCAAAAGTTTCTGAAGTGTTAGTAAATAATTGCATAGTTTGTTTGCAGAGAAGTATGCAGGC
This sequence comes from Pseudotriccus pelzelni, assembly GCA_035584735.1. NCBI lineage: Eukaryota > Metazoa > Chordata > Aves > Passeriformes > Tyrannidae > Pseudotriccus > Pseudotriccus pelzelni. The sequence continues at coordinate 75,811,559 of JAWMRA010000001.1, forward strand.
AGTGAATTTGAATACATGCAGATAGCTCAGCATTTTTAATAATAAGAGTATGAAGAGCTAGAGGAATGGAAAATATCTATTTTAGACAGTGTTCTGTTGGTTTCTTTTTTCACTATATTGATTTTACAAATTCTTTTTATCTAGTGACTAATATATGCATGAGGAATATTTTTGTAATCCCTTGTGTCTGAGGGGCAAAATTTCTATTGAAATGTGTTTCCCAGATCAATCTCAGTCAGAATATTCTCTTCTATCTTGAGTCAATATACCAAGAAGAGGAAAGCTCATGCAGTTTCATTTTGTATGTGGTAAAGAAAACAGAAGCTATATGGTTGTTTTGATGTCAAAACACTATGATGACCTTTTTCTTTTTATTTGCTTTCTTTTTTCTCAGCAAATAACAATAAATACAGAAAGTACTTTGGAAGAAATTTTTTATTAAGAATAGCCAGTATTTCTTTAGTAAATACCTCTCTGTGTACATTGTGGCAATGGAGAGAAAAATATCTGACAGAGAAATAATTTGTGTTGAGGTTTAATTTATTTGTGCTTCAGGGAGCACCTGAACTCCAGTGACTCACACTTGTTCTGTAGGTGGGCCTCCCAGAGTTTTCTCTCCACGAAGAGCAGCTCCCTGCCCTGGCTGAGGCTTAGTTCCCCTTGGTGGGAAGCACAGGTACTTTAAGGTAGCTGCCAGAATACAGCCACTCCTTCCATGGAAAATGTGAAGTCAAGGGTCACAAGGCTTGGTTGGCATCCCTCAGGCCTCCGTGATGTAATGCAGACACTGAACAGCAGCCCTGAAAACTGTGAGATGCAGAAGAGCATAGAGCAAGGTTCTTTGTGTTTTCCTGGCATCGCTGGGAGGGAAGGCCGTAAAGCTATATTAGTTACGGTACATTCAATGAGACCAGAGCTGAGGGATAGAGAAAGGTCAGAAACCTGATTTGGGAATGGAAGTTGGGCTGTTGCAGCAAGTTGTCTGTCCATGAGCTTTAGTCCTGTTCCCCAGGAGCTCAGCAGTATTGAATGGCAGGTGGGCTCCTGGTGTGCCCCAATGGTTCAGAGGCATGGTTACAAGTAAGGAGCTCCTTACCTGTGTCTGGTCCTTCCTGCTCCCTGCCCACAACAAGGCTGAAGCTTCACTCCTGGCCAAAAGGTGAACAGCAAGTTGTGTGAAGTTATACACTGCCTTAAGTGGTTCTGCAAGCATCACCTTTTCCTGCTATCGTGTTTAATGCAGTGCCTTCTCAGAGAGTATACGTAAAAGTTCTCTGTAGTTCCAGAGGTCCTCTTTGGTTCTTCTGGTCTCTGCAGGAATGCCGCTAGATTCTTATCTTCCCCTTTTATGCATGAGAATACGTATGCCGGGCTACTGCCTAGAGCAGCACTGCCTAGAAGTGCAGTACAATATGGGACATATATAGAGCGAATTGGGGTTATTTAGAGCAGTTTTGGTTTTCTCCCAACTTACGGAATACGTACTGAGGGTGAGGCAGGGGAAAACTCCAACAGTAGGTTGTTAGACTTCAAATGTAGATAAAATTCTGTAAGTATAAAACGGGAATACAGGTATTCTCTAATAATATCTGTAAAATTGGTACCTGTGAAAGCTTCTGTATTTTAATAGTTTTCCAACTAATCCATATACCTGGGGAAGGGAAAACAGGCTGGGATAAAATGTGTGTTTATGAAACTGAGAAATGACCCTAGGCAGCTCTGTGTAAAAGGCATTTATTGCTTGCACACCAAGGCTAAGTGGACTATTCTTATTAACTGAGTCTAATTTTGTTCCTAATCAGGAAACCAAATATCAAGGCATAAAGGGTTTCTCTGATTTATTTTTTTTTCCAGTGGCTATTACATCACATTTCATTTCAATGTACCTATCTGGGAAACAACACATGAATGGAGCAGTTCTGAATCCGTGCACTGTTGTTGGAGTCAGTATTTTTTACTGCTACCACTGTGTTTTAGAAGAGCTTCTAAATTCTGAAAAATGTTTAGCAGATGTATCATCTAGGTGAAAAAAAAAACATTCAATGTAGCATTAAAAAAACACTCCACCCTTTCCAGTACACCACTGTGTTGTGTTTCTCTCCCAAAGTTAAAATCTCACTCTGCTAATGCTATCAGCAATGTCGCTCTTCTTTTTTTTCTTTCAAATCAATCAAAACAAGCACCCTTTAAGAAGAAAAATCAATTTAGCCTATTAATTAGCTGAACTCAGTACAGTGCCTGAAGGCCAGAATGTCATTTCCCATAAGATTTACTTTCAAAATACAAACAAAATTGGAGCACTCGCAGTCTGTCATCAGAAAGGGCTCTTAATAATTCAAAATACAGCACTAATCTTTATTCTCCGTGATGCAAACCTATCTAAATATTCTGATTAGATGTTGTTGTATTTGTTCTGGTTTTCTTTGTGCCACATGTTACATATAGGAAGTTCAGTCGGTCAATATGGTCACTGTCTGGGCAAGAACATTGCTACAGCAAGCTACCAGAAGGCTGTACCTGATAAACAGATTATTTTCCCATGGTATAAGACTCTTTATTTTCTCATGCCTCTAAAAAGGAGATTATAAAATTTAGATTACCAGCTCATAAATAAAGGAAAACAAAATGAAAAAAGTTATTAAAGTGGTTATGTTGCAATTGTTTCTGTGTATTTATAGTTAACCAGGGTTCCTGTCTGTCAAAGCTGCATGCAGAAAATAGTTCTGCTTAGTGAAAATCTGCTTTACCGTTGTATCTTTTTTTTGACTGTAGTAATGTGTATTGCAATGAACATTCAGAGTGATTTGTCTTCCAAACCCAGTAGCTGGTACGTGTAGTCTGGCGTGAATGGTTATGAGGAATAGAGATAGTAAATTCACCTCAGAGTCAAAGCTCTCTGCAGAAAATCCCTGCCAACACTCAGTATCTTTTAGTCCATGAAGCAGAAAGAATTCAATTACTGTTCAGAAAGACAATATAGAGGTTTGTATGTCCCTGGTTTCACCACGAGCAGAACTCAAAGCTTACGTGGTTCTTACACAGAGGCATGCCAACCTTTCAGCGAGCTGTCAGTACTGAACACTGTATCGGTAATGGCAGCAACTCAATAATATGTTGGATTTCTTGTTTACTGAGCCTGCCAACTAAATGCTATAGGAAAGGAAACTTTTACATACTCAACTCCAAGTAAACTGCAACGGCAAGCATATAGCCCCTGCTTTTTGGGTATTCTTATAACTGCTCACCAACTAGCAGCTTCTAAAACTTTTATAAGAGCTGAACTATTCTAACACAAGTCATATAATGGGATTGGCAAAGCTGAAAGGTCCTATTCAAACAGCAAAAAAGCAAACAGAGAAAGGCCCAATGAAAAAAAAACTGATAAAAATGACCCATCAAGTCACTTTACCTTTCTTCTTACTTTGTTATGAAGTTTAAGCCATGTTTATTACTTCACCTCTAACGATTAACTTAGAATAACTATGAACAGCCAAGCTTGGTTAAGGACTGTATGACTAAAGTAATAAACTCTTACTGAGGATACAGCATTTCCCTTGTCATACTGTTGAAAGGATTTAGTTCTGTCACTTGCCCTGATTTGTATTTGTATTGTACAGTATGTTTTTCCAGAGGTTCTCCTGGCTTGAAGTGCTTAAAATGAGAAAGAAACAAAAAGAAAGAAAACCTCAAGAACTGTTTATCTGTTCATTGTGTTTTAACTGCTTGAGGAAATTTCCTTTAAGGAAATGCATCTGAATATCATTTAAGCAAAGACCACGTTATGCACCTAATCTGGCCAGGCATTTGCTAGAGGGGTTCTCCGTAGCCACTCACAGAGCAGCTGGTGAGATTGGAACTGAAGAACCATTACAACTATTCAAATATTAAAATCTCATGCAGCAGGAAACAAGAAAGAAAAATGGAAATCACAGTACTTACAGAAAGTGAAGCTCGTTGTTGCTTTTTCAACTTCTAAGTTTAAAAAAAGGCATTTGCAGAAATATTCCTAAGTTTGCCAAAACTCAAATTTAAACATCCAGCTGGAAAGACTTTAAGAACCGTGTTGGTAGTTCTTATGTTCCTAAAAGACTTTCTTTTTCAAGCCTTTAAACTTTCCCTGAACTTCCTGGAAATGGATATACGACAGAAATTCAACTTGCAATACATACAGAATGTTCACATGAAGATTCTCCACCTTTTCAAGTGCCTTCCCCACCTTGTTAAGGGTCCTAAAAGTGATGGCATCCTTCTGCTTCTTGCCAGTGAAAGGAGTTGCTACTGGGCTTTTCCTCCCATATGGTGGATAAGAAGTAGTTCAGGTTACTGCTACCAAATACTGAATTGTGCCTACTTTGGAAGTGATTGGCATGGGAAAGCTATCCTGGTTACCCAGGAACGGTTTACACTGGTATCTGTTAGACAAGTAGATTGCAGTCCTGTTACATTCCAACAGGGTTGGGTATTTTTTCTTCAGTCCCTTGCTGTGTGGTGTAAGCTAAGATAAACTTTTACATAGAAAAAGAATGCCTCTGTAGATTGATCTATGGTGGTGTAAATGAGAAATTTGTTCCACCAACTTACTGAAGTTTCATTCTGTTTTCACACAATGAGACCATTTTAATTCTCTTGTTACTGTGCTGGATTTTTAAATATGCACAGTGTTTCTTGTTAAGAGTGTTTGCCTGACTCTGAATTTTTCTCTGAACTTTTTCAGCAAAAATAGTAAATGAAGTTGGAGAAATTCAGTGAAGTTATGAGGTCCATGCATCATCATGATCATGTCCTTGTTCATCTTCTTAGTTCTTAACAAATGTAACGTAAATACAGAGGTTTCACTGAATTTTAAACTAACACATTTAATCTATTTATTCTGGTGGCTTTTGGGGTTTTGTTTGGTTTTTTCCCAGTTGCTCTGAGATACCGGTTCTGGATTGTGAGCTAGAGAGAAAAGCTTTGCTGTGCCCGTTAATGTTTTGAGGTTGTGGGTTTTTTGGTGTTTTTTGTTTGTTTTTCTTTGGTTTTGTGTTTCAGCACTTTAAATTTTTGAATAGAGGGCTCTAATTTTGGATAAGGGAGACTAGGGAAAATACAGGCCTGATGCTGAATGGGAATGGAGACATTATCACAATAGACATAGAGAAGACTGAACTACTCAATGACAACTTCTTTTCAGTCTTCACTGGTGTAAGACATTTGGGAAGTCCATGAGGTCCCATAACACTAGCGAAAAAAAACCTGTGGTAAGGAAGATTTACCCTCACCGGGAAAGGATCAAGTTAGAGAACCTTTAAACAAGCTAGACATACAGATATCCATGTGACCTGATGGGATACACACATAGGTGTTGAAGGAGCTGGCCAGTATTTTTGCAAGCCTACTCTTGAAAGGTTACAGTGATCACAGGAGGTTCCTGAGAACTGGAAGAAGATAGATGTCTCTCCTGTCTTTGAGGAGAGTAAGAAGAAAGATCTAGAGTATACAAAACCTTAAAATTGGGTCTAACTTTGAAGTTGGCCTTGCTTTGAAGGGATGGGAAGGAGGCTGATCCAGATGGTCATCAGAGCTTTTATCCAACCTATAGTATTTTGCAATTTTCTGATTGTAGCACAAACATTATAAACAGTACTCCTTTTCCCCAGAGTAGCCCTGGGGCAAAATACAGGCAATGGTCTTTCATGTTTGTTTGCTGTAACACAAACTAAATCAAACCAGATGTTTCTGGGCTGACAGTTTAATAAAGATTTTCCCACGTGTTGAATGTATTTAGACTAAAAATGTAGAGTTTACTCCAGCGTCATCTTCAATGTTATACAGTTTCTTTACTGTTTTCTGTTGCTTAGGCTGTGCGAAATGCTGTTCCAAGTCACTTTTTCCTTTCTCACACTTTTCTTTCCTCTGTAAATTGTTCTCTTTCAAAGAACTCAGCATTATGGTTCTCCAGGCCACAATCAGTGGAGTTATTATTGTAATTCCCATTTAGCAGGTACAAAGGCTGAAGGTATTGCAAACCAGGCTCTCCTTAATTTTTGTTGTGACTTAGCTGCAATGGGGGAGAATAGCAGAATTATAAAATTTCTTCTTCACCACTTTTTCCCCCTCGGTGAAGTCGGGTAGATCCTGCTTTTTCCATCTAACATGTGAAAATTAACTACAGACAATAATTTGACATTAAGTTGACTTGAGTCTGAAAAAGATAAGAAAAATCATATTTACTTTCAGGGAAGCCAGTTTTTAATATTAAATAGAATTCTTTTCGGTCCCTTCTACCATTATTGTTCTCTGAATCCATGAAGTTTAGGCAGAAATACTAGATTTTCACTTGTGTGCAGTTCTCACTCTTGGTTATCAAGATATTGGAGTAGAATGGAAGATTGCAAAGAAAAATTTTGGGAAACACTGCATTTGTTGAGTTAGAACCAAACCTGAACTGTTTATTTTAATCCATAATGCTCTAGGTCTAACAGACTTCTGGCCCATCGAGAACAGGATACCTACTAATACCTTGAATTTATGTTGGTCAATCTGTAGTTTGAATGTAAATTATTAACACAGAAAGAAGTATCTAAACTCCTAATTTCCTACTGATCATGGTAGAAAGTTAGGATTTTTTGTTTCTCTGGACTTAGACCAATATGCTTATTAATTGAAGTCTGGATATTTTCTGTACCCCCTGTGACAAACTAATGATCTGTGGAATGAACAGGAGACATGCTAAACATCCCTGCTCAGTCATGGCATTTATTGCATCCTGCATTCATCTGCACTGATGTCACCCCACATTGAACCTGTTCTCGTTATGGACTCTGTAAGTAAATTAATATCCTTCTGTTGCTACATATAAATATTGTTTTAATTCTGACCCTTTGAGACACCATTTCTTAAGAGATAGTATTTAAGAGCCAACACATTTTAACATTCCAGTTGGTATTTATGTTAATTTGAGTTCAGTTTGTTCCCTCCATTTTTGAGATCAGCTATTTTTAGCCTGGTTTCCTGAGGAACTGAAGTTTATAGGATGGCTGTATGTATCCATCTGCTTTCCACTGAGCTTTTTGAAGCCAGTGATCAACTATCCTGATTTGGTGGGGAGAGTGAGGTCTCAATGGTGTTAATCTCTGGCATATTTCATTAACAGCCTTGATTTGTCAGAGGAGAGGCACACAAATGACTACCTCATCTAAGGGAAAAGGTGTGAGATAAGCTCACTAATGGTGGTGTGTGTGGGTTGGTGGGAACACAGCTGAGCCAAAACTCAATGCTGCTTCTCATTCACAGGGTAGTGAGAGAACATGAGTGACAGCTGATGTTGCTGTGGCTGGGGGGGAACTGGAAGTATTTAGGTTGTGAAACATGGACTGTGGGGGGATGCATGGAGATTACGGACAAGGACCCCGTGTTCCTGTGGTGAAGAGAATGTATGAATACATAGCAAGAAGTCTGTAGGGCAGCGGTTTTATTAGTCTGAAAACCACTTGCCTTTAACAAGGGAAGCCATTGTAATGACACTACTCATATTCCTGGAAGCCTGTAAAAACATATAGCTTGTTCTTTGTGTTTGGGGAGGCTTCTTGCATGTGGCACACAGGCTTATGCATGGAGAATTTACACCTACAAAGGAAATGTTCTCGAAGTCCTTTAGAAATAAGTTGGACTTTGTTTCTCTTTAGCCCCTATATAAATGAAGTTAGGATTTATTTCTCTTTGGGAAGAAGACACCATACCTACTGATGATTTTTTGGAAAAAGTTTTCTAGCACATGTTCTGACAGTAGAGTTTGCTGCCAGAAGATAGTTCTCTGGTTTCAGTGACTCAGCTTAAAATACTTATGTACTAAAATAAAGCAGAGATTTTGGTTTTTTTCAGGTGTTTTACCTTCTTTTCTTGAGAAGCTCAGCATCCAGACAATCAGTAGTCATAGTACTTATTAAAGGAAGAACATTTTCTCTGTATGGAAAGACAAGTTCTGTGTGTTCCCTCAAAGGGAGTGTTAGCTCTAAGAATCATCATGTGGCCTCTGCAATTGTGTTCATCATAAAATATAGGACCTGAATTTTGTTGAAATACCTGTCAGCTGTGATACTCTGTTTCATAAGCTGTGTTACCAGCAAAATCTGTTCAGCTTGAAATCTCCAAAAGACTTTCTTGGGCTTTGCATGATCTTTTTACTTGTATAAATACTTATAAACAAAAACCAGACACAGGTCTACAATGTTACACTGCATTTGTCTGTCTCTTTCTCCATAAAGCATGTATGCATTTATCTGTCTGGTTACAGATAAACTCATAGCAGAGCTTCCACAACAGGTAGTCACATTGTGTTTCAATCTGATCTAGTAAGTTCTGGTTTACTTTACAGAAATCGTTTCTCAAAGAACAGAAAGCATAGACTTTTGTTATAACAAACTAGCAAAGCAAGACAAATCTGTGCTTCTGTTTCTCTTCTTTAAAGCTGATTACCTCTTCAATTTCCAGAATCCAAATCAAAAGCCCTGCTTATAAGCCTTAAGTCGGCTGGTGTATCCATTCAGCAAGAAGTTGTGATGGATAATTTGTAACAGAAACGTAGAGATCACACAGTAGTCAGCTGGAATGCGGAAAATGAGGTCATGTTTTTGACCTACAGTCGATTCTGCATTGCCCTGTTGTATCACTGAAATGCATTAGTAAAAGTCAGTTCATGTATAGTTTCAAGCATTTGCAGTTTTTAGAAATTTTTTTTTCCCCTTCTTTTTACTGCTTATTGCTGCAGTTACATTTGGGTTATTTATCCTAACTGACATTTTTGTGTACCTCATGTACAAACACAGATTCTATAAAATATTGACAGAACAATCTGCACAGTAAAGATCTGTCATGAGCCTGTGTTATGGAAAAGCTTCTCATTTTTGATAATGACAGTATATTAGGAGCTATGGTTTTCATGCGCCAGTTCCTAGAGTTGATATCTATTCTGTTGTGCCAGCAAAGCTGTTTTGTCAGTGAAGATTAGTATTTAATCCAGCCCAATAATAATGCCCCTTCTCTTTTTCTTCTCCTTCCTTCTCCTTCTTCCCTGTCCTTCTACTTCTGCTTTTTCCTTTGTCAGGCTGTTGTTTTACCTGAACCAGTTCCCTGAATCGCTTTGCCAGCCAGAGAATTTTTCTCACGTATGTGAAGTTGATGAGGCTAATCTGCAAAGCTGAAACTTGAGAATCAGAGAGAAACAGGCTCCAAGAGCCTGGGAGGTGTAGGTTTGACCGCCTGTTCTCTCTGTGCTGAGTGTGTTCTGCCATTGCGGAGTCCAACTCGTTGAGTGACCTGTTGCTGGAGGATAGCTCTTCTTGAAGTCTCTCCTCTTTGTTTCCTTGCTGCTTTCTCCAGGAGAACATCTAACTGTCCATCAGCTGGGCCTGGAGGTTTTTACAGACTTTCCTGGGAGAGCAGCAAGAACTGAAAGAAGAGAGGTGAAGGGTGAAGCCAGAAGAGCTGTGGGAGGCACTGCCCTGACCCAGAAGAGCATTTGCAGCTGCCTACTCTGGAACTGTCTGGCTGTTTTTCTTGAGGAAAGGAAGGGAGGCAAAGGTGCTGAACAGCATAGCTTGGAGTGGGATTATGCATGGGGTGTTAGGGGTGTTACAGGGTCAAGCAGTTGTCCTGGAGTTGCTGTTTTGGACAGAGCAGTACTTCTGCATCCATGTGCTGTGGTTCCCCTGTTCTGCTATAATCAGTAGGCTGGCAGCGCCCAGTGGGATGAAGGGTAGGTGGTTGTACGGTGAGAGAAGAGGCAGAGATCCTTGTTGCCTGTGTGGATGAAAAGTTCAGCTGTGGAACAGAGTAAGGAGAAGTAGACAATGTTTATTAATTTACTTTTTGCTATTTTTGTTCCTTCTTTGTCCTGTGTTCAAAACACAATATGTTGTGCTTTTGGTCAATCCTGTTCGTGGCTTTAAATCCAGAGAAACCCATGCCTGGCTGGGAAACAGGTATTTTCAGGTACAGCCACACTGCAATTCTTGAAGATATTCAGTATAGCAAAAGGAATATGGAGGTCAGGCAGGAAATGAGGATTATTGTGGAGGAAAGGGAAGGCAAAGCAAGACCAGACAAAGTAATATATTAGAATGTCCCATGTGACAACTGGTTGGTGCATGCACACCTATGTCAGATGTACTTCTACTCCACAAAAATGGCTTTCTCAGTGTAGAAGATAGCTTAGCCTGAAGGAGTGAGGGCAGGCTCTTTGCTTTTGCCTTGTGCCACTTTCAAAACACTTTCCTTACCAACAGGTATTAAAAAAAATCCATATTGTATTAATAACAGAATTTCTCCCATCATTTATTTGTGAAAACTCAGTTAATTGAAACTTATATTTAAATGCCTATTTGAGAGTTCATTGATCAGTGTACCAACCTGAATTTTTTAAAAGGAAATTGAATATGCTGAACATATTAGTATCTCCTGGGCTGACTGATTGCATATAGAACTCAGAAAAATCTTTTTCCCTTTTTTTGTCATATGAATATCACTGCAAGAGGATAAACACAGTTGTATGCAAATGTATTGGAAGTTCAACATAATAATAGATGTGTCTACTGGCTTGTAGGGGCAGAAAATGATATTTAAAGATGTGCTGAGACCCAAGTGCTAAGTATGTACCGATAATAGTAGTGCATTTGCCACAAAGCTTGATGTCAGGTTAGCAATGTAAACATTAGCACTTTATGGAAAAGTAGGCAGAAACAAGGGTGACATCTAGGAAATTGTAAGGGTCTTAGCTTGGCATTTCCTTGCTAATTAAGTGTCTAAGCACACCATTGTTACTTTGCTTCGCAAAGGAGCCTTGTGCATTTTCAACATTTGATATGCATCAAATCCATTGCAGTGAATTTCTGTCAATGCATTTACCTAAACTGTAATGTGTACCAGAATTCGTATTTGAAGGCCACAGCTACTCTCAAAGCTGCAAAATTAGAAGTGAATTGCATTTCTTTATCAAATACATCTTATATATGATACGCCTTTACATTTCTCTTGTTCTGGTTTATGTTGCCCTGAAGGTGGAGAGTCAGTTAGCAAAGTAGTGGAATATAAGTATGTAGTTTTGAAGCTATCAGTAGCCACTACTTGCATTTAATGTCATTATTCAAATCATTACCCTCCCTTCTAGGCTTTAAAAATCCATCCTTTAGATAATCAAGAGCTTAGCTGAAAAAATAAATTGTATTTTTTTTCCACTACAATACTTGCTGCCGCAGGAAGATAAGGAATCAAATGTTTCTGCTATTTTTCTAAGCACTAGGTGATTTTTTACCGTATCAAGAGCTATACATGCTAAGAGGTATTTGTAATAAAAACAAAAATTTAATCAAAATAAACCCGTAGTTGTGTTAAGGAGATTGAGAAGAAATATGTCTGCTCTTGGACCCCAAACTTGGTAGGTCGTAACTAGCTGGGAGGTGACAAAAGACTTTGCTCTCCTCTGCAGGGTCACATGAGAGGAAGGGCGTTGAAATGGATTGACTGTTGATAGGATTTGCCATAGTGGATCATGCTTTCAAATGTGTGCTTCTCTTCTAGCCTATTACAAGCAGGCAGACTGGACACAAAGGCTGCATTGAAATATATAGGTTACCTTATATATAGCGCAATAGTTAAAAATAGCCTCTGTTTCATGAGGAGCGTAGTCTGAAAGTATAATTTTTTATTGTCTGCAAAAAGGATCTCTTCAAAACAGAGTCTGTATTGGGATGTTTCACAAGTATTTTCAAAGTATTTCTGAAAATTAGGAATAGAATCAACATAAATATAAAGGTTGTAGAGATAACATTTTAAGCTGGTATATTTGAAGCTTATTCTTTCGCATTGGAAAATAGATGAAGTACATGGAAGGGAGAAAATAATAGCCCAAAGTTTGCTGTTCCTTATTTCTTCCTTCTAGAGAGAATATAAATTGCTGGTTAGAGCTTTAGAAAGTGACAGAATGTGTTCAGAGGTTTCCAACCATTTTTTGATTTTCTTTAAAAAGAAAAACCCAGGACCTGGCATTTTTGTAGAGTTTAGAGATGATAGACGTTGTTTTTTTCAGCTGCTTTGCATTGTTGGTCAGCTTCGTCTACTTCTTAGTTCAAAGACTATCAGCATGGCAAAGCAAGCTGACGTTAGCAGAGCAATGGGAGAGCAGGTTGATCTGGTAATGACCCTGAGTTTTTGAACTGGAATGTTATATTCATGCTGCCTGTGTTGTCAGGATTTCAAGAATGGAGAAGCCTGGGATGATTATAAGCAGTTCTTTTACAAATGACTGCTCTTCTGCATGGAACGCTTTACTGTTTTTTGTCCATGCATGCAGGGCCACCACAGCTCTGTGCTGGATGCAGTTTTCCTGTAGCTTATAATACCTCTGTCTTCTTATATATGTTCAGTCACCAAATTCAGATGTGCTCTTCAAAATAGTCTGTACTCTGAAGTAATTTGATGGTGATCCAGCAGTGTTCTGCCTCTTGAGGTCAGAGCAAGAGTCTAAGCTAAAGGCACAGGAGCAAGTGACCCCCAGCAGAAAGACATGTCCTGTCAGCTCCAGCAGTGGAAACTGGGGATTTCATCCTAGTGTCATCAGAGGCCACGACACCTGAAAGAGCTGCTGAGATACCGGGCTGTGTCCTGGCCATGATCTGGTGAAGCACTCTAATCCTACAGCTCTTTCTAAACTGGGAGATACTGCTAGCTGAAAACAGCATGAGTGATGACAGTGACAAAGAAAAGGCTTTTCTGACAGTTCATTTAAACATCCAGCACATTGAGAGAATGTGCAACAATGTTTTGTGTACTAGATAAGAAATAGTGGTCCGAAAGGCTAAAACGTTTGTGATTTGCTTTTAAGACCACCACAGTCCTTGAAGGACCTAACAAGATAATTAGATAATAGGCTTCCAGCAGCTGCTTTTGTTATACCTAGTCACGAAAAGAGGAAGAGGTAGCCTATAGTATACCAGGAGGTGATGTAGAAATAAACAGAATATACAGAATAAAATCAAAAGCCATAGGTTATCCTGGAAAGGATTGCACACAACAACCCAAAACACTTTGATAACTCAGCATTATGTTCTCAGTTCCACGTGACTTATTTTACCAGAGGACAGGGTGATGAAACTGAGCAAATTGCTCTCTGTCAGGGAATGTCTAAAGGCCAGATTTCTTAGGGCCTTAGAATTCATTCCTTAGAAGGAAAAAGACATCTCTTGCCCTAAGTACTTGTGAGGTGGTATGAGTGCTTTTTGTTTGTTTGCTTTTAGGAGAACCAAATCCTAGCAGTATAGATGAAAGAATCCAAGTAATCAGTAACTCCTTTATGCATCTGCTGCCATTATCTGTATATCTTCTTCACGCCTGCATCTGCTGCCTTTTCTTACACGACATTTAATTTTCAGAGACTAGACAGAAATCAAAAATACACTAAGTATGTTCTGTTACCTGTTTACCATCCTTTTTTACTCCAAACCTCCTTGCAGGCTTTCTTTAGACTGATTCTCACAGTTTTGCTTATTACTATCCATTTATTAGCTTTTCTTTCATTCCATTCAGAACTCGTATGCATAATGCAGTCTCTCTGCAGGGCCCTTATTGTGTGTATATTTAAATCTCTCTTGACTCAGTTCATTGAAACTGAATCTTCAAATTATATATATATATATATTGCCATTTTGTTCAATTTCCCTTGAATTCTTTATAAATTCTTTGTCTAGCTTTAGGTTGTGACTTCTTTTAAGACAGTAGAACGTATCTTGAAAAACTAAAAAGGCCTTCCCACTTCTTGTTAGCCTTCATAAACTGACAGCTGAATACTGAAACGCTGTTGATTTAAGTAGGAGCACGACTGAGTTGTTTCCCACTGAAGAAAAAAGAATGGCAGTGGTGTCCCAAGACAAAGCTGTTTGGGTCATCATGATAATTTTTCTAGCAGGCGGAGTTGGTTGAATAGAATTACCAGCTGAAGACACAGTAAATGAGGTACAGATTTCAAGGAGGAGGATAAAATTTGCAGTGACACTTCTGCATGTATTAGAGCAAAGCTCTGGTCTGTAAAAGGAGTGAAGGTATCTGCTTGTGGGTCCTGTCCTGTGGTGAAAGCATATAGAAACATGAGAAAATTAAAATTGTCAGTCTGTGGATTATTCCAAATCTATGACTCTGCACATACATTTGCTTCAAATAATTAAAGAAGCAGAAAAAGACACGAACCTTTTTTTCACAGAAATAATTTGTTATTTGAGGTGACTGGTATCACTGGGTAACTGCAAAGCTTGCTTTGTCCCTGGCGTCTCTTAGAGCTTCGTTTTCAGATCCAGAATGATATTTTGAAGTTTGTGTCTGTGTTAGCTCCTGCCTCATGTCTGTTAGCTCCCTACAGCTGCTGTTGGATCTGACCCTTCTAGTCCTTCGGGCAGACTCTCATGTTGATGGGCCATGTCTTGTTCAACTTGATCATACAGCCTCAGGAAACCATTCATCCATGTCTGTTTGCCCTGTAAGCGTTCACATTGTGTTGCTGGGCTGAGCACAGGGGGCAACTTCCATCCCCTGTAGCCTGTAGTCCTTTGAAAAATGCTAATTTGGAGCAGTCTGGCACTGCTCACCTGTTATCTTCTGCTCAGATCACAGTTCTTGATTATTTAGATTCACTTAAAGGCTGCCTGCCTGAGCTGTGGCTTCATCTTTGTGCTTGAGGATTCCTCTGGGAGCTTTGCTCAATGCAAGTAGGATACACTGCACGCTTTATAAGCAACCTGTCTTGTTGTCTGTATATTGTGTGTTTTATCTCCTCAGAGATTTGACTGCAATAGTTAAGCACTACATCAGTGACTTACAGCCTCCTGATGTTATGTACAGATCACTTAATTGCATTTGATTGCCTGATGTTTACAGACGTTCTCTTGCAAAATCACAAAAAGAGGTATTATTGCCCCAATTAGATTTTTTTTAAAGCATATGCCCACTGTTGGATAAGTATAATTTCTTCAAATGTTACTGCACATACTGTAGCCTTTCTCAAGAGCTGAATATTTTGTTCTGATCTGAAGTTGGATCACTTGGAATAACATTTTCTGCATGAAATGAAGAATTGTTCTCATCATCAAGGGAAGCGAATTGAAAGGAGATGTTTTTTTCCGTCTCTCTTAATCCATTACACAAGAAGGATCATTTATTTCAGTCCAAAACTGTAAGATCTAGACAGTAGATTATGTTGTTGTTGATCCACAAGAAGACTGTAGGGGAAAATGTGATAGTGAATGCTTGTCAGTGGGATCCTTTTCTCTTGGAGAACTGAGACAGAGCCTAAGGTAAAAATGGCATTTTCTTGTACTTGTGAATTTTAGAAAAAAGTCTTTTTAAACATGAAAGAGTTTGAATTAAAATTTGTAACAAGAGGTTGAAGTAGGCAGAAATGTGACTTCTGGTTCAAGAGTGATGGTGTGTTTAAAAAAAAATACACCCCAAAATTAGAGAATTGATTTCTTTTGAGCATAATAAAATTAAATTTGCTAGTAATGTGGACAAAAGTCTCCCAAGTCCAGCTGAAGCAAAAACTTTCATTGACTTTAGTGTAAAGATACAGTAGTGTGTAAAAGTGTTCCAGGCAGGATTATTTCCCACTTAAAGGCAAATTTAAGGTTGGGAAGGGGACAGGGGGGTTGGAAGCAGACATATATAAATAATTGCCTCCCAATCTGGCATTTCCTCTTGGTTTGTGGCCAGCTGGAGGAGTGGACGTTCTGAGGCAGGACAGCAGTTGTTAGTTTTTCTCATCATTAACAGTCAAGAAAGTTTGTCCTTAGACTTGCTGTTAACCGAGAAAAGATTTTGAATGGTAAAAAATCGAGCTGTTCTCGAGCATGTTCTGTTTATGCAGAAAGCCACATCTTTTAAATGCATTATCCTTATTTAGTTATTAAAAATAGCTACCTTTGACAGGAAGGAGGCGTATTTCATCTACAGTGTTTTCTTACATATGCAAGATTTATTTTACTACATATTTAAATAATTATGTAGTATACTACTGATAGAATGGACTTCCTTAAATGCTGGTGCACTGTGTGTGCTACTGCACGTGCATACATGTGGTCTTCACTAGTCACCACCCCTACAGCCTTTAACTGGATGGAAACTCATTCACTGGCTTTCCATCCTTGGCAAAATAAAGGGAAGTTTAAGAGACTTAATTATTGAAATGTGCTGCAGCAAATGCAGAGACCACCAATAGCAGAACTAAACCTTGGAGACAAAAAAATGCTGTGTGGGTCTCAAATAAAACCAATTAAAATAAATCAGTGACTTCTATGAGCACTACTGGCTGCTGCTAATCAAAGCTGTTATTTTAGTAAAAATTCTGATTGTGCTTATTAAACAAGTTGCTTCCTACGTGGCAAGACACTTGTATCTGCAGTAATCTACTTATTCATATTCCTTGTTCAGTTTTATATTGCTAAAATTCCATGGATTCTGTGTAAGAAATTATGTAACGTGCTGTATATATATATGTGTGTGTGTGGGTGTGTATACAGTACTGTGTTTTTTAATATCGTGATGTGATCTAACTCAAAACAACTAATGAATGAGAGGGTGTGATGAGCAACCACGTCATCACAAAAGTTTCTGTCTTCCCTATTTTTCAGTCTTTGGGAACAGGAGTAATGACCATTTTGGCCACAAATAATGCGCTTAACCTGGTAAATGGCTGTGAGAGAAGTCCCTCTGTATATTGCTCTTCGCTTATGTCTCTCTGCAGGGCATAATGTGTGCATAAGAGCCTACATAAGGAGCACAAGCTTTGTTGTGCATAAGATTTATGTAGTAAATTTTATCTAGGCCTGGAATCCTTCTGTTACTAATGGTTATAATTATTAGAGTGTGTGAGCCATAGCTGCCATTCCCATAGGCAGCAGTCCTTCACCCCCATCTTCACATACTTGCAGTAATATCATCCCTTTAGCAGCAGATTCAGATTTCCAAGTTCATTCCTTGTGTTCTTTCCATCCCGTTTTTGCTTTCCCCTCCTGTCACCAACCCTAATTCTGCCCTGTCTGCTGCCCATTGCTGACTCTCAGCCTAGACATGGGTAATATGATGCAGTTTGCCAATACTGCATTGCAAACTGTATTGGAAATTGTTTTCCTTGGTGTATTTTCTACTGCTTTCAGAGCCCACCTATCAATTCATGGGATAAGCAGCAATTCTTTCTCAGGTTGTTCTTGGGCAGTCATAAGTTTTTTTCCAAGTTGTTTTCAGGCCACATTAGATTTCTTTCAGAGATATTATATGCTTTTAAAGTGTAATTTAGAAGCAGAAGGTTCTAAACAACTTCCAGTGTTCTTCCTTCAAAGGCAAACTCAAAAAAATGAAAGGTGTTTAAGCTTTTGGTTTTCTCTTGAAATTGTTGGCCTGTGTGTTAAAACTTACCTTGGGTACTCCAGACTCCTGTTGATGGGTGTGTGCCAAATTATTCTGACAATGAAAATGTTAGGGAAGATACACACCCTTCAAAACATTTGTATGTGAGACAAGTACTATTGAAACAGTTTTCTGGAGGCTATGGTAAAAATCATGAATGGTGCTGCAGGAAAAGAAAAACAGTGTAGTGTGACTGATCTCTGTATGCAGGAAGTGCTAACCAGATTCCCTTGTCTTTCAGGTTTCTACTTGAGTAGAAAAATGAGCAGTACTATGAAAATCAGAGGGATAGTGGGTGACATCTTCACTGGTGCTCATTTACTTGTTGCAATAAGGGCTTGCAGGCACTTCAGGCTTTCAAGGCCACACTCGGCATAGATAAACAAAATGTTGTCTTTTTTGAACATCAGAGGGTGTCAACAACCTGTGCCCTGGGAGCATAGTCAAATCCAGAAGTACTGACTATTTCTTTCTTTCTCCTGAATGTTTGCTGCACCTTTGGAGTGCAAATCTTGAGAGTGAGTCCTTCCATAAACTTGAGTGGTGAGTGGTCCAGCCTCCAGTTCTCCCAGACCTTTGTCTCCTGACCTCTATAGTGGATGTATGTGTAGGTAGTGTGTCTTTGCAGTGGGACACAGTGTCCTTTGGTGGAGTGTATTGTGAGACCTGAGAAGTAATTTTAGCTCCAACAATGGCCTCGTATGGTGCCAATCTGATAACAGCCATCCTGGTTTACAGAGATCACAATCTATTTTATGCTTAGTGTGTTGTCAGTCTTTTGCATGTTAAAAATCAAATACTATTTATATAAGTAACAAAGTGGAAAAAATAGTTTTGTTCCTGTTGAAAACTTGTCAATTTATGTTACTAAATGTCATGTTTTTCCTGCCTGCAATCATTTTTTTGCTCCATGAACTTGTGGGGGAAGCATTGTGCAGCATCGTGTGGAAAGGAAGCTGCTCATTTGCCGGCTGGACCTTGGAGTGTCTCCTGGCAGCCTGTCCTAGGCCCACTTCCTATGGCTTTTCCCACTGCAGAGCCTTTCCTCTGGGGACCAATTACACTGGGCTGATGCAGCTTTTGCTTCGGGATGCCCAGTCTGCTCAGTCTTTGCGCAGCCCAGGAGGTTTTCAGAAGCTGTTTGCCAAGCAACATCAGTGTAGCAGCTTCTCTCCTTTGATGCAGAGAGCTGAGGATGAGTTCCCAATCACAGGGATGCAGCTTCTGGTGGTCTTGCCACCTACTTCTAGCTGGGTGTTTAGCGTTACAAGTGGCTGCTGTGAGCCAGCCATCCACCCCTTCCACGTTGTCTCCAGCTCCAGGTGTAGAAACACCAGTGGCACAAGACTTACGACGTATCCCATAGCCTTACTACATGTTGATGCACTCACAGTTTTAGGTTTTTATATGATACATGAGCATGTTTTGCCAGTGTGAAGGAATGGCATCAGTGTTACGGGTCTGATAATTTGGAGTCTCAAATTTTTGCATTCCTGTCAGTAAGAGTATAACATTCCTTCACGCCCTTAAGGAAGAGGAAATTAAATCTAAAAGTCTTTACATTCCAAATATTGAAAGATAGTAAAAGGGCTACAGTGAATTGCCTCAGGGGTAAAAAAAAATCCAGTCCTTTTTCATATAGCTGAGCATAATTATTTAGATATCTAAACCCATTTCTTGCTGGAAAAGACTGCAGGATCAAGCTTTACAGTCCCTTGTTGAAAGTTTGCCACAGTGTGAAGGTGTGATGTGATAAAATCAAGACAAAGAGCAGCTAACACTGCCTTTTTATTTTCTTTTTTGGGGGGGTGTTTGGTGCAGTCTATTCCTCACCCCTCCTCACCAAGAATAAATTGTCCGAGATTTCTCAGCCTACTGAACGTGACTGATCTCACAACAGTATGTAGTGTTTCATTATTTTCTTCAGTACTCTTAAGAAGGTCTGTAGGAGAGGTGGATTTGCTGCAATGGTGGCTAAGTAGTTTAACTTAATCCTGAATAAACAAACAGATGCTCTCACCAAAGACCTGGCATCTGGGGCTGTCAACATTTATTACTGCAAGGCTCAGAAGAGATAAAATTATCATTAGCCTTCACAGAAAGACCATGAACACATTTTGAAAGGCAGGTACTTCAAAGCACAAGCTAGCCCCTCAGAGAAACTAGTTCAGATATTTAGATGCCTGTATTAGTAATGGCACAAGGAAAATGCTGCTTTCTTCACTTGATTTCTTCAAAGATTGCATTTTAAATGTTTGTTGTCTTTCCCTAGAGGCCAAGGCTGAAGTAGGTGTGTGTTTACAAGTGCACACGTGCATTTACAGTTGTGTGTCTGTGCATCCTGCTATGAGTTTGTACTTAAAGTTTCATCTACGCCTTCTGGTGAAACATGTCCGTGAAGGAAACTGAATGTCATTTAGTGATTAACTGAGGTTTGGTAGGGAACAACCATCTGGCAGTGTGCTGCTGTCAATAAGAAGGCTGGGGTGCAGTGCCCATGGACTACTGGATCCAGGGGACTGTGTTGAGTGTCTTTATTACATATGCTTGTGTGAAATACCAGAGTCTAGGATTATTCAAGCTTCCCAGCCATCAGTTATGAACCGGTGTCCTTCAAAAACCCTAAATCCACAAGTACATGCTTTGTTTATTGCAGTAAGGTGGTGGGTTTGTTTTGCCTGTGATCACTGTTCTTGTTAGTGGTTTAAATAGTGAACTTCAAACCCAGATTTCACTCCAAGAAAGGAATTGTAGAAAAATTTACCTAAGTATTTGAGAGTGTATTTGTAATAAAAATGATAGGCTTAAAACTGAATCTAAGTATTTCTTTGAGGGGGCACCCCAACCCCCAACAACACTTGGATTTCAGCGAGTGGACTAATATTCCTTGTAAGCCTGGGCTTAAGGGTCATTATTGTGGTTCCTGTGAAAGAGAAAATGTTTTCTGAAGGAAATGCTTTCCCTCCAACCCATATGAGCTCCCTATTTATAGTAAATCTAACAGTTTCAGGACTCTACTAGAAACACTAATGCAGAAGGATTATTGACCGCTGCTGCTTGTACCAATGCAAAAGCCAAATACTCAGTGGTTCTTTATGCATCCCAAAGTCTCATCTTCTGTTCAGAGCTGTCCTTCCCTATAAAAACCATATATATATATATATATATATATATACAGATCTCGTAGCAGTTCTGTCCTTCCGAAATACTGGAGAGACATGTGATACATACAAACTATGTCTTAACAGAGAAGTTTCGCAGTAATGTATTGGGTGAATGGGTGTTGGAAGAGTCGAGTTATCCACAAGAGAGGAGGGTGACTTCCTGATCAAGCATGTCATGAACAATTATGCTTGATAGAGTGGAAAGTATTTTTATTAAGAATTCTTTCAAGATTAGGTATTAGGGGATTTTTTTAAGAAAGTATCTGAGTACTACAAAGTTGTTTGAACTCAAAAATGTCTAGCTGCATCAGTGGACTTTAGTTCTGGCCTTCCTATTAAATTGAAATTAAAATTTCTTTCTGAATTACTTCCTTCAAAGAATGACCAGCTATGGAATTGGGCAGATCAGAACAACTTGGAAACTGAAATTTCCTCCCAATGTCTGAGAGCTCTCCAGTCTGCACTGCTTCTGTTTTCTTCATCCTCACAGTTGGCAGTACCTTATGCCAGAAGTAGCTGAATTAAAGTCAATAGGCTAGATTATGTCCTGAGGACTTGACCCATAGTAATTGTGATGTGTTGCTGAGCAACCTTGCAGGATTCCTAAGGAATGAACTGTTCTTAGGGATCCACAATTCCTTTTTTTTTCTCCCCCCCAAGGGTTTTAGCAATTTGTTGCCAGTGAACATCTTCTACTTAGCTTTTTTTCCCAGTTCTTGCAGTTCTAGACCTTAGCTGTTCTCCACCTACTTGTCCTAGGACAAGTAAGTGGGAGCCTGTGCCATGGTCCCCCCCCAACATGTTCCAGCAAGGAGCTGAAAGGGCTACTTAAAGCTCTGGTTCATAAGCCCACCATATCAAAATGAATCTTGACAGCATTGAGTTGATCATTAGCTGGAAGAAGACACATTGCAGTCTCTGTTAATGTTATGATAAAAACCAGACTTTTTCTCTTGTGTGTGTGTGTGTGTGTGTGTGTGTCTACCAAGGCAAGCAACTTTTCAGTTTTTCTTTGAGCAAGATATATGCATGAAGTTCATATTCTGTGGTTCTTTGTGTTACGAGTTGAAAAGTCATAACACTTTGAAGTCCAGATTTACTGCTGAGCTTTGTGAGGGAAATAATTATTTTCAGAATGAAGTGGCTTTTATTTCAGATCAGCATGTCTGCAGGGGGAGCAGAGATATTCCAGTTCGGTTTATTCTTCAGTACGTCTACCCATTATCTTCTCCAAATAAAGTGGGCATTCCGTTCTAGTGCTCTTCAGGAGCCATGCCACCATCGTTTCACCTGGATGCTCATCTTGCTGGAGAAGTTTGTAGAGCAAACCAGCACCACGATTAGGCATAGACAGTTATGGTATGTTGTGTTACAGACGTCTGTCCACAGGCACAAATCAATATTGTAAAGAGTTTACAGGGGAATCTTTTTATTTCCACAAATAGTAAGCAAAGATGTTTTGGACTTTTTTATAGAATCATAGAGTATACAGAGTTGGAAGGGATCAGGAAAGATCACTGAGTCCAGCTCCTGGCTCTGCACAGGAAAACGCTTTGACAGAACTCCTAGGCAGCCAAACAGTTTGGCCGTAGGGCCTTAAAGATTTTAAAATAATGGAACACACTATTAGTATTAAGGGGGGAAACCAAACCTCTGCAATATTAATGTTCTTATTTTTTAAGTGAATTATATCTGTTAGTACCTGTGACTGCGGTGAAACTGTTTTTTCATTCTGTTAATGCAGAGAATTTTGTGTCTTGTCCTGTGTAAGCTGCATAAACCTGCAAGATGTAGGGTTGTAAGAATATAGCTTGTACATGTAGCTTGTAAGAATAACTTTTCAAAACAACTGCTTTGATGATGGCTATATGAAATTTGTACCTGCAAAAGGTAAAAATCTCTCCTTTGATGTTATCCCCATGAGAAGCAGTATCAATAAACTGCTCCAGATGGGACTTAGTACTGTTAGGGACCTTCTGTATATGAATTTTGCTTGATAGCACACTTTCTGTAGGTATTAGGTAAGTCACCTGTTGGGAAGGTGCAGAAGCAATCTCAGGAAGAGCCTTTCCCAAAGAAAGGTTTGGAATGTATAAACAAGAATGCAGAGGACTTTCTGTTTAGTGGTTCTAGCATTTAAATGATTGCTTAGTCTGCTTACTTTTTCTTTGCAAAACCCTTTCAAGTTTCTTGACTTCGGTAAAGGGGAAACAAATAGAAAACAAAATTAAATTAAATGATGGATAAGATACAAAAGGGTATTTTAGGCCCTGATATTGGTAAATTCATCTCCTTGCCGTGGTAGAGGCAAGGACTACAAAAGCACAGATAGTAGAAATGGACTGTCATTAGCCAGCTCCATTGAGGGAAGACTTGGTGGTTTCTGCCCCTGCACTAATTGCCTGAAGCTGAGCATGTGGTAGTCGTTGTTCACTGCTCTGATCTGCCACTGAAGCACCACCATTTTTGCTCCTTACAAATTATGGACTGCTGCGATTCTGTTCAGCAGCTGGCTGTTAATCATTACGGACTCTTATCAGGTTTGGGTTTGGGAATCTGTAAATAATGAAACCACGTTTATCTTTTGCTTTGTCTATCAGTTAGTCAGTCATCCCTGCTGTCCCACAGAAAATGCGGAGTGGTTGGCCCAACATTTCACAGCAACCTTCTGTCTCACTCCACAGATGTTTGCTATATAGTGCTTAAACAGAGAGGTTTCTGGATGTCTTTAAATTGGTGCAGTATGAAAGAATATGTGTACTTGTGTAGTGGGAGGAGGGAATGAGATGACAGTTCATTGCTCAACTTGAGAATCTGTTTACTTAGTCAATCCTAGTACTAGTACTCTTCAGAGAAGTACCTGGGAAAAAAGCCTTGTTTGCAGGCTCCCTGCAAGCTTTTTGCAGCTGTGTTGTTTCTGCACTAAGTTCCCATCACCGTTACAGTCTGTAGAAAACAAAAAGCCAACATGATGTGGTGCAGGGTCACTGTTGATAGTCAGGTAAGCAAAAGCTGCAAGCGTGGCTCTTCCATCGTAACATCTAATACATTCCATGGATCCATCACCAGGAAAATGTGAGACAGGTCTTCCAAGGCTGTACCACATCTGTATTTGGAGTTAAGAGAAATACCACTGGTGTATTGTGGCTGGTTTTGGTTCACGACATTGGAGGAGAGTGCTGATTAATTTGCAGATGTCTCAGAAAAGAGCTGCAAGAGTGAATAAGAGAAGAGATTAGAAAATGCTCACTGTGGAAAACCAGAGATCTTTTCAGAGACAAGGCTTGAAGTGATATTTGAGTCATGGTAATAGAGGAAACAACACAGTGTGAAGCATTCTGCTGCAGTGATGGAGAGCAAGTGCTGGCATGCAGCTGAAGTACACGCAGCAGGTGGACCTATCCTAAATGTTGCACAAGGATTACTCGACAGCAAGATCAGAACCAGACCTTTTTCAACCCTTGTCAGTTTATCAGAAGTTCACAATTGCATCCATAAATTCTATCCGTCTTTGCTTGGCAGAAGTCCTCTGAGTTGTCTGGTTTCTGCAAGCTTAAAATAATCGGTTTCTTGCTTCCAAGACTTCAGTCAAGCTGAAATTCACTGATTTGCGATGCCACCAGATACTGAAGTGTGAATCCATCTGCTCACCGTGCAGAGCAGAAATTAAAGAAAGTAGTAAGTTAAAGCTTGGCAGCTGAAGAATATTGGCAGCTGATGCCTCCCTGGTGGTATTTCTTCTCATGTCCATTCTTCCATGTATGTAGGTCCTCTCTACTTGAACATATGCAGTCATTTCCCTTTTGTATCAGACTTTGAACATTTCAGAGAAGATAAACTGGAAGAACAAAATAAGTACAAAGTAAAAGTAGCTGAATTACGCAGTTTGCATACTGATTTAAGTTATTGTTGGCCCTATTGGCTGGAAGCAGATGGTGATTGTCCCTCTGAAATCTGCTTCTGGCTGTTAGTTTTGGAGACCTTTCTTGATGGCTGAGGTTTGGGATTTTTTTTCATCAGAAAATGATTTGGTAAGCTGCTCTCTCATACTCACAGTACTCTATGCATGTCAACACACTGTCAAATCATGCCTTAATACAAATTTGTTGGTATCGTGGCAGTCTCTCTTAAGAGACTCCCATACAGTTTGTTAACAAAAGAAAAAAATTGCATGAAGTAATAAGGACACTTAAATCTAAGGGTAAGGGGGAGCAAATGTTTTGGTGCAGCCATTACAAATTTCTTTCTGATTCAGGTAGTTTCCAAATTGCGTGACACTAAATTGCTGAAATATTTTTGGTTTGCTTAACTTTTTCAGGATTTCCAGGGAGGTAGGGAAAGGGTTGTATTTTGTTGGTGTCTCCCTTGTGATTTTGCCACAGAAGCATTTTATAAGTTATACATATTTTTCTTTCACTATCTGAGATGTACATGCATTAGGCTATTTGTGCAAAGGTCCAAGTTAAAACATATCTGAAGCAGAATGGGATACAAATTTCTCCATCTGGAGAAGATAATTTCAGAGGAAGATTTTACTCTAATAAATAACATATTTCTCTATCTTGTGTTGCTTTTTTATGGTTCTTGTTATTCTGACATTTTAGGAATTCTACTTTTTTGACTTATTCATGGCTACTGCATTTCAAACTCAGGCCAATCTTAATGCAAAACTAACTTTACATGCATAGGTTCTTCTAAACTAGGAATGACACAATATGTTCCGCTACTTATATTACTCTATATGAAAATAAACATAGTGATTTAGTTATCTCTGTGATAAGTTGGTCAATGGTGTGACTTTTTAAGAATGACTGAAGTACAACCAACTTAATTGTGTCCTGTTATTGCTGTAATAATCCTGAACAGCAGTTTTGGTTTCTCTATAGTTCTTACATACAAAAAACAAATTGTCATTTCTTGTTGCCAGATTTTGCAGTACAATAGCATGTACATTAATGGAATAAGAACTAGAAAGGCAGGTTTTAATTAAAAATTTCCATGTTATACCAGGATAACTTAAACCTCCTAATAGCCCACTGTGTGGCCCAGAAGAGACTTCATGTGAAAATAAATACAGCAAAAATCAAAGCTGCCTCATATAGGAATGCTCCAAAAGACACTGTTCCCCAAAACCCAGACTGAGTAGAAGTTAGATCCTGTTGTACAAGCTCAGTGCGGTGTAACTGACAGTGATGAACGTTTGTGTGCCAGTGTAACTGGATGTGAGATTAAAAATATTATTTGTGTGTGCAGTGCACCTAGTGACTGGGAAGAGGCAATCTTGTAGCCAATTCTTTATGTACTGGAAAAGTGCAGTCTCATAAGCACTGAAAGGACTAAATCAAGCAGCTGTAGAAGTGAACTAAGCTGGAAGGATGTGACTTTCATAATATGTGCTTCAAGCTGAGCAAACTTGCAGAGCTCATTTGATAACAAATTCCTGAACACTGCTCTAAGCCCCAAAAATTGAGCATGAGGCCCAGCCTTTCTCTCCAGTAAAACCTTTCCCCCTTGACCAGAATGCCTGCAAAACTGACTTTTCTACTCTTGCTTTTTTGTCTTCAATAAAAAACAGACAAGCTGAAGTACAACAGAGGGAGGTGCATGAGTAACTCCGTAGACATCATTAGGCACATTATGGGAACCAGACTTTTGATTTGGAAGGTAATCAGAGTTTGGGTAAAAGTTCTGTTAATTAGGAGGAGAATGGGTTTTTCGCTTAATAATGGCCCACAATTAACATACACTGAATGTGAGATCTAGCCATAATTTTGAAATGACTGTTGGCTGATGTGAAAAATAGTAAAGGAAGAAGAAAGCGTGGTACTTTAAACCATACAACTTTTTCCTGGAATCCTCCTTTTATCTGTTGTACACTTTAGAAGCATTGCCTTTACTTATGAACTTGTACATTAAACCCTCTGACCTCAGCGTTACAGATTAGCTACTGCTTGAGATACTGGAAAAATAGAGGCAAAAGAAAGCAGAAGAATCTGCTGTTTTCACTTTCCACCATGTGAGCTCTGGTGCATGTAGGATGTCTGTCACTGTTTAATACTTTTTGTGTTACTGTAAACATGATCATCTTGATAGGAACATGAGAATGTCTATACTGCATCTGACAGCATAGTGCAGCATAGTGAGATGTGGAAACAGCAATAGCACTCTGACTGTGGCAGCAGTTCCCATTCTGTGTAAAAGGAATTATCCTCCTCGGTAGAGATCATCAGCCCACACCTCTGTGTTCCCACTGGTACATCTCTTCTGGTGTCCTAATTAGCTGGGGTATCATGCAGGTACCACATAGACACAGACATATCCTTATCTTGAATCAGCACTGACTAAAGTCACTGTTTCCCAATCATACAATAAAATAAAATGGCAGCTGACTCCAATGGGAAGTTTGCTTGTTGACTCCTACAGTGTCCCTAATCCTGAGAGTTGGTGTATCTCCCACCTATTTAGTTGTAAGAAGCTGCATTAACTCTTTTATATATCATGTGAACAGGCTGCTGTTAGTCTCAAATGCTGTGTGTAGTACTGGCAGTTCAGGCTGAGAAGCTCTTTCGGTAATAACTTAATTTTGATATTAATGAATTTAGATGTGGTGACTAGTCCCCTCAAGGATTTTGACTACGTGAACTACTCATCTCGGGAATATGTTTCAGCAAAAAGTTGGATTTCCGTGTAGTCCTCCTGTATTGATCTTGACCTTTTCTACATGCTTCTTTGTACAGAGCATGAACAACAACTTTGCTCTTGCTAGGCTAGGGGACAGAAGCAAAAATAACATGTTGAGGTGAGCTGCCACTAAGAAAAACAAGCCAGTTTGTTTTTTAAAAGATGGTTGCCTATATTTATGGACCTAAATAGTAAAATTAAAATGACTGCATATCCTGGGTGTTCTTTCCCCAATTAAGTATCTGTAGTTCTCATTGCCTTCACTATTGAGTCTGATATTGCTTCAATTTTATGTGAATTTTGAATTCCAAACTGACACACCTTCTTCTGAAATCTCATCCAGGTTGCTTTGATTTTACTTCATCCTCCCTGCTCTGCTTACACCTTCTTTGTAGGAGATATTTCTGCGAAACAGATGAACTTCCTGTGCTGAAAACTGAAGATTTTTTTTGCCTCCAGTGCACTGTTGAAATTTCCTTTTGCTCTGTGTTTTGTCCCTGCAACAATTGCCATGAGGCACTACACTTTCCATTTTTACAGTCTTGCAATGATGCCATTGCTCTGGGGCATGTTGTGAAAAGCTTAGCACATCCTTGTTCAGTGCCTGGAATTCTGCATTCCCACAGCAGAGAGACATTCACTCCAAGTGTAAGCTTTGGTCTGGAGTTTAAATATAGCACAAATATTCAGAAGGATTTTTCTCTTCTCATGCCCTCCTACCCTTGAACAAATCTATTCTACGGTGTTGCTTTCCAGATGTTCTGAGAAGCTGAGGGGAATCACTGAGGTTTGCATGATGGGAGATAAGTTGTTAAGATAAGTTTTTTCCATTAGCTCTGCCAGGCAACCTGAAGTGTCTGGCAATCTGAACAAGTTAGGTTGGTTCAAAACTGGAGTGAGGGAGAGAAGACAGATATTCCATCAATAATAGAATTTCTTGATGTTGTTTGCTTGTTCTGTAAACTTTTTTTATTGTTGCTGTTCTCCATGCAAACAATAACCACTGGTGTAAAGGTGTAACCTGTAAGGAATGAAAGATCTGTAGGCTTTGCATAGGTCTTTTCACATGTCAGGTTTGCAATTGAATTTCAATGTATAGCTAAACATAAATGTGAAGATTTAGTTATGCTGGTCCTGAGGCTCTAAGGCATGAATCCAGACCTAGCAGTTCAGTGGCAGGCTGCAAGGGTCACAAGTTGTTCTGCCATCTCTGAGGTTTTTGCAAAGGAGGAGTGGAATACTAGTGATGGAAGGAGACAAATCCTTTCAGGGTCAGTGTTACTGAGTTCCCTTTGCGGCAATTTCACTCTTTGAAAAACTGGACTCTTTCCTTTTGGACATACCCTGATTGTCAGAAAAAGTCGTGTAAAATAAAACTCCTGCTGTCTGGTTTGTTCCTGCCTGCAGTTCAGAGAGGTGTAATAGAGAACCTGCTGACCTGCACCATCCTGGCTCCTTCCTTTTGCTGTCTCACACATTTGTACAGAGCCTGAATTGTGCATTGTTAGTCTTGAGTTTTTCTCTGACTGTATCTGTTTGCTAAGGTCATTGAGGAAGTATTCCTGGTGGTATTCCACAACATTAGGATGTGAGTTGATATGCGACATTTTTTCTTGCCTTTTTTAGCCAAGAAAGATGAGCCAAGCACCTTCCAAAACAGATAAGGCCATATACGACTTTGCAGTCGAATTTTAACCATAGTTACAATTGGTCAGATATAAAATATTTACTCAGAACAGAGAGGAAGGGCCCTGACTTGCCAGTACACATTTTTAGCTGATTAAGAAATTTAAAATATATGCATTTGACTCTCTTTTTTTGTGTGGATACTGTGTTAAAAACAGTCATTCTGGAGGCTTAGGCAAGGTCTACATGAAGAGAAGTGAAAAGGGTAAAGCAAAAGTTGAGACAAAAGAGCATATGGGATGTTGCAGATGGGCTCATGTCACTAATAAGGTACATAATTTATATTTGACCCATAGGAGCTTCAGCAGAGAATCATCCTAGTTTCTAAAGAGTTTTCAAAATTTCCCCAAGAACTTGCAGTTTGCAGCATGTTGGAAATGTGGAGTAGCTGGGTTTGTGGCACTCCACCATAAGTTCTCAGAACACCGTTCCTGAAAATGAGGATTTCTGCAACGAATTCAGTATTGACTTTCCTTCTAACTTCCAAACCTTAAATGTTTTCCAAGTGAAGTAGTAACTTTAGTATCGTGAATGCTTCTTCCTTTGAATCCGACACTATGAGGTGTTACATGCCATTCACTTCCACTGACTCCAAAAGGGAGTAGAAAGTGCATAGGATCTTACCAGTTCTGTCCTTTAAATTGCAAATGAGTGTAGTGCTTTTGATGTTTAACACTCAGGGATATCCTTCTCTTTATACAGGTGCTAATTACCTGGTTCATTAAAGAAGTACTACATTGCTGTGAATGCAGGTTAAATCTTCCTTTCAAATCTGTTGCTGAACTTGCTGAAAGCACAATACCTGATGTCAGCTGCCTGCTTATTTTACACCCAACTCATGTGGGTAATGATCTCATGGTTTCAAAAAGGCTTCCCACCCTCTATAAATTGTGTTTGGAAAAACAACTGTAACTCCACAGTGTTACCACTTAACATACTTCAGAATTCAAATGTCTGAAGTTTCTTAAAGTGTATATATACTAAAATACATAAAATTATGGCAGATATTAAAAGATTTAGAAGATGATGGTGAAACACCAACTTCATTCTCTGCATTTAGATTTCTGATAAATTTGAATCTCTACTTCCCTCTAGCTGCTGTTCCCTTATTGCTGGGGGTGGGGGGGGCAGCAGGAATTCCAGGTTTTTTCTCACTTGCGTGCTAGGTTCCTCCCCCTTACACCAGTGTCTTGCCACCTGCTGTGCCTGCTCTTGCCTTAGTCACACAGCTACTGGTGCTTAGTGGACAGTAACTCCCAGCAGGTTTGGTTTTACTAAGTGGTCTGCCAGCATAGCAGCAGCTATGCCATTTGGAGTTTGGATAAATCCATACTGTAGTTCCTTAACTACGCCTCAGAGCATTCAGTTTACCCTAGACTCGAGAATATGGCATTGCACTGATATATGCTTGGCTGAATGTCTGTGAAGCCATGAGAAGCTGAGTGCAATCCTAGGTTCCATAGAATTAGGGTATTAGGTCCATGCACGTGGCACGCAAAGCCTCGGAGATGTTCCCAGTAAGTTGAATTCCCCTGTACTTTGAGGTTTTTTGTCAGAGCATTGCCAGGATGATCTGCAACAGTAAGAACTGATCATGCGAACAGTTTGGCAGAAAATAACTGTGGTAGTACAGGTAATCTCACATAGCTGGCATTTAGATAATTTCTGCTCTGCTACATGCTTACAAGCGATTTTTGCCATCTCTTACGTTGTTTTTAGTGGAAGGCACAACTTTCATGTGCTCAGTCACTGGATCAGTTGATACGGTTGGCATGATTTATTTTCTGCTAGCTTAGCTACTTAGTTTCATTTCAGTCACAAATAAAATGTGCTTAGAATAAGCCTAAGGATTACTTTATCAAAGAGTAATATGTGGGTGCAAATTTACAACGGTAAAGTGGGCTATACCTTAATAATACTATGAAAGTTGCAGAACAGTAAGCAAGCACATCAGAGTGAATCAAGACTTATCATGTAGTTTCTAGTTTCTTCTGCTGCTAAAAATTGTTCCAAGGCCTGACGAAGGCTCCACAGATTAATGATAATGTGCGAGTCTATTTGTCACGTGGTCATTAGGTGGAATATGATTCGTGTTGCTACCATCCCCCAGTGCAGTAGTTGCCTGCTAAGTTTAAAAAATAATGAAAATTAATCTTGTCTTGCACTCTTGGTGGAAGATTCGAGATGTGATATGTAAGTTGTATGTATTGTAAGCACAATCTAAATTTTCTCTCTCCCAACTCATGTTTGGTCCCTCTGGATTAATGGCAATGCATCAGGAGAAAATCTGCACTCTCCCTTGTTGGCCTATCTCTGGTGTTTATAACGGTTGCCCCTGCTCCGTACTTGCTTAAAACCTCCAAAAATGGCTTTTCTCTTGCACAGCTTCACAGCCACATAGTTACAACTTTGTCCCAGTGATCAGAGTCATTAAGTACAGCTGATAATCCTTTCAAGTTTGAAAGCATTTTCCTCCTTGCCAGTAGGCTGGATGTTTACTTTTGTGAGAACAGGTTTTTTGCCTAGTAGGTGTACTTGAGAAAACAGGCACCTGATGTAGCTTGTGCACCCCGGTCTCTGCCACGAGGAGGAGGTAAAGGAGTCTAGGTGCCTCTTCTGCTGCAGGTGGTGGGGGGAATAGAGTAAACAGGTGAAAATATCTGCTGTTCTAGGGACTGGGAAAGCCGTCCCAGGAGCTGCATGGTTTCAGGCATGCCTGCTTTGGCGTGCTGGCTCTGACCTTGAGAGCAGAGAGGAAAGGTTGCTGGAATATGCCAGGATCTGGCTGCCCAGGAGATCGGGAGCACAAACGAGCGCAGCTCTTTGCATGGCTGGTGGGTGAGTCATACCTTAGAATAGCTGGCATTTTTAACACTACTGCAGCCTTAAGTTTCCTAAGGCTGATGAGCATATAGGCTCAGGCACAGTTTTGCTGGGCTTCAGTGTCTCTAAACAGTAAGTAACTCTGGTACATCGTCCTGTTGCATGTGGCATAAACTTTTAAAACGTTGACCATGAGGCTACAATGTTGAAATGAAAACAACATGCTCATGGTGGCCTGCAAAAAGATCATGTAAGAGCAGCTGGTTTTTTGGTTGTTTTTTTTTTCTTTTTAAATCTGAGGCAGTGACTTGAGAGAACATTTGCTTTGCTGTGCTCATTAAAACTGGGTTAGGCTGCAGTTCCACTGGTGTTTCCACCCTTCTCTGTCCTGCCAGCACTACTGGTGCTCAACCCTGCTGTCACAGCAACCCCATAAAGAGGGGGAAGCATGGCTTGGTCTACCCTAATCCTCCCCAGTTGTATCCCTTCGTCTAATTAAAAAACCAAACAAACTACAATTGGTCTAATTAAAACAAATAACACAACACTTCCTCTTCCTCCTACAGATCATGCTCCTGGATGAAAGTGTGCCATATAAATTCCAGCAACCAAAGGTAGCTTGCAACTGATATGGCTTTTGGTCATGTAGCCTGTTTGAGCTACTCTTGTCCACTTCTGTTGTTTTGGATTTTTTTCTTTCTCTTCTCTCCCTTTCATTTACACAGACCAATTACCAGTGCACTCAATTCTGTAAATTGGCTGCTGTTCCTATTGATCAGAGAATTGATCAGCCTATAACCTAATTTCTCTATGCTTTTCCTGCCCCTGAGGTCCCTTTTGGATAGGCTGGCACCTTGCCCCAGTGCACTGAATGGCTCCGTAGGTGCAGATGCCAGCGGCAGGGGCAGCTGGGATGAGCCTTCTCCTTTCCACAGGACATCAGAGTGGACTTCAGTCTGCTCTGTTTGTGAGATTCAGCCTGGGGAGGATGGTGACAGGCCATGAAGCATGTGAGGAGGGAGATTGATTTTTGTCATCAGTGAAAGCACATGGGTAACTACATCCAGAGTGGGTCAGATAGATCACATGGGTTTATGTCGTTAATGAATGATTTTGTGTCTTGACCTCTACGGCTAATTAACATGGAAAAGTAAACTGAGGTGGACCAGCTATTCTAGCATTTTATTGGTAACTGATGATGCTGGTCAGAGCAAAAAGCAAATGAATCCTTTATCAGTTTTATTTTTTGTTTACTTGCTGCATGTAAGTGTTTGCTGAACTGCCCAGAACTTGTGAGAACAGGAATGGGATGTGGAACACATTCTCCTCATAGCATAACTGCTTCAAATGATTGTGGTAGAAAAAAAGGGCTGCATTGCCCTTTGCAAAGGGCTTGGCTTTCATCAGCTTCGGCTTTTTCATCTCAGGACAATGTACCTTGATTTAATATTCGTCCTCCCCCACCCCTTCAGTGGATTTTGTTTTTTTCAAAGGGAAGCAAAGAATCTTGCCACCTCTTCCAGTACTGTTTTGAAGTTATTCCCACTTCCCCCACTCACCTTCCAGCTCATGGTTTGTAAAGGAATTTATGTGTTTAGTTACTATGGAACACTTTTTTTGATGAGAGGTTCTTGTTTTGCGCATTCTGGGTATTCAAGAAGTAATACTTTAATATATGTTGGTGACGTGGTCTGCAAATTATATTTTACACCAAAAGATTTCCTTTTGATCTCTTGGATACATCAGCTCTTAGATAAGAACCAAATTTCTATGTTCTTTTTCAGAGATGTTTTACTTGGCCTTTTCTAGACACCACATTAGGAAAAAAGTTGAGTGGTTGCGATTGGATACTATTTGATACCTGGAGTTTCATCTTCCTTTGGAATTATGGAACTTTGCATGTTTATATCCCAACTGCAGTGCTGGAAAGGCTGTCCATGGCAGCTTCAGCAAGCATTACTAAAAACTGCAAGTTCATGTTCTCTTAAGCTTCTTCTTAATTTTCTTAATACGCTGTGGTAAATGAACTTTGTTCTTCAAAGGCCTAAGCATTTACAGAGTCTATATAAATCCCAATTGTCAAAAAAAAGTTATTATTGAATACACTGGGCAGGGAAAAAAAAAGACTTTCCTGTTTTTTCCAGATCAGCAGCCAAAACACATTCTTAGTTTCTACACAAGAGAGGCAGGATGTAAAAGATGTCAAGGAAGTGATGTGTGTGGATTCCCATACCACCTCTCATAGGAATGTTTTTTTGATTATTACTTAATTGTAGGCAAACAGTTGTTTCAGACAAGATGGTGGCAAGAATGATGCCTATTTACAATCATTGCTTCATCTGCCTCTGAGATTTCTTCTTCTGTCTGTGCTTTTGCAAGTACTATTGACCTTTCTCCTTTAATGACTCTTCCACAGTCTCTCCTAGAAAAGTTCTAACTTAGGTGAAATCACAAACTCCTGGTTGATAGAATAAGGGGAAATTTAAATGATGCACTGTTCTCCTTCCTTTGCCCTTGATGTTAGAGTAATTTTCATGTGGTGAGCCATTAAAATAATGTGCTCTGCTTTTACAAAGTTTGTTTGCATTTGTTATCATTATTAGACAACAAACCCTTCTGTATTATCAATAGTATTTATTTGTTTTTGGCATACTACTTGGCTGAAATTGCTTCTTGAGCTCAAGATGAAGTTTTCAGTTTCCTATTTTGACTTTTCCCTTCTTTTTGTCTACATCTGCGGGAGATCAAATCAATGCACCTGAATTTTGGGTTTTGTACAGATTATCCTCAAGCAGACACCTACTTGTCTAGTCTGGAGAAATCTGTATGACTCAGTGTTTGCTTCATAGGCCATGTAAATTTTTTTTCATGCTGAGAGAAAAGACTTTCTGAAATATAATGATTTTGTTCTCTGTTGATAAATTTGCAGTATTATCTTTATCACCTTAAAAACATTGATACTTGGTCAACTTGTAGCTTACATGTTTATAGCACATCTGTTACAAACTCTTTTCATTTATTTTCACTTCCTGCTTGTCAGCCTTGTAGCTTTCATTATGCAGCTTTTTCTGTGAAGGTGGACTACATGTCCTATGAATCTTTGGGTAATCACTACCTCTGGAAATTTTCTCTGGATTGTAGCCTTTGGGGGTTTTTGTTGATGAGTTAATTACTAGCTCCCTGTGGTTGTCTTCGCAGGCTTCTGGGCTGGCTAAATAAGAGATACCAGTTTTTGGCAGGGGGCTGCTGTTTGCCATCAATACGGTTCTTCTAAACCCAAGAGAAAAAGGAAATGTTGCTTCCTATACTGCTGGTCTTTTCAGGCAATTGATTCTCTGTTGAAGCAGTGAGGTATTGGAGTCCCTATGATAAGCATCTCTCTGATGTTTATCAAGTAGCTGATCTTGCCAGAGTGAACAGACCAAGAAATGGAGCCTGAGTCTGGACTGAATCACTTGAGACACCTCTGGTGGTACAAGCACTTCATGTTTAGAAGTGAAGGTCATCTTGATCTGGTTACCATTTGTGCTGTACTGTGCATAAGTTTATGTTTGTGTGGATGCAGATACGTATCCAAAGAAATGACAGCCACAAGTTTTTGACCCCTCTTGCTTTCTGCTTTGTGGATTCTTGGAAAATCCCTGATTCTCTCCTTAATGCCTGAAAAATAAGGACACATCGCTTTTCCTCTTTCCATCTTCCAGCTTTTACAGATGGATGACTGTAATTACACGTTGACTAACTGATAGTGAAATTTGCTGCAGATGAGTACGGTTGAAGAGAAGTCACTCAGCCTTTCTCTCAGAGGAGCAGCACTTTGAAGTTGGAGTTTGGAATGGGAGTTGGTATTTATTAACAGGAGTGCAGGTTGTGCTCCCCACCCCATGAAGCCCTGGGCGCAGTGAGGGCTGTGAGATGCCAGATGAGCTGTGGTAGGGCACTGCTAATCACATACTGCCCTGGGTATGCGCGTATAGATTGTTGTTGTAAATCACTCTCCTAAATCCTTTTAACTGGATTACGGGCCTTAATTTTGTTTTATGACAGTTGTTCTGGCAGGTTAGTAACAGTTTATGGATTTGATGGCATTTCTGCTGCTGCAGGTGTCCTAACAGAAGTTAGGCTGTTTGCTTAGTTGTCCTGAGAAGCCAAGGGAGTTTAGCAGAAGGTTCAACCTGCTGGCAATTTTTTAACTGAATTGCTTCCCTTTGCGCAAGTTGCTCTTTCTCAAATACTCAAAGAGCATCCCAATGGAGAATAGCCAGCATAGGCACAAGTCAGGAGCAAATTAATGTTTTCAATATCGTGACAAATTCAATCACAATAGTGACTGAATAGTATATTTCATTGTCTTTACAATAAAATAAGATGTCAAGATTTTTGAAAAATAGGTCACTTCAGAATATTTCCAATGAACCATTCTTTCTGGAGTTTTTTTTTGTTGGTTGGTTGGTTGTGGTTTTGGTGTTTTGGTTTGTTTTGGGTTCTTTTTGTATCATTTACACTTTCTGTAAATGGTAGTCAAAACTTACAGTCCTTATGGAGCACTTCCTGTGGACATTATCACGCCACAATCTCCACTTGTATTACAAGATGTGGAAGTACATGACTACAGTAACTTGCTTGACATAGATCTTCCATTCCCTTGAGGGTTTTAGATTTATGAGGAAGGATTTTGATGATGATTTTGTCCTGCCAGCAAGTTTTTCCACTTTAACATTCAAGTCATGGACCCTTACATGTTAGCATGTTAACAATTCTTTTATACGTACAGCAGTGCAAAAACTTTCTGGGTGTTCAGGGATGGAATTGTGGCACTACAGACTCCTGCACTTTTCTCCCTGGGCTTTTTCCACTGGAAGTCCTGGGATGGGACTGTGTTTGCCAAGGTGCTCAGCAGGGATGCTTGCAGCAGTTTAATGGTGTGTGAGAGGGATGTCCACATGCAGGTCAAGCAACAAGCATCTCTCTAGTCATGCCATAAAACTGGGCAGAAGCCACAGCAGCTTGCATGGCTCACTGCAAGAAATGCTTTCAGTTCTTTGCCATGACTATTTTCCTTGCTGTCTTTATTTTCCTTGTTGACAGAGATTAGTTTTCACAGAATATCATTTGGTATTTTTAATGTCTGTTTCTGAGATGAGTCTAGAGCTCTAGAGCCATATTTAAAGCCCTGAATGGATCAATGCTGATCTTGGGGCACTTGATAAATCCTTATTCAGGTCAGCCCTCCTTGGGACAACCTGTGGAGAGGAGTATTTTAGATCCTGTGGCAGATTAATGAGCCAACCCTCTCTAACTGGCCTACTTTAAGAATTTTTTTAATACACCTGACAGCTGACAGATTATTTTTGTTTTTTATTTAGTAGGTAGGCAGCTCTCATGCCAAATCTGTGCTTTCCTCTCACTTAGCAAGACAGTGAGTACCTGTTATTCTTTTGAGCACAGTTATTCTTTTGCAGGCTTGCAGGCACGGTAAGGACATTGGAAGAACAAGGACTGCTTTGAAATACAGCCTTATCTCTAAATGTGGTTCTGCCTCTTTTCCAGCCTGAGTACTGCAGAAATTAAGCAGGATTGGGGTAGGCCAATTTGCCTGAAAGCATCTAATCACAGCCTCAGTCACTGGAGTACCTACTTGCTGCCCACTGTCCTGCTTCGTAGACTATGAATTCTCAAGAGTTTGAGCCAGATTTCATAGACCCGTGCATCAGACAGAAATACATTTGCTGTGAAAGGCGAGGGCACCCTCTTCCTGCCTGGAACAGCCTGAGCTGGTTCAGAGCATAGAGCCGCTATTGTTCTGGCCCTGGAGATTGTGTTAAATGCTTCGAAGCAACGTTTGCATGTAGGTGTCGGTTTTCTAAGCAGGGGTTTTTTTCCTTTTTTTTTTTTTTTCCTTTCTTTTTCTTTTCTCTCTCTTCGTTCAAGAAAAAAAAAAAAGAAGAAAAAAAGGAAGGAAGAAAGAAAATGTAAGAAAGAACCCTGCCACCCTCACCTCCCAGCCTTTTCTTGGCATGCCATGTTTGACTTAGCAATTGCTGATTTGTCAAGGTGTTGTTTAGGCTTCATAGTTTTTCTTTGGCCTGGCTATTTAACTTCTTTTCCTGGTTGGATCAAAATCAGCGTACGCTCATTGAGCTAGTGCAGGAGCTTTGCCATTACAGATAATGGAGACTCATAACATTATATTATGCAGTTCATTTTGTGGAGTATTATAGGTGATAAGTGATAAGCTACTGTGCATAGCACCGCTGTTGTGCCTCAGCTCCCCTTCACGGCTCCTGAGCCGCTTGAGCCCAGCTTCTGTGAGCAGAGTTCATCAAAGTTTCAGTCTAGTAAGCTATCACTTTGAAAGGTGACATCCTGCTCTGCCCTCTGCATAAATCTCAGTCAAGTGCTAGAAAACACAACAAAACTGGGTTTAATCTAGAGTTTCAGGACTGCTGTAGTTAATGTAAGATAACCACCAATCCTCCTTCCTATGTGACTTTTACCAGTCTGCTGACCTGCATCTGACTGATGTTGTATGGGGAACAGCAATCAGGGGAAGCTCTAAAACAATGAAGTTCAAACAGTGTTTGAGAAGGACTAGGGAAGTAATTGTCTTCTGCTTCACCGTGTGATAGTTTCCTGTTCCCTCTTAGCAGAATGTAAGATCCTACCCGAAGTGGAAAGAGGCATCTGTTTACAGATGAAGAACATGAAAATCAGTCGGGGGGGGAAGGGTAGTATAGGAAAGAGCCTGGTATGTCATGCTTTATTACTCTTCTCCATTTCAGAAGACAAATCTAGAGTGAATTAGAGCAAAAAGAGTGACCTTTCTTTCTTCAGAGAGCCTGTGGGGAACATGGGGTGATTGAGCATTGGTGGAGACAAACTTCTTAGCAGGTACGTGCAAGTCATAGGCCATACAAGGCAGAGTCCCTGTGGTCTGTTCAAGGACGTGATGTTGCTATATCCAAACATCAGAAAATAAACTTTAAATGTGTAAAAAGTGGGAAAAATAATTCCCCCGTTATCTGTGGTTTTCTGAGATTTTTAGATTGTATTTGTATTGGGCTTTTAATGTTTCACATGAAACTGTGAAAACAAGACTCCGGGGTGTTTTTTTTTCAGAGGAATTATCAGGGCATTGGACAACATGATTCAAGATACTGAAGTTTTAGGAAAATGTGTTTAAAAGGGTAAGACACATTTTTAGAAGGGTAAAAGTTGGCAGAGTGGAATTGGGCTCGCTAGATGGGAGTGATTCCTTTAAGTGAGCAGGAAAGACTTGACTTCTTTCCTCTGTTACTCCTTGGGATGATAGATAAATGTGAATTCCCCTGTTTTAAACAGTGCAATTGTGACACGAGGAAGACTGTGTGTGTTCCCATTTGCCTGCATATGAGTGTACTGGGAGAAGCAAGGAGGAGAAAAGTCATGGAGATCACTGCTAGGAAAGGTCTAGTGCTCTTGCAGAGGTTATGCTGGCTTTCCTTAGAGCCCTTCTGACACAGGCTGCCATCAGGCACTCCTTCAGGCACCTGGAGAGGTGTCCAGAAGGCTAGGGCAGTGCTGGATGAGTTGGTGGTGGTAGAGTGGGTGGAAGCATTGTGAGCCTGGAAGGATTCACATAGAAGGTTCCACAAGGGCGAGAGCCGAGTGTCTCAGGTGGTCAAGGATTTGCAGCATCTCATGGTTTGCCTTTACTGCATCATTCTGGTGCCATATTATGACCTTGCTCAGAAGCTGTGGTCTGTTGATTGGCCTGGTACGGCCTCATATGAGGTGGGGGTTGGTCTTTTCGCCCAAGTAATAAGAAATAGGATGAGAGGAAATGGCCTCAGGTTGCACCAGGGGAGGTTTAGAGTGGATATTCGGGAAAATTTCATCTGTGAAGGGATTATCAAGCATTGGAACAGGCTGCCCAGGAAGTGGTGGAGTCACTGTCCCTGGAGGTGTTTAAAAGACGTTTAGATGTGCTACAGAGGGACATGGTTTAACAATGCATTTGGCAGTGCTGGGTTAACAGTTTGACTTGATTGTCTTAGGGACCTTTCCAAACTAAATGATTCAACGATTGTATCCTTTGGCCCAGGTTTTTCCAAAATGCTTGTCAGTGTTGCACTTTGCTACCTTCCCCCTTCCTCCTCCAGAAGC
Source organism: Pseudotriccus pelzelni (assembly GCA_035584735.1). Taxonomy (NCBI): domain Eukaryota; kingdom Metazoa; phylum Chordata; class Aves; order Passeriformes; family Tyrannidae; genus Pseudotriccus; species Pseudotriccus pelzelni. The sequence continues at coordinate 75,851,482 of JAWMRA010000001.1, forward strand.
CCACGTAATCTGGGAATGTGCACAGAGCTGCATTTGAGAGAGATAAATATCCTGCCTGGCAGCTGCCTGCTTTGTAGGGATAGACATTAGGTTACCTGCATTATCTATTTTTTGCTTCTTGGCCAGTGTGAATGGGTCAGGGTTGTGCCTGCTGAGTTGCAGGGAAAAGAGGAGAGGTGAAGAGGCCTTGTCTGGTGAAACTGCGTGGGGAACCCTCTTACAGGGAACATGTAGAAAGGGGCAGAAACCATGGCGTAGGGAGGAATGTACAGCCCAGGAAAAAACAGGCATCAGTGCAAAATACGAAGCCATTTGGAAATATGGTAAAGAAGCTAGAAAAAAATTAGTAACAACAATAATAAAAAAGTGTAGTAAAACCAGTGATGAGAAAAATACAACAAAATTAAGATACACTTAAAAAAATTAGCTTATAAGGAGTTTAATGAATTGTAAGAGCTTTTTGGGTGGGAAAAGAAATTATAATAGTTCTACATACCTTTGATCCCCACATAATAGGGATAATACTCAGCTGAGAAAGTGAAATCTGTGAGGCCTTGTTTTATGGTTAATAAATACATTTCCCTGGCATGCTGATTAAGGGTGTTGAATTAACAGCATTGGAAATGAGGCCATTTGCCACTTTCAAATTAACTTTTTTTGGTTCTCAAATAAATAATTCAGTAACTTCTTATGAGCTTTATTGAGCTAGCACTAGCATGGCAAAGTTAAGTTCTTTATCATCTCTTTTGATCTCTGCTAACTTGGTGTTGAAAGAGGTGTAACTTGTCCATGAATTGAAGCTGCTGTGTGCTGGTTGCAGCTCTTAAGTACAGTGTTTATTTAACTGGGACTGCACTGCCTTTGCTCCAGCCAGATGAGAGGAAAAGGAGAATTCTTATGTTACACCTTACCAAAGGAGGTGCAAAGGTTTCAGCAGGGACAGCAGATCTGGGGCTTTTTTTCTGCTATTTCAGGAGACCTGAAGGTGTTGAGGACCTGAGGAAAATCTGTTTCAAAAGAATAGTGCCAAACCCAGCAGGAAAAAAAAGTCAGTGTGTGGTGTATGTTATTTTGCCTGTTCAGAGAGCAGATGTGCCCAGAGAAAAGTTATTTGTAGAATGGCAGTGCCTTGGCTGAAGAGGTGGAACTGGACTTGGCAGCTGTCCCCCAGTGGCTTATGGGGAAAAAAGTTGTTGGGTGGCAAGGGAGGCCAGTGGACTAAGCATAGAGAAGGAACGTGTTTTCAGCAAATGTGAGGCATTCAATTTCCTTTTTGTCCATGGAGCTTACTTGAGAAAGACTTGTCTGCTTTAAATTTAGAAAAGTATACCTCTGCATTTCTTAAATTACACCTTCATTCTTTAATCTGTCTTTTGTAGTGTAGGTTTCAAAACAACCCCTTGAGCAATCTTAAGCGTGGTTAAGCCACAATAAAGGAGGATTTCCTTGTGTTTGTGGTTGTCTTTCCAGCCTGCACCAGGGCACTTTAAGGAAGGTTCTCTAATGAGCTGTGGTGAGACTGGGTGACAATATAGACAGGGGAGAACCATAGGGTGCCAGCAGCAGGGATGTTTGGTAATACAGTCCTAAAAAGAAGAAACAGTGCATTTTGATGTGGTTTTTTTTTTCGAAGCAGCATGGAGAAAAAGAAGCAGTTAATCTGGGTGTGTATGAATTCTGAATGTTGTATTTGATATGGTAGATTTATTGTATTTTTAAGGGGTAGACTACAAGGAAATAAACTTATGTGGCTTTCCAGAACATGTTACTTCTTTCCAGTTTTGATAGGAAAAAGGACAGTGAGATTTCAGTGTTCCTGATGTGTCATTCACAAAAGTTATATTTATCCATGTTTCAGTTTGCATTCAGAGTACTTAGTACTTTGAGGAGGAAGACATGTCTAGCATAATACAGGCTCAGGAATGTTCCCAGTCAATCTTCTTTATTTCTGTTTGCATAATGTGGCATATTAGCTTCTTTGCATCTTACCTGAGTGATCTTCATACATCTTAGTGAGGTATTTGACAGCAAACATAATTTTTTTTCTCTCTTGACAGCTGAGTGAGGAATAAAACGTTTATCTCATTTATTATGTTTAATTTATCATTAGAAAAAATAGTGTGATGTTGATGAAGAGCGATATGAGATGTTTCTTCTTGTGCCTGTTTCTGTCCTAGGCATGGTGGGTGGGACTCTATAAATCCTTGCAAGGGAAAGGAAAGTAAACCCATAGCTGCTTCCTTAGTGGCAGTTCTGAATACCACAAAGCTTGCTAGTGCACACTTAAGGGTTCAGTGCCCAAAGAATCAGAAAAGGTGACACTATGCCATTTTCCCTGCTTCTGTAATTGTAGAATAGGGATGACAAAGCTGTTCCAACACTGGAATTTTGTTTCTTATGTGTGATAGCTTTTTTGATGAATTAATAGAAGTCTAAGCAAATAGTATGCAGCTTGTGGTTGCTGTACAATAGGAAAACAAGATACAGTGCTCAGATTATCTAGTAGTTTACAGAGCCTATAGGCAGAATATATATTGATGAAGATTTGATGATATATTTGATGAAGATCTTTTTTCTTATTTTTTTTTTATTTGAAATGGTAGGAAAGGGATGAACAATGATGTGTGAACCCATTTATGAGTAAGATCTTTACAGGAAAATATGTATGCACTTTTGTGAGATAGCATCTAATGTTGCAGAAATGCTATTAAGTTTCAATACTGAATGTGCAGTTGGTTCTGCATGATAAAAATCATGATGGTGTACTTTGGAAGCAATGCTTCAAGCACAGCTGAAGTATAAGTGAATGCTTGTCATTATTTTTCTGGGCTCCAGAGGAGTGTCTTTTCAGTATGGTGAACTCTCCTAAAATTCAACTTGAGAGAAACCAGGTCAGAGGCACGTGTACTAAGGCAGGGAGGTTACTTGGCACACTAGGGTCTCAGAAGAGAAGCTAGTCATGGCAATAGAGAGTATGCTGCTTGGGAAGCATCTCTTCCAGTGAAGGCCTTGCCAAGGAGCCACAGCACGAATGACAGCCCTGTGGAGCAGAAGGGAAATGATAAATTTGCCAGTGCGTAAAAAGCATGGCTTGGAGAGCTGTGAGCGGCCAGCTGCAAGAGTCACATTATGAGTGTGAGACTTAACGGGCCTGTACATTGCTTATGCTTAAAAGTTTCGATGTAAGAGAAATATGGATCTGTGTTTCTAGACAATGGTAGATACTACAGATTTCTGGAGATTGTTTTTTGCTCCAGAATATGGGGGAAGTTTTATACATAAAAGTTGTATAATTCTGCATGTTGCCATTAGATATCTTTAACTCCAGGTACCAGCCTAAGAAGAAAAAGAAAAAAAACGCTTGTTGTCTTCATGTAAGAGCGACTGGATGGGGGTTTGCCTACTAGCTGGAGTCACCCGACGACAAGGTAGAAGGTTAACCAGAAAGAAATAGATATAGCATGTTTATGAGAGTCAACTCCTTTCAAGAAAACTTGCTTGTTACAAGCAGCACCCACATCCAGCAAACCCACTTGGGTCTGCCGGTGGTGGGCACCGTGCATGGAGGCATCCGGGAGCAGAAACTTGGGGATGATAGTGACTACAAATTCAGCTGTTCTTCAGAGGTCCTGCCACCAACAAGGGTGTAAGAACACAGCAAACCTTGAGACCCACTTTAGAAACTCTTCCTTTACTGTCTGGGTTTGGTTCTGCCAAGTTGTATGTGCACCAGCCGGTGCTGGGGATTGCAGTTTCTGACTCTTGTTTTCGTGGTTTCTGACTCTTATTTTCATGGTTTCTGGCTCTCATTTTCATAGTTTTTCACTCTTGTTTTTACTGCAAAGTTATGATATCATATGCTCTCAAAGAAGAGCTAGCAATGAACTGCATGCATTAATGTCCTCTATTTGCTTTGATAGAGTACACTTGTCAAGTGCCAATGTTTAAGATCTATTTCAGCACAGGAAAAGACTTCACCTTCAGATTTGAATGTCATCCTGCCAAAGAGAAGTGTTTTCTTCTGACAGATTGTTTCTTCTTGGTTAAACAGCAGGCAGACACTATCTTGTTCAGTTAGACCATTTAATCCTACCCAAAAATCATTAACATTTCTACAAGTTTGTTGAGGGCAGTAAAATAACATTTTAATTAATGCTCTTTCTGTCCTTCTGAGGAGCAGAAGATTTGGAAAGAGCTGAATGAAGGTGGACTCCCAAGAAGGCTCTTTTTATGTGCTGTCCCTGGAGTTGAAAAACCTCCAGGACTTTGGGCTAGCCTATTGGTCCTAGGCAGGGTTTGTGCCTTCAGAGCTGTGGGATACAGACAAAGGGAAAAACCTCCTGACTTTGATTTGCAGTACAGCTAAAGTTAATTTTGGTCTCCTATATCTCCACATATTGCTAAGGAAGTTATTGTCACTACACTCCCTCTGTGTTCAGATTGTGTAAAGGGGTTTTAAACTTTGGCCCTTTTCTGGTTTTAGGGGCAATTTCAGGATTACTGTCACACACAAAGATCTTCAGTTCTCCTAAGTGTGAGGATGTTCAGGTGTTGGGCATCCCAGCACATCTGTCCTGGGCATTTGAGAGATGATACAACTACAGGCTGCAGTCCTTGTTGGGAATTACTAATGCATGATTGAGAAGACTTTTAATGGGACACAGCAGTGTAGTCGCAGGGAGGGAAAGAGAGATTGAAATGTGTGAATCTCCTAGGGGATTTTGAACAATATCTCAGTTTGGTTTTGCATGCTTGTCTGGATATATGCAAATGAAAACTTCAAAATAATTTCAGCGTGTGTTCCTCTCTATTGCCAAAACATCTGATGCTGCGGTAGATTCCACAGTCATAAAGCTAAATCCTACATTAGTTTTAGACTATAAGAAGCTGAAATCATTAACTCCTTCCAGAAGACAATGTTGGAGGCAAAGAGAAAGCAATCATATGATAATAATTTTCACTCTGTTCACTGCCTCCATCAATCTTTTGGATGTTTTCTGGTGGGAGGAGGTGGGTGTGTCAGTTCTCTTACTGTGAAGCATTTTGGTTCATTGGGATGGAGCTTTCACAGTAGTGATTTTTTAAATAAATAAATCTGAAATTGTTAAATAAAAATGTCTAAAAGAATGTTCCCGTTTTTAGCTTGAGCCTTCAAACATAAACATATTCTGAAACATGTGTATTAAGCCATAAATTAGACTTTCTCAAAACATTAGACTTTTTCTTGGAATGATTCTGACTTTATGTTTTTCCTCGTCCAGATTTTAAGCACTTTCTCTGAAGCCTGATACCAAGTGAACCTTTGTAAAGAAATACTTGAAAGATCGTGGATGTTTCCCTCTTCTCATTTTTAGTAGTGTGCCTAAACTGCTGTGGTTAAAACTTCCCTAACAAAATCTGCTTAGGGAAAAACGTGACTTAACAAAATTTTAAAAGTAGCTGAAAACAGTGTTTAAAAATGGAAAGTGCCTGACAACCCAATCGTAGATGTCACTATTGACTTCTGTGGCATGTAGCATGTTTTTTATGGACCGTCTACTTAAAAGAAGTTACCTGTATAAACATAGGATCCTTTAGAGGCTTTATGGCTTGCATACCTGCAGTTGTGCCTTTGCTTGCAAGCATCAATAAATCCAAACTAAAATGATAACACTACACCCTTTTCATCTGCCTCCAGTCTCCTTTACTAGTAGTAGCTGTCTAGAGTTACCATCTTCAAATTTTTGTTGATGCAGCACTGAAGACTAAAAAATCTTCCTTCTGTAGGCCATATCCAGTTGATTTTTCCAGTACTGATGGTCCAACAACAAATGCTACAATGATGTTGATACCTCTTCTTCTGCTGGAATACCGTTCTTTTCTTTTGTGCTTCTTACCCCAATGAGGGAACGGTATTTTACTGAGATTAGAGTACCCCTCTCCTTAGAAGAGAGGAAGTGTATGCCCTCTATTAACTGATGGCAAAAGAGTTCTGTGCTTAGTGAAGGATATTCCTGTAAGGACTTTGAGTTCTGCAAGCATTGGGATTAAACCCCAGTGCCTTCATTAGAGGTAGATAGATTTAAACAGTCAAAAAAATTATTTTATGAAAGAACCTTTGAGTTGCAGAGACTTTACACTTACAATGTAATTCCAAGCATACAGAGTTCAGGAGCAAGATGATGAAGTGGAGAAAGAATGATGGTTTCATTACCAAAGCAAGAGTTTTGTGAGCTGTAGGGACTAGTTGCAAACACAGTGGCCAGTGGTGAGTTGAATATGTTTTGAACTGTGCTTAACTGGTGCTTTTTAAATTTGGCTACATCTTTTTTAAGTGAGTTGGCATGACCCAGAAAGTCATTGTATGTGTTTAAAAATTCACAGCACGTCAGTATGTTGCTGGATATTAGGTTTGATGGAGAAAAATTAATTCACAGCAGTGCCTGTGGTGGGCTGAGGACTAGCATGCAAACTATTACTATCATACATTAGGAGGCAAAGAGGAAAGAGCCTCGAATTGCACCAGGGGAGGCTTAGAGTGAATATCAAAAAAAATTTCTTCATGGAAAGGGTTAACAAGCGTGGTGGAGTCACTATCACTGGAGGTATTTAAAAGACACACATATGTGGCACTGAGCAACATGTTTTAACAGTGGACTTGAAAGTGCTGGATCAATGGTTAGAGTCTATGAACTTAGAGGACTTTTCCAAATGAAATGATTCTGTGATTATGAAAGTAAAATTAAAAAGTTAGAGATTTTAACAAGTGTTGCATAATGATTTTTTTCTTAAGTTCAAAGAAAAAAATTTACTTCCTTCCTTGTGAAAACCAATGCTATTTATACTGTTATCTGTTAAAAGTGATTCTATTTCATTAATTTTTAAACTGTCTCCATACCCAGCATAACTCAGAACTACTGTACCTTTAAAATATGAATGTGAGATGCAAGAATTACAGACTTTAGAGGGTGTTGACATTAATTATAGATTAAGAACTTCTTGAAGATCTTAGCAGATTTTTCTTCTACTATCTGTATTGTAGTTTGGTGTTCGGATTGGGAAGAGGACAGACAAGGTTAAGCTTGTGTAATTTTCATCCATTTGTGCATTCAGAAACAATATTAAAAAATACGGAAAGGGATTTGAATTCTCATTTTCTGGATTGCAGACACAGCAGGCTAATGCAGCTGTAGAGATGTGGTCAAGTAAGAGAGTTTATGTTATGAAAAAGTTATTTCTGAGTAATTATAAACAAACTCATGGCCCTTGGGATAACACAAAACTATTACTCATAGAACAGTTGTTTTGTTACCACTAAAATATTTCATTTTTCATGCAAATTCAAGGTCAGCAACTGCTTCCCAGGTCCAAAGTAGCAATTCTGACACAGCAGCCACAGTACTTGAGCAAAACAGATGGCTCAGACCAAGTCCTAATGACCTCCTTTCCCAATGTACAAGCAGCAAATACCAACTAACATGAATTTTAAAAATTACCTTATTTTCCATTTTTATAATTAACTTCTAAAATAAAGAGGGAACCTAGAAGGTGAAAATAAATCTATAAATCTTCCTATTCATGGATGTGACACTGTTTATTACTGGTTCTTTGTGGTGTGTCACAGATTTATTGTGAAGCTTTGGCTTTGCTCTGCTGGGCCTTAGACTCCTGAAGAGGGACAGTCAGCCAGGTGAAATTCTGAACAGCAAGAGCAGAGTGCTTCAGTTGTCATTCCTTGCATTGAGGGGGGACCCTGAACCCAGCCAGCAGAGAGCCAAGAGAGTGTTAGATGCTCCTCTGTGCTTTTGTGGCCTCTAAGAGAGCAGGCTGAGTCGGCTCCGCTTTGGACCTTGCTTATGAAAGTGCTTCAGTTTGCAGTCATGAGGTCATCTTCCTGCTCCAGAGGTCATGGATGTGTTTTCTCAGTAAACTTGATTTTGATATGAAGTGTACTTGATGTTGAGATGAAGGAGACCAAAGCCCAGGTCTGTGCATGGGTAGAATGTATTTGCAAAGGGGTTTAGAGTTTGGTATTCATTAACTCCTGACTCAGACTGCCCATTAACATAAGGTAGGTGTACTGGTTTAGAAGTAAACTGGCAGGAGAGAAGAACCCAGCTCAAGAGAGATTACAAGTCAGGGTTACAAGGTACTAAAAAGATTGCAATAAATACAATGATACAGAGAAAACTGGTTTTAACCCACAAAGACAGATGTATAATCCAGCGCCCTTGGAGAAGAACAGAATAGTGTTTGTCAACCCCTGTGCTGAGCATCATGTGGTTCCCCTGGGTGCAATGTAAAAGGAAAGGAAAACCTGTTGGTCTGGGTGATGGTCGTAGTTCTGTCGAAGTGATGATCACAGTCCTGTTGAGAGTGGCAATTGCAGTCCTGTTGGAGTTCTGACCTTCCTTTGTATCTGACAAGTGGTCCCAGAAGTCCCAAAACCCCAAGATTTTATATACTCATGTTCAGGTGGGAATGCCCAGGGCAGGGAGTTTCACAGTGGGTGATTTAACTCTGTGAATCATGGAACATTTATGGGTACTTCAGTGGGTAGGTTGTTGCAGTTGCCTATTATGCCAGTCCAGTATGGGCCATTAGCAGAGATGACCCCTCAGGCTGGGTATGAAAGTGTTAATACCTCCCGAGAGGGGAGTTATCACAGCTGAGTCATCGGTGTGAAGACAAAGAAACACTCCCCTGCCTCTCAGGGTTCTTTAACACCCTGCTTGTAACCTGAGGTATCAGATGTGCCCTGGGCAGCTGCTGCAAAAAATCCGTTTATTAATAATCCATCAGAAATGACATAGAGGGTGTAGGATACACAGTTTTGGTTATACCCACATAGTGATAAACTAGTTCTGGCACCTGTAACTAGGACAGCAGGATAAAGATGGAAGAAGCTGAAGAGTTTGGGTACTACTTGACAACTGTAAAAAACAAAACAAGCGTAAAACAAGGACTTATTCTTTTACTACTGACACACTGAAGTGTTATCTTTTATGTAGCCCATTTTTAAAAGAATTTTCTAATGCTCCCAGTTTATCAAAGCTGCCTGAAATATCTTTCTCAAATTTTCCTTTTGGAGTATATGAGAATGTGTTGCCATGCTTGATGTCAGTAGCTGACCTTCTCTTTTTATTTAGACAAATATTCTCTTTGGGCAGTAATGGGATACTTGCTTACCCACTGTAATATGAGTCCAAAGTACCTTCAGATTCATCATATATAATATGAGTGCAAAGCCTACAGAGTGGCACCTACATTGCATGAAATTCAAACAAATTGAATTGTTTGTCACAGGAGAGATTGAGTGGTTTGGAGGTTTGGTCTTCCCATCAAGGATCTAATCAAATGTTGAAGCACTTTTTGCTCTGTAATGAATGCAGGGCTTGCTGCTGCTAGTGGAGCAGAGGACACAGCTTGTTTTTATTGGGATTCTTTTTCCCCCTCGTAGCTGCACTTCATTCAAGTTGTCAAGCTGGAAGGCCTTACTGTGTCCTGATGTTGTAACCTAGGAAGAGATTCCTGCTCCTCTGTTGTTTCTGCAGGTAGTGTAAAGAGACAGAGCAGCCAAGGCTGGAAAAATATCAGCTAAGCGTGAAGGGGTGAGATCAGAGAGCCACAGCAGCTGTGGAAGTACCGTGAAAGGAGTCCTTCACTGACCCACCATTTGTGTTTGAAACTTGTGCCTGCCCACATCTTCAAAAGCATATGAGAATTCTCAGTCATCCTCGTTACCTCTACCAAATAATTGTGTTTGATTCACCCTTGAAGGTTAAACAAATTGCTCCCTGGAGTCTGCTGGAAATAATAGAAATTAATTTTATAATTATAACAAACAATTATTTTTAATACTACTGTAGTACATTGGTCTCGTTTGAGTGCAGATATATTAGAGGCAAGTTGTCTTTTAGAAACAGAGATGAAGAAGCAAGCCTTAACTTTGAGAAGTGCTGAAGCTTTAAAAATTAACAGGAGTTTTACTAGTCTATTAGTAACAGGATAAAGTCCATGATTTTTCTCATATATTGGCATAATTTTAAAGGGTTTTTCTTAATTCCACTGACATTTGCTTAGAAATGACCAGCCTCTAGAGGAGGAAGAACTGTGGCTGGCAATAAATCAGGACAAAACCAAGGAAGAAGACCTCAAAGCAGCTGAAAAACAAAAAACATTGTGGTCAGGACAACAGGCAGAGTGAGAGCTCTTGAGCAATGAGAGGGCTGTGGTCAAAACTCGTAGCTGCTTCCTGCTCAAAAGCAGCAACAGCATCAGCAGATTTCAAGAAGTCCTATTTGAAAGTTGAATGTTTAAATTAGCCATCTACACTCTTCCATTTTTAGGTATCCTAATGCTTTTGTGTGCTAAGTTTTGGACTCCTTCACACTTATGCTTCTTTGAATTGTCAACCTAAGCATTTAGAAATCATGAATCAGCCTTCCTCTGGCAGCAGTGGCTTAGAAACCATGAGATTTTAAGAAGTAACAGATGTTTTGTTCTTTCTATTTGCCTTCTGGTCTTTGAGCTTGCAGAATTCATATTTTAAAAGTGTTTCGCCTTGAACCCCAGGCTAACACTTCAAATGTAAAACAGATTCTCCCATCAGCCTCAGTAATGGAGGCTTAAAGAAGAAAAATACCATGTTCTGGACAGAATCATGAGTTTTCATTGCTTGGTTCCTTTAAGTTGTCTTAGGGAATATAGGATGGGACTTGACTTCCTGGGTTACTGAGAATGGTCCTACCTTATCGCAAGCAGCCAGCCATATTATATAATCCCATCTGAAATTTGTTTTGGCTACATTTATTTAAAGTACATTTAATTCAAGTGTGTTTAGTACTCACATTTGCTACTCTGTATATTCCTTATGGAAAACTCTTCCAGAAGCTCATTAATCAAACAGTTAAAAATTTCTTGAAATTTCTAGTCTAAAAATACTAATGGCCAGGTTAATACCCATTTGTTCTTGCTTTAACATCGTGCTTCAGCTGATGAGGGTGTATAATCTTGAGTTTTATTTCAGCTTTTGTTTGCTTTCCTGACACCTAGCCTTTGTTTAGGCATGGTCAACACCATCTTCATCATTGCAAACTATGAGAAAAATTGCACTAAATCAGTATAGCCTCCAATTACCTCAATCTTATAAACCATCCTCAATACACAGTGGCCCGTCATAATGTTAAAATGTTGACTCAGTTACAGTAGAAGTAGCATAGTCTAGAACAAGATAAAGTTATGCTGCCCTTAGGAAACAGTGTAATCAAAAGTAGGCATGTGCTTTTGATTAACAGTTCACTGTAGAGATTAAGGAGAAGTCAATATGTGAAGTGATATGATGGCGGTATGAGAATAAAGTGGGGAAGTTATGCTCCCAAGTGCTGTAGTCTACCTTAGTATCATGTAACTAGTGTAGCTGGTGATGCATGGAAAGTTATAGTGGAAATGAAGCAAAGATTCAGGCGGAAGGGGCATTCTCTGGAGATTGTTCCAGCTAACCGTTACAGATTATGTTACCTCACATTTCATTCTTACTTTGAGAACACACTTTTCAAACTTGTATACTAAGAATAAGAGAATTAGGCTGACATTTCAGGGCTTTTAGTGGCAATTTAAATTCTGATTGAACTGAAGGTATGGACCTCAATTGCCTGAAAGATTTAGTTTTAAATTTGTCAGTGTCCAGGGCTTGTTTGAGGTACTTAAAGTGATGTCTGTGAACATATGGGACATTGTGTCAGATCCTTTGCAATTAGGGTTCTGATGGATTAGCTCTATGGAAGCTTCTGTCTTTGTCTCAGACTTTCCCCTGTGTGTCTTAAATTCTGGGTCAAGGAAGGTGAAAAGTGAGATGCCTGAGATACCTTTCCTATGACTATTCGTCCTCTGTTAATAAGCAATATTTTGACAATCCGTTTCCTAAAGGATCATGCTTATTAGTCGTTGCACAGGTAAAACATCTATGGGCACACATCAGAAATGAAGTAAGTAACTTCTAGGCAGAGTTTTGATGTAAAACCCTTAAGGTGGTTGATGCACGGGGGCAAATTTTGCCCAGCTTAAGTGATAAGCACAAATGTGTGCAGCCTTCAGGGCACCTGTGTTTTGGAAGAGCAGTAGCTGGTGCAGCTGAGGAGGCAGAAGCCACTGTAGATTAGCCTTCCAGTTATGGACAAAGTGACCTCTTGCCTTTGTGACCAGAAACAATGCGTTTAAAAACCAGCTGTGTAGTAACCAGCAAAATCATTGCGAAGTTTTTTAAAATAAGGGAGAAAAAGAGAGAGAAGAGCATGCTGCTGAGTGTGAGAAATTCCCTATTTGGTGAAAACTGTACTCAGTTTCAGACATATTGATTCTCTTAGCTGGTAGGCATTCCTAAGACATGTGGAATTATTTGTTCAAGGTGTGTGGTTGTAAGGGACCAAAGTCTGTAGTTCTGGGGTTTGCTAGTGTGAAAAGTGAAACTCCTCAGAAAAGTAAAGCAGAATAGTAAGTATTGAAGTAAGTATTGAGCATAAAATTTTGGGTGAAATTTTCCATTGGTCTTTATATAGGTGGCTGATGGTTTGAAGTTGAAATATTTGGTGTTGTAGCAGTGTCTTGTGATTCTCTATGAATAGTGACCATTATTTTCATGTGAAAACCATCAGAAGTAGTAGTATATCCTGTATGCGGAGTATTACATTGACTGCAGGGAGCCCCTGGTGGCCTAGTGGTTAGATTGCGGCACTTTCACTCCCGAGGCCAAGGGTTCGATTCCCAGCCAGGGACACTCCCCGGGCAGGTGGAGCTCGTTAGCCCTGTAAGGCAATCC
>JAWMRA010000001.1:75865592-75991152 GCA_035584735.1 Pseudotriccus pelzelni
GTTCCGCGCACACTGTGTCTCACCTAAAAAATCCAATGCGCAGGCTGGAAGGTGTAAAGACCTTCCCCGGTTCTTCGCTCGCGAAGACTGGCCATTATATACATTGACTGCAGGATCCAAGTCTTCAGTTTATGACACCTATTGAAAACTTAGTGACTGATATTTTTATTTGCAAAGCACTGTTCCTGATACCCTAGCACGCAACTCTGTTATTACACATTAGAGTGTTATTAACATGACTATTTAGAGGTTAGAGGTGCGGTTATGTAAAAGACATACTGCTGTAGGGATCTGAATGTCAAGGATGGGTTTTTTGTCAGCTTTGAGCAGCTTCAGATATTCCCAGGAAAGCAAAGCCTTGTTTTGTTTGCCTTTTATTTATGTTTTTATGGTATATGGACTTCTGTGATGCTTGGAGCTGTGGTTTGCATGTAGTATTTCAAGCCTATTGTGAATACTTTAGAGATCCCTCCCGCCCCTGCGTAGGATACTTGCCTAATAGTGACTGCACAAAACATCTTAAATATAATCACAAAACGAGATTTCACAAACCACTTAGCAGCAACATAAAAGGTTAGTGTATGTTTTAAGCTGGATTTGGGTTAGCTTTTTTTTTTTCTTTTTTTGCTTGAGACTGGCTGTTAAGTACAGTATACTACTACTAGAAATGGCAGTAAGAGTAAGCAGATTTTTGCCTTCGGCAAATGCAGTCATTAAAACAGGGCTATAAATTGCTCCCTCTATAACTGCCTGCATGGTGTGTGCCATGGGGCATTTTCAGTCTGTTACACTAAGTGGTGAAGGAAACAAAACATGCATACAAGTATTTTCAGTATAACTGTACAAATATACAGCTATATAATGGTTTTTAGAAGTTGTATTTTTCCAAATCACTTACTGATCTCTCCAGTGTGATGGTAGTAGAACCAGAGACTGAGTATATTGGTTACTGAACTGTTACTTTCAATTCATAAAGCCAGTTTTTCACAACTGGAAAACTATGGCTACTAGACAGACACGTTGTCCCCATTATATGACACCTATTTTAAGACCTTGAGCAGCAGCCTACACATAAAGCGCCTTATTTACGTTTTTCCTATTTGAGTTTCTTTGTTGCTTTTGAAGACCTTTGCTGAGTAATTTTCTTCTAGCAGAATTTTCAACTGTGAGGTGTCACGTGCTCTGGGAAATACTGTAAGACATTCCAACTGGTTGGTCTTGCAAGCTGCTCAGTTCCTGAGAAGCATATCCACGTGTCTCCAGAGCCAGGGAGTCACTCAGCACAGGTTCTCAGCACTTACAAGGTGGTTCTACTAAGCTAAAATTTGATCCTTATTCGGTAGGCTGCTGTTGTACTCTGAATCTTGTTAAAGCCATCAGTTGAAGTCTCAAAGATGGAAGTCCGCCTTTTCATAGAATGATAGAATTATTTAGGTTGGAAAAGTCAACCATTAACCCAGAACTACCAAGTCTACCACAAAACTATGTTCCTAAGCATCTACATGTCTTTTGAATACCTCCAGAAACGGCTACTCAACCAATTCCCTGAGCAGCTAGTTCTAGTGCTTGACAACCCTTTCAAATGAAGGAATTTTTCCTCATATCCAGCAGCTTGGGCTGTTGTGACTCAAGTGCAGGACTCATCACTTGGCCTTGTTGAACCTTATACCACTGGCCTGGGCCCATCAATCCAGCTGGTCCGGATCCCTCTGCAGAGTCTTCCTACCTTCCAGTAGATCAACACTCCCACCCAGCTTTGCGTCATCTGCAAACTGACTGAGGGTGTGCTCGATCCCCTTGTCCAGGTCATCAGTAAAGATATTAAACAGGACTGACGCAAATACTGAGCCCTGGGGAGCACCACTTGTGACTGGCCTCCAACTGCATGTAACTCCATTCATGACCACTCGCTGGGCTTGGCCATCCAGGCAGATTTTACCCAGCAAAGAGTTCACCCATCCAAACCATGAGCAGCCAGTTTCTCCAGGAGCATGCTGTGGGAAGTGGTGTTTGATCACCACAGTGCTACTGAATATTATATTGCTGAGTCTTGAGTTTCCATTTATCAATGCTAAATGCTCAGTGTTTACGTTTAAACATAAACATTATGTTTATGTAACAAATCTACTGGAACTCTTTTTCAATATAGGCCTCAGCATTATATTGAATGGAATCGGTTATTTTTCCTGTGAGAAAACATGGGACTTACAATGAGAACTAGAAGCAGAAGTAAGTGTTTGGCAATGCATTTAAAAAAGGAGGATTTTTCTGCTACCCGTAGCTTGTGCTGTGACTCAGCTTTGGGGACCTGTCCTTCTTGTCATATGTTCTCAATGCTACTCTTTATTTCTGCTTTGTCTGTTGCTGTCTTCTTCAGACCATTATCTTGCTTAAAACATGTTCACAGCTTTATAAGAATATTTCTTTCTTCTATTTCCCCTCTTCCCCTAGGAGAAATGGCCACATGTATTGTGTCTCAGGCATGTGGAAAAGTTGCAAGCAAAAAGCATGCCAGACCATACAATCTCACCTTGGCTAAAGCTGTAGAGAAAGATTATCTCACCTCTTTTTATTTGTTTGAACATCACATTCACAGGGAGTAGGAAAAGCTCTCCCACTTGTCAGTGGAACGAGGGTTGTCCCAGTAGACAATTCACCCCTAATGTGTGATACATCTGTCTCCAGATGGGATTAAATTCCTCTCATGATACTCCTCTCTTGTCCAACTGGAAAGACGAGCCAGACGGAGTTTAGACGAAACACATAACTTCTAGACACCTAGAGTTGGGGGAGTTGAATTCTACTGTGGCCACTGATGCAGCTGTGAGAATGCTCTGCACGAGCCCACCAGCTCACCCTCCAGCTCAGCCAAATCCATGCTTTTAATGCACTCGTTGCCTTAGTTAAAAGCATATTTAGGGACATCTGGGGACACTGCTGCCAGAACTTATGAGGAGTGAAATGGATTTTAATAGAGTCATCTCTTGATCATAATTATTGGGAGTGGATAAGCACTGGTCATGCTTCTGCTGAAGTGCAGTTGATGGGGGAAGTTCAAGGCTCCACTGCTCTCAGGATGAATGGCTTTTTGCCCATCAGCAAATACGCAGTCTGTGAAATTTTTATGTTCAGTACTGAATTCACATGTGATGTCTGAGAAATGACCTCATCAGATCTTGTGATTTCTCAAGCTTTTAAAATTACTCACTATAATGCTAACCCTAATTATAAATCTCCAGCAAGGGCACATATGCAGATATATTCAGCATCACTCAAAAATAAATGTAAGCCCTTCCTTAAACATTTGATTTAATGTCAGGATATCCTGAAATAGCTGGTGGTGAGAGCTGTTTAATGGATATGAATTACATTTTTTTTATTAGGAAATGGGGTTTTTTTAGTAGTTTGGTCATTTGAATTCCGTTTCGGGAGACTGTTTAAAATATGCTGATTATGTCAGCTAGTATGTGTTAATATCTTTTGTGTAAGCACTTATTTATTTCCTAACAGCACAATAGACAAAATACTTCATGAATGTTAATGATAACAAGAAATAAGCATACCACCATGTTAAAAATCATGTAATCCAGACGGAGAAGCAAAGTAGCAATGACATGAAGAACCATTTCATCTGCTGAGTTTTGCCTGGCCTGAGTGTTTCTCTAAAAGTACCCTTTCTTTCACTTGCCATAATGGAATTTCAGGGCTGTTAGAAATGGATGAATCTCAAGACAAGCAAAGCTCTGAGGGTCATGGAGGAAAATACCTATCCCATAAAGAAGGTGAAATTGTGTCTCCTGGTTATCATGTAACTGGAAGTGAAGAACTTCCTGTTTCAGTGCTGGGAAATCACGTTTCTTTATACACAAGAAGGAAGTGTATGCCCTCAGAATGAATGGTTTCTGACAGTGATGAGTGTAACTCACCTTTTCCCAGCATTGTTTACAGTGTGCTTACAGTTGTGATACACTGGATGGAAGGAATTACCTGCGAGGGGATTGAATTCTTGTTTTGGATCACATCCTTGTTTTCACCCCTTTTCCCTTTCCCTGTAGGCTAGAGAGAAAGCAGGGGCAGCTTATCATCCATGAAGATTAAAAAGCCAGAAGGATGCCAGTGGCATGAAGCTCCATGTATCTTTCGCATCCTGCAAACCCTTTATCATTCCCCTGGCCAAGGCCTTGTTCGATGTTTGAGAGTAGGATGCCTCAAACTGTTTGGTAGCAACAATTTAAGAAATATTTACAGATGAAAAAAGTAAAAACTGATAATATTGGCTCATTAGTGCCATATCAGGGTTATGGCTCTCCCTGGTTTAGTCACATGGTGTTCTTTGTCAAACATTAGGAGACACTGTGATTAAAAATCAGCAGAAGGCCAGTACAAGAAGTATGTAAGCGGTAATAATGGTTCAATGCCATTGTAGTTTTCTCTATCCAGAAATTCTTTTCCTAAGGAGGTTTATTCTGAGTCTGAGAGGGTAATCTGGTTCTGTGCAGGGCCAGGAGCTGGACTTCAGTGATCCTTGAGGGTCCCTTTCAACTCAGGATATTCCATTATTCTATTATTCATTTATGGTTTTATGTTGTAAATAAAATGTAGTGCTCTCGCATAGCCCAGGAATCTGTAAATTACCTGGGTATTAACATTAAACAAAGCATATATGCAAATGTAAATTTAAAATTAGGTGCATGCTATTTTTAAGTACATAAGAACTTGATTTTCGGCATTAAATAAAAACCACAAATTAGATAAAATCAATTCCTTTTCCAGTTATACACATTATCCTCAAGGTTAAGTGGATTAAAACTCTCTTTCTGGAGGAATTCAACCCAAGACTGAAAATGTGGTCAAAAAACTCGCATTGTGTCAGCCTGATGTTTGACTTTTGATAGCACATCCCCAAAGACTTCTCTTTGACGTACCCTGAACAGAGAACACTTGTTTCCCACGAAGCCTGTTGTTGCTGATAAAGCTCATTTATATCAAAGTGGTATCTAATACGACACTGCTCTATTCTTGCTTTAAGAAAAAAAATAGTTGAGTAACTCATTTGCCTTTGTAAACCTGCTGTGCCTAAAGATGTATTTTAGCTATTCTGTCCAAAGCCCAGATCACACTAAGTCTGTACAACACATGTTTTTAAACAAAGCATAAAAGAAAACATTATTGCGCGTTAAAACAGAATAGAAGCCATAAAAGTTGTGTTTCAGAGACTATGTTAATGTACTCTTGATAGTACCATGGTGATGTTTTCCTTTGATATTTGAGGCCTCTATCTGAGTGACAGAAAGCAGATCTCTTAGGAATCTTCTTAGCTTGAACATTTTGTATGGTTAAGTGAGCAATGAAGCAGAAGGGTGTAAGTTACTGTCTCTGAAGTATTTCACGTTAACTGCAGGCACAGGCAGTTCTGTAGGGTACACACACATATGTAGGCACACACACAGGCGAAGTGCTGGACAGTAGAATGAAAGTTGAATATCCCATGTTCAGCATAGGTAAGAGTAAAACCTTGCTCACAGTCATGGGGAAGCACTCTGGAGATTAAAGAAAGGCTTTTTGCCCAGCTCAGACCACATGCTGTTAACAGACAATGTCATGTCCAGCTGAGAAATCCTGCTGGCCTTTCTTCCCTTTTCACCTTCTCTTGCCCCAGAGATACAAGCACAAATCCCTTCTTTCCCTGCCTTGCCACAAATGTATAAGCAGATCTCTGCGCTGTCTGTGCTGCTTTGCAGTTTGATGCTAGGTTCAACAAACAGGTCAGTCCCAGCAACTTTGGATTTTGAAGTGATGAGGCAAAGCCACTGTTTCTGCAATGCACAACAGCGCCACTCCATTTGTGTTCCCTGATGATGGCTACAGTTATGTGTTGTTTGCTACTATAACCATTCACCTGCTACAGTCCAGAGGCTGTTTCATCTTTCAGAGGCCTGAGATGACTCATGAATGGATTTCTTTAAAGCGTTTGCTGTGTTAGGAGACAGGAGCGGAAAAGCTCCTAAGGATCTTTCTGAAAACTGTGGGGTTGTATTAAAAAGGGAGGTAGTTATTTTTTATCTTTCCTTGATAATGTGACTTGACTACATCATCATGAGGTGCCTCTGAAATCTGCTGTGAGAAGCAGCCGTTATTGTAACACTTACTACACCAATTCCCCTAACTCTTCTTTTCACTCCAGTTCGTGTCCCACGAATGGTAGCACTTTTCAGTGATGCACAAAACACAGACCTTGTACCTTCCCTTTGCAAATTCCTGGAGAGTATAGACAGTTTCATTGTTTCTGCTGCGTTTAAAAGCCATGTTTAAAAGACAGATCAGACCCCCAGTATATTCAGTTTTAAGATCTTTTGAGGCTGCTTAGAGAAATGTTGAATACATTTCCTATACATCCCTCTGTCAGGTTGGTGACAGATCTTGCATAACCGGACAAGAAACTCTTGTGTATCAGAATCCTGAGTGGTAAAGAAACTACTCAAATCTTCTGCCTTTCAGGTAATTAAAGAAGAGATTGTTTTTAAAACTTATGTTTTGCACTTGGAAGTTTTGCTTCCATCGACACATTTTGTTGGTATGAATTTTGCTTGGTAAGAATGAATTCAGGACCATCTCTGTTTCAGTTTCACAAATAAATACAGAATTACTCCGTATCCAGTGTGGAGTAATTGTAAAATGCTGCAGCTAAGCTTTTCTTTAGACAGTCCACACCAGTTTTGCAAGACAGGCTGACAGAAGGTGGGTCCCACAGAAACTCTTAATTTACGCTGTGTGCAAGGTTGTCTTCCTTACCCTGCCTCGTGTTTTGGTTGTCAGAACATTAGATTCAAATAAAGCAGTGGCCTGGCTGAAAACAAGAGTTAGGGTGTAACATGAGCACATTGTAGGTGAGCAGCATCCACAGCCTGAAAACTTCATCTGGGGATGTCCTTCCTGAAAAGTTCTGTTTCCTATTGTTAAATTGTTCCTATTGCTAAAATGTGCTTTCCTTCCCCTGGTAAAGTCGTAAGTAAAACAATCCTGGATGGTGAGAGCTCTTGCTGAGATTGATAGTAATATTGAGAGTGATGCAGAAGCTTTTTCCTGTTGCATTTGGTTTTACTTTAGATTTAGGATTTAATATTTTGCCTGAAAATTTCTCATTTTTTGTTGGGGTTTGTGGTGGAGTTTTTCCTGGTCTTGGACTTCTTGCATTTAAAAGAACTATTTTCTTCAAAGGATTTTAGTAAAATCATAGCTGAACTAAAATGTATCCAAATAAAAATAGTAAATGCCACTTTGCATATCTCAATCTGGTTTTATAGTTAATAACTCCCATATACTCATAACACTCCATATTCTTATGTTTCCAGTCTCTGTATAAGGGTTCTGTTTTCACATTTTATGACTTAAAAATTGCCTACTCCTTCGTTCTAGTAAAGTGTTTGCTTATGGTAAAGAAAATGATGAAAAATGAGCAGGCAAAGAAAACAAAACAGAGAAGAAAGTGATCTGAAAACAGAATGATTTTATTTTCTTCTCAAGCACTACTTAATGTTAAAAAGAGAAAACCTGAGAAGGTGGTTAAATGATTTTTGCCTTGAAACAGAGAGAGGGGTGGTAAAGTGGGAGGCAAGGGGTGAGGGGTGTCACAGAGATTGGGGTTTCTGTCCCCAATTACGCGCTGGCTGCTATGCTGCTGAATTACACTGAAAGCACTGAATGGTGCCATTATATTCCTTTTCAAAAGTTGTGGGCTATGAAATTCAATCTGAGGTATTTTTAATGAGTGTTCTGAGCCTCAGTTGCAGCTCTTCCCAAGAAACAAGGAGCACAGTGTGCCGCTAAATAGCGCCAAGGCCGGGGGTTAAACTCATTCAGTTTTTTCCTCCCAGGGAGAGAAAGTAATATCAACATTTATTTGACAGGTATATGCTTGGTTCCATAGTTGAGCTTTAGTAAAACACCTTTCCATAAGGAAAACATTCTGAAAAATGAGGTTCTATCAGCTTCACATCAAACTCCCATCTAGTTTCTGAAAACAAATCTTGTGGTGTGTTTTCCAAAGCCAGTGCCTGCGGTGCACATGCCGAGCTTGTGCTGCGGGCATCCTTGCACTGCAGGACGCTCTGCCTGTGGCCGTCAGGCACTTCCTTGTGGGCAGAGCCATGTGGTGGAGGTGCAGCTCATGCCAGATGGAGACATCTGCCCACTGACACCCTTGGCTGTCAATTAAACATAGATAATTCAGAGGTAATCTTTGTTAGAGAGGTGCCTGCTGCCATCCCTAGCTTTCCACTAAGGGTTTTGTTGTCATATCTGGAATGGCTTTGGTGTGACTCCTGCCCTTCTTTTCTTGCCCCTTTGGACAAGACGTAGCTTTTTAGAGAAGCATTTTTAATGTGCACCTGGTTTTACAAAAGCCATGCAGCGCAAAAGTATTGTTGCCTTTCATTTTTCTTACATGCTGAATTGTGAAGTAGCTTGTTTCAGATGGTGAGGAAAGAACTGTTAAATGCATCTGCCCTGCAACTCACTCCAAGATCTGAAATTCGTGTCAGACTGGCTCTGATTTTTGCAAATCATCACCATTCAGTGTCAAGGCTCTGAAGCTGGAATACATTGTGTGGATGATACTCTTCAGAAATGAAAATAGTCAATTCCAGCAGTAGATGTTTGCCTTACTAAGGGAATAAAGAACTGCCACAAACCACTTTTTAGTTTTGCTAGCAAAATTAGGCAGACATGACTCAGCATTTACAGGAGATAATTTACTGACATATTTTTAGTAAGCTTTCTCATTTTTCTTTTAATGCCTCATTTTTCTTATCCACTGTGCATTTTAACGATGTCCAAGGAAAGTAGTTTTGGTTTAGTAACAGTGGTGCTGCCAAGAGTCTCCCACTGGAAGTCTCCAAGAACTGAATGGTTGGTGTGTGAAATTTTGCAGACTTAAACAGTTAGTTAAAAGACTCGCTCTGCCACTACGGATTTCCCACAAATGTTTTATGCCTATCTGAAGTAAGTTAGAAGTAATGGTTGTACTACAAGAAACAAGGTTTGTTTGGTTTTATTTTCAACAGGATTAATTGTGCAGAGACCTGTTTTTTGCAGTTTGATATTTTTTTGAGGTTAGGGCTTTTTGGCATTGGCGAGATCAGCATTCACATTTCATGTGAAGACATGCATTGTCCCCATTGGAACAATTTCTTAGAGGATTGATAGGCAGACAATGACGTTTTCCGGCTGAATTCATTAGCAGAGAGGATCAGAGCACCCATTTTAAGTTGATAAATTGAATTTTAGGTGCATTTTGCTATTGGCCATTTCTACTAAAGCTGATTTTTGGGCTTTGGAAGAGACTTTAAAGTTCAGTAAGAGCAATCCTTCTGCTTTTGCCTATTTCAGAAAATATTTTGACATAAGCCACTTTGTCATGATCAGAAATTCAAGAGCATCGTTACAAGAACAAATCTATGTATATTCAAATATGGAAAACTGCAAGTTTCTTTTGGAGACCATGCTAGAAATGGAAATGAATGAGGTGGTTATTAAAATCCCTCTCTTTGTATTTTTGCTGCAATAATTGTTCAGTGTGTTGATTTTTGGTTAGAAATCGAATTCCTAAAATAGTCATTGTTGAAGTCATTCTTGTTTGTCATAGCTGGTAGATCGGGGAGCGGGGAGGAAGTGTAACTTTGCTGCTGCATTTTTTTTAAGGGTAGGTAAAACACACCTGAAGTAAGAAGCACCATATCTTGCAATCACGCCGTTTAAGTAAAGGTGCCACCACCGACGAAATTGATGGGAGGGTAAGAGTGTACATCAGAGACGGTGGAAGGCAAGCACTGGCATTAAGGGAATCACAGCTTATGTGGTGAGTGTAAAGTAGTAAAGCAGCCCACTAAAATCTTGAAAGAAAAGAACACTAAATAGTCTTATTGTACACACACAGCAGATGATCAATTGCCTGTTTTTAAGGCAGTATAAGAGACTTATTCTGTTACTGCATTTGGCCTCAGTCCGCCCTTTGGTGGTATGTGCACAGTCTGTGCAAAAGCATGTGGGATAAGTGCCAGGAGCGGAGCCTTCAACTACATTCAAGTGAAAAATATCTCAAGAGGAATGAGGTGACTCTAGGTTATCATAAAAATCTGCCTCTTCTCCTCAAACGGGATGCATACCTGGTGTCTGCAGGTACAGAGTGGGGATCTGCCTATTTAAAAGTAGTGATGGGGGTACGTGCATTTAAAGGTGTCACTTCTCCACTGTTCTTTGGCCTGGTGTGTACGAGTGATGAATCACGCTTCATCCAACACTTTTCAGCTACCCAATCCAAGATGAACGGCAAGGTAAAAACTAGTAAGAGCTATCTTTAAGGTCTAATGCTATTTTTATAGTTATCTAATCCTTCCTATGGGATTAACACCTGCACTTTGAAAGGGAGGAGAGGAGAAGGGCAGAGAATGTGTCTCGGCAGTATTAAGTCCAGAGCAACAATACTCAGACCAGTGCTTCTTGCCTTTAATCCCACCTTTCAGGAAACAGACTTGTGCTAAATATGGATTATGCATTTCATTTTACTCCAGAAAGGAGAACTGTTTAAAATACAAAATTTGTCTTCAGATGCTGACAGCATTGTTCTGTTGTGAGTAGTTTTCAAGCCTTCTTTGTAGTATAAATTTCTGACAGGGTTATTTGTTTAAGAACCCTGTTGCTCAGTCTTATCTTTGAGGTTATTTTTATACTATTTGCTTATCATGAACACTTGTTGACAGGTTTTCTTTCCTTTCAAAGCTGTAGATACATATACAATTTTTAGCAGCTTTGAATAACTGAAAAAAGTTAAGCTGTTAAGAACATTGCTATTTTTAGTATTGATTGCAATTGTGTATGACTTCAGAAGTAGTAACAAAAATACTGGTTGTAGCATTTCTATGCAGTTGTTTAATTGACGTATAAAATAATTTAGCAGTCAGGTTGATCTAATACAAGACTGATCAGTACAAGGAATTTTTTTGGTGATTAACCATGAAAGAGCAAATAAAATTTTAAACATTGTACAATATAATATTTAAGTATTAGTAAAATATTTAGCATGACCAAACTATCACACTTCATTTTAGAGCATTTGAGCACCCAAAATGTTATAGGAACAGGACATTAGTGGAAGAAATGCCTGCCTTTATATGGTGGCAGGTAGGAATGTACCTTTTTCTTTTAGATGAACATAAAGGAATTATTTTCTTTACTTATCAGTTGTTACTAATACTCAAGCAAGTGTAATTAAAAAAAATCCAAACAAAAAAACTCCAAACTTTTTTTCTGACCCATTTGTACTTTTGAAGAAGGAAAATATAGTAGTCTGTGTTTCCACATGAAATTTATTTCTTTGTTTCCCAGAAATGGGACTTAACATTTTTTAGATGTTCAAAATAAAGTGTTTATTTTATTTTGGGTTTTTTTAACCTGATATTACTGCTCAGTAATGTTAAAAACAAACAAACACCTTTCAATCAAATATCTTGTTCAAGCTGGGATCTGAGATGAGTTGGCTGGACAAGTAGAAGAATTGTAAAATAACTATTTGACCGTAAACTTTTTTTTTTTTTTTGGTAGAAAATTAGTGACACAATTGCTAAATAAACTGGGGCTGGAGAGGTGTAATGCGTCGAAACCCACTTCTTTCAAAGACCTGGATACCTTCCAGATATTGCTGTGTACTTTTTTAAACAAAATTAATCTGTATTGTAGTCGTGCCAAAGAATGGTCTAAACAAGTATGTAGAGAGAGATTTTTTTAAATGATTGGCAATCTCTAGAACATGAAAGAATTGTTGAACCTATTAAAATAGACACCACTGAAAGATAATAAGCACCATACACTTTGGGATTTTGGTAGGAGTATAGGGAGATGAATTGAGTGTAGGACTGAGATGTTGAATCTATAACGTGTAAAGCACTCTAGTTTGACTGGGTGCCTTCATAGCTTGCAGCTAAAAGTGGTGATGCACATTATTCATAATTTAGAACTGGATGTTCCCTGAAAATGTAAAGTGACTTTTAAAATGTGCTTTCACAGAGCTAAATGAAAGGCCAGTTCAATACACATTAAGCAATAAGGATGTGTAGCTGGAAGTCAGTGAGCTTCTTTTCTCTACAATAAATTCATAATATTATTTTGGTGTAAGGTTTATTATTCTCATGTCAAGAGAATAATAGTAGTTCCCTGGTATATCAGTATGACTGTGGCTCACCTTGTCTAACATGAACCCTGTAACACAGGTGTTGGCTCCTTTTTGTCAGGAGTAAAAGATACAACTGTATTGCTCACACATCTGCCAACGTGCTCAGATGGCTGGTTTGGGGGAGGAAGAATTGTCCTCTGGAGCTGCAATATTTTTCCATTGATTATACAGGAGTCTGGCTGTCAACAGAAACAGGAGCAGGGGACTGCCACCCGCTGCAGCTCCTTCTCAGCTCGTGTGTGTTGCATGTCACCTTCCCCCAGGTGTGTTCCACCAGCACATCATGCCCTCCTGTTTCCTTTTCCTCGCTACCTTACAGTGTGGTATCTGTGGTGACAAGTGGTCTGGAGGTATAGTCTTGCCACCAACCTTTATTGTTTCCATACTTCCGTGTCAATGTCTCACTTGCAGACCTCATACTCCTTTGATCTTCACCTTTGTGTGAGTTCTTTCCCTCCGTGTTGTGAGGTCTCACTCGATGATGCACAAGAAGAGCAGGACATAGGTCTCCTGGCTCTCCTCTCCCGTCCTCCATATTTGGTAACATTGGTGGCCTTCCCTCATTCAAGTGTATTGAAACTTTTGTGATGGCCATGTAATGGTCTTGGGCTTTCTCGCTGTGTCGGGGAAAGGCCCTTCTGTAGCATAGGCTGTAGAAAAGCCTCTCCCCATCCTGCAACCTGACATGCATGCACGGCTGTTTTGGGGGACTCGTGGGCCCCCATGGATCAGCCTGGTGCTGGCATGGAGCAAGGAAAGCAGCCAACCTTTTGCTTGCTTATGCAGCCGTGAATCCACAGGGCTGACAGAAGCCAGTGAAGCTTGCCTAGTACTTGCTGTCTGAGGGATGGCAGCAGGGCCACACTTGATGGTTGGAAAATGCCTTCCAAATCCTGTGGAAAATTGTATTTTCTCATGGGACTTGTAACCACGTTCAAGTCAGGCACAACTGTGTCTGGCAGATGATGTCATCGGTGTGGCACACTCATTCCTGAATGCTTCCTCTGTCAGCTTGTGTTTGCAGTGCCCTGAATGACTCCTGGTTTGCTTCCATACCCACTGGACTGAACTTTTAATTTATTGTGTTTAAATTTTTTAGTAGAGATGTCATGGAACTGCACCATCTCTTTGAAACCTTGTGAGTTCCTGCTGTTGTGGATGTTGTACTTCTCCTTCTGGTCCTGCAAGACTGGAATTTCATCAGGCTCTAAATCTCAGCAGATGTTACATGCACAGCATTTCCTTTGAGAGAACTGTCAGATTTTATTTTGAGGTAGACTGATCAAAGCTAAGATGAGTTTAGAATAGTAATATTTACAAATATTAGAGTAAGAAGCATTTCATGTTATTGAGCCATACTCCAAAGAAAAATGCCAAGTGACATAAACACTACAAGACTCTTGTTCCATCCTCCAAATGCTTCTAAGGAAAAAAACACACCCTTTATGAAAACACTCAGAAGGTTTTAATCAGATGCTTTAACTCACAGTCTGAGATCAGACAGGTGTGCTCTCCTCAGCTAACCTTAGGCAGTGTGGTAACGCAGGTGGCCTCTCTGCATTTTTCCATTGATCAAAAATCCCCATGCAACCACAGACACTCTATTTTCCATGGGAAGAATGATGAAATTTGGTCTTTGTCAGACAGGAATCCATCAGGTACTTTAGCAAGACATACATACATATTTATGCACAGGCATATTTCCATTTTTCTGGTTGTGCCCAAGTAAAAAAGCTGCTTGCTCGAGGGTGACTGACAAACATGTCCTTCCTCTTTCTAGCAGCCCCAGCCAAACTCTGAAGGCCTGAGACTAGTCTAGAAGCAGGAATAGTTACTTCTAAATCACTTTTAGGTGTGTTTTCAAAGCACACTCAGTCTAATGTCTTTAATATTATTCTGCTGCCTCCAAAGAAATGCACTTACCAGGAACCTCTTTCAGTAAGAGACAGTGTATGTTTATTTGTGTTTATGTACTGTGATGGATGGACTGGAAAATATGGGAAGCCTCCTATTAGAACAGACATACAAGGAACAATGATCTATGTGGGCTGGGTGGTGGACATTGAGGCTACTTTTGGTTTAATGAAACTGGAAAATGTGCAGTGAGTGCATTCAAATGTGCTTGATATTATTTTGGGTGGCATTGTGTCAGATCAAAAGCGCTCTGTCTAGAAAAACAGATGTCTTTCTTTTTTCTGCCTTGCCTTCTTCATATCCTCTTGCCATTTTGGTATGAATTACTTTGGTTACTGCAAGGTTATGCTGAATGCTAAAAAAATAAGTACTTTTATCTGCAATTCTCTTGATGTGTTTTCTGACAGTATTCATGAAGATAATGTTTGCTACAGTAAATATTAACAAACAGTTAATAATGTAATTGGAGTGAACATTTCTTCCTGATGGCATAGGTCTGTTAGATGCACTGACTGGGAGTATGTTGGGCAAAAACCTGCTCAGCAAGTTCTTGTAGAAGTGAGCTTTTGCACTTCTCTTCAGATCTTTGAAACCAGCCAGCATTGAAGGCTTCGGTCATTGTGTCCTATATCACCAGGGTGACAGTGCTGCTGTGGTGGCACATATATCCTTTCTGTAGAAAAATGTCATTGTTTTAGTTTCTCTGGTGTAAGCCTCCCTACTGGGTATTTACTTTTCACAATTCTTATTAGAAAATGTTAGATAAATTACCTTTGGAAAGATGCTTTGTATTTTGAATTGTGGTTGAAAAGCAAGTATTAACCTAGATGGGAGTCCATTAACTTTTTGGTATCCCAGTGAAATAGAAACCAAACTGCATAGTGATACATCTGGGATGGTGTGGGATTGAGCAGCTTCCTATTTGCAAGTAGGCTGTTGGTATGGCCACTGCCTGGAGATGCCCAGACTTCAGCTCAGACTCAGGTTTGAGACAGGTCAGCTAGTCTGCTGACCTATAATGGTTTTCTTTTCTTAGCTTGGTTACTGCTGTTCTGTTTTGCTCTAGTAATTATTTACTAGGCTGAAAGGGAAGGGGGCAGTCTGTAGGTTGAATGCAAGGGCACTTTTCCAGGGTGTGATTGGTCTCTTGTAACAGCAAGGTTTGTGCAATTTAATGGGTTATTATTTGTTCTGAAGTGAGTGTAGATCAGTGTTTCAGGGCCTCTTGAGTTAAAATAGGTGCATTTGTCCAAGGAACAACAATATTTTATTTCAGTGATTGGCCGTTTTATACAGAGCCTGTTTTTTGCAGAAGACTTGCTGGTGAGCTGTAATTTACAGTATTTTCTGCAGGTGTGGATTTAACAGACGGGCTGATGAAAAGAATCCTTACAATCAGCAGAGCAGAGGCTCTGTGGAAGCTAATATTGGGCTAGAACATCTGTTCTTTATAGAGGGAAAGCTTTCAGCATTTGGAGGGAAACACTTGCTCTTGACTCCTCCAAATTGCTCACCAGCCCCATCAGGGTAACAGGCAGGCCTGAAGCAGCCTCAGTGCCTCACAGCAGGAGGCTTGGGGTAAGGCCATATGAAGTCAGAAGCCAGGACTTGAGCCTGTTGCATATCAAGAGGCATCCAGCAACCCCTCAGTCCCTGGTGTTTTGTATGACAGGCCTGTCAGTCGACGTTCTGGTTTTATTACGTTGTACACAGATGTGCACAGCACCACCTGACATGGTTTTGAAGGGATATGGGGTGAAAAAAACTATCTTGCAAAATTCAAAGTAGAAATCAGCCTTGACAGACACAGGAGAATTGTATTTCAAGTCCCTCTCCTCTACCTCTTCTGTTTCATGGTATTTTCCCCTCAAAAAATAAAAAAGCACTAAAGATGGATTCAGAACTGCCATCCAGGGATGGATGGATATAATCTGCAGCTTTAAAACTAGTGTGATTATTGTCAGCTGTCCTGTGGGTATGGTTGTAATATCCACTGATTTTGTAAACAGTTTTGGCGATGTTGTTTGCTGAATAATTTCTTTGCATAATAATTTTTCTTCCACTAATTAAAAGCTTCTTTGTAACCCTAGGCTTTGTTTTCTTCTTACAGCAAAGAGCTCCAGGGAAAGTCTTGCATGATGCTGTTTGCAACCACCTGAACCTTGTTGAAGGCGACTATTTTGGCCTTGAATTTCCAGATAATAAAAAGATGATGGTATGTAAACGGATTAATTTTCATTTGGTTTTCATCTGCATACACACTGTGTTCTCTCCTTCTGTTCCTTACTTGAAAGATATATTTAATCCTCAATCCCCAAAAGGAAAAGGATTTTTAAAAAAATAAAAGTTCTTGCCTACTGGATTTGAAGAAATGTTTTTAAAACCTTATTGCTTCTGTCAGATTTCATCTGTGTTAAAAATAACAGCCAATTCAGACAAAAGTTTGGAAAGCATTTTGTTTTTATAAGTTGCTGTAGAGAAACCAAAGACTGGACTGTTGCAAGCCTCAACTCTTGATTTTAGAGTCCTGCTTGATTTGGAGTGCAGAAATAATCTTTCTCCGCTGACAGAGAAGTTGCAATGATTGTGACAGAGTTCATGAAAAACATTTTGGGGCAAGAAAAGGGATAGATAAAATATAACAAGGTTAATAAAAAGGCAAGGAAAACCAAAAACCCCAATAAACTGATGGAAGTTTTGTCTCGGGAGCTGTGTGGCACAGTCAGGTGTCCTGGTCCTGACACTCTGGACTCTGGAGATCAGCTGCTGGCAACATTCAGGCACTGCACTAATAGTATCATGTAGCAGAGAAAGCCAGAGGCTTATGATTCTTAGCTTTTAATGATTTTCTTTTTTGAGGTTTTTTTACTTTAGACTTACTGTGTGACCTTCTGGCATGTGGGCCAGTTATCTGAATTGCTTTAACTGTACATTCTGATGCACACTGGATTTCATGCCTGTTGGGTGAATTTTGCAACCATAGGCTGGCTGATCTGAAGGAGATGCATTTGGGCGATTAGAAAAAAAAATCTGTTCTCTGTCTATTTAGTTAAAATATGCATAAGGAGCAACATTTCTTAGTGAAATAAACTATAACAATATCTTGTCTGTCATGGTTTAGTACAGGCATAGACACTAGACAACACGCATTAAAATTGAACACTAGTGGTCATAGTATTTTAGGTTAACTGTAATTAAATAGGAATTTTTAAAAAAATGGATGTTAATCTTCAGAAGTGATCTGCTTCACAGTTTGCTCTTGGAATTACGTGAAACACAGTTTACTAGAAAGTTTAGTATTCTGCCAGGTATCTTTGACTAGTGCTTTAGGTAACTTGAGAGCTTCAGAACATTGCAACTGTACAGTACTATTACAGCAGAGGGTTTGTGTACCCATGTTAATAATGACATACTGCATCGCTGATGTATGTATGCAAAACCGAAACAAATTCTAACATTTATTGTGTATGCAGTTGCTCTTTAGTTTTCTAGAAAATAGGGAAGGACATTTGATCATCCTTCTCTGCTTCACAGGTCATTAAATTTCAAATGGATGACCCTCTGTGTTTTGCTCAGAGGCCTCTAGTAGACTAACAGTTTTTGGTCTTGTGAAAACAGAGCGGTTGATTTGCTTGAGGCAGAACACTGGAGAGATCGAGGTGCTGCCACTGCCTGAGGCTCTTGCAGTGGCAGGAACTGACTGGCTGGAAATATGTCCAGACAATCACAGTGGGGGAGACAGGGTTCTGATGAAGAGGAAGGTGGAGAAAACCCCGTAAGGCTCTTGCCAGTTTGACCTGAAGGAAAATGGCTCCATGCCCTGAGCACGGTAACTCACCTGGCCCCTACTCTTGCGAAAGAAAATACTGGCCAAATGTCTGAGAGCACTGGTCCACATTCTTGCTGATTGTTCCAGTCTTTACTTCTGAAAAATGGGGAGATGGCACAAATCTTGCCCGTATCCAGTCAGCTGTGCCCCAAGAATGGTGAGATTCAGTGGAACTAATGCCTTCAACTATCTCTGAAAGCAACTCACAGAAACTCTGAACCAGAAGATTTGATTATGAATTGTTGTTTCAGCGTGGAATAGCCCTCTGAGAGTATTATTTACACTTAGGTTACTGTAACCAGTTTATATGATACAGTTGAGGTGAATGTTCCTGTGGGATTTAATATTTTCTGAGCTTCATAATGACCATAACGTGGAACTCAAACATTGTGCAAATAAAAAAAGATTGCAGTTAATAGTGTGTCTGAGAAATAAAACACACATACTTATTTTGCATTCACATAATCTGAACAGAATGAGTTGCTTTTCCAATGCAGAGTGCAACGTAAAAGGAAAAATAAATATTTAGAGGGTATTTGTTTGAATGTAATCGTATGTACATCAAGTCATATATTTGCATTTCAACTGTGTTTATTTCAACATGCAAGGCCCAGACCTCATATCTGACATAGTGACAGTTGTATGTCAAGATGGCTGGCAGATGTACACATTCAAACATGCCCATGCCTGTAGCAGACAAGATCTGCTGAAGATGGGAGATGAATGTGGAGGGTCTGAGGACTGCACTTCCTGCTGGGACAAGGAGAAATTAGACACTGTTGCCAAGCTTGGGGTTTCACAGGGTTTCATCACACTTGATGTCTGCCCCAATTCTCCAGCTGCTGAAATCTGGTCACCATTGTGGAATGCCAGCCTTTATTTAACAAATAAATAATCTAACCTTTGTAGTTCTGGAGAAAATTGAAAACATAAATCTTAATTGAGTCCTCACATTAATTTTCATTCCCAGTTTATAAACCAGTCTCAGATTTACAATGTTTAGATATAGTGTGGGAGTTTCCTGATGGTGTAAGTTTTGATTGCTTGAGTTTGGTGACAGTGGTAACTTCTTTGTTTTGCCTCACATTTCTCCCTATATGCATTCAAATACACGCATTTGTAGTATCCAGCAGTCTGTCCAAGGATGTTATTACTTGCTTGTAGGATGACTGAGAAAGTAAAGAGAGGAGTGATGCGATTGTGTGCTCATGCTGTATCATAAACTCCCTCTGGGGAGAAGAGAGATTTATCTTTTTTTGGTGTCAAGTAAAATATATTACTCCCATAATCTTGTAAATTGGCTATATCATATTTGATATGTCATTTTTCCAACTAAACTTGGCAAAGTCCCTGACCTTGGTTGCAGATTATGTACATGCAAATGTTCTGAAACAAAACAGTTTTAAGTTATTGAAGTGTCAGAGTGATTCAGAACCAGTTTAACATTAGACAAACACTGTGTTCCTGTTCTTGGATAGCCAAGTTTCTTTAGCCTCTGAAAAAGAAAAACACTTTCCTAGGCTGAGAAATGTAAGAATTCAAGCACTCGTACTAATAATGATAAAAATGTCACACAGCATTGGAGCAGTTATAGCAGCAATACAGGCCTGTTCCTGTCTGGCTTCTCAGGTGATTTTAGAAAATTGATATTTTGAGTATGTTTCAGTCTCTGCATAATGTAAAATTATTAAAGGTCGAAGAAGTAATAATTTTAATACATACACTTTTCCTAGAGGAAGACTGAGTTAATTTGGTTTTTAATGGCTTTGACCTTTGTGGTGGTTGTAGGGTGTTCTTCCACAAATTCCAGACATCTGCAAGGGAGGCCCTGTGCAATTTAGTGAGATAACAAAATACAAATCTTGGGCATAGGTAGTTAGTTATCAGCTGAGGTCTGTGAGCTGTCACACTTCTCCAGGTCCTGTGAATCGTCTGGCTTTTACCTTCTGCTTTCTGTAATGTTTTGTCCAGGCTTTTCTGATTTGAGACGGCAGGACGTGAATTTAAGCTCTTAAAACTGTAATTTCACCCGATATTTCCCATTTGAAAGCCGAAGGAATGACCCATATGCTGTCCTGGAAAATAGGTTGTTAAAAAACACATGAAAGTGAACTACATGCAGAATTTACACTGTCCCCAATTAAGAAAGTCTAGGGCTCATCTTCCTGGCTTTATAAAAAAGAGAAAATGTTCTGCAAATCGAAAGTAAACTTTCTCCCATCCACACCTTGTACTGTTGTCTGAGAGGACGTTCCTCCCACAGGTGGTGAGAGGGAGGCTCCTTTATCTCCATGGAGCCAAGCAACGGAGCTCCAAGTTTATGCCCAGACTTCACAGAGGGACTCATGTTGGGTCCCCAAAACCAGGAGGCTGCTGCCTTCTTGTTTTTCTATTTGCCCAGCACTCCCGGCTCAAAGGCAAGCATCAGCCCCTTTCACTTACCCTTTCTCAAAATTAGTTAGGATGAGGACCACAGTGACAGTATAGGACTGTCTTTTTCTAAACTCCTGTTTTCAGCTGTTCTTTCCACAAAATTAATGGTTCTTGACCACATGTGCTGTGATTGTTGGTGCCTGAGACAAGTGAGGGGTAGATTCTGTCACTGTTTCCCATCTCTCTGAATCTGTACTGCTTCAAAAGCTGTGCCAACTAACAGTGCCAGTTCCTGAACGTCTTCCAAAGTTTTAGGGAGAAAACCCACTGCGTATAATTAAGGAAAACATAATGACCACACTGGAAAAAATAAGCATGCAACTGATAATCTAAGTGCTGCAATTAAAAATGCTCCTCTAGTAGTTTGTTCAGAGATGATAACCACCTTCTTTTGTTTTCAGGTGTGGCTTGATCTTTTGAAGCCTGTTATGAAACAGATTAGAAGTAAGTACTTCCTTGCTGACATTTCTTTCCTTAGTCTGAGAGTACTTGAATAAACTAGGTTTCTGTCAGTTGCAATCTTTAGCTTCTAAACTTTCTTCACTGAATTTTTTTTGGATTATTTTTCATTTCCGATCTGTCCTTAAGAGGTGTACTCTGCGTGATATGAGGTTATGTGACATGAACATATGAAGGGGCTGATCCTGTAGGGGGCTGAGGCTTAGTCAGTAGAAGAGGCACTGGTGGCAATTTTGTAGAGGTAACAATTTTGTGGAGAAAAAAGTAGTACAGTAAAAGAAGGTTTAAATGAAGCATACATTGCTGACAGGTATTAGTAATTGGGATAGAAGAAAAAGAACACAGAGGTGTTAATGCTGGGAAGGAGCTAGCAGATGTCGGACAACTGTGTGGGACATTGCTGTGAAACCTGAAACTATTAGAGAGGAAGAGAAAGGAACAGTTGGGATAGGGCCTTCAGGTGAGTGGTGGGAAAGGATAGGAAATTGTAAATAGGCACCATCCCTGGAAAGAGTAGAAGTGAAAAGGAAAGGTTTTGGTTATTTTGTTTCTCTGTCAAATATCAGAAAAGTGTTTGATTTATTGAGCTTTGCTATTGAGACTTAGTTTTCCTAGGTGCATCTCTGGTCGTGTTAGTCTGTGTGCATGCTCTGTCACCTGTCCCTCTCACACAACGAAGACATATTGGTTCTTTTGTCACTGGTTGTACTTGTAAAAGTAGGAACAAATGCACTGTTCTTAAAACAGAAATAGCAATTTTTTAGTGACCTTGAAAAATACAGTGTATCTGTTCTCCTTTATCATGTGTAAATTTTATTGGGCAATCTTTAAATATCCTGCATACTAACAAAGGACAGGAGGTTAGCATGTCTGTATGCACTGCAGATTACATGAGTCATCCCTTGTACATCATTGTGGATAATAAAATTTGGCCAGCATGTTACTGATGTTTGCTAACTTCCTCTGACATTTCCCCCAGGACCGAAGCACGTTGTTGTAAAATTTGTGGTAAAATTCTTCCCACCTGACCATGCTCAGCTGCAGGAGGAACTGACGAGGTTAGTAGTTGCGTGACTGTTTTTTCTTGTTAAATCTCTGGTGGACAGAGGGGAAAACATGGAATTTGAGATGAATGGGTGAGGATCAATGACTGCCTCTTTGTATTAGCTTGGTACTATTTGTCCCAGCCTTGAATGCACCTGAAAAAATAGGCCCTAAGATTCAGTTGCAGTCCACACTGAGGGGTTCTGCGAAGTGTGCGAGTCCTTTACCTCCTTGGGTTTGAAGTGCTAGGAAAGCTTTACTAATCCCAAGAGAAGTCAGTTTGGCAACAGAGTTCTCTAAGCCCCTTTGGCAGTGGTGTTGGAAGGGACCTGAATAAGGCACGTATTATCCTGGATCACCCCTCTGCTGAGGGACACGTGTTTGGGAGGGAGCTGTTTTACATGAATTGCTAATTTGCAGCAGCACTGAGCCCTATTTGTAGAGCCAACACACATGCCAAAGGTTTGCACAGGTGGAAATGTGACTTTGGAGATAGAGAAATAGAAAGGAAAAGGAATAGAATGAAAAATAAGAGGAAGGTAGAGACAGATACACACACTTTCAGGAAGAGTACCTTATAAGAGTATTTCTTTTCATGGCATTTCAAAAACTTCATTGAACCTCTGAATTTCACACTGCTTTGGCACAAAGAGTCATATTCCTCCGTGAGTAAATGTGTATATGAGGGACCTGTTAAGGTTCTTTATCATTTAGGAGGTACTTCCTTTATGGTCAGAAACATTGTTTTGTTGCAGTATTTCTTTGCTGCAACTTTTCAGCTGTTTTTCTAGTTAACAGTATTATTAATTACACGTTTCCATTTTCTTTCAGTACTTCCACTATTAGTTGTTATTTTCAATCTTCTCAGAAGACAGAGTCCTCTTTTACAGAGAGCTCTGGTGCCTTATGACTCGCATTGTAGAGAACAAGTCCACTTTCGTGATGCTCGCTGTTTATCTTTGTCAGGTTTTATTTTGATAGTAGAGCATTGGAATGGAAAAAAAATAAATTATTGATATCACTTTATGTCCTGGAAAGAGAAAAGTAGAAATGCGGGTAGCGAGAAGAAATATTTACTTGAAAGATTCAATAAAAAGAATAAAGGGATGAATGAAAACTCACAATGTGATGTTATTAATGAAACATTTCTGTTTCCCAGTAGATGTCCTGCATATCAGTTGCTTAGTATGGGAATTATAAATTGATTTTTGGTGATCTCTTTCTGTATCTGAAGACATGCCTCTGAATCATAACGACTTTTTTTGTTAGATTTTACACATTTATGCTAAGGGACTTGAGTATATGTACACAGCAGTGTGTAGGATGTGAAAGCATTATCCACAGGGAACTGCTTCATCACTTGAAGAAGAGAATGTAGCATTTTTGAGCTATATTCTTCTACCAGGGTGAATTTTTTGGGTAGGCAGATGTCTGCAGATTTCAAAAGGACATTATGTAGAACTGCTGTATTATTTCAGTATGTACATACACAGTACATTTCCATACTCCTCAAATCAGCTTGCCCTTTTTATTTCATGTACTGACATCTCCTCATTCAGAAATTCACAGTTCAAATGAGAGCTTTTCACTGAACTTATTAAAATCTAGTCTTAACTAAAACTTTAAAACTATAGACATGCTAGTATGAATTCTCCAGAGGAGCTGCCATCTTTGGAAGGCCTGCTAAGGTATCTAACCAGTGCAGGTTTCATATCAGCTGTAGGAGAAATGCCTGTTGCTGGCTCTTCTTCTTTTCTTTTCTTTTTCTTTTTTATTTTTTTTTGTGAGGAAGAATTGGATACTGAGTGGAATTAAGACAATCAATTTTTGTTGAAGCGAGAAGAAATTTAAATGTTGAAATCATATCATGGTAATAGGTTGTCTCTGTACCTAACTGTTAATGTAGAATTGCCCTACGTGGCCAATGGTTTGGAGCCAGTGTTAAAAAGGGCTTGTATGTGATGGTGCAGGTAATAGGGCCACGGAGGTATCAGAACAAGCTAGAGTGGATTCATCAAGGTTTTGTGCATCATTTCCTGGTGAGTGTCAAGGTGGAAGTTTGGAGTTCTCTTTTTATTCTGCAAGAACCAGCAAGAATACCTCTAAATCACTGTTTTATCTGTCATTTCTTCGTGGTTAAAAGCAGCTGCATTATCCAGGATTGCTTGCTGTGTTGCTGAGCACCTAATAGCTGTCATGTTTGCTACCTAAGAACATGTCACTTCTCACTGCTCTAGTTTCAAGGGAGGGAAGAAGAGAGATATATCTTGGTTCTGCAAAGCAGACACTGTGTATGACTCTAATGGCAGTAATACACTATCTGTTGTGTTTTATTTAGCCTCTAAACCTGGGTAATTACGGTCACTTCTGTAGATTCCAAAAAGTGAAAGGAACACACAGTCAAAGCCAGAGGTTTATTCTCTTTCCTTCCTGCTTTGTGTAGCTCTTTGTTCATGTTTGTTTTGCAGGTACCTATTTGCGTTGCAGGTGAAGCAGGACCTGGCACAGGGAAGGCTAACGTGTAATGATACCAGCACTGCCCTCCTAATCTCACACATAGTACAGTGTAAGTTCCCATTTTATTCCTTTCCAGAAGGATAAACAGGATGACTGGTTGGACATGCTTTGCAGGGTTACCTGATATTAGCTGCTGTAGGGACAGGCTTAAGCCATATGGGCAATACTTGTGTATGATGGCTTTCAAATACAAATCGTTCACTACCTCAAATAAAGAAGAGCTTCTGGACACTGGATGTGCCTTTTTAAAGCACTACATTCAATAGGCTGGAAAAGATAATTTAAGAAGTACACTTTGCAGACCGTGACAAACAGGTTGAATTCTTCTGAATTCCTCTTTTATTATATTTTGCATCATGCCAGCAGAGCGTTTGAATTCCTGGAGTTCTGTATGCTCTCTAGAGAATGTAGTAAATAAACATGCTTAAAATGCCAAACTAAATCACAGTCCTAAAGGAAACTGATGGGGAAGGAAAGAAAACAACAATAGATTTTACGCCTTTTTTTTTTTAATTGCAAAATATGCACTGTAGGACAGTTCAGTAGAATCATACATTAACTTTGTTCATCACATCACTTTAAAGACAGTGTATGTTTTCCATTTCAGGACTTTATGAATACTCATCTTAAGAATAACATTTGGGAAAAAACACCTCGTAGCAAGTATAATGGTTGTAATCAACATTGTTTTGAATGGTCATTGTACAATTCAGTATTGCATATTTCCACTGTAATGCTGTTGTATGGAAATTACAGTCAACAAAGACGTTAGGAAGCTCTTTAAAGATGAACAGATAAATCTCATGATCCTTTGTCATAATCTGTTAGAGCATTAGGCCATTTTCCCATCAACTGTTGGAAAAGCAGGCTCTCTGTTTGCCAGGGTCATCATTTCTCAGTGTGACTGAGTAGCAGTAAGAAGCTGTAAAATTCTGTATTTCTCATTCTATTTTAAATCTGACTATTTTTGCAGCACAAACTTTAAAAATAAAATAAAACCCTTGGCTAGTGAGGTTTTTTGTGTTTTAGTTTTTCCCATTACGGTGTCCAACACACCAACTGTACTTCTTTCCTTGGTTAAGCTAGTTCTAACGTTCTTTCATTTCAAGGGAAAAATGTCTTGATCATTTGGGGAGATTGAGTCTCATTTGCTATACTGCATTCTAGGGTGCTGAGTTTTCCTACTAAAGGTCTGTGCACCAAAGAAAGACACTGAGGAGAAGACACCCTGATGCATGTGTCTCTCCTCATTTGAGGTATTGCTTCCTGATCATCCTGTCTTGGACTCTTCTACTTTATATGCACTGTTCTTCTTATGATCTCTACTTAGATCCTATTTCATATCTTACTCGTACCTTATTAGTTACTCCAGTTCTTCAATGAACCACTTACAGCTCTGAACTGCTGGAGTGCAACTACTAGCTTGTTTTCCTAAAGCAAGAGCGTAAGAGGATAAAACACAGGATATTTTCTCCCCTTTACAAGCTGTCCATTTCCCTTCTCTCCACAGTTAAATTTAATTCCACGTTTTCCCACAATTCCTCCACTATACCCCTGACACACCTATGCAGGCTGGTGAGAAGCACTCATTTCTAGGTGTGTAAAAATGGCAAATCATCACCATTGCTCTTGTGCTACTCTGATGCATTATGCTGTTGGATTAACTGATTTTCCATGGTTGCTGGAAGTGATCATGATGCATTTGAAATTCTCTCTACTTCTTTGTCCCTTTTACTTGCGAGCTTGAGGTGCAGAATGATTCTGAATTGGGATTTTAGGAATCAAGTAGTACTCTCCTTAAAGGGAGAGCAAGGTAAGTAACTTCTGCATTCAAAAATGGTGTTTTTTCATCATTTCAGAAGAGAGGCAAGAGATTCATCCTGAGATAGTGAGATAGTTTTCACAGAATCTGAACTGCCATTTTGGGCAGAGGAATGCTGTGCTTCATGGTGCCCTTTCCCCTTGCCATCTCCTGACTGTGAGCTGGCTTCTTTTTTTAATTCTTTTCCTCTTTATGATTTTTCCCCTCTCTCTTTTTTGCACAGCAGTGTTTGCTAAAAAATTCTGCTAGGAGTTCGTGACTGTCTTTTTTATTTATCCATCTTGTGTCTCATGAACATTTTTCTGTGAAAATTTTCTCTGGTAAGAGGCTCTAGTATATCTTACTATCTTTATGTATTTTCTCTCTAGCTTATGATTCAATAGCAAAAGAAATATTATGCATTTGTCTGCAATAGAAATAAAATTAAAGAGATGATAAGAGTAATGATATCAGAGTGGAAAGATTGAGAATGCAGGTTAGTTATTGTATGTCTTATTGATGCTGTGCAAATGAGTGGTTTCCATGGGGAATATCTGGTTCCAGGCGGCCCTTACATTATGTATACAAACTTATATTGAACTTATGGACTGTTATTTATCATAAACTCATAATATGACAGCAAATAGGTTTCTGCTAAATTAACATGTATATTACAGATTGAAATTTGTATTTGAAACATTCTATTTTAAAATACCTTAAAAGCATTATAGGAAGTATTAGAAGTGAGAGGACACTTTGATACTGCAACTGATGCAATACAGCAAGTGTGTGAATTAAGAAGATGGACTGACTGTGAGCCAGAAGTGTGCCCAGGTGGCCAAAAAGGCCAGTGGTGAACTGGCTTGTAATAGTGTGGCCAGCAGGACCAGGGTAGTGATCAACCCCTGTACTCAGCACTGGTGAGGCTGCACCTTGAATCCTGTGTCACTGCAAGAAAGACATTGAGGTGCTGGAGCATACACAGATAAGGACAATGGAACTGGTGAAGTGTCTTGTCTGAAGCACAAGTCTTATGAGAGTGGCTGAGGGATCTGGGAGTGTTTAGGCTGGAGAAAAGGAGGCTCAGGGGTACCCCATGGCTTTCTACAGCTACCTGAAAGAAGGTTGTAGTGAGATGGGTGTCAGGCTGTTCTCCCTGGTAACAACTGATAAGGAAATGGCCTTAAGCTGTGCCAGGGAGGTTTAGGTTAGATACTAGGAAAAATTTCTTCACAAAAAGAATTGTCAAACACTGGAACAGGCTTGGGAAGTGGTTGAGTCACCATCACTGGAGATATTTAAAAGATGTGCAGATGGGGTACTTAGGGGCATAGTTTAGTGGTAGACTTGGCAGTGCTGGCTTAACAGTTGGACTTGATGGTCTCAGAGGTGTTTTCCAACCTAAGCAATTCTGCAGTTCTGTGATAAGAGAAAAAGAGCTGAAATACAAAGCACTAGACATACCAGAAGTGCTAATGGAGACAGAATACAGCATGGTGTAATGCACTTGCAAGATAAGAGTAAAGGGATCAGCAGTGCAAATAAATCTTAGGCTAAATCACATGAAAAGATTTTAAAGAACAGTAATATGTGAGATTGACAATATTTACAGTATAACTTTATCTCATTCTAAATGGAGTGCTACTAGAAAGGCATTTAAGTTGGGAAAGGAGGATAAGGAGGAAAGTAAAATCTTGTTGAGTATAAGGTCAGAGAGAACAAATTCAAAACTAACTTGAAAGCCAGGAAGACAATTTTAATAATGGAATAGCAGTTGATAAATGCTGAGAACATTATAGAAACCATGTAGAGGTGAAGTAAGAGTCTTCTCTTGGCTTTGAAGAAAGCTCTACAGAAAGTTTGTTAAGCTCATTTGTGTACATGGACTTATGGGTTATAAACTGCATTTTAAAGAATCCAGGCCCATGTTATCTGAGGTGTTGCAAACTTAGGTGGGTTTATGGCTTCATTAAAAACAGATACTTGCCTTTTCTTTGAGTTAGGATTAAAAACAACCCTAAAGATTTATGATTCTGGGATGAGTAAAACTGGAAGGAGGGGAGCTGTTTCTGAGATGGGGACAAATGGGACAATTTTTAAAAGGGGAGTTCTCAAATATTCTCTAGTATTTCTGCTGTCTCAAGAAATTATTGAGAGCAGATGGGGTAAGTGAGGGGGTGGAAATCAGGCAGTCTCAGTTGTCAACTCTTTTGCAGCTATGACCTCCAAAGTATAAAATGTCATTATGTGCCTGCAGGCGGTTTGGGTCGAAAAGCTACTGCTCTGTCATTCACAGATGCTTTGGTTCCTCATCTTCAATGCCTACACAAGGCTATTGCTTGCCTTCTGCATTTGCAGGTACCTCTGATTCCAAGCAAACGTTTGTCAGAAATCACCCACAGTGTTTTAAACGTAATCTGAAACCTTCTCTTTTTCTAAATCAATTTATTTTGGACGGAACTGGATTAAGGGTTCATTTACGTAGGCGGAATGAGTGAGGGTGAAGCAGGTGTGTCTGAGCTTGGCTCTTTGATATCCTAGGTCAACTGTGCGACAATGTGTCTGACTGCAACCTGCATTTAATTTGAGGGCACTGTATTTTAATTTCACTGACGTTACCAAGGTAGCAGCCTTTGTTGCAGCGATGTTGCTGGTACTCCATCAGGATTGCAGGCAGAAGCTGCTATGCCTGTTCAGTGCAAAAACCAATAGCAAGATTTTCAGAGGCATTCCAAGAATAGCAAGCAATAAGATAGTAATTTGGCACCCACACATAGATTGCCTGCCCTTCATCCCCCCCACACCTGCCAAAAAGAGGAAATCTCATTGAATGGGCTGAAAAATGGAAGGTGGGTGTGACATACTGTTGCACACACACTGTTGAATAACTGCAGCAGATGGGAGAAGCTTTGAGGAGGAGGGAGACAGTATGTGTCTCAAACTGCTGCAGAATTAGAGGGAGACAAATGTTTCATAACCCCATAAGGTGGAATACAAGCCTGCATTCAAACAAGCAAACAGAACCATCTTTCAGATTTTCCCTCAAAGATTACAGTGTGGGACATGGGCCTGGGGAGGCAGCCTGTGCTTGGCTTCTCCATGGAAAGACACCTGAGCATCGTGAGTGTGACAGAGGTGGATGAGTTCTGCTGAACTAGTGCTGGCCTTCCTGTCACCCTTGCCCTTATCCTGCACACAAGTCAGGGTAGCACTGATGACTTCATTTGTTCTGTTGACATCCAACCTCTGCTTACTCAGTTATGGGAGATGGAGGGAATCCTTGGGTTTCTTCTCACGTATCAAATACTGACACAGGGGAGAAGGAAAGTCATGTATGGTAGATAATATAGGGGTAATATGAATTTTAAAACCATGACATGGCATGCAAGAAACTTTATTTCCCTGCCCTCTTCCCACCTGACTGGATCTTTTGCATGGACCAGATTTAATATAGTGTTTTAATAGACTTTTCTTAAAATTCTCCATAGCTGAGATTGGGGATTTTGATGAAACCATAGATCGTGAACACTTAGCGAAGAACAAGTATATACCTCACCAAGAAGCATTAGAAGACAAAATCATGGAATTTCACCGTAACCACATGTAAGCTTTTTTGTTCTTTTTATTGGCCTTCTTTTCCTGTAGAGTACTTCTAACTGTAAGTGTATGCTAGATCATAAGTACAAAAGAGATTTGGATTTCGGAGTTTCTCAAAGGTTGCTTCTCAAAAAACTGTTAAAGCCTATGAACTTTCTGAA
Source organism: Pseudotriccus pelzelni (assembly GCA_035584735.1). NCBI lineage: Eukaryota > Metazoa > Chordata > Aves > Passeriformes > Tyrannidae > Pseudotriccus > Pseudotriccus pelzelni. The sequence goes on from JAWMRA010000001.1 coordinate 75,895,574, forward strand.
GGTTACTCCTTCCTTTCTCCCATCATCATAACAAGATGTTTAAAGTGCAATTGATTTAATATTCATTCAAGCATGCTGTTATTTTACAGTCTATTTCATACAAAATGCTTCACTGCTGATTTTGTGCAGGTATGATTGCAAATCATGACTGATCAGTCAAGCACTTCTGACAGTAGTCCTTTGGTTTCAAGGACACTGAATGTTGCCTTTTCACCTTTATGTGCTGTATTTTGAGGTGGATGAAGAAGGGGTTTAATGATAGTTTTATGAAAAGCTCATGATACTTGCAGAATGAGGGATTTGGGGAAAGAGAATTCAAGATGATGATGATGCAAATTGGTATCCTAAGGTCTGGAGAAAAGACCAGTAGTAAGAAGGTGGTTAACAGAATTACAAATAAGGCACAGAAAGGTATTTTTTCGCTGTCAAGAACACTTTAAGGCTTGAACAGTTTCATTTTTGAGCTAGATTGAATTATAGATGAGTGGTAGCAATTTCTATAGCAGTAATAATCAAAGTTTTGCATACTTTAATCACAAAATTAATGGTTCCCAACATTTATGGTAAGGTTTTCATGTCTTCTGCTTTACTTCATTTTGGTATTACATTCACTTTTACAATGAACAACATCCTTACACGCTTCCATTCATCATTTTTTAAAAGGAATATAGCATGCTTTCCAATGGAAAGTACAAAGGGAGGCAGTAAATTCTGTTAAGGTTAATGGTTCAAAATCTAGCTGTATCAGGTGTCTCAGAGTTGGAGCAATCAAAATTTATAATTGACTGTAAAATCTGTGTATTCTTGATGTTGGTTTAGACTAAGTTGTTTTTCTAGCTGATATAAGGCTGGGGATGTAATAAAACCATACAGATATTATACCTCTGACAGTTTTCAGTCTCTTTGATCAAATCTCTCTTTTTTCTCTGAATGGCCTTCTGATCTCTATTAAAAGATGTGGCAAATCTGTGTTTCTTCTCGTTTTCTTTCTCAAGGGGACAGACACCAGCAGAGTCGGACTTCCAGCTTTTGGAGATTGCCCGTCGGCTGGAAATGTATGGAATACGCTTGCATCCAGCCAAGGACAGGGAAGGGACAAAAATCAACCTGGCTGTGGCCAACACAGGCATTCTGGTGTTTCAGGTTAGAGCTGTTCAGGACATGATTTTGTACTGCGGAAAGCAGAGAGATTTCTCACAGCAGTAAGAATTTAGGACCTCAGCCGTGTATCTGGTTGGGAATATTCAGGAACTTCCAAATTTTTTCTAACAATAACCTTAAATGTGTTATAGCTGTGTTAGGTCCTTTGCGTCCAGGGACTCTTACCTTATTTGCATGCATGGTGCAGAACTCCATCTGTATCCACCACATGCTGTTCAAAGTGCAAACTGTTCCATAGCTCACGCTTTGCAAGTTGGTCATGCTCCTACACCTCCTCCGTATAGGAGCAGGTAGGTCTGGCAGGAATGGTGCATACTCAATCGGTGTGAAGCAGAGACAAGTAAAACAACAGACAATTGGAGTACATGGAAAAGGATAAAGGTAATGCAGTGTAAGCTCTCTGTAGCGTTACTTTGTCAGAGCTTTTACAATTTTCTTCGCCAGCCTTGGCCATTGTACCTTTGCTGAATCCATGAATCTTACTTCTTTCCCTTGAAGATCCAAAGTATTTCCCTTCTATTTCTTTCCTTCCCTACCCCAGTCAGCCTAGTAAATGTTCATGAAGCATTGTTAGTAAATTTATCAAATTCTTGTTCTGCAATTCCCCTTAGATAAATAGCTGATTGGTTGTGAAGGTACAGGTAGTCAACTGGTGTAAACTGCTTCCATTTCAGATGCATACTACTTACCTCACTATGTGTTAAAAACAGTAAACTGTTATTTTAAATGCCCCTTATGCAATTTTCAATAAAGACAATTTATTTTAACTGACTATAATTAAAACCCTAGTGTTTCTAACCTTATAAAGTACGTAGAGACCTTTCATAGAGAAAAGTAACAGCAACAAACAAACCCAGAAATGTCTGACACAAATGCTCCAAGTTCAAAATTTAAAAAAAAACCCACAAAACAAACACCCAAACAAACAAACAAAAAAAAGGGGGTAGAAAAATAAATAAATAAGTATGATAACTAAGTGGGTTGCTAGTAAAACCCCAAAACTGAAGCATAGGTTGAAACATGCGTATGCTGCCTAAAAATCTTTACGCATCAAGAACACTATGTTGTTAAAAATTCACATAACCCAGTTAATTGTATGTTCAGGCCCTTCCCCTGCTCCTCCACTGTATTGTCGTCAGGTGAACTCATGAATTGCCAAGCCTTATAAATTAAGACTGTTTTACAAGGTGAAAGAACGTGTCCACATGAAACAGCATGGGCATCACTGAGTCCCAGCAGGCAACTGGGATCCTTCTGTAGCTGAGAGTTGAAGGCCCAAGGCTTGTCAAGCTCGAAAAGTCAGTCATCTGTTCTTCACTTAATGTGTTTGTGACTTTCAAAACAATTTTGTTTTGTTCTGTTTTTAAAGTTTCTGAAAATCTTGGAAATTTTACTGCTTCAAGCTCCTTGACTGAATGCTGAAAAGGAAGTCAGGCTCTGACCTGCTGGAGTCTGCCCAGCAATTGGCTTCTGTCAGTAGGCTTAGGACTTCCTTCAACCACTTCATAGGTCAAGAGCCCTAAGTTCATCTTTTTATTTTGTATATAACCGATAGAAATTGAAATATGAGCATCTCATTAGAATGACTTCAATGAAAATAAGGGTTCGCTCACAAATGGCATAAGCTGTAGTCAGGCTTATTTTAAAGCCTGCCATTTATTTAGAAATCAGTGTCAGTGCTGCTGATTATTCTAAGGAGATTAATTATGTGATTCTTAGACAGCTGGTTGACTTAGCAGAGATCATTACACTGTCATTACTCCTACAGCCGTCTGGTGATGGCGCCTATATCAGCGTGGATTTCTGCATTTAGCAATCCTGTAGTAGCTCTCTGAAACTTCTGTGCTGTGCTGTAGGTTTTTTGCATTGAAGTTTTTACTGAACAAACTGCTGGAATGAATATTTAGAAATAATGCCTCGACTGCCTGCTAAACTAGATTAAGAATGAAACTTCTGGAGGGTAGGGGTTAATGATGCAGTGGCTGGGAGTTGGAGTATTCTGAAGATAATTTCTCTCTTGCTGTTTGCTTATGGTAGTGGTTGCTTTTTTCAGTAAAGCATTTTGTGACTCTTCAGAGACAAGCAATTTGTTTAGATTGCTTTTGCTTCTGGTGTTCCCTATGAAAGGTCAAAATACTTGTGGTATTTTGTACTTCCAATGCAAAACTTGCAGTTGCTTGTTTCCACAGTTAAGTAATATTTAAAGGGATATTTATTTTGCCCTGTAGACACACAGAGGGGGAGGAAGTCACCTCATCAAAGTGAAGTGACATGTGCCTGGATTCCCCAGACTCTCTGTAGCTGGCGGAAAGAGTGAGGCACCTTGGGAAGGTGACTTAGTGCACTGAAAATCTGAGTCTGTGTAGTGGCACAAGATAGCATCATCTGGGCATACAAGAGTCCACCCTGTCTTGTGCAGTGATGCTGGGTTGGATATTTTCACAGTAGCTCAGAATACCTAGCCCTATATGCAAGAGTTTAACCAGAAGTGCCTGCCTTTAGATGTGGCACCAGATGCTTATGTTTTGCATTATCAGAGGATGAATGATAAGAAATATCATCATTTTGAGTAAAGTGAATAGATGATTAATTCATGACAAGCTTTCTTTAGTGTCTTAGATTTCTTCACTCAGATCTGGAATGATTGAACTCTGCTGGCTTTGTTCCTTGTAGGGTCACACCAAGATCAATGCCTTCAACTGGGCTAAGGTTCGAAAGCTGAGCTTCAAGAGGAAACGTTTTCTTATCAAACTACGGCCTGATGTGAATGTAAGTCCTTGTCAGGAATTGATGAAGCTGACAAAAGGTTATTTGGTAAATTTCTGCTCACAGGTCACATGCAGTTTTTATCATGTTCATGAATATATATTTTAAATTGTTTTTTAATTAATTGCTTATAGTCACTGTTGGTACTGTGCACGTCAACATGGCATCTCAGGTGAACAGTCCTAGCAAAGGAAAATGTAAACTGAATCAGTCACAGTAGAATGTCCCAGAGTCATCTTCTGGGTGAGACTCTGGTACTGTATCATCAATTCTTAAGTTATAGCATGTAAACAACTTCTTCTATTTAATGTTCAAACCACTGATTTGTCTCTGTCATATTTGTCAATGAAAGGAAGTTTGAGCAAGAGCTTTGATATGATAGGCAGATCAGTGATGTCTCAAAGCCAGTAAATCAGGGAAAATTTTTTTGTTTTGGTTTTTCCTTTTTTTTTTTGTGACATAGCACCTGATTTGTCAATGCATTTTGCTATGTATGTTGCTTGCCTGCTTACGTTGCAAATGCTATCTCAATTTTCAGAGTTCATTCCAAGACACCCTGGAATTCCTTATGGCCAGTCGAGATTTTTGCAAGTCTTTCTGGAAGATCTGTGTGGAGCACCATGCCTTTTTCAGGCTTTTTGAGGAACCTAAACCAAAGCCTAAACCTGTTCTTTTTTCTAGAGGTTCTTCATTTAGGTTCAGGTAAGGCCTGCATTCTTCTTTCCACATTTGCTACCTCTCCCTAAATCTCTGCACAAAAGGTGTTTTATACTAGCAGCTGAGCAATTAAATGCATTTCAGGGGTCTTCATCTTGGTTCCAGAGTTTACCAGATAGCTAACATTTGACTGAAAAGGATTCAAGAATATTTTTTCTTCATGAGAGGAAAACTTAACCCCTGCTTCCCTTTCCATTGTGGTGACTTCCCAGTAATGTAGTACCCTGTAGAGGGCACACAGCTGAATTTAAGCAGTTCTGAAATGACATCAAAAAATAGCTCTATAGCAAAAAACAAAGAGGCAACTAACATGCAAAATGGTAAAAATCTGTGTGTATCTGACCAGGTCCCTTTTCTTATGATCTTGACATGAGTTTCTGCCGATAGTGACAAATATTTTTCTGGTTTCTGTGACTTCATATGCGGGACATATACATGTTTATGATGACCAGCTGGTATATTGTATTAAATATTTTTAACTATGGTTTTCTTCCAGTGGTCGGACTCAGAAGCAAGTTCTTGACTATGTTAAGGAAGGAGGGCACAAAAAAGTGCAGTTTGAAAGGTGAGAGGAAATAAATTAACTATCCCAATATGTTTTAATCAAAGAGAAGTCGTGATTTCCAGATAGCTATATTTTGAGATCTTGACTCCAGTCCAACTAAAAAATTTTTTCTTTGCTGGTTTGATAGTTTATCACATGTATAATATCCTTGTGGTCCTGAATGTTTTGGCAGAAGCTTCATAACTTATAGTTTACTTAAAATCAATAGTTTTCAATCTGTTTTTCAGCAATGAGTGTCCTGTTGCCGCAGATAACTTTATCCCAAATTGATTTGCGCCCTCTTTGGTGGGATGTGGTTAATTTATGTGAACAGCCATATTCAGCTCAGAGTAAAACTGAAAGTAGCAGGAAAAGTATAGGCAACCTCAAGGGAGAGGTCTCCAGGGAAACTGAAACTCTTCCAACTTGCTAGAGCCAGTTCTGTCTGAACTCATCTTGCTCATGGTAAGGTGAAAGTAATGGCCAAAATGCCACAAAGACCATGGCAGCAGTTCATAACTTATGATTCATGTTTACGTGAAAGACCATTTTTGCTTCAGTGCCTCTCCCTTTCCTTACAATAGTATGTTTGAAGACATAGCTCGTTTAAATTTTGCAGAAAGGAGTAAAGTTAATCTGATTTGGAGCAAACTTTTATGAAAGCTGTTATTCAAAGGTTTTGTTTTAAAAGAGGCATGTCTGTTGATTCCTCTTTGTGGAAAAAAAGCCTGAAATGGCTCCTTATGTGATTTTCCTTTTATCTCCAGGAAACACAGCAAGATTCATTCCATCAGGAGTCTGACTGCACAGCCTTCAGAACAGCATACAGAGGTGCCAAAAGAAGTTAGTGATGTTGTTGAAACCCTGGATCATTCCTTTTAAACATTTCTTGTTAGATTGCCCTCCACTGATTACTGTTTTGAAACCCTAGAAGCATAGTTTTCTGATCACTTACTATTTAACTGAGAGCTGAGGAGCCCTGGTTGTCATAAGCTTTGGGTTCTGCAGAACGAAACAGCATCGCTTGTAGACAACCAGGCAAATATAAGTAGTGAGCTTGTCTGAGCTGTAATAATGGCCATCTGAAAAAATTGCAGTCCACAGTGTTGCTGCTGGGGTGTTAGGCTGTAGCTGGCTATTGCATCTGGGCAAAGTGCAATTATTTCCCTTCACTGGGAGGTCTTGGCTGACCATTTCAAGATGTTAGGCTGTATTAATGAGGGAGGAGAACAAGTGTTTCCTCAGAAAAAAATTACAGCTCTGGATTTCTAAGCCATTATCTCTGGTAAATACCTTATGTATTTATCCTGTGTTAATAGCTGCTGTGTGTTAGGAGTTTGCAAATCCAATAGCCCAATAGTGGTGAGGCTGCAGCAGCTGCATGTTCCCAAGTCCAGCTAGGAGTAAGGCTGAGCGTGTAACCACTATAGGCACCTGCATGAATGCACTCATACATTATATGTACAGATATCCGCACAGTCAGCCACACATTTAAACACAAACAGAAAACTGCTCTCCCACGAGCACAAACAGTGACAGTGGCCTCACCCTGTTCCACTCTTCGGCTTATCTGGATGAAAGCTGATTATCAGGGGAAAATATGTATACATACATGTGATAGGGATCCCTCCTGACACTGGACTTACACAGTCTGTCCAGAAGCAGGCCCCCAGATCTCCATGTCTCCCAGTGCCTGGTACCTGCACACATGAGCAACGAAGGCTTACAGCCCCACTCCGGTTCCTGGTACTCAGATTTACAGACACACACATATGCACACACATGCTGGTAATTCATCTTAGTCTGCCCTTTAACTTGGATCCTCTGGTTCCTGGTTATTACCTCATGCAGAGAGACACACACACGTTCAAAGATGTCTCTCCAATATCTGGTACAGATTCGGAGCATTGCCAGTAGCTGGCCCTCAGGCCTTATAAACCTTCCAGTATCTGGTCTGACTTATGGCTGTTCCAGTACTTGGCTTCCAGCTCTCTTATTCTACTCACCGACTAGTCCAGTTTAATGTTTGCTGGCAATTACACATTGACCTCCCCACCCAGCCCGTATGTACGTGCTCCAGTCTCTCCAGTTGCTGGCACGCCAAACACACCAAACCTGTGGGCTGATGGCTCTACTGGGACAGCCTTCAGAGGAGCCAGGTCAGGAAGCTCCTTTTTCCTGGCTAGGTTATTGCTTTTCCTCCACCTGCCAGCATTTTTCTGTGCTTATCTGTGTTTGTGGAGGTGAACCTTTGATCACGTAACCTTCTGTTAGGTAGAGCTTAAATGGTAGGAGCAAGCTACTAGGTTAACGTAATTAAGAATGCTACATGAACCTTCACCTTCCATTCATTGCTTCCTTTTGGTATTCATGGGCTCTCTCCTTTCTTCAAATCTAGGAACTTCTGAGAATTCTGTTATAAATGGAGCCCATTTCAAATATCTTGGAGCATTTTAATATTGCTAAGACAAGCTCAGGTAGATGGACCATGGCTGCTGGGCAGGTGCAATATACTTTTGTGGGCAGAAAAGCCAGCCTATGAACTAGTGGCAGGTATTCTCCAGGGATTCAATGTGGAGTGCTCAAAAACACTTTCCTAGTGTATCTAAGTGGTCTGTGCTGAATTTTTCTTATGTTTTTATCTTTCCCTACTTCTCAGAGCAGTGTAAACAGGTTGATGTTCTTAGTGTGTTGATGGCTGCCTTAAAGGCATTGAAGCACCTCAAATACCCCTTTTTATATTATCACTGCATTCTGTCTGCCTTCTCTTCCCTTGCTTACTTTATGCATTTTTTCTATTCTCCAAGATCAGAAACCTCTTTTAAAATTCTAATTAATTTTGAACCTTGGGTTATCTCTTCTGTTTTCAAGAGACTCCTGTGTTGCTGCAGATGCAGTGCAAAATTCTGTTGAGTAATTACATGCAGCCTTTTTCTTCTGGCTCCCATCCCTCCCAAACCTCTCCCCTCCCTCACCTTCCTCTCCCTTTGTCTCCCCCTTTCCTTCCCTCTGTTATCTTTCCAGAACGCTAGAGCCTATGGAGATGACAATGATGCTGTAGCAGTACAGAGCAGCCGGCAAGGAAAGGAGTTGAAAGCCTCAACAGAAGACACTGGACAGCATAAGAGTCCTTCCTTGAAGAAGAGTCCAAAGGAAGGCAGAAAGGTGGATGGAGCAGTGGTGTCAAGAGTGGAGGAAGAAGAGGAACCTTCTAAGGATAGGACACAGCCGAACAGACCTCAATCACAGCAACCAAGCACAGGTCCAGCTTCCAGGGCTGCTCATGGCAGCAGCACCTCCATTCCTTTCATTGACTGCAGTGATGTAGATAGCGAGTATGATCTCCTCAGAGGACAAATAACCCGGTCATATTCCCAAACAAATGACAATTATGAGGGTGATTTGACCAGTGGTGCCTATATTCACTACAGAGATGAAAATCGCAATAGAACTAGATATAGGGACTCCTCAGCTTCTCTAAAGTCTTCCCAGTATCTCTCTGAAGAGTACCTTGATGATAACACAGCTGATCTCTCCTTCTACACTGGGGGGAGCCCCAGGATGCCAAGGCATAGCTCTCTGGTTGACGAAATGTTCAGAGGGCCAGGGAGCCGTAGTCCGCTGGCCACTCCATTGCCTCCCAGTAGCAAAGGGTCAAGCCCTCACATGAACCTGAGTAGAACTGGGTCTCAGGGTTATGTCTCAGAAAATGGGCAGGAGTGCAGGATAAGGACTGGCGAGGAAGATAACCATACCAGTAACTGCCATGGGTATTGCAGATATTCTCCAGGTTCTCAACGGTCTCGTGCACAGAAAACCCAAAATCTCTGCAATAAATCAGTTACGGATCCATTTATCCTAAGTCAGATATCCTCAACCCCTGGGCCAGACTGCAGGGCAGAGAGGTATTGTAAAGGAGGTGGGGTGGCTAAGATGTCTTCTCCGGAAGGCAAAATGATGCCCAATGGCATGCCAGCAGGGGTACAGTCAAAGCAGAGCCCAGTCATGCAGTCACTACGTGCCAGTGGCGTGGTGGATCACATGGCTGCAATCCAGATGATGGAAGGCTCCACCAGCAGTGGGACAGAATCTAGTGATTCTGACTCGGAAATCATTAACCCCTTCACTCACCCCCTGGTGTTTGGAAATCCCGTTGTGCTGAGTTCCTCTCCTATGCCTAGAAATAAGTACTCCTTTGGAAGCCTTCAGCTTGATGAGGAGGTAGAGGAGGATGTGTCTGTTGGCCTCAGTGATGAAGATGGTGTGCAGGTCTTCAGCTGCTAGGGACCAGGGGATACTGTGATTGCTCATTAGAGTGGTTGCATCTTCTAGGGCTCATAAGGAGTGGCTGGTAATAATTTCAGCACATGGGCTATTTCAGACATTATCGTTGTACAGACCAGCCAGAGGGAAAGGATGCTAGAACACAATAATAAGTCTCAGTGACACTTAACAGTAAACATCTCCTCTGAAACGCAGGGGGAGAGGAAAAGTTTATAAAGGTACGTGTTTAGGTACCTTTGTAAAACTTTATACACTCACCTATTCTTTGTATGAAGTCATATTTTAGGTGTATATTGTAGCTTCTTTGACACTTGACTAGTTATTTCGACAAAACAAACAAAAATTGAGTTAAGTAGGTACAGTTTGCTCTTTTGTATGTCTCTTACAATCTTTTTCCTCTCCTATATACGGAGAGCAACTTATGAGTGCCTCAACAGAGTTAGGAGAAAAAAAATAAACTTGTGGCCAAATGCAGGCAGCTTGATATTCAAGACCAAGACTTGCTGATTTCTTGAAATATGCTGGAAAATCTTTTCATAGCAAGAATGTGTTTGGTCTACTCATCTTCATAATTCATTTTATAATCTGAACTGAGGATACAAATTAGGCATGTATACAGAAAAAAATTGCAGTATTGGCTTTTTCTTTAGTTGGTTCAACAGGCTGATTTGGTGTTGGAGATTTTGAAACTCAAAATTCTTCCTGGGGCAAGAAAGAGAACGAGATGAAAGATAAAATTGAAGTGAAAAAAGCTTGGATTGAAACAGCTCTAATAAAGAGTGGTATGAGTATTACTTCCAAGGCAATCCTTTCTATCCTTTATCAGTGTGGTATAAAGATTAATTGCAGGAGATTTTTTTTTCCTTTATTCTTTCAGTGGAATTATTATAGAGACATCAGAGTTCTGTTGTGGGTTATTTTTGGTGGGTGGTTTGGAGATTGTGGCTGTTTAATTTTATTTTTTGCTTTGATCATGAAAAATCTTTTTCTGTGCAGGATCCAATTAGTATGTTGTAGGCTATCTTTTTAGTAGTGCCACCTCATAAATTTTTCATCCTCTGACATAGAGAATAAGGGGCTGTGGTCTGGGCTGATTCTCTTCTGTGCTATACATAGAATAGCAAGATTTTCACATGTGCAGAAGGACAAAGAGACTAATTCTGTGTGTACTGCCTTTTCACAGGCTAAAAGTATTAAATATTAAGGCCATATCCTAATAAAATCTGATTTTAGTTTCTTCAAGTTGAGAAAATCCAGATGAAAGGTCTCCTGTATGGAAAGTGTCCTACAGTTACTAGATCTGGGAGACAAGATGTGCTCTCTATGACTGGCCTTAATTTTAACTTTTGTACCTTTTTCTTGTGGAAGAATGGAACTAAATCTGAGAATTTTCAGACGATGAACACCAGCATTAGCTGAACTGCAGGTCACTTCCAGTGACCTGCATCATGCAGTACATACATGCAGCAGTGATGAATCCATTTACATAAGTAGCGATGAACAAGTTATAGGAGTCTGGAAATCTAGACAATATAAAATTCTCAAGATTGTTTTTACAAATTTAAGAAAATAAGAATTCTTTTTAATTTTTCTAATGCCTTGGTCTATGCACACTTTAACAGAGTTTAGTCTGCGTGAAGGATGTTTAAAAATATTAGGCATTTGTTATATACTTTATTTTTTTGCAAGTAAAATATATCTTTGTGAAAATATAAATTTTAACTCTCTCATCTCCTTTATTGTGTTGGTTTTGTTAGACATTAGACACCTCATTTTTGAATAGGAATGATTTAAAGGATCTCTTTAGACATTGATATTTTGGTGACAGGGAATGCTCTGGTTTATTCCTGTAGTTTAAAGCATGAGTCTAGAAATAGCAAGATTTATAATTAGGGAAAAGCTTGCTTGTATATGGTTCCAAAAGAGGGTTATTTGTGTTTTGGGTCTAGAATAGATGTAAAATAATTGCCTTGAACTTCACAGCATATAAGATGAGATGTAAGTAGTTGAAGCCCACATCAGCAGATAGCGTGAGCATGGGGAAGTAGGTACATGAGTCTCCTTCTGATTTATTTTTTGCTGCCTGTGCAGCAAAAGTACCAATAGTTATATTATAAAGTAAAGTAATAGCAATTCAGACAGATGAATTAATTGCGTTGTTAGCCAGTAAAATTAGAGTTCAAGTAATGGATTTTCAACATAAGAATTTGCAGTCACTTCTGCTACTTAAGAAAAGTGAATACATTTTGTATTCTTTGGATTTAAGTGAATATAAAATTTTATAAGTGTTGTTTACTGTTTTGCATCCTTTCAGATACTGTTTCCAGGTCTGATTTCTTCTCTCATAAGCCTACAAAGATACTGAATTTATAACTTCATAAGAACAAACCTGCTCGTACCTGGACTTAGGCTAGTTGCTAATAAGGTCTCTCAACAACTTTTCCTTTCCTATTTGAATATTATCCTCAAAAATGCAATATGAGGATTTTTATCTGACTGTTTTATGTCGTCTGGCATTTTTTCATCTTTAAGTGTTTTAGTAGTTGTTGTTTTAAGGCATGTGGAATTCTTCCAGTTAGTAAAAATAATGTTTGTAAATTACATAGGAAATAATTTCATTGAGGATTAATCACTTCTGCAGTATTCTAATGCCACTGAAGCTCTGTTTAACATCAGTAGACAAGCATTTAATTAAAAACAGTCTGTGGGCCAAATTCCTTCTCGAGACACGTGGTTCACGTCTGAGCACTTGCCAAGAATGGTTAAGTGAGAATGCAGTTTAAATTGACGTTTTCACATAGGATCAGGTTCCTTAAAAGTCACCCGGGAATCTTTTTTCTGTGGGACAAATGAGAAGGACCTTGTAGAAAAGAACAGAAACCTTTGGGGCAAGACTGCAAATGAGATGAGATGAGAAGGAGGAATTCTTATTCTGGCTCACAAAGTGCACATGGTAAGAGGAGCCTGTCAGTTCTAGTTTGTCATTGCAAGCATTGACTAATCTGCATACACTGGTCAACAGCAGTGATATAAGCTTACCTGTCTAACAGAGGCAGTGACAGGGAAAGCAGAAGACTTGATTGTCCCATCAATTCCAATAGATTTTGTAATGTGGCTGATGGTACTTTTCCTCTCAATAATTAATTTTCAATCCCATACTGATCAAGTGCCCACATATCCTTAGGCAGTTGCTACAAATGAGGCAGCTGAATCCCAGCAAGATCGAGCAGCTATGTCTACTCTGAATTGAGTAGTCCTGACTCACCCATCTCCTGTCTTCCCCGAGGATGTGGAGGAAGCCTCTTTTTGGGTTTTACAGGCCTCTTATCGCAGAGTTGCTAAATCCACTGTCCATGTAGTTGGATGAATATGGAGACTTGCAAAAGAGGTTAGGTCAGGTCTAGGTAATCTATGGATTAAAGGAACTCTTTCACTCTTTGCTATTCCAACTACTTATCCACATTCAGTCATCCTCTACGATTACAGTAGAAAGGTCATGTCAGATAATTTTAAGTTTTCTCCTACTCAGCAGCTGCTCAAACTTACTATGTCCTCTTCGGATCTTCTCCTGGAAGGTTTTTTTGATGTCAGCCTTTCCTAGAGTCTAGTTTTCCTCAGTGACCTGGGATATAAAATTTCAGAATAAATAGATGAAGGAAACATGGAAAGTGGCAAGTTGATGTAGGAGCCAAGAATTACATAGGATATTGCAGGTATGGAGTTTTGAATAATTGATATCTGAATGGCCTAGACTGCACTGTTTTTGGTTTAAGTCCATATCCACTAGCAAACATGTTCTTGTGCATGGCAGCAGGGGGGTGTTTTCTGAAGATGATTTATGCCTAGTGCTGCCATTGTCTCATGTCACCCATAGGTCATAGGCCTTCCTAACAGGCACCATCCCATTGACTGTTGTATTGCATGGTAAATACAAATTAAATCAAAGAAAAAATGGAAGAGAAATATCCATAGCTGCAAAAATGTCAACATGTAACTGAAAGTTTTTAGGTTTGCTGTATTTGCACTTACAGTGTGTGGGCTACACAGAGCTAAGTTCAGTTAGAGACAGATGAGTGTAATAAAAGAATTGCATGTTAACAGTTTGAAAAATCATATCAATCTATTAGTTTGGTTCATGATTAAAGGACATCCAAAACTAGGCAGTTTTCTCCAGAGAGTAGCACTGGCAATGCTGAATGTAATCATTAGAACCCAGTGAAGGGTGAAAGAAAAAATGGTTTGTGAATCAGTTCACTAAATGGGGCTAGTATTATTAGACCAGGTGCTTCAGGACCTGTATTTTTACCTCTGAAAATTTGTAGAACTGGTTTCTGTTTGCACCAATGTTTGTGGTGCAACTTCTATTAATTGAAGCAACCCTATTCATTCTGAAGCAGTAGCATTCATGCCAGAAGTTTCTTTCTGATCTCTCTATCTGTACATGCAAGTATTCGGTGGTGAGCAGAGGAAGTCAAATGGAAAATGGGCGAGACAGATCTGAAAGGTGTTTATAGGTCCTCTTTTTCTTTAGTAAGAAGATGTTTTCAGTTTTTTCTTCTTCTGTCCCACAACAAACACTCATACATAAAGAGTCTCCATAATCATCAGAAGTTTATTCTGGGGGGCTCCAGAGTCAGGAAGACAAGCAAGAGAAATAGGAAGCGTCTTAAGCACACAAAAATATCTGGCCTTATTTATTTACAATGCCTTTTGGCATAACGTGCTTTCAACTTTTTTCCTGAGCATTTAAAGACCCAATAGCTTTATAGAGTGCTCGGAGAGCAAGAATTACGTTCATCAGTTGAGCTGATAATGCAGACCTGATTTTGAATATTGAAAACCAGTTATTCAGATCTCATGATTCAGATTTATATGCAATTAGCATGAACTGTGGCTATTTCTGAAACAGTTCTTTAGCAGAAAAAAAAGGGTATCTAACCTATAAATTCTGCCAAATACCCTGTTTGTTTAGCGAGTCTCATTTGTTATAATGAGCCATAGACTGCTCTCAGAATTGACTTTAGAATGAAATTTTAATTGCTGCAATTTAACTTCTAATGATTAAAAACAAATTAACAATTCCAGTTTTTCCTGACTTCCACACCTGTGTGAGGGAGTCAGGTGTCACTTAGCCTTGTGCACAAGAATGTGAACTACTGGAGAATCCCCCACATTCAGCAGCATTGTTGTTACCAGCTGGAAAGAGCAGCTGAATGGGAAGGAAAAGAGGTTCTCTGTTCAAAGACGTAATAAAGTGAAGGAAACCAAAGTCCCTTTTAGTCTTCCAATAATACTTTTCTCCCTCTTAACAGTGTAGTTTCCCAAGGCAGCTTCTATATATTTTGGCATACCTCTTTGTCTTCATTTAGGGGATCAATCCTCTTGTCCATATGAAATAAGAAAAACCCTAAATATATGAATCTTCTGAAACAAATTTTAATAGACAGGTCTTTCTTTTTTTAGCTGCTGTCAGACAAAAGTGGTAAGAGAACAGTCCTTTTGGCAGAAACCCAGCTGCTTGCTGGTGTCTCCTACTTGTTGGTGATGGGTTTGGGTTTTCTGATGGTACGTGGCAGATACACAGTGTTAACATCACAAGGAGCCAAAGCTTAGACTGATGTGTAACTTTTCTCAAATGTGGGTAGCAGCAGACTCTGGTTTTAGTCAAACTATATTAGGAAAACTTTTGCTTGGACTGTCAAATTCTAGGAAAGAAGGAAATTTAAATCCTAGGAAACTGACATTAGAAAAATCTTTTTCCTCTCATGTTTCAGTAGTTTCTGTAGTTGCTGAAATATGCCTAGACAAGGGCGCATATCTTATTTACTTATTTATAAGGAAAATAATTGTGCAACATGGGGATCCTGAGCAAAGGCATCTTCTGTGGTTAGGCTGTGTGATGCCATTGGTATTTTAAAATACAGAATTTCTATTTAAAAATCAAAGGCAGCATATAAATAAAAAGCCTACTTTGGGTGACAAATAGCAGTTTTTCAGAGTATTTTGTCTTCTAATTCTGTGTTCTATAAAGAGCATGTAGAATAAGCTTGGTTTATGTTGTTTGTTATAAAAGCAGTGAGCACTTTTAAATGTTATGAGGTCTGGAAAGCCTGTGTGCATGGCTGATGTGTATTCACAGGCATCCTTTTCACAAGTAGGGGTGTAAATAATGGTGGTGTTACTACAGTAAAGAGGGTAAAGACTTAGGATCATAAGTGTGCGTGACATGATAGTAAATATTTTGCTCTAGAATCGTTAGAGTTTTAAGGTGTCATTTTTGTTAAAGACTTTTTTTTTTTCGTAAAGCTTTGGCCCCTGAGAACCACAAAAATTGATGGTTCCTACTGATAAAATCAACTCTAAAGGCAGTAATGATACAACTGTCACCGGAGGTTGAAGGAAAATGAACGCTTTATGATTCAAGAGCTTTCAAACTTGTTAAAATTAGATTAAAATGCTGCAAATCTTGTTTTGAGAAGAAAACAGGGTTTTGCCGTTGATGGTTTTCAGCAGGATCAGAGTTAGTTCTCTCTGTTTACTTCAGAGAATGTTAGAGCTCATGCCTGTCACTTTTCCATGAGGCACTTAAAAATATTTGATTAGCTGAATACTTATTTTTTCCCTTTTCTGCGAAGAAGCTCACTTGGACTCACTAACAAAAGTTCATAAGCTTGGCAGTGTTTCACTTATCCAGCCCTTTCCTGATTTCTGTGTGCACATGCATAGATTTTTTAAAATAAATCTCGATAGTCAAAATTAATGTTTAAAATTGGCAATGCTGGGGACTTCATTCTCATTTTTGTCATTTGTTTAATACTGTTTAAAGAGAAACATTTTTTTGTTTCATTGTATGCACTGTTTTGTCAGCATGTACCTCTCTGGGAGAAAAAGCCTTTTCAATGTTCTGTCTATCCTCAAAGCATGGTGTACCTTCTGTTCCTTGCATTGTTTGGAGCACTGTCTCAATGTCCTTTTGCTGCAGAAATGCCTATTTTGTATTGGGAGTACCTAATACCTCCTATTACAGTGATCCTGTCTCACAGAGCACTCCTCACGTCAGAATTAATGACAGCCATCACCAGGTTGTGAGTCTCAAGTTGAGAAACCATACCATGTTGAGGAGCAGAAGAGCAAAGGGAAGGGGGGGATGAAAGCCTCTTTTCCAGGGCATTTGGGCTCCATTGAGCACACCAGATTGCCCTTCATTTCCTAATGAAGGCTGCAGCCAGCGACCAAGTGTGTCTGCCGTAGCTCATAAGCAGGATCACTGCAGTCTTAGGGAGATGTCTAGTTGAAATGGACAGTATCTGTGGCATAAACTTACATGGGGGATGAAGGTTTCCAATTATACTGTAGCACTGTGTCATGTTGGTTTAAAGACAAACAAAAGCAAACCAACCCTAGCCCTGGGTACAACGGGGAATTCTTCTATAGGTTGCTCTATTTCTGTCTGGAGAGATCAAGGCTAGACAAAGGACTGATGCCCAGTGACCTTGCATTCTTCCCAGACTGTAATGTTCACTCTTTGTTCTTAAGATGTGAGTACACCCTGATGTAGGCCAACAGCAGTTACTGTCTGATTTCACACTCACCACTGTCTAATACTGCAGTATACCAATAAAGCATGGACCTTTACCAACTGGAGAGGTTGCTGCCTACTAAACCAACACCAAGCTTGATGAGACTATAAGCATGTCAAGCCATTTAACTGTGTATGCATGGAATTAATTTTTTATTATTATTTTTAGTTTCACCTGTACTGAAGGCTTTTACTCATTCTAACTGGTATTTTGCTGTAAAACTGTCACTGATTTAATTGTTTTGTCCAACTGCTGGCTGATGCTTTCTCCTAAATATAAGGAAATTGGTTCATTGAGAAGGTGCACCATTTCCCCAAATTCCCCTCACTGCCACGGGCACACATTTTGAAGCTGTGAAATCAAAGTGAACATTTCTCCCTGTGAAGTTCCTCTTCAAGCCAAGCAGAGTTAGATTGGGTCTCTCCCTGAGTTGCTTTAAATTCCTGTTTCTCCTCAAATTCTTTGGCACTGCATTCATGGATGTTTGTACATGAACTCCTGGCTGTGTATGACTACTTTTCTAACCAACAAACTGTATCCAGTTTGGTTCACGTAACAGGGAAGAGGAGTGCAGCTTGACGAACTGATTCCTCTCAAGCTTTTGTGGAAGGCAGTAGGATTTTGTTCTTACGTTGAGGGAGAACAGAGGCGAATCTCCATCCCGTAACTCTTTAGCAAAATGATTGTGCCTGGTTCACAGCTGGAGAGAGGGGATGGACACTCTCATTAAACTCTTCTCCAGTCTAAGGTACTTCAGTGATTGGTGAAGTGCATATGAAAACTCTTTTTACTTTATCTGGTGCTATCTGTCTCCCATGTAATTTTGTACTATGCATCTTTCTCTGACCAAAATGTTTAGATACAAGTTAGAGCTATGCAACCAGCGTAAAAATGGAAAATTAAGCTGGACTGTGTGGCCACAGCAGCAGCAGCTTTGTTAGATACTTTCTTATTATGCTTTCTTCATATGCTCAGTAATGCCAAGGACAAAGGGGCAACAAGTTGGGTTCCATCTGCCAGACTGGAGTTTAGAAAACACTGATCCCATGTTAAAGCAGACTAATTGGGATATTGATGTCACAAGCCTCCCCTGACTGCAGAGCAGGCTGTGGAGCAGGCATAAGAGTAAGCCCTGCAACATTCCAGGTATTGAGAAAGGTGCTTTTCTGCTTCTTAACGTGTTTTAATTTATAATAATAGTAACAACTTTGAGAACAATATAACTTTTAACATTTGACTTGGTGAGCTCTTAAGCTGTTATGTGAAGTTTTCCAGCAGAATTTCAGTCACCTTAAGTAATGATTGATGTATTCTCTCAGTTTCCATAATTGAGTCATTTTTGCTTTTTGGTACTCCACAGAGAAGGAACCCATGAGCATCTTAACACTGATGTACTATTCCTCACTGTTAAAAAAGAGTGTGGATGGATGGGAACTGTTTCTTTTGAAGCAGACGCAGAACACTAAATGGCCTCAGTTTGTTATTTAGCAGCTTCAAGAGAAAAGGAAAAGAGGAGGAGCATCTTCAGGATACATTGAGTCCCATTTTTCTCCCTCACGAAGAGGGGAGCTCCCCCATGTTACATTGAAGTCTCTGACCAGGGATTTCTGATGATCTTATGCTGTCTATGTAATCAACAAAGAAAGAGGCAGCAAGCAGTTCAGGTCACCTACGATCTGAATTGACCTCTGAGAGAGACTTTCTTTATCAGCTGGAAAATACTGATTTTAACAGTTTTTCCTTGATACGAGCCATGTTTCAAAGCAGTATCACTCAGCCAGCCCAACACTCTGTAGGCACCAACCGCAGCACCAGTCCCTGTGGGTTAACATCCGTGTGTGATAGGAGGCTGGAGTAAAGCAGATATGGCTGGTGGGATGGACTACAGCCTGTCTCTCTCTGGCAGGGCACCCACGGTCTGCCAGCACTCCTGTGCCTTCCCACCACCTAATTGCAGCAACCAACTAATATGTATTTTGACAAGGTATAGCTATTATTTGATTTTAGCCGCTGGTTTCATTTTGTGTAGCACAATGAACATGTGTGTTGGTGGGGAGCAATTTGAGATAAAAAAAAAGCTGGGAAGATAACCCTATGGCCATGTAAAATGCTATTGTCATTTCATGGATTTTTTTTTCAAGTTAGATTTCAATCAAGTAGAGAGTAAAGTAGCTCAATGGAACTAAGAACCACTCCAGGTATTTGGGCCAGTTTGGCATACTGTGGTAAAGTGCATTCTCATTACTTGCCACTGTCGTCAGCCAGTGTTTGTTTCTCTTCTTAAACCCAAGCTTAGAAAATAATTGAAGCACATGCTTATTAATTCCTACCCACTCCACCAAGGATAAAATTTTTGTATGTACTTAAGCAATCCTTAGATAAACATCCTTTTGTACTTGTCTCTTGGTTTGTGTGTATACAGCTGACTGACTCCATTCTATTTGAAAGATGACCGAAGTCTGAATCTAAATAAAAATCACTTGGAGTGCTAGCAAGGACAATTCCATGTTATCAGCAGCAAACCTTTTAGGCCCTCAATGTGCAGTACCATTTGATATCTGGCAACTGACATACTAATAATTGCCTGTCAATCAATGAATCCTTAAGGGTAAAATGTAAGGAATTTAGGTACCTTGTAAATAAGATTGGTCTTCTCCCTTCTGTTTCTGTTTACGTTCTACAGCATGTAGTTGATGAGTAGAGCCTGTAAGAATATATTCTTCTGTGGCAGGAGGTCAGATGAAACACTTGGTTAATACAGATTTGTTTATTTCTCACCTCCGTGAAAAGATAAAGTCACTGCAGCATTGTCATGACCCATCAGCGTGACACATGTCCTGATTGATTGGCAATGGGGGAGGGAAGACCTTCCATTTTCATTTCTTCATGGCTTTTTGACTTACAGCAAAACAAATTTGTTTCCCACCTTTACCAGAGCGACACCCAACGTGTTGATGTTTATGGTAGTATTGATTGTATGTACCAACGTAAGAGAATTTTGAGGCCCTTTCTTAATGTAACTGCTTTCTTATACCTAGCTTTAATTTTCACTCGTTCAGCATACTGGCAGATGGGGCCTAACTGAGCTCTTGCTTGTAGGTGGTGGTGGTTGGATTTGGTCACTGCTCATCCCCACATGCTACCAAAAGGACGGATGCGGCATTTCAGCCTGCTGCAAAATGGCTTTGAGAATGTCAGTCATGCATTGATATGCAAGTCTTTAATCAATGGCTGTATATGCAATGCTGTGAGCCACCAGGCACATTTTTTTTTTATACTTTCCATAATACTTTTCCCAAGTTATGTCTTCCAGCTCTAGGATAGGAAGTCTTTCTAATTCGTTGTCTATTCAATATTTTGTAGTTTGAAATACTTGAGTAGTACTGATAAAAGTTCCGGTACATCAGAAGTTAATCTAGGATTATAGATAGGTAGGTAGATAAGTCAATATATCTATGTCTATCTATCACAGATAGGTGCTATTTAACTCCTAGACTAAAATGCCTGTGAACTTCTCACAGAGGTGCAAATCATTTATTTGCTGTCTTATGACAGGCATAGTGCCAGAATTTCTTTGTTTCCACGTTTGAAGCGATACCACTTTTCTTATGTCTTTTGTAATGTAGTTAAATACTTTTAACCTTACAACCTTGCTATTAATCTGTTTCACTATTTCTTAATGATGAATTCCATTTCTTTTGAAAATACTGTATATAGTTGTGTGCTAGTGTCAATAAAATTGACATTTGTGTAACAAGCTGTCGCATTCTCTCAAATTTCACTGAACATTGATTTAGTTTGAAACTGCTGGTAAATCCTTTCTTGATAGCTGTAATAATACAGACTTTTATTTCAGACAAATACTGCTTTGACTCTGATTTATAATCGGCTACGTAACTGTCATGATTACGTAAACTGATAACTGTACTGGCTTTTTCCTTCTCTTTTCAAAGGAATGATTTATAAACATGAACTGGTTTGGAATTGGAAAATGTTTGTGTTCTAGCAATAAATCTTGAGTTCTTCCAGAAAATAAATAGGTTTTACTACTGGCCTAGTTATATTTATTTTTTATTATATTACATTTACCAGAGCATCTCAGCTGTGTTTTTTAGCAACAGGAACATTTACCTGTCATAAATTAGGGAGGACACAAACACATGATAGTAAATTGTATTTGACCTTAATTATATGCAGTGATGTATGTGTTTTACATTTAATCTCAGACAGCCGTAAGATGTCATAATCAAGAGCTTGTCACATTTTTTTATTATTTTTTTGTTTCCGTTTTAGTGTATGATACCAAAACAGTACAGACTGTAAATGTTCTTCCACATGACAGATCCTTCTTTTGAAACAGGTTTAGGTTTTCAGAGGTTTGGAGGAGGAGATAACTGGGAGGACACTGGGCATTTTTGGCAAACTTCCTTTTTGTGCAGTCAGTTATCTGGCTGCCTCCCAGAAGACAAAATGCTAATTGCAGTAATATTTAATGTAGTGTATATGAATCCATGAAAGTGTAATTAATTGTCTAACTCTTCAGTATTTTTAATCCAAAATTAAATGGGACTTTATATCTGTGAAAATCTGAAATTGTCATGCTTTGTGCATTAAAAGTATTGCTTTTCTTATGTAAATGTAATGCTAGCATTTCCATCCCAAACAATCAGAGGAGCATGGAAAGACCTACAAGGTATAATATACATACTTGTGTTGTGTGTAGAAATTGGGGAACTAGTAGTTTTCTCCCTTCATGTTAGATCTGACTGGTCTTAGCAGCAACACTGCTGTAGATCTCTAGACTTCAGCTGTATAGATTTGTTCTAATTTCTGTCCTGTAGTTCCCTGTGAAGTACTGATTTGAGTCTTTGAAGTTCTACTTAGCTAGAAAAAATGGCACTCCTAGGGTGATTCCCATATTGTTGTATTTATTCTGTTCCATAGAGTGGATTTACAGTGGTGAACATTTTTATAATAAGTTGATGGTTAGGCTCACAGAATCACAGAACGCCCTGGGCTGGAAGGCACCTTAAAGACCATCTAGTTCCAACCCCCCTGCCATTGTCAGGGACACCTTTCACTAACTGGGTTTCTCAGAGCTCCACACAACCTGGTCTTGAACACTTCTAGGGATGGGGAATCCCAGACTTCTTTGGGCAACCTGTACTAGTGCCTCATGACCCTCACAGTAAAGACTTGCAGCTTGTGCCTTGATCCCTTCCTTACAGAGACAGTAATTTCGGCCCAGTCCATCAGCTAAAAGACCCTTAAGCAGTCCCTCGGTTAACGCAAGTAGATGTGGTTCCTCTGGCTTCAAGGCCATTTGGGCCAGTTTGAGGACCCTGATGGCTGTGTCCTGTAGCATAGTTTCACACGCTGCAACTTAATATTGTAATTCCTTTTGGTACTTTCTCAAGAGAGCCTGTCCTAACTAACTTCTATCATTTTTCCTAGCAGGTTCTCTGACTGGCAGCCCTCACCTTTCAGAGCTTTCCATCAATTCCCAAGGAGGACCATCAGTGGCAAATATGACTCTGTCTCCAAACCTGAGCCCTGATGCCAAGCAGTCATCTCCCTTGGTCAGCCCTTTGCTGAACGACCCATCATGCATCAGGACTGATGATGAGGAAGAGGTGAAAAGAAAAGTAAGGCATATGAAGACGGCCTTTGCTCTCTTCTCTGTTATGTGTTGTAATAAGTCTGTGTCATAAGGGAGCATCACATCCAAAATTGCTTTCTGAAAATAAAATGTTTGTCTGAGCCAGAGTTTTCTGGGTGCCTGCTGGCTCATCCCTCCTGTGCTGCAGGGCTAGAAGGGGTTGGTTGCTTTTGCCCTTCTGTGGCCTTTTTTTTTTTTTTTTCCCTGAGCTTGGAGCATCTCAGGAGGAGTAAAGTTGGCTTTGCTGGAGTTTGTTTAAGGAAGATCTCTTTTCCCACTGTGCATAATTAGCAAGATATGTGAGAGAAATTTGAGAAAAGAAAAGCCAAGAATCAGTTAATAGACTTGGGATTCTCTGTTTCGGGCCAGGTTACAGCAGCCAGTGATTGCTGTATATACCAGCTGATCGTGATTCCTATGGGGTTGTTTGCTGACCAGGAAATGCCTACACAGTCTTTGCTTACGTGTCTTTCCTAGCATATCCACTGCATCATTTGTCTTCAGAGAGGAAACAAAAGCAAAAGGTTCTATGGGTGGTTTTTTCCTTCATTTTTGCACCTTGAGTAACACAGAGGAAGATCAATTGCGTTCCTTCGGCTCTTCAGAATTAAGAAATTTTAAGCCTGTAGCTTAATCTAAAATCCTTACCCTCTCCCACTGTTAGGTTGTCCAGCCACACTGGGGAAATCCTGTGGGTTTAAATTTTTCTGAGAGTATTTTTACTGTGGGTTTTCATCCTGATGATGAAACTTACAATAATGCGACAATTTTTTGTCATTTAGTCAACTTTTACATTTGATTCAAATAGTCATCTAGCCTTCAAGGGGTGTCTTTGTGAACTTCCGAATATGTCCTGCTCCAGGAATAAACTGAAAAGAGCATCAGCGCCCCAAAGCTGTAGAAATCACCATGGCAGAAAAAGAAGCCTCTCAAAAACCCATAGAAAGTGCTTGTTCTCGTGTGTTTGCGAGGAAGGATTGTTTTCAGGGCTTCAGGGTTTAGGAACATTCAAGCATGAGTCACAGTAACCACAAGCAAGGGTCACTGGTTTGCAACGCTCTTCGTGATTCATTATCTACAGTTTTTTCTCCATAAAAGCAGAGGAAAACCTAATGTGTTTGCAATTTACAGAGATTCCCAACTGAGAAAGCTTACTTCATTGCTAAAGAAGTAGCCACTACAGAACGAACATACCTGAAGGACCTTGAAGTCATCACATCGGTATGTTTACTGGAGCGTTACTCATGAAACATGGGAAGCTCTAGTCAGCGGTAGAATTCCATCTGCTCCATTTAACATCTTAACTGTTCCACGCTACTTTTATATTCTGTGCTGTAGGTATTCTTTCAGTGCGCAGGAGTGTTCCTCCAGGGAGGAAATAACACAAAAACCAGAAAGTAGGGGTTTGCACTGTGGTTAGTAACATGCATTATGAAACTATATCAGGTTGAGGAACTTGGGACACAGTTCACTTATATTTTCTTGCTCTCATGCTTTGTGGTTGTAATTACTAAAAATGCCTGTGGGTTTTCAATGACTTCTCTTAAAACTGAAGTAGCTCCTTAGGGGCACATATAAATGTTTTCTACTGGATTAAATGCCCTCCATTTAACATGAAATATTGTGGAGTACCTCTTTGAATAATTCTGATTTTTTAGTAAGTGAAACTGTGTGTAAAAGGAATCATTCATCTGCAGCATCTGATCAGAGTGCGATTGTTCAAATCATCAAAGGCGTGCCATCTTTGCACACACACCAATAGTCTTGTTTAACTTTCAAGAATATTGGTGGAAAATCTGGCCCAAAATAACAACTGTCTACAAAAGGGCACTGGATCCAAAACCCCTTGTGGTATGTTAGTCAGCTCCAGGACTCTCAGTTCTTTAATTGCCCAGGGAGGTGCATTGCCCACTCCTGTGTTGAGTGTTGTGGTAAGGAGGACATGCTGCAGGGGAGAGTGTTGAGACCAGCTGGGAACCAGGGCAACACTTTCTCCTCAGCTTCTTGTACGTTCTAGGAGCCCCCATTACAGATGCAGCTAATCTGACATCAGCTTAGACATAGCCAGTATAGTTTTTACTGTAAAAAGTAATTGTGGCCCCACTGATACTTACCCTGGCTTTTTGAGAAGCCAGACCAATGAGGGAGGAGGCCGTGTTCTGTGAGACAGTGGTCATTGCTGCAGTCTCAACAGCAGAGATGCAGATATGCTGTATTTCACCCAGTGGCTGCAGAAACAAAGTTTTAGCTCTTCAGAGCTAAACCCCATTTTCCACCCTGTTCTTTGCCTACCATTCTTGTGGTAGGCAAATTTTAATTTGCTGGTTCACCAAGAGGGGATAGGCCGGATGATTAGCATACAGTTGTATCAGCTGTGCTCCACAAAGACTGGCCCAGGAGGCCAGAGGGTGAACAAGTGTCCAGCATCATCAGAAAAGAAACAAATGTTGTGCATGAATTTTGAGGCTTGGTAGATGTGCTTCACCTTTAGTTCTGCTCAGTGTGGAGATAAAGCAGGGGAGAGGGAGTCTTGAGAGAGATCCGTCTTTATCCCAGGTCTGGCTCAGCTCCAGCTGATGCAGCGTCAAGCAAGACTGCTGTAACAGCCTACTATGGTCCAAACAGGCTTCCAGGCACTGCTGGAACTCCAGTTCACTCATAGGAGTATCAGGGGTAGTCTGGGTTGTATTCCTGGTGCCAGCTAAACCGTTGCTGGGTTAAGTGCTACATGTATTTGGGTTAGGTGCATAAAGGCAGCAAATGATCATGCCTACTGCATTCCACCCACCAATAATTTTATTTCTTTTTTTCTTTGCAGTGGTTTCAGAATGCAGTGAGTAAAGAGGATTGCATGCCTGAAACACTGAAAAATCTCATTTTCTCCAACTTCGAACCTTTGCACAAGTTTCACACTGGTTTTCTCAAGGAAATTGAGCAGAGACTTGCTCTGTGGTAAGATTCTTGATTGCTACTTGTATGTGTTATTTCATGCATTTTTGCATTCCCTTCTTACTAACTCTTTGTGATCTGCTGTAGTGATTAATTTGTGAAAGTCACAGGTGTTGGTTATTAACAGACTGAGTTTATTGAATCGTGCTTTATTCGTGTTTACTCCACAAACTCTGTTGTTCAGATATCTCAGGTACAGACATATGCAAATGAGACCATAATTCTGGATGAAGCTTTCTCTTGCCAAATATGTGTGTTTCTACACAGCAGCTCTTATGAAGAACATATTACAAGCAAGGTTTGTCAGTAAAAAAGAGGGAGCAGCGAAGGACCAGGTCCCATTTCTGTCAAAATAGGTGTAGGCTGGGGGGATTTAATAGACCAGCTTCCCATTCTGCAGCGTCACAGCTGTGACACTGTCAGGGTCTAGGTTCACTCTATGAATTGACAGAGTGTTGGAAGAGGACACTGGGCTTAAAAATTATCTATCCTTAACATAATAATGACAGTGAAACATGGCAATTTTGCAAAATAGCTATGAAGTGAGTACTTCTTCCCTGGCAGGACTCTTAACTCAGTTCATTTGACCACTGAAATCTGAGCAGAGGCAGCAGCACACAGAAACCCTCTGCTTGCTCTGATTAGACCTGTCTGGACTAGATTGATTTGCTTAGTGTAGGCACTTTTTGGTAATTTATCTTTGGTGCTGAAAGCTGAGCTTTTCCTTCTCGGTTAGAAAAGTGACAATGGAAAATTATTTGAAAGGCAGAGCAGGCAGACCTGATGGGTGCTAATCAGTTTAATGCCTCTTTAACTAAATAATCAAAACAAAAGCAGAACAGTCTCAGAGTGTGTGAGTTAGCTCCTGTGATGTGATGAGTTGAATGAGGGCACAGCACTTTGCTGACTAGTGCTAACCAAACCCACCTTGCACAGTTTCAGAGTTAGCAGGTATTTTCTGAGAAGAGGGGACATGTGATACTGCCTCTGAGAGCTGACATCCTCATCCAAGACTCTGGTTGATGCCTGACATGTAGTTACTTCTAAGATATGTGCTGTATAGCCACCCTCTCTGTATCTCTTTTTTCATCGGTCTGCTACTGGTGTTAATTGCATTCCACCAAGGAGCATTTATTGTGGGTACTTCAAGAAGGCTCTTTCATATGTTGTATAATACTGATTGTTTCTTCAGCCATGGTGTGAGATTAACAGTAGTTGGAGTTAATCTCCAGCTAGTTGGGGTTAAGGGTGTGTGGTGAGAAAAAGATAAATATATACAATTAGTAAGGGGCAAGTTCTGCCTTCTATCAGACCAGTCTAATCTAGTGAGGTTGATGGGTGCTGACTCCTGGAGCACATGTTGAAATAGATACCCCCTATATCCTTCTGGTTGCTGGTGGCAGTGCGGGTGGATGCCAACCTCCTGTTTAGGTGTGATGTTTTTCAAAAATTGGATAATGCTGAAATAACAGCCTGCTGTAGAAAGGTGACATTATAGTAAGTGGAGGGAAGGGCCAGTTATGTTAAAAGAAAGAAACAATATTTAGTCTTTTAGACTTTCTATGGTTTTACTTTGTTTCTCCTTTTCAGTTAGCTTCTTTTCAAGCTGAATGAACCTTTATTTTCCAGCTTTTCCTTTGGTCCTAAATCTATGGTTTCACAGAGCAGTAAACCCCAGTTTAAAGCCCTAATATCATATTTAAACTGCAGTTACCTTTTGATTTAAAGTGCTGATCTGCTATTAAGTTACTTTGCAATCCAAATTTGTTCGAAAATATTCTGCTGAGGTAACTTTGTCCCAGCTGGGCACCTCATTTTGACTTTGTCAGCTCAGCTATTGCATGTCCTTCTGTAGTTAGTGGAATGCCACTGGGAATTCTCTGTTGGCTGCTCTGATTCACTTAACAGAAAACAGTCATGTTCCTGCCCCTGTTCTGCATTCAGTTTGCAACCAACAGCATGGATGTACCTAATCTAATACCCCTGTTGTAGACAGTGATTGTTTTTAAAGTTCTGAAACATTTGAATATGTGCCTTAGGAAGGGAGGCAGACTTGCTGACAGGTATTATTTTGGAGGTGTTGATGTTTTTATATAATGCCACAGATGCTGAGATAAGCCACAAGCAATAAACTCTGCCCTACAGAGATTACTGTTTAATTAAACAGTGAGTGACAGAATGAAACAGCCCCTCAGCATGTAGAAGAAGAAGCTGGTGGCAACATGGTAGGGAATTTCTTCAGCAGCGTAGTCAAGGTCGCTTAGCTCAATGCCCATACTGCCATGATGGTACCTCTGTGTTTGGCCCCAGTGGACTTTGGCTGTGTTCACCATCACAGTGTAGGGCACTGCCCAGCCTCTGCCGCAGCTGCCTAGCTCCTCATGGGCCTGGCTGAGACAGTGGCACAGCTGCAGGCAGTTATGGGCAGGATTCAAGCCAACTTATTCAAATCCGACTCTTCTATGTCAGCTCTTACATTTCTGGGCAGGTGGATGGGAGAAGGAAGGTGGAACACTTGTCCTGAGACATGAGTGTGCTCTGCATTCCTCAGAGGGTGACATGTCCTATATAAAAAAAGGCCTTAGAATGAAAGGGTTGTGGACTTCAAGCTGCTGGAAAGTGTTGGGGATGAGCCTGGAAATGGAGATGAGTTTACCAAGTGGAAGGAGGACTTTCTTGAGCAAATGGACACCTGGACACGGAAACCACCAAGCAACAAAAGCCTGCCTGAGAGACTGTTTAAAGCATTGTAACATGGCATAACCTAATAGATAGGTTTGGCCACCATTTTGTGTTTCTTTCCCCTGTTCCATGGACTTCTACCAGGACCCCTGGTAACAGCCTCTGATTGGGTAGCATACCATGGGGTAGCTACCCTGACCAATCCTGTTTATTCCCCAGTTGCTTGCTTAATGTGTTACACCCCTTCATTGTAATACCCAGTTATTCACCCTATCACCTTCCCTAGTTTTGCATACTCCTCCCATGCTCCTCCCAAGTTCTTGAACCTTCCCTAGCTGACCCTATAAAACCCCACCATTTTGCCTTAATAAATCGGATCAGCTTTGGTCAGCGTTGGGCACGGTCTGTCCTGCTTCCTAGCAGAGATCAGCACACGACCCTGTTGCCAAACCATCCACAATCCTGCTGAAAGAACCCGCTGGTCTCGTCTTTTCCTTTCCTCCAACCGTGTCAGGAAAGCCCTTGCTACCCAAGTGTTTTGTGGGAGCTTGTCTGAGAGAAAGAACCTCCTGAAACCAGTCATCTGTGTTTCACTAGTGAGCAGGATGCTGGGTTTTATCAACTTAAACTTCAGTTCAGCCTGCTTGCTCTGCATAAACATCAGTGATTGTTTCAAAGCTTCATACTTCATTTTGGAAGCTCTTACAGGAAACCATTGCTCTTTTAGGCCTTGAATCCCATTCAACCTGATAGCCTGCTAAAGATCTGTGAGGAGAGCAAGGCTGGGGGAGTTGTGCTTAGCAATTGTTAGATGGCTCTTTGCTCTTGATTTGTTCAAACATCTATAGACATTTAGAATTTGCCTCAAAGAAGCTGAGGTTGTGCACATTGTTAAAAGCATTTCTGGCTCATTTGAAGGCTTCTAAACCATTTGAATCTGCAGTCAGAGGAAGGCTGTCTCCTACAGAATATCTTAAGGACCAGTATCTTTTTGACCCAATTATAGATTCTGGCAGGTCTGATCTGTTTCTTTACACAATTCACTCATTTTTCTCTTTAAGACTTCATTTCCTAAGAGCAGCACATCTCAGTGTCCAGTGCATAGTGATAATGTTTTTAATAAGACGTGGTTTGATACTGGCACCAATAGCCAACTGCAAAATACAAGCAGTTACTGCATTTTTCTGAGCCCGAGTTTCTTTCTGGCCACGAAACGGAGCAGATTCCTGGTGGTTTTTTTGCACAGCATCGTAAGACCAGTGGTATGGTGCTCTGGGCCATATTTTCTGCCTGCCTGTGCTGTTGCAGGGCTGGTGAAGCAGCCAATGAATCCCCTCAGTTGCTACAGCTGTGCTGAGCCCTGGAGACTGGCCGTGCTCCTGGGAACAAGTGAAATACCCCAATAAGCTACTTGTTTGAGGAGGGGAAGGATGACCTTTTGTGGGCAGGCGTGGTCCTTTGCCCTCTCCCACAGGAAGGGAAGAGGAATAGAGCAGAAAGCTGCCTCAGGTGGGAGAGGGAACAACACATATCAGGCTATCCTGTTAGCAAGTGCCAGAAGTGCTGCATCCAGCACCTGGGCATCCAGGTACTAGTCCTGGCTACCAGGACTCATGTAGTTTGCTCCTCAGCAAGGCGCTGGGTGCAACAACAGGAGTTCCCAATCCTTTTTGCTGGGAGAAAGTATGGGAGGCGTATCTCAGTGACTTAAAGCTGGCTTCTTTTTCCCAGAGCCTGAGAGATTTTATGGCAAGGAGGAAGAGGTGGGGGCAGTGCAGGCAGAGTGTTCCATTAACATCTGGCAAGTCGAATCTGAGAAGTCAGTTAGGTTCTACTCCTTCTTTTATCTAAGCTATTTATTAAGCTATTAATTTGAGCCACAAGCACCATTTTCCATCAAAAAAAAAAAAATCAAGCTCATCTTTCCATACCCCTTTAAATCTTTGAATTACAAGTTTCCACACTGGTTTCTTTAAATGCTGACAGACAGTGTCAAATGGAGAACTGGAAGTTTCCCCCTTTGGCTGACCGCTGAGCACTGTAGAGACTAATGGTGGGGCAAGCCAGGATAGCTATTTCTGCCCTAGGAAGCCCTCATCAGACAGCAAAAATCTGTGTTTTGAGCCTTATCCCTGTGCTAGGAAGAAAAAACATCTGAGGAAAGCTGCTACTCTGTATTACCAGATGTGACTGTGTGGCTGGTAATTTGAAAAAAAAAAAAAAAAAGGCTCTTGGAATTTAGCATATGAAAGGAGAAGGCTCAATCAGGATTCATGGAAGCCAGTTTGAAAACCTGCAATAAAAAAAGCACTCAGGGAGGTGTAGGAAGATGAGCTAAATGTTCATTTATTAACCATTTTCTGTTTGAGAAATAGTACTTGTGCTCAAGAAGAGCAGCAGAACAACACGGTTTATATAAACAGGGCAGCAGTCCTTATCTGCTTTCTCAAATGCAGAGTGCCAACTATTCGTTTGGTTCTGCATATCTGGCGAGGAGGGATGAAGAGGGCAGTTTCAAAAGTGTCTTTGTCCTGTGCGCAGAAATGAGGTATGTGTTGTAATACAAACCTCTGAGTTATGCATTATGAATTCCTGCCACAAAGACATTGAGAGGGGCTTGGTGCCAGTGCACTGAGCTCGAGGATAGTTTGCATTGCTGAAGTCACTTTTGGGTGTTTCTGGAGATTGGAGCTGTGCTACACCCAAATTAATTGGAAATTGTTAGGGAGAGAAGTCACTTGTCCAGGATCTGTTAGTCACAAATAGAGCCATATTACTTTCATCTGAGTGGCTCTCCTGGAGGGTTGCACCCAGGATCAGCTCTGAGGCCGTTCCACAGCAAGATATGAAATGCTGTTGCATTTACAGTATTTTTTCATGCAATGGTGTTACTTGCTCTGATCCTTTTCTGTTTAAAAGCATTTCTGATGCATATTTCCTGTAGACTGGGTTTCTCTCGCAACAGGGATAGCCAGCCAAAGTCTTCAAATGTGCGTACACTCCCCAAAGGGTTGGTGTGACTTCAGCGAAGCTCTGATGGCTTCATCAGTACATTTCTTATGCTCTGAGCAGCGTTTTATGCACCACTTACTGCTTAAAGGACAGCTGCAGTGCCGGCCGGAATGGGCAGGGCAGTAAGATGCGCTGTGTAATAGCAGGGCGTGAGCTAAGAAAGGGCTGTTTTGCTTTTATCGACTCTTCTTTTTGAACTGCAAAACATTACTCTTATTTGAAAGGCAGTTGTTGAAAGGCAATGTTTAAGGTATTTTTTAGTATAGAACTTTCGCTTTTAGTCATAAAAAGTCGAAAGTGTCTAAGTGCTCAAGGACCAGCTATAATATCCAGGAGGGAGATATTGTTCCTCAGCATGTAACAGAAGATCACACATTACAAATATAATTTTTTGCAATTGATTTATTATTACTTTGGCTGCAATTGAAGGGCTGCAATCAAAAATGTTTACATTCACCTCAGAATCTTTGTTGAGAAATCTTTATCTTCTTCTTTGCCTTACCACCATCCCCACCAAATTTCTCTTTTTTCCTCTACCATTCATGGATGATTGAGGATGTGGGATGACTTGAGATTTCTTCCCATTAATTTTTCAATTATATACACTAAGAATTTCATGTAATTTGAAAATCTGACATAGCTGCTTTGTGTAATCCCTGTAAGTCAAGGTGGTGGCCATTTGTAGTAACATAACTAAGGTAGTGTCTGAGTTTCTTAAGAAGTATAAAAGTCAATCTCTTCATCTTTTCTTGCAATTGTACACTTCTATTGCTGTAAAATAGAAGGGACTATTTGTACAAATATGACAAATGACTTGATTATACAATAATATCTCCACTATTCAGCATGATTTTCAGTGGCTTTCTCTCATACAATGTGAGTGGAGTGAGGGGACATTATGTTTGGGGAAAGCAGCCCCTACATCTTCTATGCAGCTGGGGATCATAAATCAACTGATGAAAAGTTGTGAGATCTAGTTCCTTTACCTCTCTTTGTCCTAGCTTTGTCCCTCATCACTGGCAGATAGATACCATGTTCAAACAGTGACCCATGAAAACAAGGAGTAAAAAGAACAATTTAGCCATTGATGCACAACAAATGAGCAGCTTCTTTCCTCTCAGCAAGCTGAGTGTTGTTATTCAAAACATACACCGCAGGGAGAGCTCTCTTTTGTGCTCCTGTGCTTTGGGCTATTGCAGCAGTAAGACATCATCTGATAGATTGTGTGTTTGGTTTTTATTTTTACGCTGTGTATTTGAATGCTCTTTTCTTGGGGTTTCTTCTTTGGTTTTGGGGGGATTTACATGTTGAGGATCTGGGAAACAGGACATTGTAGCATAGAGTTTACTCTGGAGTCCGCCATGGAGCTGAGGTGGAGTGAGGTTGGGGTTTAGGAGGCAGATGTGAAGCTGTCATGTTCCCCCATGCCTGGCTTCAGCTTTCCCTGCCTCTCTGTTCCCCTTCACAGCCTCCATGCCTATGCACCATTCCCAGTGGGAAAATCATCTCTGTTGCAAGGGGCAGCATTTGCATGGAAATTAATAATGAAAGCAAGAAGAACTTCTGAAACAAGGAGCCGTACATACCCAACCATCACATTTCCGGATTTTCTCCTAAGGAAACCTGGTTTCATTTCTTTGACAGCATGCACCTGCATGCAGCACAGGTCATCTCTGTTGGCCTTGACAGAGGGCTCTGGTATGATTCAGCTTTTCACTGTTCAGCCAGCAGCTGGACATAGGCTGTTGCTTTTGGGGAACCCCCTTCTCTCTCTCTCTCTCTGTGTCACTGTGCCAACATGCAGAGTAAGATTTGAAAGCCCTCAAAGTCATTGGCCAAAGCCAGTGAAGGAGAATTGTTCTTGATGCTTTGCATGTGACCAATGTGGTGAAATGCTGTGCAAGCAGTCAGTGCTGTCTATGCTGAAGAGGTGCCAGGGGATCAACCTTTAGGAAGTAAGGACTGACTGCTCGGTGAACAGCTGTACTAAATATTAGCTGTTGGAAGCATTCACTGTGACTTCAGTAGGTTTGAGCTCAGCCTTCAAGTAGCTAGCTAGTAGATAAGAAATTTGCAACATGTATTCTAGCCAACCTGTATTGTAGCCTTCAGATCAGAAAAGCAATGTCTACTTAGAAATAACATTCTGTAATGCTGTACTTAGTATTTATCTTGGCAGTACATAGATAACTGTATATCTTTTGTGCTCAGAAAGGTACAAAATTGTTAAAGTCTATTAGATTAAATCAAATGTAGAGACATAAAAAAGGATCCAGGCAGTGCCAAAGAGATAGACAATAACACATAAAGCAAGAATTCTTATGATTACCAGATATGGTGTTGTTCCTGGCAGCAGTACAAATTCATCTGACTTTGACATTTCTGGGATGGTGTTTAGTGGAACAGCATAAACCATTTGGGATGGGATGCTGCATGCTGGCTCCACAGGTGGAGAGTGGCTTTCCCTTGCTTCCTGCCAGTGTAGTGCTACTGCCTTAGACTTCAAGTGGTTGTGATTTTTAGCTGGGGGCGCTTTCATATGCACCACTTTGAGCAGAGCTTCACTGGATGGAAAGTTTTATTTACAGCCTGTGAGAGGAAATCTTAGTGGGGAGAGCTGCTGGATAGGTAGGACATGGGGGCAGGGAAAGTCAAGGAACTTGAGGGGACGTTATTTGACAGACAGAGACCTCCTGGAGACAAAAATTGTACTTTTATCCTCAGGTAATGTGGAGACTGTATGTCATGTGATGTCCATACATATGTCTGCTCTTCCTTGCAGTTTAGACCATTTCTTAGGCATGATTTGACTATGGCAATGCTCATCTAATATAGTGCTTTTGCAAAACTGGTGATGGTAATTGAAGTTATCACTGACACAACCCAACTTCTTATCCTAGTGTAACCTTTGGGTTTGGAAAAAAAAAACATAAAAAATCTTGTTGAGATCTGGTTTTCCTTGCTTAAATAGGCATGTGAGTGCTTGGGAGACTTAACACAACAGGAAATAATTAAAGACAGTCTATGAAACCGGCTATTGTTCAAATGAGCATGGAACAATCCCTTGTTTATCAAGTGAGTCTGTTGAAGGATAAAATAGATGTTACTCTGTAGTATTTATAAGCTGTGCTCTCCACATTTCCCAGTTAGAAAAGCATGCAGAGAAATTATCCAACATAAACATAACAATGTTTAACTTTACAAAACAAAATATATGTCTGAATATGTATCTATTAGTGTGTCTTGCCCTTACTAAGGAATGCAGAGATTTATAACCTCGTTGTCCACCTATTCTTTCACGGTGCACAGAATTGTCTTAAAAGTGTGAACTACTGCAAATGAGTGAAAAAAAATATATCCATTTAGCATAAAACAGAGGCCACATTATCCTTGGATTTATTTAGGACTTGACTATGTTTCTGTTCTCTTACAAGGTAGTGCATTTCTTAGGCTGAATTGCAGTTGCTCACACCAGGACTAGGTCTGTCTCCCAATACTCAGATGTGAGAGCTGAACTGAACTGTAAAAATTTAGGACAGCTTGTAAAAAGCCATGCTGTAGGAAACTTGGATGAAGTATTAGAAGCTGGAAAGGGGAGGGGAACAGTGCTTCTCCCCACACAGCTCTAGTGATTTTCTTTTGAAAGCATAACTTGGTTGTAACAGATCTGTACCAGTTAGGTTTTTACAGTCATGGTTTTGCCTCCTGTGTTTTCCAAAACGTGTTTGGGTTCACTCAGAGTGTGGTATCCTTGCCTGTCTCGCACATGGGTTTAGAAGCAGGAATATCTTCCATCAGTAGTTGGGTTTTTCCCAAATGGAGCACTCATCCAAGTGCAGCTGGCTGGGTGGGAGGGAGCAGTTTGCATTTGTAATATCATAAGTGACACACTGAAAGAAAATTCCTACCAGTATGTAACACTTATGAGTCAAACGCAGATGCTGGATAGGTTTTTTTTTTTTTGGTCCCACTGTCCTTTACATAAGCAGAAAGCTTTTCAGAGCAGGAACACCCCCAGGTCCTGTTCTGGGGTTCAGACCTTGTTTCTGAGAAGAATTAACCTTCTGCTCTAAGCCCACATATTGTCATGGGATTTTGATATCTTCTTTTTTTCAAACCGTTTTCAGCCTTTTCCAGTGTGTTTAAAAATGCTAAAAAATTTTCTTTAGAAGTCTAATCCTCCTGTTGAGTTCCTGCCCTCTCTGTTTTTAGGCGTGAAAGCCAGGCTGGGTGAAAGGTGTACTGTACTTGGGAATTACAGGTCTGTCAGGAATATTCCTCACACGCTTCTGAGCAATGGAGCGTGGGGGTCAGAATTTTAAAAGAAATGAGCTGTTGAGTTTCTTTCTGTGCTTATAAGTGATTATGTGGTTTTATTGCATGACTGAAGTGTGTGGTATTTCTGTTGCTGACAGGGAAGGCCGCTCTAATGCTCACATTAAAGGAGATTACCAAAGAATCGGAGATGTTATGCTAAAGAACATTCAGAATATGAAGGTAGGAGTGATCTTATAACTATTAAGTTTTGACATGGATTAACATTAGCATGCTTTCCATTTTCACATGATATTGCCTCTTGTGCTGTTGTCTGCCAATTGTAATCAAGGATTATGCTATGAAAGTTTCCTTTGATGAAGTAGCAAGCATTTGATGAGACATAAGATTTCAGAATTGCAAGCTGATTTTAAATTGTCCAGCCCCTTTCCTCCATTCTCCAAATACAGAAGCAACAAACACAAAAGTTCAGGAACATTTCATTTCCAGCTCTTTTTTTCCTTCAAGTAAGGTGGCAAAACATTGGAATTTGTGGGAATGAGGAGACTGTTCAAAAGCTAAGCGTGCCTACTCTTTCATGCAAATATATGTGTTAACATATTGCAGGAGGATATCCATAACCTGGACATTAATTAGTCTTGGGAAAGTTATATTTGTGCACTACAGTGACAAGTTAGAGGAAAGGTTTTTGAATCAATGAGAATAATTGCCTTCAATCCCTTTAAAGCTAGATGTAAAAATACATGTATGAACCGTAAATCTAGGTGTAACACTCAGCAGATTTTGCAAGTGTTTTTAGTCTGGCCAGAGCAGTATTGTTGATGCTTTGTGTTACTGAGAAAACAGCATGGAATGCAGGCACGGGAGCCCATGGAAACCCTATGGACTTTTGCAATACGGATATAAGCTCACCTTACTATGTCCAAGCTGGTGTTGGGCAAAATACAACACTTGACCTTCGGTATGTGGATCTCAAAGTGCTTTTGAAACTGTTTAATAAATCCTTCCTTGGTGATTGCCACTTGGGCATTCTGCAGTTAGTAAATGCAGCAGCCTTGAGCCCTTGGCTGGAGGAAAGGGCAGTTTACTCAATACAGCTCTCATGTTGGTTAGTACTAGATTTTTCTTTCAGAAAGACAGAGAGATGCTGAGAAGTTAAAGGATGTGCAAGTGATTATACACCAACTCAGAAGAAGGGAGCTTAGAAATCTCCCGTTTCCAGTCCCCAGCATAGACAGCCTCGTCACCTTACTCTCTCTGCAGTGTATTTAGCCAGGAACTGCTTTTTTCCCTCAAGGTATAATTCAGATGCTTTGGAAGAAATGTAAATTGGACTTTTATACCTCCATCCCTCCATGCACACCTTCACTTACAGTTTTTAGAATACCACAGAGCTTCTGACAGATTCTGCTCTTGGTACCTTG
This sequence comes from Pseudotriccus pelzelni, assembly GCA_035584735.1. NCBI lineage: Eukaryota > Metazoa > Chordata > Aves > Passeriformes > Tyrannidae > Pseudotriccus > Pseudotriccus pelzelni. The sequence continues at coordinate 75,932,627 of JAWMRA010000001.1, forward strand.
CAACATTAAATTGTCTGTCCTTTGCTGTCTGCAGGTCCTTCTGGGCTACTAGTCTAAGGGCAGTGAACAGTCTTCACTGTAACTAAGTCCTGACAGTGTGTTTTTAGCCTTCCAATTTTCCCTTTCCCATTAGAGGGTCTTACTTCATTTGAGATTTTGCTTTGAGATTCACCACTACTGATTAGCTGATATGTGGAGGAAAGAGGCGAAAGCTAGTTTAACTCAAAAGAACTGCACAGAAAACACTAAAATTAGTTAAAACTCTACTTATTTATCATGAGACCTGTTAAAAGACCTGAAGACTGACATTCCTTGTTTAATTAACATAGGAGAGAAGTTAAGAGCAAGTAATTAATGGGCAGTCTCTGTAGCAGTCTAGAAGGTCTGCTGTGTCTTGCCTGAGTTACAAACTTGTAAAAAGAATATGCAGTGTATGGAGGAAGCAGCTTAGCTATAAGGAAGGTATGTTTTTGGTAAACTTGTCACAAATCACAGGAGAGAGAGAGTTGACTAGAAATGTGTCAGAAAGCACAAACTTCAGATTAAGCAAAAGTTTCTTCTCAAGTACATTCATTTTACGCATTCAGTTTCTTTTTGTTGCTACCTAATATTTTACCAGATACTGGAAAACTTTATTTGGCTGCTCAGAGAAGCTCTGTGCATCCTGAAGAACCAGTTCACCTTTAGCAAAACACAAATTAATTCCATGTCTTAATTGTTAAAAAAACCCTACTGGAATGTTTTGAAAGGGACTTGTAAATATCTGTAATACTGAGACCTAAATGAAGTGACATGTTTCGTGCAAACCTCATTCACTTGCTGGTGCACTGATTGCTTCCCTACAGCCAGTGGGATGATCTTAGAGACTGCACTAAGGGGAAGAGGCTGTAGTCCAAGAATGAAGAACTGTAACATAACCATTTCTGTTGGACAGCACCTCTATTTTTGTCTTTGTTCAGATTCCTAGGAGATGCAACTTCTCATGAATAAGAGGGCAGCAGAAGCTAAAAGTCCATTTTCCTGCATCTCAGCTCCCCAAAAGCACCTAAGGGAACTGGGGCAACTAAATCTCTTCATCCTTTCTGAAAATCCTGTTTTCTTTCCTAAGTCTGCATTCACATTGTCTAGCTGTCTCACTCTTGCACCCAGTTGCATGAGCTATGTTCATTTGGATTTCTCACTGATAAGAGACTTAGTTTTGTTGACTTATGTACTTTTTTTTTTTACAGGGAATGCAGAATGGGTGGGGGCGTCTGCTTCAAATGAGTAATGCCATTTCAGAGCCATTGTGTTTTAGAGTGTTTTTGTTTGCTGAATTTCCACTGCTGTGCTAGTTGGATGTTTGGGCTGAGTCATGTCTCACAGTGATCACTAAGAGCTCTACTACATCCTCTTTTCTTTTGTGCATATAAGCAACTGACAATTCACCTGCGGAAGCACAATGAGATTTTAATGGAGCTGGAGAATGGGATCAAGAACTCTCGAAAGCTGGAGACCTTTTGCAGAGATTTTGAACTACAGAAAGTTTGCTACTTGCCTCTCAACACCTTCCTTCTCAGACCTTTACACAGGCTTATGCACTACAAGCAGATAATGGAGAGGCTTTGCAAGCACTACCCTCCAAGCCACACAGACTTCAGGGATTCAAGAGGTAAGTAAGAGAAAAGACACCAGTTTTTGGGGTTGTGGAGCGGCATCTTACTCCATTAGAGGTGTATGGCTGGACAAAAAAAAATATTTTTTTTAAGCCTACGTTGAGAGAAGATTGAGTTGCAAAATCCAGCACTCAGAAAACCAGAAACAGTAGGATTAAGGTTGTATACACATTATGCCACAGTCTGGGCAGGTGTTTGAGAGAGAATTCTGCTGGGGATTATTAAACACACAGAAATGACAGAGGGTTCAGGAAGTCTCTTAACTGAAAGCAGTTGGGAGACTGGGATAGAGCACAGGGAACGTACCATGTGTGCTCCTCTTGTTCCTCGCTTTCCCTAGATCTGCTGAGAACACAAAATATTGGCATAGGTGAACCATTGCTCTGACCCAGCAGCGCTGCTGTTATTATGTCTTTAAGCGGTTTTTTGCCTCTTTTTCAAGACATACAGTGTACTCTATTACCATTTCCATGATTTGTTTCAGGAACGCAACAGCTGGCTTGGATTTTTTTTTTTCAAACATGAAAACATTTCCCTCCCATAGTCTGGACTCATTGCCTGCCATTTCTTTCTGACGATTTGGTTTCCTTCTTCTTTACCCCCGTTCCCCACCCCTGTTGTAAGCTATGTATGTTTAAGGATGACTGATATCTGTACAGTTAGCATCAGTGCAGATCCATGGAAGAACCTGGGCAGGGAGCAACGCTCGGCATGACTGCTGCCAGCCAGAAGGTGTAGCTGAGTTAGCTGGCTGAGCTCCCTCAGATTCCGCACAGTGAGACCCACAGCACTCAATGCACAAAACGTGGACGTAACCTGACCCGTGGCAATAGGAAGTGCCACAGAGGTCTGTGGCACTGAAGTGCTGCGTGGCACAGGTGTTTGCCCAAATGAAGCTACTTGCCTGAATGATCTCAGGGAATGCAGTGGGGTAGTGCCTTCATTTCCCTCAGCCAAGGGATGATGAGGGTGATGTGTCCATTCCCAGCGTGCTGCAGGCAGGGAGAAAAAACGAGTGTTTTTTTCAAGCGTAAAGAACATCCCTATATTGACTGGAGATATAGGAAATTAAGTCCTTTAGGAGAATCCATTCAGCGGTGCTCTGAATTGACTCTAGTGTTCTTACAAAGTTCCTGTGACGAAAATAGAGCAAACTTTGGATTCAGGAAGTGGACTGTCTCTTTATTACAGCACTCTACCCTTTCTGTTCCATAAGATGATTTCCAGAGTTTGTGTGGGTAGTTGACTTTGTTTGCCTGAGTAGCTTTACACTGTGAAGAGTGGCACAAGAAGATTTGTGAAATGGGTGCTGCAGATAAAAGCCATATTTCTTTTTTAACATTCTTGTAAATTTTTAATAAGCACTTTATGAATTTGTCCATCTAGCTGCTTTGGCTGAGATTTCTGAAATGGTGGGTCAGCTCCATGGCAATATGATAAAGATGGAGAACTTTCAGAAGCTGCATGAACTGAAGAAAGACTTGATGGGCATAGACAATCTGGTGATCCCAGGAAGAGTAAGTAACAGAGTTGTGATCAAGATTTGATGCAATTTTAAAGTATTAGATGTGTTTTCGAAACCTGTTAATTAGTGGCACCTGTGACACTGCCTTTCCTCATCCAAATCTTTTTCTCCCACCAAAAACTGTCAAATGTAAACATAATAATAACATACATCATGGTTTAACTCCCATCAGAAGCCAAGCTCTGGCACTAGCTCACTCTGGGGGAGTTCTGGAAAGGTAAAAGTCAGAAAACTCATGGATTGAGATAGAGACAGTTTAATAGGTAAAACAAAAATTGCACATGCAAGCCAAGCAAAATAAGGAATTAATTCACTGCTTCCCATGGACGGGCAGGTGTTCAGCCATCTCCAGGAAAGCAGGGCCCCATTACCCATAACAGTTACTTGGGAAGACAAATGCCATCACTCTAAACATCCCCCCCTTTCTCCTTCCCCCTGCTTTATATACTGAGCATGATGTCGTATGGGCTGGAATATCCCTTTGGTCCGTTTGGGTCACCTGTCTTGGCTGTGTCTTCTCCCAGCTTCCATGCACCCCCAGCTTCCTTGCCAGCATGGCAGTATGAAAAGCAAAAAAGGCCTTGACTCTGTGTAAGTCCTGCTCAGCAATAACAAAAGCATCTTTATATTATCAATCCTGTGTTCAGCACAAATCCAAAACACAGCCCCATACTAGCCACGGTGAAAAAATTAACTGGAGCCCAGCCAAAACCAGCACACCATAGAAAACAGCAACCTTTAAAGCAGGAAGAGGCAATCCTTTTTACTGATTTTGTTAGGTTTGTCTTTTGTATGGATTTGGGCAGTTGAAGGCAATTCCAAACATCTATTACAACAGAGGCACTAAAAATGTAATATTTATCACAGTGTTCAGAGCTTGAACAGTTGCGTATTTCCTCATTTTGTGCTGCCCTTATTTTTTTTTCCCAAACCTTGATGCTAGAGCATGACAGAGTAAATGAAAATAAGACATTTGAGCTGGAGAACCTTCAGGCCTTTCACAATGCCTTGCTTTGAAACTCATGGCCCTGGGGACAAGCGGTCTTTTTAGTCTACATGTAACATTAGGCAATAATTTTTGAGACAAGGTTGCCTTAAGTAAACACTTCTAATTGTGCTAAAAAACCACCAACATCTCTTTTTTACTTGTCATGCTTTTTAAAAAACAAAGGTTTATTTCAGAATAACTGAGCCACAGTGTAATATTTGTAGCCTTTTTAAATTTTCCTAGGCACACGTATCTGTGCACGCAAACTTGAGAGCTGTCTGTTGCTGAAGTAGTTTCCTCCCCACTCCTTTGACTTTTGTGTGTCATACGCAAAAATAATATTTGCAGCAAATGAACTGCTGGGGTATGAAGTTGATGTGCCATTGGGAAGGCAGTGCTGAGCACAGGTATTTCTGGATTTGTGGCTGTTCCCCACTCCCTCACTTTGCTTTTTTCCCTGTCTCTAAGCAGCTGCCACAGCTCATGTTTCTTTCTAGTGATCCACAGACTGTTCACATCCTTGGCAAGTCCCTCAGGACATTTCACGGCCCTTGCATCTCTCTATCACATGAAATTAAACGCTGTCATCGGGTGTTTCTGCTACCCTATTCTATTTAAAGATCAAGCAGTCTTCCTGTCCTAGGAAGTTCAAGGAAAAGGCAGATGGGGGCGGGCAGAGGTTGCTTGCCTGCCAAGGCAAGAAGCGTTGGCTACCATGCTCTGGCACATGCCCAAGGTGTTGCTGCTCCCAGCCCTTTGACTGCTCTTCTGGCTCTGACTGAAGTCCCTGCCCTGGTACAGGCTGGGCTGGGAGGCAAGTGCCACTGTAACCCCGTCCTTTCCATGTTGTCCCAGAACGGGATCTCTGCTGCCACCAAGCTGGTACCTATATTGGACATGAAAACATCCCGTGGTTGGTTGCGCTTGCAGGTTGCAGTGACCTGCAGCTCTTGATCCGTGTGTTAACACAGCAGTTGCCATGGTGATGCTAAAGCCTGCTGGTGACTATCAGATGGTACCATATAAATACTAATTACGATTAATACCCTTTGGTGGCCAACAACAACTTCCAGTGGCCTCTCTGGTAACATTAGCCTACTGTGGTATAGGGATAACCACCTCTAGCCACTTTTCCAGCCTCTTAGCCCTTAAGTAATGCGGGGCTGGGGCTGGACACATCACAGCAAGCCGAAGACATCCAGATTGTCTCTCTGAACAGATTTATTTTGGACAGCCACTGTACCAAGGTGGAGGTGATTCTGATGCTTCAGATAGGTTTTAAATGCACAGTTATGAGGAGAATTACCTTAGAAAGACTGTAATAAATAAATATAAACCTCTTTGCAGAAGCTGGAGGGAGTGACTGAAAGACTATATTTTCATGAGTTTCAGATAAGTGAAGGGGCGAATTACTGCATAGTTCGCAGTAACCCCAAGAAATACAGCATTTTGCAAGTTTCAGACATGCTATTTTTCCTCTAATTCCACACCTCAACATTCTCAATCAGTTTGATCTAAATTAATGTGCTGTACACTATATGAGATGGATGGTACTGGAATAACTCACACTTCCAGACAAATATCCTTCTTTTTTTTTTTGCTGCTGATGGTAATGTTGAGTTGTGCAGCTGATTTTACACTGCAGTTAAGAGATATGTATGCTATACACACCACAGAAGCTTATCAGTGGCAAACCAATAACATACAGGGCAACTTACCATTAGTTTTTACATCATCTGTGCCATGACAAATACTCATTCAAAACTGATGAAAGAGGGAGCTGTCTGAAGTTAAACTTTCTTAATATTACGTAAACAAAATTTTGCTTAGCTGAATTTTCCTAAAATGAATGAAAGGACTTTATCCTAGAGACAGTCACAAATGGAATTATCCTACAAATCAAATTTTTAACACATTTAATCAAATGAAAAGACTGGCAGTCAAATAATTCCTATGACCAAGTAGTCATATTTATGTTTGCACAATAAAAAAATTGTCATTTTTGCAGGAAATACTCTTTTTTTTTGTTTGTTTCCCACAGGAGTTTATTAGACTGGGCAGTCTTAGTAAGTTGTCTGGAAAAGGTTTACAGCAACGGATGTTCTTTCTGGTAAGTAAGAAAATGGGTTTTCTTTATATAATGAAATGTAACTCTAGGCAACTATTAGACATAATGTTAGACACGAATTGTGAATTACGGTAAATATTTTTAAACAGCCTTATTTAAATTGACATAATACGTCACCTGTGTAGCTGGTTGTTAAGAATTTACATTTCTGTCCAAATCCAATGTAACTGCTTCTTACAAAGATGTGAATATAATTGTAAAATATTCCCTCATAGCACCTTGTCTTAGATAAAAGCAGAGTTATTGCAAAATGAAAAGTGGCACCATTGGAGGTAAAATCCCAGGTCAGTATTGTGGGATTCCAAATACATGTGTAATCATTGGCAAAATTAAGTCCCCCTCTAGTGGCTGATCCACAAAGCTTCATGAACTACTGCTACTGAATTGTAGAGGTCTGTGGTGAGAGCTCTGTTTCGCATCAGAGAGTATGATTTTCTTAATGCAGCCATCTGGTTTGAGAAAAACACCCTTTGACCCAGGTGGCACAGTGAAAACATGCCATTCATTTTATGGCAACAAAATGCAGACAGTCATTTGACATGCTTTGGACAATTGCTGTTTCCTGCATGAAGATCTACAAATTAAGATACTCAGTCTTTTCACCTTGGTATTTCAAACCTAAATCCTTCTACCTTCAAACAGGTCTCCCAGCTTCCTTCTGAATATGGGGAGTAACAGACAGCCACTCTATTCATAAGGGTTGAGTTGGACACATCTCTTGCATACACTTATCTTTTCACTCAAAGCAGAAGAAAATATTGATGAAAGACACATCTTCCATAGCTTCAAAGTGTGGCAGAGTGTGAAACGTACTACTCGGTTTCACTGCTGTTGTGGCTTGTTAGCTCTGACACAGAGATCACAAAGGGAATATCAGAAGGCATTGGAAAATATCCAACGGAAAATTGTGGGAACATACCAAAAACTAGCTCTGAAGGAAGACAGGTGCTAACACTACGTAGTGGAGTGTTGAGGAAGCCAATATTTTGGATTCATGCATTAGGATTGTCATATAGTCAGCTTCTCTCTATTTACCATTCTGATATTTTTTTCCACGTACATCCATGCCAACCAACATCAATCTAATGATGCTTTTTCTTGTTTTTTAGTTTAATGATATTTTGTTGTACACAAGTAGAGGCCTCACAGCATCCAATCAATTTAAAGTCCATGGGCATCTTCCATTGTATGGCATGACAGTAAGTATTACGAGAACTTAAGGCATTTGTGCTTAAATGGCCATTTGTGGTCCCATCTTAAGTGCTTGATGAATTTCTGCTGGCCTGAAAGCAGCAGCCAAAAGGGGGTTCTCTGATTCAGAGAAGCTGGGGTTATATTCTACAGTGCCTGATGGGGCTGTGTTGGGTTCAGCATGTGTTCATGCAGCCTTCTGCACAAAGGTGGTTGTATAGCAAAAGTGACAGAGAAAAAAGGCATTTTTGAGGGCTGCTTCCTCATAAAGCAAACTTCTCATGAGATGGGTTCTTTATTTCTTTTTTTTCAACTATAATTTAATTATTATTCTTACAAGTAATTCATCACCAGTGCAATAAAGACACACGGTGCAAGACAAGTAAACAGTAGTGACAATTTGATTTCTATATAAAAAATATTTCCTAATGTTTCCAGATCTGTATCTTAAAGCCGAAGCAGTGGGAAACTGGCAGCAATGTATCATTTGGAGCTCTTGCTGCAATTCTTCTGGCACACAGCCAGTTCAAGCCAATAGGACCTACTTACTTCTTCCTATACGGTTTCAAAAATATTTTGCTAATTTCAAAACACTTTCATTCCATTATTTTCGTTGGAACTTCCCATGGGTTGGTATGTCTTCTGTTCTGTTTTCCTGAGAATTAAGCTAGGTAATCACTACCACAGTGACTGATTTTCTCTAAACACCTGCAAGGCTTCAAGTTTTATCTAGCGTTTCAAGAAATCTACTCAATTATTGATGGCCATTTGGCCTGAACTTGTTCACAACAGAACTGTGTTATGCTGTAGTGTCCAGAGCACTCACAAGCCTTTTTAATATACCCTTTTGTATGATAAATCACTCGTCTGATAAAAAGATCACTGTTTTCTTTGACACAAAGCAGACAAACCCACGCTTTTGGTTTAAGAGGTTTTGCAGAACTAACTTACCATTCTTCCAACTTGCAAACCACCTTTTTTTTTCCTTCAATACCTGGCTCAAAGTTGTTTGTGAACATTTCTCTTCATTTTCTTTTCCCCAATGGTAAGAGCTTGTTCAGTTCACAGTTTCACCTTAAGAAATACATATTTTCTGAAATCTGACGGCATTTGGGTTTTTCTTCTCTCAGATAGAAGAAAGTGAGGAGGAATGGGGAGTTCCTCATTGTCTGACACTGCGAGGTCAACACCAGTCCATCGTTGTTGCTGCAAGGTAATCCAGTGAAGACAATGTACACTTGTGAACTGTATTTCTCTGCAGCTGTCACAGTGGGATAGAGAAGCATCATTTTGTTTGTATTTGCTCCTAAAACAATTTCAAAGGAACTTTTTTGTGAAAGCCACTTGTTAAAAAAAACAAACAGTGGACGGGACAAAACAGAGTGGCAACTTGGAACCAAAATTAAGTTATCAGGGGGAAAAAAAAAAGTAGCATCTTGTGACTACATTTATTTAATTAAAAGTAAGCTCAGCTTGTGGTTATTTCTTAGAGTTTGCTTTCAGCCTGTAAAAAAGTGAATAAAACTTGAATTTTCATTGTTAGTACCCGCGCTGAAATGGACAAATGGACTGAGGACATCCAGATGGCAATAGACCTTGCAGAAAAAAGCAGTGGCCCTGCCCCAGAGCTACTGGCGAGCAGCCCACCTGACAATAGTAAGTAAATGCTAGAGAGTAGGTTTAACTCACTTTTGTCAGTATGATTGCTAATTGCTTCTAAGCAAAACAGTGAAAAATGCTGGCCACAGGTCAAACCAACACACTTGAAGTTGATTTATATGTATAGATATATTTAAAGATGTGTCATTTTAATGTTCTTGTTGATGTTAGCAGAAATTTTCATTGAATAGAGAAGTGACTTAAGCATAATGATTCCAGGAACTATATAACCAGATCTGGGCAGTGCCTGTCATTGAAAGGTATTAAAACACCAACAAAGCACGGTAGTTAGTCTTTAATTCTAACACTTGCAGAAACACATTAAATAAATATATAAAATATAATAATCTACTTAAAATCTGCACAAAATTTCTTCTAAAATTGTGTTTTAAAATTAGTTCACAATATCGTGGACAGAATTGATTTGTTTAATTTTTCCAATTATATATGTTGTTGCATAGAGGAAGAAAGATGCTTTTTCCCTGCATTTCATAGAGTCTCCTGATGAAACTACTGTAGACCAGGAATCTGAGGACGACCTCAGTGCATCCCGCACCTCACTCGAACGTCAGTCACCACACCGTGGCAACACTACGGTGCACGTCTGCTGGCACAGAAATACCAGTGTTTCAATGATCGACTTTAGTATTGCTGTGGAGGTATCTGCCTCAGAACGATCTGAACTGCAGCTCCAGGCTCGCTTTTGAATGACAATTTCCTTTTTGCTCCTCCTTAATAAGTGCACTGTTCCATTGTCTCCTTCTGGGGAAGTTTCAGGCACACCTACTGACCTGCCTCCCATATCCTCGAATGATGGCATAAACCATCACTCAAGAAGCGTGTATCCACTCCCATAGTGCACCTCCCTAAAATCAGTTAGAGCAGTAATTTTCATGGAATTAACTGTCCAAAAAAATGTTGATGCCCTTTAAAATTTAAAGTAGTTCAAACTGTCTTAATGCTTTCAGTTACAGATGCATTAAGTCATTGCTCGAGCGGAAAGGATATTGTCTTTAGCTGCTGCAGCCAGAGTTTTAATTATGTGTATTACTAACTTACTTTCTTTACCTAGCCATCTTTTCTGGAACCTTTTGTCATTGCTCAGTCTCATCTGCTTTTTCTTTATTTGCGTTTTCCACCTCAAAATAAAACCCCTTTTTTCCCCCCTGATCACAGCTAAGCCAATTTGATACACATTTGTTAATCCTATACTCAACAGCCGAGGTGCAGACACTGACTTTTCAAAGACTGAAATAAAAGACTCCTAGTTCAGAGTAAGTTTTAGGATGAAGTGGTAAGCCTGCTAAGGTGTTCTTCCTTCACCAAGAGAGTCTCCAGGGAGCTTGGAGTACTTTATCACAGCCCTCATCAAATGGAAATTAATGCTCAATGAAAATGGAAAAAGGAATCTTAAAGCTGAGTGCACTTGTACTCAAGCAGTGACCCTCAGACATCAGGCCGCCCTTGCTCTAGAGAAGAGGTATTGTTGCAGAACATAGAGATACAAGGACAGACATATTCCTAGTTTGTGTAACCAGAAGCTGAGTTTGCTGATGAAATATGACAAAGAAAATTATTCTGTACTAGAAAATGCTGACTGTAGAGCGTCATTTCAATCCCACGCAGGTGGATTTTCCATTGTTTATACCATTATATCCTGCAAGGAAGGAATAGTTCAGCACAAGACAAGGCCTCATATTTTTCCCTAAAGCAGAGGGCTTATTATAAATAGATATAAAATCAGTGACTCATTTTAACAATTAAAACATTTAGTTAGGCAAATCTAACTAGGTCTGAGATCAGTGCTCACTGTTCCTCATTTTTGTTCCTTCCCCATGCCTCAAATGAACACAAACAAAGCAGTGAAGACCAAACACACCCTGGAGACGTGTTGTTCTGTGAAAACATCTTCAGCTCCACTGCTGTTCCATGCGTGGCAGGTTTACGCTCATGCTCACATCATTCTGTCGGTGCCTCTCACTTCAGCATTATCGTTTATTTTCTTTGTGTCTCTCCCTCCTTTCTGTCTCTCCTGTGGTAGAAGATCCTCTCTCTGTCAGTGACTGTTCCTCCCTACCTGCTGGACTGATCAGTGATCAGCGGCCTGTTTCCATTTCATATGTCTGCTGGTACCGAATGCAAAGCCTGTCCTTTTATGATATCCTCCAGAGTAATGAGGTAACAGAAAATTAAGGAGTACACGTGTAACTTAGGACAAGGAGGCAGCAGTCCAGATATCAGAGAATGAGATGATAAAGGCTTTAACATATATGCAAGGCTGGTGACAACACAACTTTTTAAGGATTTGTAGTAGGTACACCAGGACCTCCAGATTTTGACTATTAAGCTTTACACATTAAGTTATTACCTTCTGCATTATATAAATGGAATGACGTAAACAGCTGTTTTGATCTAGGTAAGAGCCCTTGCAGTCAACAAGGAACGGGAAGTCATTAATAACTCACTGAGAACTCCCCTTCATTTGCAGGGAGCAATGATACGGCACTTTGCATATTCAGTATGTGAAGAGCAGTTTCTTCAACCAGTCATTAAATACACGTACTCGGTTATGGCTTCCTCCTCCTTTTCGTTAAACTATCCAAAATCTAGCTAAGGATAAGGTTAACAGTCCTTGTTTTTGAAATCTTCAAAAAGTTACTGTGTGAACTCCCTGGGTACTGAGAGCTCAATCTTTTATCTACAGCTCTCAAGTGATGTCATAATTTTCCTTTACATCACAAATTCATGTCAGACTTTCTGTTTCCATTCTTTTAAAGTATCATTCTAAAAGAACAGGGTAGGATAATAAGACTTACGTTTAGTAATAGATTACCGAAAGCCATCTCAATTGAGAAAATAATTAGCGTAGTAGCTTTGAGATTTTGGAAGTACCAGCTGCCAACAAAAAAATACCTTACACAAAGTACTACTTAGCAGTAATAAAGTACGTCCATTCAACCAAAACATTTTCATGTGTCACAAGGTCACATACAACCAGATAAAGTCAAATAATTTTTCTTAACAATAATTATGCTACAAATACCACTGTTTTATTTGGCTACTTTTGATCTGTTTCAGAACCAGCTGTCAGGAAACCTCCTAAGAAAATTCAAAAACAGCAACGGGTGGCAGAAGCTTTGGGTGGTGTTCACCAACTTCTGCATGTTCTTCTATAAATCGCACCAGGCAAGTGTGTGTAACTGGAGAAGAGGTTTGGGTGTTGTTTTTTTTTCCAAAGGCAGAGCAGAGAGAAAAGTGGACATCAGTCACGGATGCTGTAGGCGAGAGAAGCAGGTGCACTGGTCACAGCTACACACACAGCCTTCACTGCCACTGGAACACAGAGCAGGGCCTGTTCTCAATCTGCCCTCTTGTCAGTTCTTTCCTGAAGCTTTCAACAGTCACGGTACAGATCGTCCTTAAAAGTACAGCAGAGCTCACTACTCCTCAGAAGCTGTGGTGCGAGCTTAATTAAGACTTTTCTCTTGCACAAATTCTGAGATTATTACAATTAAAGCTTATGAATTGGAATATATTCTACATGTAAGAGGTATAAAGAAATAATTTGTTCAAAAATGCCATGCTGTGCCTTGCAGTGAAAGGACTTCAGCAATGAATGCTGCTGGGTAGCCAGTACACTTCTAAAGGAGTACCAATGCCAACAATGGACATATATGGTGTCCTGATGATGGTCTGTAACAACGGCCAACTGAAACTACCCGACAATTAATTAAGTTTATTGCAAGTATATAAGCCTGGTGCATTTCCACACACATGTGGAATCACAGTGATCTTTAAATGATTGTCCCCTCCATTTACTTATGTGCTCTCTTTAATTAGGAGCATTTGATCTCACAGCACTTTCCTTCATATCTTTTCAGGACAATCATCCTTTAGCCAGCCTTCCTTTATTGGGATATTCACTTACTATTCCTTCTGAATCTGAAAACATTCACAAAGATTATGTGTTCAAGCTACATTTCAAATCCCACGTGTACTACTTCAGGGCTGAAAGTGAATATACATTTGAAAGGTAAGTGTGTCTTCTGTGAGAGGAAATTTTGTTAAATTCCAGGAGTGTTTTTCGGAACAAGGTTAATAGATGCACAAGTTTAATAAATTGGATGATGCGAAAGCTGTAATAGTAATCGCTGCAAAACCTTGAACTATCCAGTCAAAATTGATCAGGCTGGCTGCACGGGGAGCATTAGGTCTCAGGCTTCATAGAGTCGTAGAATGGTTTGGGTTGAAAGGGACCTTAAAGACCATCTAGTTCCAAACACCCTGCCGGGGGCAGGGATACCTTTCACTAGACCAGGTTGCTCAAAGCCCCATCTAACCTGGCCTTCACAAAGTATGTGAGCAGATCACAGGACTTCTCAGGAGCTCTTCAGAATAGCTTTGCTCCCTCTAGCACAACAGCATGAAAAATCCACACCTTAAATAAAACTCCAATTTTTCAAAGCAGCAGCTGTTCCTACTACATATTTATGCCACTTCACCATGTAATTTTTACACTTCCCACTGAACTTCAGATACATGGAGAGCCAGGGAAAAGGCACTACTCCTCCTAATTTGTGGTTTGCAGTTGTTCACACTGGGAACTAATTTAACTCCTTTATATGAAGCATTAAAATGTCAAAAATCCCAAAATCCTCATCAAAGAAATTTATTCTTAAGTTTTAGCCATGTCAGTCTAAAGCTATAAATAAAACAAATTGTGGGAAATAGGTGATAAATGAAAACACAAAATTACTTTCTCAGTTCTAGGAAAAAGTAGATATTGCAGCTAAAGGACATTTTTTCCACTCTCGAACTAAGAAAAAAGGTTTGGTGTCTGCACAGCAAGTAAACCCACTACTAAGCTCATGAGTTTTGGGTCCCACACCTGCTGCTTATTCTCTCTAAAACTCCTTTCTGTAGTGGCTGTCATTTGGATCCTCTTGACTTCAGACAGAAGTTAAGTACCAAGTAAGATGCTCCTGTGGACACTGAAAATAAAACTGTACAACTAATAGCGCAGACCAGATCTTTCAAGAACTCTTCCCATTGGGAACTGACCATTCTTTTGTTTGTGCCTCTCCTTGTGCCTCCTCACAGATGGATGGAAGTGATCCGAAGTGCCACCAGCTCTGCCTCACGCACCCGAGCTCTCAGTCATAAAGAGCCTCATGCCTATTGATGGCTTAACAAGCCGCCGTGTTGATTGTCCAGCAGCTGCTGATTTTCTAGAGGACATTTGAAACTTTTCTCCCTCCACGTTTAGGAAAACTTACAATTTGGTAAAAGAGGAGAATAAATATGGTTTTGCAGAAACGTTCACAATTCATCAGCAAAACAGTTTAAGTTCTCTGTATATTCAAACTAGCTTACCATCATCCCAGTGGCTGCAGTTTGTTTCATGTCTTGTATTTTGTCATTCTGTGCTGTTTTTAGCTTGTGCCAGTATTAAAATATTGTCCTTCTTAGAGTGCCAAATGCCAAAAGACATTTTGTTGCCTCAAAGATTGCACCTAAAAAACCCCAGATGACTGAAATCTGAAAACTTTCTCCTCTGAGGCAAACACTTATTTCTTCTCTTTTCATAAAAATATATTATTTTTTTTTACCATGTTAATCTCTAGACTGCTGGATTTCTAAATGTAGATGGACTTTCACAGTATAGAATATAATTATATATACAGCTAGCAGTCTAACAGGAATGAGATAACTTTCAGATTTCATGGTTTTTTTTCCCAGACTTTCTACATTTAATCAGCAAGGATTTACTAATTTTCTATCTTTGACAAGGAAACAGTTTACAGCTCATTCTCATTTCCCTTTGGGGTTACAAATCCATGTGGTATAAATAAAGTATAGGATTCTTATCTAACCATTTTCTTGGTGCAAGTTGACCAAGTTACCTGTTGGCTTTGAAAAGTGAGTACTACTTGCAAGATGAAAAATTTTTTAAATAATCCAGTGCAATATTATTTGGGCTGTTAATGTACTGTGAATGGTATGTACAAGAAGAAATTAAAGGCTGTGGTGACATTCTGCTGTTTGTTTTACGAACTTGAAAGAAAACCTGTATGCTATGAGAACCGCAGCTATTTGTGATTCATTTTGTAGAGTGTTTCGGTAACTAAATTGCTCTAAGCTAAAGGTACTACTGAAGCCTCAAGTTTTCATCCTGCTTGCTGCACATCCCAACCTGACTTTCAGTTTCTCATCGGAATTTCAGTCTCCCCCTCTCTCCCCTGGGGCTCAGTAGACAGAAAGCAACTGCAACAGCCTGCAGCAGAACTACCCATTTCACATTTCTGGCTAACAGCAGCTAGCACAGCATTTCGGATAAGCTGGTGGCCCACTTAGAAGGTTGGCAGCACTACGTCGACTAGGCTTAGATGCCTTTCCATGTGTTTTAAGAAACACTTTGTCATGAGGGTGATGTAGAACTTCAATTATTGGAAGTTTGATGTGCTGGTAACACACCTATTGCCATTACAGGCCTTTGAGGAAACATGGTGCTAGGCAGAGGGGGCCTGAATGTTGATCTGGGAAATGAAGCAGGGGCAATTCTATCCCTACTTTTTCTTCATCTAGCTATTTGCTTTGTTAATGGCTTACCTGTGTGCAATGTATAAAACAACTTGTTACAGCTTTGCTCACAACAAAAGGGAATAAAATACCTCACAATACTATCGTATATATTCCTGTTTCAAGACAGTAAAGCTTTCTTTGTATTACCCCCGACTCCAAACAAAGCTACACACGTACCTCTATCCAAGAAGAGGATGGACTCTCCTAAACCCTTAGGACAAGCAGCAGTCCCCATGGCCAAATCCAAGCACATCCTGACAAAGGGCAAAAAACTAGTTCACTGTACTTCCTTCAGCTGCAGGTAACGCCCTGGGCAGGTTATGTGTCACAGTTGCTTTTTTTCCTTAGCCCCTGACTCAGTACCGATGCAATAATCATACCTACCCTACAGCATCACCTCTGGCTAGGATATGCTAAAGGACAAACTTAAAACGTAGGTAGGAAAATCTGAAACCCTTTTTCTCAGTTGCAGGCCCCACTGCCTTGTCTGTTCCAAACCTGTGCCTCCGCTCTGCAGTGCCAAAGAAAGTGAGTTCAATCACCTCAGTAAACCAGTAACGTACAGGAACTACGGTGCTTGAGGACCAGGAATGTGAACAACAGTCTCTGTAGTGAGGAAAAGAGGAAATAACGTGGCATAGATGAACAATTACCCAAGCTGCAGCCTTATGGACCTGGAAAAACAAAGCTGAAGAAGCAAGAGTATGTGATGCTGCTATGAAGTAAAATACTGCAGACGTGATCCCTCCAAATTATTACTGAGCTGTAAAATGGTATCTGCAACACCTGACAAGCCAGTCAGGGCCTTACATCCGCCCTTTAGAATTGTTATCCATAACAGTGAAAAGATTATTTTTAATGGAAATTATATTGAGGGCCATGCCCTTAATTCAGCCAAAATTGAATTTTAGGTTAGATCCCTGGGGCTTGTTGGATACAATCCTCATTACTGCTTATCTGCTGCAGAAGTTTATTCTGAGCTTTCAAAAGTAATAAGGTAACACCTTTTCTCACTACGTTTCATTTTCATACAAAAGTAAATTTGGAAAATAAGGTAAAGCTCAAGATACAGTGCTATTTATCATAACAGCAGCGACCAAGCTAGGCTGTTGATTCAACTCCAAAGTATCCACCCGATTCATCATTTTTACCTTTTTGTATTATCTTTTCCCTATAGAAAAAAAAGGTTAAAATAAGATTTTTTTTCCTTCTCTGCCAGTGTGATTTTTTTTTTTACATCCTTTTTTTAAATGGAACCATGTGAACCTGCTGTCACTTTGCTAGCACTGTTTTAGTTCTTTTTTTCCCAAGGTTAATCCAAAACTGAAACGATGGTAAGAGAGTAAAATCAACTGTGACAGCTGTATCTTGCAATCAGGTGAAGTCCATGTGTGTGAATAAAATTCGGTGTGCAGAAAGCTGTAATATACAACCACTTATTTTTGACCCTGATTCACATCATATTGCTGCCTGTTTAGCCAAGCAGAGCCTGCAGACAGGCAGCGTCACTGAGTGCTGGGTCAATAGCCATGACTAAACACACCACTCTCAGCAGCAGAATAACCTTAGGCTCGTCACTCCAGGAAATTTACTCTTGGTGTTGTTATTATTCACCATGAATAGGTGCCAGTTTCAACTAACGAACAAATAAAAACAAACCAGGAACTTTGTTGCCATTGGAGGTTGCACCACACACAGTGGGATCAGAAAAGTCTGGTCTCCTGTGGAATTTTTTTTCCATAAGACTATGCATCTCCACTATTTATCTGCTGTCTAATTTAACCTTCATTAAGATGTATTTATTAATATACCTCAAGCCTACCTGTTTTCAGAAAATTTTAATTAAAAAATGTTGACTCCTCAATGCCTTTGTAAATTCAGCTGAAAGCAGCCAAAAATGACATACTGAAAGACAAGTTGGCAGGTAGAGGAAAATACGCTGTGATTGCAGAAATCTTGGTAAGTCTCTGACTAAAGAGGAAGAAAAATTTGGTTTAGAGACAAAAATCATGTGTAATAGCCTACCATTCCATCAGCCAAGAACAAAATGGAGAATCAAGACCTGAAAAGCCCAATTTTGACCATTCTGTCTCTTTATACAGGACCAATTGCATCATCTTCTCCCTCCTCCTGCGGGCACAGGAAAATTGGTAGAAGGAAAAGGAATAATTTACAATGTGCCATACATACAGTTTTTAGCAGCTGAAAATAGTAATGAAGTATAATTACAGGTGTGCAGCAGTTTGTCACCAGTTAAAGGTTAAACCCTTGGGGGTTGCAATTTGATGGGAACACTTCATCAGTTTCACTTGGCTGGCAGGATGGGGACTACAAAGTGAGTTTTAAATCGTTGCCATCTGTAAATGGTACAAATTCTGAGATGATTACCACTAAAAACCGAACACCAACTTATAAACTTTCTGCTTACCATTACTGAGACGAGGGCAATAACCGCGTTAGAAAACCTCAAGAGCATCCCCTCTTGGGAAGGGATCCCGAATCTCATTTTACTGACCACTCAGGTGTCAACATTTCATTAAACTTTTCCTTCTCTATTTCTAGGTCTCGTAGTTTACAAGGAGGTTTATTATGTTGGTGTAGAGTGGCAGAAGTGAAATTTAAATACACTGCTATAAATAGGCAGCATTACAGAAAACAAGATATACACTTTAATTGTCCTCTGTAATCATACTTTAATGGTGGCAGGAAACCACTACATACAATTTGTCTATGGCACGTGCTCAGTGGAGTTAATAGCACATCTGCAAAACACAGTTAAAAAGAACAAGCAGGTTTGTGCTAATACCATAAACTCCTCCCCAGCAGGTTACAAAAACAATTGATGATTGCCCTGATCCTTGCTTTACACCTGTGCTTATCAGCACTCTAGATAATCTTCAGATGGTGACATTGAAGGAAATGCATTTCTGCCTTCAGAAAAACTAAGGTTAATGTAAAACCACTACAAACTGGTGCCACGTTGTTTCAAAAGTAACATGGAACGTCACAACAAGTAGTGAGAGCTGGACAAGAAATTGCACAAGTACATTAAAAGCACATTAAAAAGCAGAAGAAGGGGTGATGGTGGGTACAGTAGGATGTGAACTCGCGCGGTGCCAGCTGCTTTGCAGCGAAGTGCCAACACCCCCAGCCTTACCTTTCCCCTCCCCTCCTGCACAGCGGGGGCAAAAACACCCCACTTAGTCTGTTCCGTAATAATTGGTTCAGCAGTCTGTACCCCCGCAGGCACACAGAGAATGTTTGGAGCTGCAGAGGAACCGTGGCACTTGGAGAAAGAGCTGCTCCATTTATTACACCAAAAGGATTCTGTGCACTAGTGATCATACCATCATCCTCCAGTAAACTGGCCATCAACTACAAAGTGCAACTGCAAGGAAAATTAAGTAAAAAAAATAGATTACACATCTGATACTTACAAAAAAAGCAAGCCTTCAGTTCAAATAACTGATTTTATTGTTTTTAAACAGTGAGTTTATTTACTGCCTAATCATTAAATCCCTGACAAATAAGCAGTTCTACTAATTTAAATGTTTGCATAAATAGAGATAGCTTGTCTTTTAGTATAGTCAAGACTGCATGAAATACTACCTGCACAGAAAAATCCTCAGTGCAACATCGTAACACAGACGTTTTCAGGATGAAACAACCTCTCAAAAATATCAGTACACTTCTTTTTTCTGAGAAACCGAGGTGGTGCTTCTTTCAAATGAAGCTCCTTTTCTGTTACTAATACAGACCTGATTTTTAAAGCATCAGTACTTTTCAATAGCAATTGATTGTACTTCTACATTCAAGATACAGCACACTTTTTTTTTCAGTGAATCTCAGTTTAAGATAGTCTATATTTAAATAATCTATATATTACTTATAAAAATACACATCTCTACAATAAATGAGGTCTTGTCTTCTTCTAAATGCCCAAGCCTTTTGGCCAGCTGCCCTCACTGCAGGCCTTACTCATCTTAAGCTCCAACATATTCATCAAGCAAACTCTGACACCACCTACTCAGAGAAGTATTTCCTCAACGTACACTCCTGGAACACAACTAAAATGTAAACTCAAAACACCTATGAATAACTTTTCAAATGAGCGTTCAAAAAGTGCACCTTAGAATTTGCTGATTGAGAAATCCTTAACCCTTAACAATCAAGCCAGAACCATAAATTTAACTGCCTCGCCACATCTCAGAGTTCTGTCCAAGTAAGCTTGCTTAATTTAATTTCCAGTCCTTACATTAGCAGATGACTAGGGAATAGCTTATGTTGATCGTTTTGTATTTCCAGTGCAAACACACCTGTTGATTTCCGCGTGCTGTGACAGCACACAGATCTACTGAAGGGCTGAATGTTCTAATATTAGGCATCAACAGGTGAATTTCCCACTGTGTCATATTCAGATGCACATTTCACAACAGAAGTGCTAAATTTGAGGGTGAGCCTATCCTTAACACTTAAGAGCACACAAAACAACACAATTAAAGATATCAAAGAGGAGTTATAAAACATTGCTCAAATTTACGCACTGTTCAATTTACCTTACATTCCCTTAGTCATAAAGGAAAGCCATCACCTCATTAGCTGGCAAACATGCTGTGACTAAGAGCATGGCCACAAGATGAATGCACATTCACCCATTTCTTTCAACTTGTTTCAACCTGGGCAGAAGCTTCCTAGCTCTGTTTGCAAGACAGTGTCCTCTTACTGCTAAATTCTTAAATTAATAAATTAAGGCTATTAATATGCATAGACTAAGGGCTACCATGGAGATATGAAGTCCTGCAAAGAGACCTCACCAGTTTCCAGAATGTTTGATGAACCTGAGCCTTTTTGTATCAAGCCAGATATGCCAATACTTTTAAATGTTAATCCTTTCTGTTCCAAAGTCCCTATCTATATTAAGAAAAAAAAAAAAAAGGGAAAAGAAAAAGAATTAAAGAGGTAAGTTACCTCACTGTCTTCGCTGTCATGCAAAGCATAGAATCATCAATTTCTTCATTAAAAACAAGGCAAAAATGATCTCTTAGCTACTGGAATAAGAAGCACCTGAATAAAGTCTTGGTGAAACAAACAAAGGTAAACCTCAGAGTAATACTGTGGGGGGAAAAAAAAAAATAGCAGCTACCTAATCAATTGTGCATGTAACTGATGTTACTACCTCCAAGATCTATAAAGCCTGATGTCAGCTATCTAAAAGCCTTCACAGGAACAATGTACATTTCAAAATTCAGAATTTTCAGGAAGTAATTTTTCTCTGGGTAACCAAGCTAGCACAAGGACTAGCACATAACACTTGGGCTCAGTTTTGCAGCCTTTGTGTCCAGCGTCTGTCACTTTTGGTACAGAGATGCACAGATCAAGGCAGTGAGATCGAATATTGCATCTGTGGATAACTTTTCTTCTATGCTGCAAAACATTAATTTTAACGATAAAAATAGGCATGATGAAGAAATACTTGCCACTGCCTCAGAGTCAACACCTTAATGAGATATTTCAGAACAGATGAAGGGAATAAAGATTTATTTGTGCTAGCATTCAAACATGTTCAGGTGAAAAAAAGATTGTATCTGAATTTCACAAGCTTCACAAATATCTGTTACTAAAATTGAACAATAGATAGGGTTCAGAATTTGCATTGGCACAATTTAAAACTGAAAATATGAAAGAGCTCATTCTTTACGAAAACAAATAATTTAAATTTAAAGCTTCAAACGGCAAGGTGTATGAAATTTAAAACAACCATTATTAGAAAGCCAAGCTCAGAATACAGATAAAAAGGATGAAATACTGGAGAAACAGAATAAAATTATGTCTGTACTGAGGTACGAATAGAAGATTCCATAGTACAGGATTAACTCTTTCAATGGCAAATACTTCACATACAAAAATCAAACCAAGATTCACTTATCACATAATTCAAACTTTACATGTAATAAAGGCAAGGCAATACTCAGTTATAGCCTGTCAAATATTTACCCCACTAACATTATCTACAAAAGCACTTTACCATTTTGTACACAGTGATTCCTTATGCACGTTGAAAGGCTTTCTGTTAAAAAAGACATTATATACATATCTGTACACAATTCCAACAACCATGCTCCATCTCCCAATGGAATTCTTAAAGCAAGATACCTGAGGTTTCTCAATATCTTCAATTTCTCTATCACAAACCTAGATATACATTTCAGATTTTACAAAAGGACACCTCCCTGGAATATGTGCATTATCATTTTAAAAAATTATAGCTTTAAGGAGCTGAAAAAGACTGCCTCCGTCAAAAATACTTAATTTTCACTCTTGCACATTTAGGAATGTTCTTCCATCAAAGGACTTTCCAGAGACTGAAAGGCAGAACAGCATTAGAGTGCGTGCCTTCAACGCAGACACTGTGGGATCTCTGTTGTCTTAGAAAAGTCAGGAAGAGTATGTTCAGTAGGATGAAGAACTTCCCCCAGCTAGTGAATATCTGAAAAGGATAATAAACAGTTACTGTTGCGACTTTCAGAAAGGCATTCTACAACAAGCAGCAATGAGAAGTTATTCCATTTTAGGCTGCTGAAGCTCCAACCCTTCTCCTTGCATGACGATACTCACCATTGCTACCACACTGTAAAAGAAGAGCCATAGAGGTGAACAACATGTGAAACACACCCTGTTGGAGTAGCACTGCTTTCCTAACAAACAGCAGCAACCTGTGTTTAAGTGCGTTACTGAGCATTACATAATGATGTATGAACTCTGTACAGTGGGGCAACATTCAGTGATTCCGACTTTCCTACTTCGTGAGTTTACACCATAATCTTTTCAAACTATTACTGGGACAGGAAACCTGAGTTGCTTGATCTAAGCAGATTCTTAAGGTGATCAAGGAAAGAAGCACACATTTTAATCACATTAAGTTTTCAATAAACTTTATCAAGCATCCGAGATCAAAACTGGAGGGAGAAGGTAACTGGATTCACTCAAGTTACTGGGCAGCCTGAGGGTCCCGATTAATTTATTCAGACAAACTTGCAAAATCCAGCTCTAACCAATCATAAGGGGAATGCAAATGTTACTAAGAAATGTTGTTGAAAACCTATTTTCTGGAATTAGCCAGCAAATTAAGAGGCTGTTATAAATGGAAAAATTAACGACTTAATAATGTAACAGAGCATATTTCCAGTAGCATTCAAACAAGAAGGAACTATCTTTTCAGAAATTGACTATCTCCAAAAATAGCTTTATCCATGAGGGAAACCTACAAAGCTATGGATGGTTCGAACTCATTTTTAGTAGGGTGTCACGCCACTCATTTTGTTCACTCTCTTGCTGGAAACAGTGCTAGTCATGATCCCAATACTAGCTGAGTATCATCCCTGAAGAGACAGTTCACCCAGATGTGACCCATCAACAATTATTCTCTATGAATAATTCTTTATCTCCTTCAAAAAGAACAAAGTGCCTGCCTCCACTGTTGTAAGACATTATGATGAAGAAAGTCCAAGGAAGCAGAAGAGAAGGAAAACAAAATGCTAAATAGGTATATAAAGGGTTCTGATATCTTTCTCTTAGGACAAAGATGATGACTGTTGCTGTCGGGACAGGAACAAGTAAGATAATCCCCAGCATCCCCAAAAGTGCCCATGTTTGGGCACTGTTTCCACGTGGTCATTTTCAGCTTCAATTGCAGCATCAACTCTTTGAAGTTCGCAGTTCCAGGAAGGTCCTATACCAGACTGATAGAAATATGACACTGAAATATTGAGCTGATGAACGACTGAATTCAGTTTTGGAACCCCTGATGGAAACAAACTGAGATGTAAGCTCAACTCTTTTAAGTCTGCCAGGATCAACTGAGACAGGACAGGACATTAAGAGTAACTTCAGCATTAGAGATGCTGACTGGGCTTCAAGCAACAAACACAATTACTTTGCAGATTTCTTGACACTGATTTTACTAAATGAGAGAATGTCAGCCTGGCAACCCTCTCCATTAACTTCAGAGGTGGTTATAGACCGTGTAAAGAAGACATCTGCTCGAGATGATCTTTTTCAATGTAGTAGTCCATGACTAATCATTGCCTTGAGTTTTTTCAAGTACCAAGCAATCCAACGTGAATGGTGTAAGATTCACAACAGTTACGGGCTCCTGGATTCAAGGCTGCATTTTTAAAGCCTCTTCAGGGAGCAATTCTGAAATTTATTCTCATCATATTTTCTTGTGTAGTATTTAAAAGAACAGAAAATTGAGTGTTTGGTAAGAATATATTCCTAACTGAGGCTATTAGAAAATCTCATATGAAATTCGGCCAAGTGTTGGTTTTGGAGATACCACCAGAAGGCCATACATACTGCCTTTAATGAATGAACAAGGAACCACTGACTCTGTGACTGAAAGAAACAGAGACCAACTGAATAGTCATTTTATTCAAGTGGGTAAAAGGAGCTAAGAGTGACACAGAGCACTCTCTGCAACATACACCCAAACACTAAGAAAGCTTGTGTGTCCCTTATGTGAACTGCAAAGCGAAAAGGCTGTCCAGTCTCATTTGACACACAATATGCCCACCAACAGGATGAATGTACATATGTGTTATCACCTGAAGTTAGAAATTAGAAGTACCGATAAGATTAGATTTTTTTCTAGTAAGCAACAATAATTGCACAAACTGCAAGCACAAGTGGTTTCTTTCTCTCTTAGAAATAGAATTAATTTTTCCAGTCTCACACAAGTCAAATATTTGTGGAATCAAATGCATAGTGAAATAGTTTCATTACCTCTGAAGCCTCTGCACAAGGTGTGACACCATGTTATCTGCAATGCCTGGACAAGCCTCTTCAGCTAAATAAATAGCCTTTCTCAGTTCTTCTATGGAATCTGTGTTACCACCACACACTTCACTCTTCTCTTTCAACTGGAAGAAAACCAGAAAGAAAAATATTAATAAGATATTAATAAATATTCCTATATAAAATACAATGCAGAAGCTTGTTTGGAAGCGACCATCAGGGTTCACAACATCAGGACTTGACCTCCATCATACATCCTCACATCCTGAAGACTTTTTTTCATCCCGAAGTTAGTCTTTGTAGTACTTATCAGGATGTCATTCATCTTTGCAAGTCTTCGGTCTTCACACATCCTTTTCAGCATGCTCACAGTCAAAACTTACGAGAAAGTATTCCCAGATATTTACCTCTAGCTGTTTGGCTTCAAGATGTGCTTCTTATACTTACTTTATTATACATACTTGGACACTTATAGCTTATACATACACTGCAGGAGTTTTATCAACTTTTTAACATAATCATATCTTCCTATATTTGTCTTTCCCTTCATATATTCTTTTTTAGATTTGTTTTTAAGTACTTGAGAAAAAATATAAAAAATAAAATTCAGAAAGGGAATAAAATATAGTTTTCAACACTGAAATTCAAAAGAAGTTCTTGCTGATCTGGTCCACAGCCATATCTTGGAACTCAAAATTTGTAATAGGTGACTATATAAAGCAGTGTCAAAAATAAAATGCTGTAATCCAAACACACACCTTTTTCATGTTCACTGCTTTAGGCTAGCATGGTTGACATTACTACCATCCACACGAAGTACTGTTAGAAGTAAAACACAGATCTCAAAAGCAGACACACATGAAAGCAAATGGCAGAGCTAAAACTTAACACATCAAGTTCAAAAAGGGTTGTAGCAACCTTAGGTGTTGTTCATTATATTTTTCATTTTTTTCAGAGACATAAATCTTGCAATTGTTAAGTTTTAAAGCAATAACTTACCTCTGCAAATAAAGGGGATATAACTGTAGACAAACACTGGGACAGGGGCCTCTTTGGGATATCCTTTTCCTTTAGAGAAAACAAAATTTTGACCAACTTATTTTTCTGGAAAAAAGTATCCTCATTGTATTCTAATTAAACACAAAATATAGTTCCAACATGCTACTCTTTATGAAAAATCTGTTTCCATATACATACATATATACACACGCATATATATACATATATATATATACATATATACATATATACACATATATATACATATACACACACACACATATATATATAAAAGGTTGAATTAAAATTTGAGGCTGCACCACCTCAAAGACATGCAAGCTCAAAATCAGAATGGAAAGAAAACCCACAATCCTACTTTGTACGTACTAACTCATAGACATGCATCTGATATTTACTAGGTTCCTCCCATATGATACAATATTTTTCTGATATTTGTCCAGACACAGGCACATTCTATTCTTTGCTACACTGTAGTCTTTTTCTGAATATTGCCTGGTCTTCCTCCAGTGGTAATATTTCACAAAGAGAAAATAGAAAAATATTAAGGTACGTATTTTGTCAACTACAGAAAGGGGGCACGTTTACAGAATACCCAAACTTCAAGACTTGCTGTTCACAAAGCGTTTTGACTAAGTGCAGCACATACATTTTTAGCAAAAGTTTTGAAAGTTTCACTATTTAAATGCTTTTAAAGGCATAAAATAAAAATCACCCCACTAAATTACTAAAGAAAGAATTATCTCCTTGTTTTATAAAGTTAATACTTTGAGCACCTTGTTTCTTTGCAACTCCAAAGGCTGGGCTGCTCCATTCTCTAGATTCTTAGGGTCTTTTTCTCTTATTGTAAAGATCCACTCTTCTGAATCACTTCCACCTGAAGCCTGACCATCTGCTTCACTTCAAGGGAAAGAAAAAAAAGAAATACATAATTTTATTACCTACACCTTACTGTTGATGTTCATTTAATATACACGCTAAACATAAAAACTACAGTCAAGATGAAGATCTGATTCTATTGTGCAGGCCACTAAGTATAAAGACAAGTATGAAAAGTAAAGTATAAATTTTAAAAAAAATTAAACAAGGATACTTCATTAAATGTAAGGAAGTGAGGCTGTAAATTTCCCAAGTTCCATTAAAAAATAACATGAAGTGTTTTATTGCTCTCTGAAAACTGGCTTTAGCAGTTTAGGGAAAGAGGGTGAGAGGAGTGCAGAAATTAGAATTAGAAAACTAATTCACTTTTTTTGCTTAGAAAAATAGCTAAAACACTAGCTTGGAATACCTTTGTTGAAGATCATTCACCCCCAGCCCGTCAGCAAGGTAAATTTTCCATTTAAAAAAAAATTGGCTTAAAAATTCAGACACAGCATGGCTTTAATAAACTACAATACCATCAATCAATCTTGTGCCTCACTGTTTGTGGATGGCACAGGAATTTTTTCTATAACTCCTGCTAAGTTAAAAGAACAAAAATATTTATGCTAACACCAATCACTGTGACACATTTCTCCTCTCACTGCTATAAATACCCTGCCTAAGTTAATTTCTTTCTGATTTGTGAATTAGGCATGATCTGCAAGAAAACCACCAACTGAAAGGGGATCTAGTAGCCATTGTATAAAAAGTATTTAGTGCATCCTACCAAGTCAAAAACCATCTGACCAGTGTAAGAAAATTCTCCAAGATTCCTGCTTGAAGTCATATAGAACGTCTGTCTGTCACTGAAAGAGCTGAGTCTACCTTCCTTATATACATTAGCTCTAGCAACTTGATCCAACAGCAGAAATATTTATTGATTTGAAAAACTGGTATTCCAGCATGCCAAATCAACTCATCCTTTTATCTCATCTAAGGCAAGGACTGCTGTGAAAGCAGAGGAGGGGAATCCAGGCTTAGACAGAATGACAAATTGTCTTACAAGCCCTCAATAACAATTTTAGTTCTACTACTCTCCTATACCAGGCTATCAAAGTTGGTCTGATACTCCACAGGAACAACTGTAATCTCAAAGTTCTGTTAATAACTGATCTGAGAACAATTTTAGGACTAGTAACTAACCTTCCAAATTAGCCTTGGTTTGGGGCTCAACCTGTGGTCACTGGAAGGCATGAAGCCACTAATAATGTAAACAAATATAAAGCTGTAATGTCACCCAAGAACAGCAGGATGCTTGCCATTAGCATGTGGCCTGGAATTTCAGAGAATAGTCATGTTTTCTTTATTATGAGGAATTTAATACATTTGTGAATAAATTGTGGCAGCCTCTTCACTTGATTTTCATGTGCACAGTGCTACTTGGCTTTGCAGTGTGAGACCTTCTGCTTGCACAACTGCTGGCCTTATGTCTAGGAAGGGCCCTAGACCCCGCATAAAAGAGAAAGTAATATAGAATATGGGCCAGAAGAATTGTTCTCAGTGACTGTTACTTGTATGAAATCCCTTGCAATACTGAAATTAAGATTTTGTTAGTTTACCAAGGCTGCTAAGCTGAAAAGCTAAAAATAACAGAACACAGGAATGTATGTACCAAAAATAACTACTTGGCTCCTGTATTTACAAAGGATATTTTACAGACTCAAACTTACGTATCTGAGTCATCAGAACTGGAGTCATCGTGACTTTGTTCAGACTTCCATCTCTTGTGCCTATCAATGAGGTCCGTCAGATAAGAAGTTTTCTTTGAGTTTCGTAAAATGAATTTGTGTTTTAAGAGCTCTTTTGCAGTAGGCCTCTTAAAAAAAGAAAGAGAGGGAGGTTTTTTAATGCATTTGAGAGTGTTCAGTGACTCACTATAAAAATGCAAAGAAATTCAGACTTCAGTCTTGATAAAAATGAGATTTTAAATGCATACAGTATCTAAAAAAAACCATGTCACACACGTCACACCATATTAGAAAAGCTGAAAAGCACTTACTCATGTAATTCACGTAAACCAGTCAAGTTCTCTACTATACACTGACAAACAGATGAAACTCACAAAGCTTGGGTCCTTGTTTAAGCAGGCCTCAACAAATTCTTTGAGGGATTTACTGAAGTTTCCTTCCAGCGTTGGTGGATTGTTCTTAGGAATGAGGAACAAAACCTTCATTGGATGTAACTCTGAATGAGGCGGCTCTCCTTTTGCAAGTTCTATGGCTGTTATGCCTAATGACCAGATATCTGCCTGTAAGAAACAATGCTTTTAAGATTAGGTTGGAAAAAGCTTAACAACTGAAATAAAAGGACAATAATAATAAACAGTAATGAAAAAGAAAATAAAGAGAAATAAAACCCAAGAAAGGCAAGTGCAGTAAATGGAAACAAGTTCTCACCACCAACTGACAGATGCTCAACCAGTCCCTGAGCAGCAGAAACCCCCCCCACCTTCCCCCTAGTTTTATTACTGAGCACGATGCCATATGCCAGGGGCTATCCCTTTGGCCAGCTGCAGTCAGCTGTCCCAGCTGTGTCCTCTTCCAACTCCTTGTGCACCACCAGCCTGCACACTGGTGGGGTGAAAAGCAGAAGAGGCCTGGACTCTGTGCAAGCGCTGCTCAGCAACAGCTAAAACATCCCTGTGTTACCAACACTGTTTCCAGCACAAATGGAAAACACAGCCCCATACCAGCTACTGTGAAGAAAATTAATTCTACCCCAGTCAAAACCAACACACGTGTAAAGGTAGATTTTTAAGCTTTACTGTAAATAATTTCACACATAAATTCATTTTGTTATCATGGTCTATGCAGCTAAGCACATAAAATAAACAGTTTCCTGGTCGTGTTCACTCTGCAGCATAAAACTGTTCCAACAAGTAGTTTTAAAACTTTTTGAAATCAATACTATTGCACCAGCAGCCATAACTGATCTTGAAACAGAGATATTTTCAAAAAACAATGGTAGAGATTTTATAAACTAGCATTTTATCTATCATAGTCAAGCATATTATGTAAGTATGGAGCAAGCCTCAAATATTTACATACAGGAAAACATTATAATATGCATAAGATTTTTCTTAACATGCATTAGCTAGTACAACCATCAGAAATTTAATACATTAGGATGTAACTTTCCTGGGGTTTAACACTGTCTTAAATATCACTCTTATCCACAGACTAGAGAAGTGCAGTCTTGAACAGTATTATTCAATTTTTCAGCCCAAGTTTTGGTCCAGCTAGCCTCTGAAAGTTTTCATCATCAAAATGTGTTACTCTTTTCAGTGAATGCTGTCTCCCTCGATACAAATCCTATTGCAAATCTGCCTGAAGTAATGTGAAGTAATTCATTATAATTCCGTATGTTCAGCTGAAATCACACACCCAAAAGTCAAGAGAATGGATGAATAAACCCATCAAAAAGGTGAAAGAATATAAATTAAAAATTTTCATGTTTTGGTTTTTTTCTGTTTCTTTTTAAGTGAAAGCAGAACAAAGACCTGTTCTCAGGAAAACAGGAAAGATCTGATGTGAACTGTCTGGTTTTACTCCCAAACAGACCACTCGGAAATTTGCTACTTTGTAAACAGTAGAGATTTCATTTAACACTGCTGTCCTTATTAAGCATCCCCCAAATCCCCCTGCGTCTGCCCCGTTGATATGCATGATTATCTTTGACTAACTCATACAGGATCTCGAGCTGACAGCTGCAATGTACACATCCATTCCACCACCACAGCTACAAGGCCTGACTCAAAACAATCTCCTCCTTCCTTGTTCAGACGGTATTTTATACTGTTAAGAGCTTAGTTACTTAATTTTGCAAGTAAGTATGCAAAAAAAAAATTAGACTCAATTAGCATACCAGTGAATTTATGAAATGACATTTTGTTAGCACATGTTACAGAACAGTTACTGAGCACAAAGGATTACATAAGCATATGAGCCCTGAGTTTCATTTATCTTAATAAGCACATTGTCAGCTAAGCTCTCCTCAAGTCTAATTGCGAGTAGCTTCCATCTAACAGGAAAGTTTTCCTCGGTTATGAAAGAAAAATGTCACCTGGGAAGATGAGTCTTAATGTTAACTACTGAGCAATATATATGTGATGTTAACTGAGCATTATTATTTCCAACTTATTCAGAATTTCAGTTTCTTAAGAGGAAAGTGTGAAAGCCATATAAATGGATAAATTTTCTTCTGCCAGACTTTCAGTCACAAGTGGAGCATGTGTATATAGCATAAGTATAAACATCAAATTTAGGCGCGTATGTGTGCATAGATATCCACTCACACATACAGATACGTATGTAAATACTTCATTTTCTCCTCTTATAACTCTCTATTGCTAGTGACCTTCCTCCACAAAAATGAATGAAAAAGTTCACCAACTATGGCTGTACGCTGAATTCTTTGAAGTCCAAGATGGGTTTTGGAAGCCTGTTCCTTTTGAAAACATCAGAAATAACTCCTCCAAATTCCTCTGGAACCATATCCTCCCTCTCCTTTCACAGATAAAAAAGAATCTCAAAACAGTAAGTAGCAATCACAGGTGTCTCCAACTAAGCATTTCTAGGATGCGCTTGACTGTGACAACAAAACTCCAGAACAAGCACAAATCAGTCTTCCAAATAAAGAGGGATAAGCATGACCTTCAGAAGTGATGACACTATATCAGCACTACGTTTTACCACATGTTATGATTTTTACAGTTTCAAATCTTGAATAAACAACTCTTCTTCCAAGTTCAAATAACAGTCAGCAAGTCACTGGTAACTACCGTGTATTGCAGTACTGCCATGAACCTCTCCTCTTCTAATGACTAAAATTCAGTCTGACTTTGAAGCTCTTCTAAGTCAAAGAAAACAAGCTATGTGCAAGAGAAAACCATCCTAAAATTAAGTATCTATTTTTCTATTATAAGTTATATAATAGAAAGGACAGAGAACTAGACATGGGAAAACTGAAGCAGATAAGAAAATCTGCTTTCAGATGAAGAAAGGAATCAAAACAGGAAGAACTACTGCCGAAATCCAGAGCACTGTCAAGGTTTTATTGGGAACCCCTTACACTTGGGAACTAGGAGGATTCAGCAGGGCCAAGAACAAAATGGAAACACAGCAGCTTGGAAGTTGCTTGCACCTCTCTGAGGTGATGATATGAAGAAGATAGTCCTGCTTAAGACCTCTCAAGAATGGCCAGCTTATGGAAGCAGAATGAGATTAGCTTCGGATGCCTGTGTTGTCACATATGCATAAGGCTATCCTAAAGTAAACAGGCCTTCTCAAGTTTTTCTTGCATAGCAAACTACTGTATGTGCAATTTAGTCTGTTCTCTAAGTGCCAGAACATGCATAGATGCATATAAATATCTCTAGTTTATTCAAAATGTGAGCTGTGGCTTTCTAGAGAACTCATCAAGTATCCAAGACCTTTTATGTCCCTGTGACATTGCAGGCTAAAACAACCAGAATGCAAAACGCAAGGACTGAATCATGCTTTGTGCAACTGATGATCATCCCCAGGAGCCAAACCTCAAGAATTAAAAAAAACCAAACCCAAAACAAAAGCCTCCACCATCCAAAAAAGAAGTTTACTCAACCTTGAAGTTGGGAATTTAGGTTTACTTCAGCTTCTAAAGGCTCTACAGAGCTTTGCTTGTTATTTTTAAATAGCCTCTCTACAGAAAGATACCAAATTAGGGATGTAAACAATACTACAGCCTAAGCCAGAGTCAGTCTTGGCGAGTTCCCTTCATGCACAAGGGTGGAAAGAAACACACCAACCTTGTCTTGTTGCATGATGAGCTCAGGGGAGAACATATGGAACGACTGCTAAAGAAAGCTGATCTTAACAAAAGTGGGGCTTGAGGGTGACCTGTGTTCCAGTGGGTCATGGGGTTGGGCAAAGAGCCTTCCCTGATACCATCAGTGTCTTGCTGAGCTAGCCAGACCAGTGTGGGGGAGAGAGAAGGGAAGGGCGGCAAAGAGCTGTATATGTAGCTCAGCCTAATAGAAGTATAAAAAACAAGTAACCAACACAACAAACTTTAAAAAAAAGGAATAGGCTTGAGCCTATTGGTTTTAATGCACGTATTCCTTCCTGGCAACTAGGGACACGCAGTGCCATAGTGGGGAGAATATGGAGAACAGCAATAGGAATCACATTTCTATTGTGATCCAACCATATATTACAGTTGATATATTGTGCTTGTGTTGTGATTTCAGTATGCTGATGACCACTCTGCTAAATCAAAATCCTGCATATAGACCAATTGGATATTAAACATTAAACCCTCCCTGCACCGCATATCTAAGAGATCATGGTCAGGGTGGCACAGACCTATGCAGCACATTCTTCCACAGCTGAATAACAGCACTTTCAAACAACACTTTCACACCCACCAAATCCATATTCTTCAACAGCGTTGCTTTCTATTTTTTTCTAAAAACAAGTAGAAGAATATTAGCATTTTGCACATACTTGCTGTTTTCTACTTTTAAACAGCCAAAAACACTCCTCAGTAGGGTGGGACAAAAGGTGATGGGATGTACTCATCAATACTGTATTATTTCTTGCCATCTGGATTGGCTTAATAAACTAGCAAACTTAAAGTTTGGATACAAATCAGGAAATCTTTCCTCACCAATAGCTTTTAGCTGCTGGGTATCATCTAAACACACACTCATCTAGACACAGCCAAAGTTATTAGCTACATTCTGAAGACCAACCTATGTAATTCAAGTTAGAAAAGGACGGGACTTTGGCTAATGCCTTGAAATGCCTTACCTTTGAATCATACGCCGATTGCTTTATTACTTCAGGTGCCATCCAAAATGGTGTTCCCACAAAGGTGTTCCTCTTTATCTGTGTATCTGTTAGTTGTCCTGCTACTCCAAAATCTGCTAGTTTTACTTCTCCTTGTTCAGACAGCAATACATTAGCAGCTGCAATAAAGAAAAGGTAATAGCACATATGAAGACATTTGACACCGTTTGACACTGTAAGGGTGTTCCTTTACATTGCATGAGCTGTTCTAATATTCTTTCAATACAGTTAAAAAAAACATTTACCTTTAATATCTCTGTGGATTTTCTTTTCTGAATGCAAGTAATCGAGTCCTTTGAGGATCTCCCTCAATATTGTAGCAATCTGGGTTTCATCAAGTGAGCCAGGTTCTAACTAGGAGATGCAAGAAATGTGTAAATATACTTTAAAAAGAGAGAAACAGAGAGAGCAGAAATAACACTGACTATAAAAAGAAATTACTCCTTTTGTCATCCCTCAAAACTTCAGTTTGCTAACTTCACAATGTGAGACAAAACAGAATATTTTTCTTTAAAAATACACAGTTCTAAATTAAGTGGCCTGGTAAACAAGAGGCAAAAAAAAAATTTATCTAACACATTTTTTAAAGTTTGTTAAAGGTGCCATAAGGACAGTTATTGCTTTGTGGTCAGGTCAAGGATATAAACACTGCCTTTGAAAAGCATCTATATTGTAATCTGATTATTAACATTACACTGAACTTAGATATGCAACTCCACATCACCTGTGTAGACCCAAATCTCAAAGCCCAAGCAAGAAATTAAGGCATATAAGGTACTACACCAGTTACAGTCTATGACTACATACTGCATTGGATTTTGTGAAACTTTCTAAAACGCAACTCAAGCCAGTAGGCTTGCAGAACATCACATTTCTTAAAGTGTTAATTTTTTTCATATAAAACAAAGTACAAATCTGCTAATTGTTAGAATCAAAGGCTCCAATTATTTTTATTAGAAGAAGCAGTAGTGGTAGATGATCACAGAGCTCTTTACATCTGATATAAATTCTAAAAGTGAGAATAACTCTGAACAGACAGAGGAAAGGTCACTACACTCAGAGAGGTTTCTTAACTAATAAGGGCACTTCAAGAGAGACACTGAAACTTTGTGTCCAACAATTAAGATTGGAAATATTCCAGTGTTCTAGTTTACTCCACAATAGCAGTCACTGGAGCACAATCAAAAGGTTATTATCTCCAAAGCTTCACTCCGTGAGAAGGAAAGCATTTCAGATAAAAATTAAAAGTAGTACATCCCTCAGAAATCCTCATCTATTACACAGGAATAGACATAGTATTTCATTTCATATTTGCTTTTTCTTTGTGGCTTTAATTATAATATTTTTTGCTTTTCCTTAGCTTTAATAAGACACACGGCATTACCACTCCCTGAAATCCACTAAGGCATTCTCAAAGCTTTGCTCCAGCCAGGCTGCGAGCACCACTTCAAGACTTGGTAACATGATACATCTAATGAGGGAAAACCTCTTATGTCAGATGTCAGCTCAACTTAGTGAGGAGGAAGTTATTGAAAATAGATTAAGTCTGAGAATATTGGCACTTGTACCTCAGTCACAAACTTAAACTGTACTCATAGTCGACCAACAATGTACAAAGTTGCATTAAATGTACTTCGTCCTGTGAGGCGTGATTTTCAAAACAGCCAGTGCATATTCAGGTACAGAAAACACCAAGCTAGAATGACATGTCTACACTGCAAACATGGAATCCAAGGTTCCCATTAATTCGTGCCTTGAGTATGGGAACGTGGCAAAGTGCGCCAGTTGCCCTACCAGATTCCAGTTGAAAACCATAATGTGCATGTTAGAATTAGGAAAACACGCAGCAGAACATAAATTGAAAATTAATGAAGCACACAAAAGGAACTTAATATAAGCTTACATGATGATTTCAGTTCTGTGGTGCAATTTCTTCAATAACATTTTAAAAGGTAACCACAGACTTTGTACTATTTCTAGGCAATGAACTTAAATAAACATATGGTTATCACACAAGTGAAATGTGTGTGATGGAAAAAAAAAGAGAAGAAAATACAGTAACATTTGTTTTTTCATTCTGCTCTTTTATAACTGCAGAAAGAGAGCAATAACTAATTTATAAAAGCAACCCCAGTTTCTAAGTGCCTTTCTGTCAGGAAAAAGAAAAGCTATCACAACCATAAATAAACTTTCTTTATGGGGAACATTATGAATTTGTACACAGAATTCCTTCTAACAGATGTGGAAACTAAAGGTATAAATGGGTTTGAAAATGCACAACTGCAGAGAGTTCACATTTAATACCCCCTCCTGTCTTCTGGATGCCAGCAGCAGAATCTCTTCACACTAGCCTCTTCCCTTTCACTCTTTCCTCAAGCAAAATTAGTTTCCCCATTTGACAACTGCAAACTACGCTAACAGAGACATTCTGCCTCTACTGGTATAACAATTTTTACATAAACTTAAAACATCCATTGTTATTTCTATTTTTTAAATCCAGAATAAATATAAGAGGGTGGTGTGTGATTTGGGAGGGGGTTTGGTTGTTGGGGTTTTTTCAACAGCTAAAGTGAATGACAGCATCCTGTCACAGAAAACACAATCTGCACTGAACCTTGGGAATTCTAATTCAAAACCCGGTACTCCATCCCAGGTGCAGAATGAAGCACTTTGCTCTTGTTAAATTTCATACGGTTCGTGATTGCCCAGTCCTCTGGTATATCCAAGGCTCTCTGTAAGGCCTCTCTACACTCACTGGAGTCCACAGCTTCTCCTACTACTTTGAAATACTCTTTTAATACCAGTCTAAACTGTATTTCTGTCTATTTAGACTTCAGTAAGACTTCAAACAGGAAACCTTTTGTATAATTGATTGAGGAAGCGGTTGGTGGGGATGATACATTAAAATGTATACACTAAGAAGAGTTGTGGTGGCAGAATTAAGAGACAGAAAAAACTATCTTCAGTCACTAATACTCTCTGGCTGACTGAAGATTAGCGCTCTAAGATGTTTATATCCTGCTTCCAATATTATGTTGCTTAGTTCCCTTCCATTTATATAAATAATCAGTCATGCCTCATGGAAAATAACATTTTTCTGGCATTGACAAATACTATTCTCCTTTACTGAAAGGAAACATTGCCACAGCCAAATGACCTTTTATAGTTTCCAGAATTATAAGATAGGAAAATAACTATGTGAGGTAAAGTAATGAAAACCCATGCATTATTTACTTACTAGATCAAGGGCAGAGCCTCCACCCAGATATTCCATTATTATCCATAATTTTGTATCCTGCAAAACAAAAAAACAGTAAAAATGTATATAAGTTTAAAAGAAAGAGTAGTAAGTTAATGGGACTTGCTCCATTCTTTTGCTGAAGAAAGCATCTGTAGTTTTGAAACACCACTACCATTGAGCTGTTTCTCAAAAATATCTTTGGATTATTTACTCAAGAATGCATGGATCTCCATGCGTGTGTGTTTTCAGTTTAACTCTGTTCCTCTAAATTAACAGGAGCAAAGGTACTTCCCATTTACCGTTGTGTAAGAACACAGAAGCTCATTGCTTCCAAGTTACTGATGTATACTTCTTGTCACACCCAAACTCACTTCACCATAACTCTTTTGTACTGATACTAATACTACTAGAATACAGACAGTATCCAGGGAAGAAGAAACTTCTTTTCAATCCCTACCAAAGACTCAAGCAGCAGAAAGAAACCTCTTGCTTTTATGCTGACTAGAACTGTCCAAGCATTCTGAGCATATTAACTCCCAAAAGCCACTCAGCTCCTTATTCTTGTCACATTCCCTTGCGCATTTTGCAAAAGTGTCTTCTGAGACAAGAAAGATACTGACAGAGGCCACTCGAAAATGTAGAACGCATTTTGATCTTAAAAATTTCATTAGAGACATTCCAAATAATAATTGTCTTACATAAAACATATTCCTTTCCTTAGAAAATGCCTTGATACTCCATATTATTTTCTTTAACAAGCCTGACCCCAGTCTAGGTCAAATTTAATTTAGAAGTTATTCTTCACACTTCTGCATTGTTTCATGGTTGTGACCAGTAATCTGTCTCTGACCTAGCAAAGAATACCTGTAATTTTTCTCCACTAATGCTTACGCGGCTGATATTATGGTACAGAATTTTGAACAACTGTGCTCGAGAAACACGAAGCAAAGTAGTAATTAAGATTATTTAAGCTGACTACAGCAATTTACTAGCTCCAGCTAGTAAAATAAAAGCTAACAACAACATCAAGCTAGTATATTCCTAAAGGAAAGCTTGGTACATATTATAGGACTGTTTCACACAAGGTATACAATACACTATGCTAAGATAGAGACTGGACCAAATCATTTCTTTCTACTCTTTGCAGCATCCTATTCCCAAAAACACTAAGAGAAGCCAGTTCATCTTTTCCTTGCAGTACCAGCCTTGATACACATAATAAAGCAAGGCCACAAATCTACCAAAACCATATTCAAATTAAATTGCTGCATGGAACATACTGGGTTTTGGTTTAGTTTTTATGATAATCAGGTTATATTAAGCTTTGTTAGTTTTACCTCTATGGTATGTACCAAACTTTCATAAGATTTCTAGCATAAAAACCTAGGTGTCTCTCAGAGCAAGGAGCACATAAATAGCAACAATATTCATTTACTTTATGCTACAGAATAAAACTTAATGTAAAAATAACAGCTCACAGCCAAGGCAGCTGAGTCTGAATACTCATCTATAAAGATGGATGAAAATTTTTAGAAAAGTGATAAATGTATTATAAAGCGTAACTTCTAAATCCCCTGGGGGATTAAAAGTTTAGCCCTTAGGACTCACTTAAGCTTTTTAGTCATTATTACATCTGTAGTTCCACTGCATCTGTCCCTTCTCGCATCTCAGAATGCTCCTTTTGTAGGTAGATGCACATTTTTTCTTCTTCCAGTTATACGTATTGTACTATTTCTAGGTAAGACCCTGGATTGGGTTCCTTCATCACCCACTGTTTTTAACATACATACTCAGCTAAAGCTAGGTACCTTTCTTCAGGAATCAACTCATGTTACTTGACAAACACAGTCTTGTTAAAAACATTATTAAAGGAGCCTGAACACATTTTTCTAGGAAGAGTCCTTAAAAAATATCATCTATCTCAATATCTACATCTTGATAATGCTTACTTTCTGCAGACACCACAGATATTTCAAGAACTGTAACTCATCTTGAGAGAGTCCCCTGCAGTACAGAAATACTTATTTTGCTGCTAAGAGTTTTTCAGGTTTTATCTGTTCCTTCAAGGCTCCAGGTCCTAACAGTTTCAGAACAAGAATGGTTCTGAGAAGTGTCTTATATAGTAAGTAATTTCATCTTCAGAAATCTTACTAAATTCAATCAAAATTTTTCTTTTTTTGCTTCAGTCTGATAAAACATGTTTTAAAGCTGCATGAAATTTCCTGAATATTCAAACTTCACATGACTGCAAAATTTACATTTAATTTTAATAGTAACTTAAATACAAACATGTCAACTGTACCACTACCTTTTAATTCACTGGAAATGCCTGGGTGGGAAAGAACAAGGTGGAACAAATAAACCCCCCGACCTTCTCAAAGATAGGAAAAAACCAAAAACACAGAAGAAAGAAAGAAAAACAAACCTCCACAACCTCACCTAGAGATCAACAAGAGATGCATCTTCCCTTTTCTATTACCTCAATGACCTCACGGTTTTAATGAGCTAACAACTTGAAATAAAATATAGTTTCCCAAAAGAGAAACTCTCCATAACACTGCTAAATTCCCCAGCAGAAAATCAGAAATTAGAGGCAGAAAATAACGAACAAAAATATTTAAGGATATAATTTCAATTACATAGTTACACAATCATGTAACACAATTACACAATGACAAGTTATAATATTCACAGTCTTTTTAAATCATCATTTATCCTTTCAATTCTTTTTCTAGTTCGCTTAGTCTTTCCTCCTGAAACTTTCATCATCAACTGCTTCAGGGCCAAATGTCTGAATTTACAATACAAGAACCATGGATCCAGTACACTCAGTAATTCTACATTTGAAAACAAGTGAAGTATGGAAATGCAGATAGGAAACACACACACACAACTCTATATCCCAGTGTGCAGCTAAGTAATAGCAGTCTATTACAATCATGGCATCTGTAGTCCTAGATTCAAAGTGATTTTTAGTTCCCTATGGTTCCTCCGTGCCACAGAAATATTACTCAACTTTATTGATATTTTGGGTGTTTTTTTCCAGTTTTCATCATTCATATGAAGTATCTGAACAGATGTCATTACTACAGTAGCAGACCTTACTATCACCTCTCATTAATTCTTGCAGGATTTTTTGGTTTTTTAGCTTTCTTATTTAAAATCTGCAAACATTACTTAACCAAGAGACACAAATCATTTTGGTGAGGCAGCTGTAACAAGTTTTTGAATATATATTTCATCATAGAGACAACAACCTACATACACCGACTTGATGCCTGTGGTGGATTGGATGCTAAGGTATCCCCTAGAACCACCCTGTCACTCCCTTCCTCAGCTTGGACACAGGAGAGAGAATATAGTGAAAGGCTTGGGGGCTGAAGTAAGGACAGGGAGAGATCATTCACCAGTTAACCTCATGGGCAAAGCAGACTCAATTTGGGGACGTTAGTTTAATTTATTACCAGTCGAATCAGAGTAGGATAATGACAAATCTTAAAACCCAAATCTTAACCCTTTGCCCTGCCCTCTTCTTCCTGGGCTTTCACTTCACTCACAATTTTCTCTACCTTTTCACTCCCCGAAGGCACAGGGGGACAGGAAATCATCGCTGTGTTCATCTCATTACACATTGTCTCTGCTGCTCCTTCCTCCTCAGAGGGAGGACTCCTCACAATCTTCCCCTGCTCCAGTGGAGTCCCTCTCACAGGAAACAGTCCTGCACAAACTTTTCCAGCTTGAGTCCCTCTCATGAGCTGTAGCTCTTCACAAACTGCTCCAGTATGGGTCCCTTCCATCAGGCGCAGTCCTTCAGGAACAGGCTGCTCCAACGCAGGTCCCCCGCAGGGTCACAAGTCCTGCCAACAAACCTGCTCCAGTGCAGGCTCATCTCTCCATATGACCACGGGTCCTCCAGAAGCCTGCACATCTACCCGCTCTGGCATGGAGTTCTCCACGGGCTGCAGGCGGATTTCTACTCCTTCATGGACTGCCATGGGCTGCAGGGGGACACCCTGACTCACCATGATCTTCCCCACAGGCTGCACCAGTATCTCTGCTTCAGCACCTGGAACACCTCCTCCTACTACTTTTTCACTGACTTTGGGGTCTCCAGGGCTCTTGACCACACTTATTCTCACTGCTCTCTCCAGCTGCAGTTGTGAAGTTTTTTTTCCCCACCCCCTTCTAATATCTGCTTCCCAGAGGTGCTGCCACAGTCACCGGTGGGCTTGGCCTTGGCCAGCGACAGGTCTGTCCTGGAGCTGGCTGGCACTGACTCTATCGGACACAGGGAAAGCTTCGGGCGGCTTCCCACAGAAGCCATCCTCGTGGGTTCCGTGCTACCAAAACCTTGCCATGCAAACCCAATATAATGCCTTGTAACAACAGCACAAGGCAAGGAAAGCACTACTATCAATTGACTTTGTCATCACCACAGCAACAGGCCTCCTTCTTTCCTTCTTTTCTCAGCATCTCTGGCATGCTTCACATTCCCTAACACCTACTGTCACTTTCCTTTTAAAAGCTGCCCAAATTCTATTTTTGCCTGAACTTTTCACTTCCTTCTGTGTATATTCCCCACTTTTGCTCTCAAAAAGAACACCAAGCACTAAATTTTCTTCCATAGCCTAGATTAGTAATTATATATTACACATAATCACTTATATTTTGAAGATACTACATTTATATACTGACACCAGCAACATTCAGTGCTCCATTTTAAGATCTCAAATAAGACCAGTTTTCTTCATTTAAGCATCAGCCACAACACAGCACTGAATTTTCTTCCAAATACAGTGAAGTCAGGTGAAGCATCAGTCCAAATTTAGGATTATTATTTCTCTATAAACTTAGATCAGCACATTAATGAGTGCATGCGGAACATTGCTTTTTTTACAGTAAGAAAAAGAGTTTTTCCTCTGATGCCATGAAACAGAGATAAGTAACAGCTTTGGAATCTAAAAGAAGTTCTGTTACAAAAAGGCAATTTCTGTAAA
The DNA here is from genome assembly GCA_035584735.1 of Pseudotriccus pelzelni. Lineage (NCBI taxonomy): Eukaryota > Metazoa > Chordata > Aves > Passeriformes > Tyrannidae > Pseudotriccus > Pseudotriccus pelzelni. The sequence continues at coordinate 75,974,151 of JAWMRA010000001.1, forward strand.
TCCCTTCCAAACTATGGTTGCTCTTCTTGAGGTCTGACTTCTGATTATAACTCCGGAACCACCCAAAAAACCTTGCAATAGCAGCTTTATCTCTAATGAAGTTTCCTCCATTATACCATGAAAGTACTTGCAAAATAAGTGCAGCTACAGCACGTAAAGGATTTCTAATATGTAAAAACCAAATACTATACACTGAAAAAAAAGGCCATGTACAAAAAAACCTCCTATAGAATCTCAAAGGCACATTTTAACTGAAATCAGACAAATACAGAAGACATACAGAAACAAGTAATCAAGATCAAAATATTTGTTTTTAAGTCCTTATGAAGTTAAAAGAAATCTGAATAAACATTGAGAGATACTTTGTATTTTTTTGTCTTCTACATGAAGAACATACACATTTTTTTAGGACTGTGATATTATACAGGAGAGACTGACCTAAAGCAGTCAAGCTAAGTATATATTGATGAAAATGTTTCTACATCGCTTTTCTTTAGAGAAGAAGCAATTGCAGAGGAAAACATAACACCGAGTCACAAAAGAAAAGGACCAGAAGGCCTTGGAAGTAAGCATACTGAGTGATCTGTGCAATTTGAAAACGTCAGCACAAGAGTGAGCACATGTTTGTTTCTAACTACCCCCCACCTCATGTGAGAAAGAGAATTTCCCATCTTAAATCTGTTTTCAGAAAAGGTATTTCTCACCTTAAATTTATGGTACACAATTATCAGCAGAACAGAGGGTATTTATAAACAAGCATAAAAAGCTTGCTTCGTTATGGAGATAAGGCATGTCCAAATTCCACTTTGAATCTGTATTTACAAGCATTTTAACTTACATCAACAAGATAGAAATTATGTATTTGATTGAAATAACACAACAGATTTGCTAATCAAAATAAAGAACTAGCTTAAGTTGATCCACATACTAAAAGTTTTACTGTCATTGGATTAGTAGAAAAGCCTGGAGTATTGAAAAAGAGAAACAGAATACCTTGGACAGAACCTCAAATTACTGTGAAAAGAACAAACTAGTTCCAAACCTGAAATGCATTGCAGAACATGATGTGCGATACTTTGTTTAATAAACATGTCAGTTATGCCAAAGTAATAAGGGCAAGGAGTAGAGTCTTATATTTCAATACCGGTACAAATTTAGTATTACTTCATAATTCTCCAGCGTAATAAACCAGATCAAAAGAACATTGAGATATGCAATGTACACAACAGTGTCATCTCTATAAATTGCATTCCTGCTATAGGTTGGTACCACTACTCATGGAGATTTTTCTCTCTTAATTTCATATATAAATATGTGGAGAACTTCGACAACTTTAGCAACCAGAAGCTTCTCAAATACTTGCATACTGATTCTTAGATGCCCATCTTCAAAAACATGATGCAGAGATCACAGACCTTGTCTTCCATATCTACTTTAAGTCACCCTGCCAACTCATTCCCTCTGTTTTGGACAGAAAGAAGGAGTTTTTTCAGGCTTTATTCATCCTTGTGCTTTTAACCATACATTTGAAGCCCCTGCTGCTCGACAAAGCCACCAGGTGGCAGAACCACGTAATGCCAAAGATGCTTTCACCCACCCCACACTCCCCAGAAAAGAAGGGCCAGCCCCAAAATAAGCTGTGCAACCTACTGAAGACAGAAGCACAAAACCATCTGTTTCAAATTAATCTGAAAACATTCATCACTTCAACACCCTTCATAAAAAGAGGAAGGAATGATTAACCAAAGAAAAACACACCTTAAGGAATATGATCGCTCATACATCCAAATTCTTCAAAATACCTTCCTCTCCTCCAAACTCAAGCTCAGCTTCAGGTACCATCTTATTCATTCACCATCTCCTTCTAACACCAAGTAACGATAGCAAACCTGTCTCCTTATCCAGGACAAACAGGCACACCCTGACATTAGAGCTCTCATTATTTATTAATGCACATGGACACTGGTGAGATTATATACAGATACAGATCAATCAGAAAAAAATAAGTTTTGTATGATGCCATAAATGATGCATTCAAGCAGTGACAGGAAATGGCATTTACGCATTTGTGGTTCCTGCTCCCAAACCTTCCCACAACACTACTAAAGGTCATCAACTGTATCAAATCTGAAAACATGTATCAATGAGTATCAGGACCTCCAAAATATTTTAAATGTCTTCTCCCTGGAGCCTACCCTACCATAGCAAATAATACATACACAATAAAGTAATTATTTTAGGCTTAAGAGAGAGGACACCTATGAGTTGCTGCATAGCCATTAGATCCTTGAAACTAATCAGGATTTGCAAACTTTCCAATAGTTGACTGTTCAATTTCTAGACTTAGAGATTAGGATTAGAACAGATACCAACTGGCAAAATTGAGTTCTTTAACACTACAAGGTGACTACTACTGTTATCCAAGAAATGTATGGTTTTGCCAAGGAATACATACAGACCTACTTCAGGGCCTCAGTTCTTGTCATTTCTTTGACCAGTTATAAATATTGCCTATATATATTACTGGTTCAATTTAAATCTAATCAGAACTAGACCCTATATGTTAACAGCACGGAACGAATCGCATATCACTATCTGCTCCCGTTCCACTCTTTCCAGCACACCATCCTTGTACAGAGAAGGTAAGCAACGCACCCCTGAACTTCAAGCAGCCTACCCAGATGCCAGGTGGATTGCTCAATGCCATATCATAACTCTTTTTACAGACAGCAAGGACGTGACAAAGGACAGGACCACTGATAGCAGAAGTAATTTACTTACATTCAGTTTCTCCAAAATTTAAATACTACGTGTACACAATTTTATTACTGTAAGTAATAAATCAAGCCCTTTCCACTGCAAATGGACAAATGGATCCTATCACTCCAAAACTGGGGTCCTGTGACTGTTTAACAGCTGTCAAGAAAGGCTACAATGTTTTCACAAGCTTTTGGAGCTGTCTTCACAGAAGGCAAAGTCAGAAAAAAAAATAAAAAAAAAAATCTTTCGGTGCTAATTCATAACACCTTTCTAAGATAGTATAGCTTGTTCTTGTAGGCAATCTCACTAAGTACTATAATTTTTTTTTTCCATATCTGAAAGAAAAGGAAATTTTCAAGCCTCATTAACGATGAGTAAGAATAACAGCATTATTCCAGTACTTCCTAGAAAGCATATTTGGTTCCACAGTGCACCTAATCCTTCACTTGAACTTCTCTTTGACAATCTGTTCATCTGCTAATGTTCTTCCATCTAGTTCCCCCTATGACTACAATGCAAAATTGTGTAGACTGGCGCACCGTTTTAGAAAGGAGAAAGCTATTTGCTTAGGTCATTACAGATTTCATTAAACAAAACCAAACTGTAGTATTTTTATAAAGACAGTTATTTCAAAGCACCTGGAAGTCAGATGGCATGGAAAGACAACCGTTGATTTCAAAGAACAAGAGAAACTGTGTTATGACATAACAACACTACAGGTACCCAGGTTTCCTTAGCCACCAAAGACATCCTCTGGATAAACTGTCCTCTCCCTTCTCCTCCCCATCCTGTCACAACAGTCCATGTTTGAGAGCAGTGTCTTCAAGTACTGTCCCATTTTCTTTAAAAAGTGCAAAAGTACTGAAACAGCAACAGATGCAATGAATTAGAATTAGCCACCTTTAACCTTGTAAATTAATATCCTGCTTTGGGGTTTTGAAGTATAAGAGGAGCAGAAGCAGATGTTATAAAATACAGATTAGGATAAACTATTCATCAAGAAAGTATGACTAAAAGTCTAGCCATGCTGAATTAGACCATCTTGTATACTGCTAAAGAAAAAAGTCAAAACTGATTTTGCTCCCTAAATGAATGACTGAGTTCTACTATCAATTTGAAAGGCTCCAAAGAGAAAGAATATTGCTTTGAGTATCAGTTCCCTCCAGGAAAAAATGATGAAGCAATAACTAGATTTACCTTTGAAAGGAATCCTTTAAGTATTTCTTGAATTGCAGAGCCTCCAAGTAATATATCATTTCCTGCCTATAGCCAGCATTCTCATTTTACCAGAATAGATGTCCACTAGTAGATACTTTATTTTAGACTAGAAAGCAGTCTAGCAATTCTCAGCCCTGTTTCTACTCTTCCTTGCTGAATTTCTAGACAAGCAGGCATAAGACCAAATTTATTTTAAAATACCCACAATAAAACCCCTCCCCCCCCAAACAAACAAACAAAAAAAACCCATAAAAAAACCCTCAAACAAAACCACCTCCACTTTCACTGACACTAAAAGGCAACTCTAGCGAAGGAAATAAAAGGTGCCTTTATTTCCTTCTTGTCTGCTCACAGGGGAGGGCAATCAAGAATAAAGAAAGCTACATTTTAAAAGCTACATTTGTAGTATAGCTTGTCTTAAAGGAAGAGAATGAACCTGGTAATATTTACACAAGTTTCGGTGCACTACTGTTCATTTTTGGCACATTCAGTAATTCCTTGCAGAGATAAAGAAGTGTTAGAATAATTCCCAGAACAAGATTTGCAGTTTTCAGAAAGTTTCCTTCTTTGAATTTGAATGTTTGTTTTGCCTCTTTGAACACCAGAAGATGCGGTATAGAAATAAGACACTGGGAAAAATTATATATTGGGGAAAAAAAATGCAAATTCCTAGAGTTAAACAACAAATGAAGTATAAAAGATTACAAAAGAAAATTTCCCAGTGAAACTAAGGAAACTGACCACTGCAAAAGAATCATAGACTCATTTGGGGAATAAAGAAACCAAACAGAAAAACAAACTAAAAAAATAACCCTCAACATATAAAAACCAACAACCAGGCTTTTGAACAGAATCAAGCAAAACCCAAGCTAATTCAATCTATCAACATAGCCAGGACCTGTAAACATTTTAAATCTGGATGATCTGTAAGTTATTCATAATATCCATAGGCAAATCTCATCCAAATATATGTAAGTGTAAAATTAGGCACGACATTATTTTATAGGACTACCCACTTCTTTACTACCTCAATGTATTTCAGTTACAGTCTACAGAACCTTTGTATTTATGTAGTGGAGCCCAGTAAGAATGTTAGATACTAGAAGGGCTTTACATAGTCAGAAATCTCTTACTTAGGTTTAAAGAAGTCAAACTAATAGCTAAAATAATATAATCCCATTGGAAATTATAAAAACAAGGCAAAACTTTACAGGATTTACTAACAGATTAAGCTTAAATGGTTTGAGAGCCAACTGTACAACTATAATCTCCAAATCCACACCCTTAGAACAAAATAAATAGTATCTATTCAGCAAACATATAACTCATATTCACTAATGGCCTACTATGTGTCTAAATATTCCCATTAAAAGGAGGAAAAAGAAAATAAACCAACACAACAAAAACCCTAAGTAAGTTCTTCCTCATAATTCCAGTCATATTCTTAGTGGGCTTCATATAGCGCTTACTGGAGAGTAAGAATGTGAAAAGAAAGATCTAGAGCTGAGAGCTAAAATTAGGTGGAGAAGAGGTGAAAAACACCCGTGAAAAGTCCACTTTTAGATTAAAAAAAAATTATAAAAGAAACCATGGGAATTTTGTGTTTAAATTTCTGATGTGAAAGTAAACTTCTGTTTATTATAAATTGCTTTTTCTATTACATTATTATTCCATAGCTATTTGGAAGACAAACTCCACTGCATCTAGGTAGCACCTCTAACGAGGAAAAAAATTTTCTAAGGACACATTTTCCCCCAGGAAAATGAAAAGCAATAATTTATTTCTACAGCACTTTACTGAGATAATGTTCACAAGAAATTCAAACACAAAAATATTTCAGTGGAAATCATCTAGACATAAAGGAATCATTCAGAAATCTATTTAAAAAAAAAAAAGTTTTTAAAACCATGTGGAGTGAGCAGGGTTTGGTTTTGGTTGTCTTTTTTGGGGTTTGGTTCCTTTTTTTCCACCTGACTTTAACCTTAAGGATCATGAACTAAAAAAAAGCTCAAGTTTGAACCTCATCCAAAACATGAAAATAAAAATATCAGGGAAGGAGGGGAGCACAAGTCTGAGTACAAACTCAAGAGGTTTAAAATGTCTTTTTCCCTTCCACTGGGGACACATTCTTAAGCAAGTGGACAAGGATGACTGACAGCAATGGACATCTCTGTGAATCTTAAGGGGGCTGCAAGCAGCTGATAAGGCCCCATAGAGTTCTGAAAAAATTTTCACCAAGGAGCCATGAATGATGGTAATGCTGCAGTAAAGAATATTACCACACTGGGGTGCAGGATTGGCAAGTGTTTTGTCTGGGGAGCATTTCTGAGGCGCTTACCTCCTTTGAAGTCTCCTGGCGTCAGGATGAATGCTAGCTGTCCTCGGGCTGCCATCCCTTTGAGGGGAGATACAGATGAGCCCAAAGGTTCTCTTCTAAACACAAGTCCTTACTGCAAGCTGGCCAAAAGGTCCCTGCAATCAAAGAAATCATTGTGGTTTTGCATGTGGCGCATTTATGTCCTTTAATCAAGGTTTGTCAGCCATCTAACATGTTCAACCACAAAGGAAAAAATACAGGCATCTGCCAGGTAGCCGAGGCAGAACAGAAACTAAGGAAAGAGAAGAACTGTTCATTCAAGTTTGGACACTACGAACTCCATGAAAAACAGAGGTAACACGATTTTTCAGACTAAGCAGGACCGCCTCAGTATACAGTATTTAATGCATGTATATATGTATAAAGAAGCTGTTTGCCTTTGGAATCATTTTCCAATGCTCTGAAACTCCTGCCTTCATCAGATCTCATGAAAAAAACCCACATTTTCATTTCTAGATATACATTCTAACCAATGTATTCTACAATTTAATGCAGCAGACACTCGTCAACAATTACCTCTTGCAATTACCACAGCAGTATACAATTAATCCTTAAATGCACCATTTTTTGCCACAAGCTGTTTGTGACAGAGCTTGCAGACCCACTTGCTAGAAAAAAAAACAACAATGAATGTTCTGTCACGGTACTGACAAAAGATTCCTTCTGCAGAGCACTTAGCAGACTTTTGTGTTTGCATGCCAACATGCTAAAGCCACAAGCTCCATGTTTTCCCTTGTGTGAGTCATCTCTAACAGCATCCATATTCACGGCTTCTTTGGCACATTTCCTGGGCACATGCCCTTCCACCACAGAAATGATCCTTTATAGCCCAGCTGTCACAAGCCTAGGCATGTCATATCAAGCACATCATTTCCCAGAGCTGCAAACTAATGGGCGATCTGGGTTTATAACTCTTCTACCAAAGTATATTACAATAAAAGCAAATAGACATGTATTTCTTGTATTGGCTGCAAAACCAGCCCCTAGCTAGTAAATACAAGAAACTTACACAACAACAGAAGAATAGCAGACATTTCAATTCACAAAGGAGTGGGTAACCACTTCTTCAGAACACTAAGTGTATACAAGTCCATATTCTTTCTCTTCCCACCTGCCTACAGCCATTTTCCGTTTTCTTGCTTCATAAAACACTGGTGGGAGAGTGAAAAAATCCAGTCCCTCACAGCCATTATCCCTTTAACTGTTACACTTTTGATTACTCAGTGGGGCTGACAACAGTCATCCTTCCATTCCCATCCCTGTCCACCAGGCAAATAACTACTTCATAACCACATCTATTGAACCACTGCCTTATGGGGGAAAAAAAACTAACTGCAACCTGTGGCAGAATTCCCAGGAAGTCCATTTAGAGAGGCACACAAAGATTAATGAGTGACTTCTGTGGTTTTATGAGAATCCCAACATTCCATCAACTCACCTCGTACGAATAGTCACTGAGAAGGCAAGAAATACAAGCAATGTAACTCAAAATCAGAGCTCCCTATGGAACTGAATTTTACTGAGTGATACATCAGATGATTATTAATGAACTGTACAACGTCACAAAATGGGAAATTGGAAGCAAAAGCAAATAATGAAATCAGAAGCAAAAGTAAATCAGCATTAGTTCACAGAATTCTTTATTTCAGATAAATTGCACCACATCTAAAGGAGAACTAACAAATGAACCTTGAATCCAGTGAATACTGAGATTAGTAATTGGCTCCCCCAAAAAAGTCACCCTACACCTGTGGATCTCAAACCTTTTTCACTGGAGTAGTTCACCTCAACAGTGCTCAGTGGGTTTATGAATTACTTGCCTCTCTATACCAGAAACAAACTTCCAACAGCAAATACAATGCACAAGAACTCCTTCACTTCCATTGTCCAAAAATACAATTGCTCTTACATCTGTTCCTGTTTATCCATTACATCAAATTAAATTCAAAACGAAAGGTACAACTCAAATTTACTTCTTAGCAAAAGTATTAGTTTAGGTTTAATCCTTTTTTTACCACTTACCACAACTTCCAAGATCTTTTGCACCCCTGCTCTGCAGCCTGTAAAGCTTTAATCCTCTTTTCCCACCCTTTTTGCATTCACAGTGCTATTAAATACCACTACTCCCTTTACAGAACACTCACAGGCCAATCATTCTTCCAAACTTTTACTACTAATGAAGCTCTACAAATTAACCCTAGAATATCTCAGGATTTTCAATTCAGACTTCTCTTAAGCTCATCATTTCAGTCCCTGTAAAACACATAATTTTTTTGCAAATCTCTTATTATTTTCCACTTTTTCTCTTTACAACTCTTACCCCTGACCTCTAATTATAGGTAAAAACACCTTCTATTCACATAACTCATTTCCATTCAATCTTCCTCCTCTATGCTCTTCTTTCTTACAAGTTGCAGTTTCAAGGAACTGTTGAAAAAAACAGAGAGGGAAAAAACCTCAGCACCTCCAAATGATTATTTTTATCTTAACTGTTACACAAGAGCTTCAAATTTAATAGTATAATGAAAACTAGACCGAAAGAACCTTAAGAATTTGTTTGAAAACACTGGCTTCTGAATACAAGAACCGCAATGTTTTAGAACTAACACAGTCCATAAACCTGCACATGGTGAAACTTCCCTTTTGAAGTTCAGTATTTTTGAGCCTAACCAACTTTTTCAAAATAACTGTTCCTGAAAGTTCTATATTTAACCATTTTAAAATGCTTACTAACATGCTCTTCAACACACCATAATATTCCCTTATGTATGTAAAGAATGTGATTCTTCTGCTTTTATACAACCACCTCCATACAGAGATTTAGAATAATTAATTTGACCCAAAGAACTGTATAAATGCAAAAAAATACTTCAGTAAAAGAGAGGTGACTGAGCAATATAAACTACCTCATGTTCACATTAAAGATATGACACAAACACAGTAACTATATAACTACGTAAGAGCACCAGATTATGACAGGGGTAGGTAAAGAAGTTTTCAATCAAAATGGCAAATCTTTTAGAAGTTCATGAGAACATCGGATCAACAGAATGGCAGCCTTTTGACAGTGCAGTAAAACCACATTTTAGCTGAAAAGCCTTGTGCTGGGAAGACTATTCAGACAACAAAATGGGGAATCAGCCCACTAAACTAATGCACCTAAACCTGGGCACAATTACATACACATGCTCTCTTTTTTCAGCACTACTACTGGCTAATCAAAGAAGCTTCATGAACAGTGATTTGATAGTGTACTCCCTTGAAAGCATAGATCAGTCTGCACCATCAATATACAATCCTCCCATCCTTAAAAAAAAAAAAATTAAAACAATAAAAATACAAATTAAAAAAATGTGATTAGTCCCCAGCCTACTCAGTGAGCTGAACCATTTCACTGAAAGTTCAAATAGGCCCTGTGGCCAGTTGCAAGGCAGAGTTGGATTTCCCCTTTGCAGCAGCAGCAGCAACACCAAAAAAGCTTGCACCTAGATGCCATACAAATACTCCCTTTTCAGATATCTCAGGCCTGCAGCAACAAGTGTAGCAGTTAACACACAAGATACAGAAGGACATTTGACATAAACAAGATTACATACTATTAGAAAGCAATGCTATGTCCTCCTGATCTGTATGGCCAAACTAAATCCAACACCTCACGTTATAGCTAATATAGAAGCAAGATGTGCTCCTTTTTTCTCCCCCCCCCGCCCCAGTTTTTAGGCAAACTGACTCTACCATTTTTTTTATTATATTTTTGCACCAGAACTAGCAATTCCAAAGCCATGGGCTGGAATTGGCTCATCTGTTAGTGTTTGGGGTTTGGTCTTTTCAAGAGCCAGGTTATTCTTGGAAGGAACAGAAGCTTGTTTCCCAGGTGAACCAAGTCATTATACAGTCAACAGATCCCACACAAGTAAAATGGCAGGAATATGAAAACAGGGTGGGGAACAAGATAGTGCTGCTGCCTATTATTCATACCTGTTAGATCTGCCTAAAGACAGCTACTAAGATGTGAAATTATCCACAGAGTATTTCATACCATACAGAAGTCAGCAATCAGAGCAGTACAGAGGCAGCTTTTAAGGCCATCCCAAGCAGCACAACACAAACATATTACCTTCAAGAACTGATATTTTACATTAAGCTTTCTAAATCTGGATTTAAAACAAGATCAGAATGACACAACACAGTTAAGTATTTAAACATTATACAAACATATTTAGTACAAACTCTCTGTTTTCTTTGAGATATACTAGTGATGCTTCCCAACCTTGATATACTTGTACAGTAAGAATTATTTAGCCATAAAAGACTAAAAGTGCAGAACTAATTACACTGAGGAACAGGAAAATTCTTGAAGCCACCTTTGTTTAGTAGATAGATTTTTCAACAGATGTGGAAAAATAGCGCAATATGATGCAGATTCCAGAAAGTGATAATAAACCTTTGGACTGCTAAGGGAAAGCAGTAGAATGACAAGTTTCTAGAGTCACAATTCAAAACAGTATCTTTGAATAAAGACAATGCAAACAAGGGACTTTTTTCTCAGTTAAGAGCACAGCAATTTACTAGAGGGAAAGACAGAAGTAGTAAAGACTACAGGCCACAAAGATTCAGAGGTGCAAGGTAACAACTGGAAATAAGAAGGGACCAAACTACTTTAAATATAAAAACAGGGCCTCATAGCAAGACCATACACCCTAAAAATAGAGTTTATGGATTCTCTGGCACCCTTTTATCTTAGTCTTATTATGGCCATTAGAAGCCGCATCAATTAGAACCTTCTACTCATTCTTTCAACCAGTAGACTGACTAGATCTGAGAGCCTATCAAAACCATTACACAACCCTTCTTGCTGCCTCCTTTTGGGCTGTCCAGCCAGTTGTCACGTCCACATTTACTACAGACAAATGAAGGCAACACCCATGCAACCTCCCTGAAAGCTATTGCTGCCTAGCAAGAACAAGAGGGGGTTACCAATGGCTTCAGAAGAAAAGCAGGCGTGCCAGAAAAGGGGCTGGCTCACAGGAACCTGAGCTTCACTTTGTTCTTCTGTCATTGCCACAATAACAGAGGAGCTGCACTCCCAGCCCTCCTGTCATTTCAGCTGCAGGACTTCCTACAGGATAAAACAATTCCATCTGGCTTTGGTCAGGAGAACAGAGAAGCCACAACTCCACACAAAATGTGATGGTGACAACATGGATGTAACTGTAGCAGGCAAAATGAGAGACAGTTACATCTTTTTTTCAATGAATTCAGAGAAGGGCAACCAAGCTGGTAAAGGGACTGGAGCTCAAGTCTGACGAGGAGTGGTTGAGGGAGCTGGGGCTGTTGAGCCTGGGGAAGAGGAGACCCAGTGTTGACCATATCACACTCTACAACTACCTGAAAGGAGAGTGCACTGAGGTGGAGGTCAGCCTCTTCTCCCCGGTAAAAAGAGACAAGACAAAAGGGAACAGCTTCAAGTTGTATCAGGGGAGGTTTATATTAGACACTAGGAAAAATTTCTTCATGGAAAGGGTTGTAAAGCACTGGAACTGAGAGCCCAGGGAAGTGGCAGACTCACCATCCCTGGAAGCATTCATAAAACATGAGAACATGGTTTCATGATGAACATGGTGGTGGTGTTAGATTGGACTTCATCTTAAAAGGTCTTTTCCAACCTTAACAATCCTATGATTCTATGATTCTAACCTCCATTCAAAGTTCAAGGACTGTGGTTTGCACAAGTCAAGTCTGCAAGAGCACTAGCTGCTGTTATAGGGCTGGCCACACAGCATAAATGATGGAACATTAAGAAACTCCTCACACATTCACTTCTTCCTGTGCTGAGGTAGCAGCCCCTGTTGCAGTGCATTCAACAGCCCTAATGTTAAGTGAGAAAAATCTCTGTCCCACCCTAATAAGCACGATGCAATCTGCCAAAAGCTGCCTGCTATATCAAATGACAACAGAAGTCCATTAACTTCTGGCTGACCCACAGCATACATTTAAGGTCACATCAGTTCAGAGATGCTCATAAATGTTAAAGTAAACCAGTTAAACCTGTAAAGCAAAAGAACATCAAATTAAAACTTACTGAAGTCACACATAAACACTCACAAATTTATCTAGATTGCTGAGGCAAAATTATTCAACATACATTAATTTTCTTAAGCCTCCTAAAGTGGACAAGCTTAGGCTTCTTTCAATTCAGCAAATACTGATCTAAAAAAAACCTGCTAGTGCCATAAACCCTCCTCATAGAAGCTTTTCCAATATTTAAACTATCTTTCCTTTAAAACAGTGCGTGGCTATCAGATGAAATTTGCTTATCTTGACCACTCAGCAAATACATCTTGTCATATTTTGGCATAACAGATTAGAAAGCGCTAAACTATCAGCACTTAAACACAGAAAAGCTTTCATATATACACACTCAGTCACTTCCAACCTTCTCTTCAGGAAAACAAAACCAAGCCTGAACTTCAGTAATCATCTGGAATACAGGCTTTCCAAACCTCAAGCTGTTCCTGAAGCTCTTTACTGATTGCATTGCAGTCTTACAGCCACACTGCGAACTGGCCATATTATTCCAAGAATGGTCTTACTAATGCTGTGTATACCACAGCCCTAACCAATATAAGATTTGCTTTGGCTCAGCCACAGCACTACTTCCCAACCTCACATTCATCTGATTACCTAAAACTATGGATTCCTTTCAGAAACACTGCTTTTCATAAAGAAATTTTTCTTTCTGAAGTTCAGTTGCCAGAACTCATTCTTCTGCAGAGCTCTGTAGTTAATCAAACTTCATAAAACTATGCTTCTTGTCATGAGGGTACACTGTCACTCACAAAATTTAACTAGAAGCTATTTTCTATTGTCTTGCTGTCTACACAAACATCAGCTTGACTTACAGCAGTAGGTATATTATATCCTAGACATGAGATAAAAAGCCATATGAGGCTCTGTTTGTACCAAAGCCTAAAATGAAAATTATCAGCAGCTATCCTCTATGACCTTTACCAGCATTACTGCTCCTTATAAACTACTTTTTTAAAGAATTCTTAAAATAATTTTACAGAACAGGAAGTTGTCTGCGTGAAAGAAGGGCGGAAGTAAACTAGAAGTCTACTTGGGTCAAGAAATTTAAACAGTTCAAAAGAAAGTATCTCAAAAGCTCTAAAGATCGCTAGAAATATACATTTGCAAGATGAAGAAACACGAGCTTAGACAGTAATATTTTTTAAAATACATCCTACAAGACTAGTTCTATACCAGTTTGATATCACTTGCACCTAGTTACACACTGGATGATGAAATTACTTAGTGATCACCACTTGCTCTGCCATTGTATTCCTATGTACAGAAGTCTAAAACAAGGAAATTAAAGAATTTTTAATCTGTGTATATATATATATACACACGTTTGTACATATATAAACACACTGACCTCAGTTTTTGTTCACATACATATATTAACCTCAGTTTTGAGAGTTATGTACATATACATATATGTAAAAAGGTCAAGGGTCTTTAGTTTCAACTTTTTAAGCATAAAGACAAATTGATTTCCTCTTAGGTATTTCTAAATATTAACACAAGATCAATAAATATACAAATGTTATGAAGTTATAGTAAAGCGGCAATTAAAGTTACCAACAAAATTGAAGAAACATCATCAGACAGGCATCTGGATCTCGGAAATAAAACATATTACAAAAAACTTGGCTGAAAACAGACAAAAGAAACAACCATGGAACCAAAACTAACTACCTCTTGAAAAATTGGTAAAGCAGAATAAGATGCAAAAAGCAGAGTTGATAGACTCCTAGACAGAACAGAAACCTTTAAACTAAGTAGCATACCAATACTTTTAAAGAGTTACAGTATGGCAAAACTCAGAGGAGACAGCAAACAACTTCAGTCAATTTTATAAGACATATATTAAAAAAAAAATTAACAAGGAACAAAGAATCTCTATTCCATTACAAAGAAGGCAGTGGATGCTGTAACCTAAAATCTACAGAAGTAAACAGCCCTAGAGAAGTTTCAAGAATTAATTTTGTAAAGACCTATAAGGAACTATAATTCTTTTATCTGTGCAGTGTTCAATGAGATCATAGATGGAACAGATGAACCTTTCTTTTGGAAAACAGCAAGGAACAGCTGTTTAACACACCATAGCAGATAAGGAAGAGCAATTCCTAGATATCTGCACCCATATAAACCATGATGCTGTAATATACTTTAAGAGCAACATCCCAGTTACTTACTATATCCTAAGAGTAGACAAAAGACCTTTGTTGCAACAGAATGACAACACGAAGACATCATATTTAAAAATACTTTGTCTTAAGAAAAGAGCATTTCCATTTCTGTTTTTTATAAACATCCTTGGATTTCTTACAAAAATACGTACCACAAATAAGTTTATATCCAGGATGACTGGTACCCACTTCAGTACTGCTTTTGCTTTATTTGACCACAGCAACTACACACAAAACTCCAGCAACAGATGCAAAGAACACAGTCTAGAAGGAATGCAAGACTTGCTCTACGTGAGCAATAAGCTGCTTTTTATTTAAGACTCACTGTGCTAAAGCAGCAATACTTCATACAAACAGGTCCATATGGCTTATTCTCTGGATATGAAAAAAAAAAAGCTATAAAGCAAACACATTTCTGAAAATAGGAAATTAGGATATACAAAAAATTGTAGAATAAGAAAATATAATCAGCCTTTGGGGTATATCACCCTACTCTAGAAAGCTCTAGAAACAAAATAGTTGTGGGGGGGTTTTTTAAGTAAATTTCTAGAACTAAGGAGCTTGCATTAACTCACTAAATTTCAATACTTATTTCAAGTTGTACTTCCATGTATATCAGGCAAATACAGTGGTATTATGTAAGCCTTCTAAAATTTCAAGCAACACACTGAACACACTGGCATGTATAATGACATAGCTAATGGAAGATGGTGTGGAATAGCAGAGAATGAAGAATAATATAAATATTTCTCAAAGACAGATGATTCAGGCATCAAAAAATAAACAAACATAAAAAACTGAAGCCCAAAACATTCTGGTTACCCATAAAAGTCTTCATGGCAGTGTCCCTCAACCATCTTTGCTGAAAATATAGAATGCCTCTTAAAATCTGTCAAATATTTTAAAGGATGTTAGATCAGGTATTCTGAAACTACAGAAACCTGTTCTAGAAAGGGACATAAAACACTAATCCTCAAGTATGCAGCGTCCCAAATGAGATAGAAAATTTCCTTTCCTGATATCTTGAAACTTGTCTGCCAGGGGAGTACTTAGAAAAAAAAGTTACCACATAATAAACAACACCTCTTCAGCTCACAAAACGATACACAAACACCTGGGGAAACAAAGACTGATCTAGAGCCAGGAGGAAAAAAATGAGAGACGGAACAGTTCCAACAACCAGCTTCAATTTGTCTACCAAAAATAATGTATAGAAAAGTCAAATTAAAAGTTCTCTGTGAACAGCACTTCTTTCTTTCCAACATCCACCAGACACATGGTCAGTACGCATTAGCCTGCACAAACTTCAGAGAACAGTAACTGGTGAAGTGGCTGGCAATATAACCTAAGATCCTATCGTTCCTTACTTCAAAGACGTTTATTCTGTGAGAAAACATTAATAGCTTTCCTGTAATTAGTGCTAAACTGTCCAATCACAGAAGAAATAATGTCTCCAAATCACTCAAGGGATGGAAGGTTAATGTGTTGAAGATTCTCAGTGATGGATTACGACACTGTTAGAAACAGAGTTAAAAGATGGTCAGACCCTTAGAACTACATATGACAGTCCTGGCTTTCAAATACATCAAAGACTTGCAGCAAATAAACCTAGATTTCTAGTCAAAAATATTAACCAATTCATTTCAATATTAATATGGTTCTTTTTAAGTGTGTGTGTATATATATATGATGACACGTTGTTGCTATCCAATAACAAGCCCTGACTCTTAGAACTGTAAAATGTTTCCTTTGCATTCTACCACTTCGGCATCACCTAATAACCATCACATAATAATTTTTAACAGCATAAAGAAATGAAGTTTTTGTTTTGAAGACCAAAAGTTCTGTAGTACCAAGTGTCTTGCAAACAATATACATTCACAAAGACCTAAAGCAATCAATAAAAGTTGTTGTACACTCTACTACCTGTAAAGAGAGCTGTACTTTACTCCAAAAGTAACTGAGTCATACACAGACACTGTTAGTACAGTGTCTTAGAAAGTTGACGTAAGTTGAAAAATTCATAGACTTCTGCACTTGGCAGAAGAAGGGATGTGGAAGACCACAAGTATTTTCAGAGGGTCTCCCTCACAACAATAAGCACAAATATCACTAATGACACTTCCATCCAGCCAAACCCATTTTGGGTTCAGAGCCGTACAGTCTTCTCTCACCTTCTATTAGGAAAAGCAACTGTTGCCATACGACTTTCACAAAATGTTGACATCCACTTAGTTCCTATTGAACGCTGGATTCTCTTTTTCAACCCCATTGTTATTCATGGCTAGGCTTCGCGAACGAAGATTTGGGAAGGACTCTACCCACGCTTGCTACAAGCGCGCTGATGGCTAAAAAGGCCAATGCGGGACAGACAAGTCCGGTCGCAAAAGGC
>JAWMRA010000001.1:75991252-76003728 GCA_035584735.1 Pseudotriccus pelzelni
TCCGCATAAAGCAGCTCCCGGACAAGATGATTTAAGGTCTTAGTGTGGGCCTTCAGTCGCCTCAGGTTGAACAGGCTCCCATCAGGAGCCATTGTTATTATATCTTTTAAAAACTACTAAGTGGCATCCCCATCAGACTTTTTCTTATATTCTATTTCACTTATCCTGTAACAGCTCTTACTCCTTGCCGGTCTTTCATGTGGGCACAAATGACACTAAGGGTAACTAGGAACCATCAAACCCAATTTCAGGGCTCTGGAGACAGTGGTCAAAGGTCTGGAGGCCCACGTAGTCTCCTTGGTCATGACAGTTAGGTTAAATAATGAGAGAACTAGCTGTATTTACAAAGCAAACAGCTGTCTGTGTCACTGGTGTTGGCAACAACATTTTCGTTTGGGATCCTGTTTGCTCATTAGGAGAGAGAGAACCCAGCTCATGAAACAGGGCACACCAGCCTTTGCTGACAGAAGGGCCAACCTGGTAAAGTGAGTTTTAAACTAGGAAAAGTGGGGAAAGGGAAGAGGACTATGGGGCATGCCCTTGCAGCCCTCCTGGGATACTGACACATTCAAATACCTCTATAAAGTGCCTGTACACCAATGCATACAATATGGGGAACAAACAGGGGGAATTTGAGATGTGTGTGCAGTCACAAGTCTTTGATCTCATTGCACTTACTGAGACATGACGGGACAGCTCACACAACTGGAATGTCGCAGGGAAGGGTTACATGCTGTTTAGGACAGAAGACAAAGGCACAGTGGTGGAGCTGCCTCTACGTGAGGCAACACTCAGAACGTATTGAGTTCTGTCTTGGGGTGGATATGACAGAGTTGAGAGCTTATGGGTACACTCTAAAGCCTAATCAACAAGAAGGGAGATTAATCTGTGAAACGGATAGCAGCTAATAAGCAAACTCTAATGATGCCCATGTGTTAGAAAAACAAATTACTTGGTAGAATTGTCCAGTTAAGGTATAGGGCTTGACATGCTTCAATGATCTCAGACCTAGGGGGAGGTTAACACAGCTTGGGAAGGATGTACCACTAACAGTGGACACAGAGAATGCAGAATTTACAGGCCACAAAGACACGTGGCAGAACTCCCAAGACAAGGAAGAAACTAATATACCCAACTCAGAAACTGTGATGAAATCAGCTCCAGCTGGGTAAAGGTAATTCTGGCAGGAGATCATGACCGCTGACCCAAGAAACCCACCAATCCAAAAGAAGACAAAGACTCTGCATGTGGACTAATTAGCATGAGATGCAACTCTTTAAGCAATAGAAAGTAGAATACTGATTAATAAGAGAACTATGTAACTTGCAGCCAATGAACACTAACTCCTTTGTTTGCTAAAATGTATAGCTAGTAGAAGGTTTTGACAGATGGTGTGCTTGATTTGTGGAATACCACGGAGCACCTAGATAGAAATTGTGCAACTCTGAAATTAGTCAACGTCTCTCGAGTGCTTAATTATTGGCCAGTTGCACACCGGTTTGGTGGACAAGATGACCTCACCAGTGGTCCCTTCCAATCTTAACCATTCTTCCTCTAAAATGAACAGATCTGAAGTAGAGAGACAGTCCAGGAGAGAAATACCACTTCTGCCTTTTTGCCATACTTCACTTAACTATCAATCCTTGACTGAGAAATTGCAAAAATAGTAATAGAAGCCACGAGGAAAAATTTATTCAGTTTACTGTCTCAATTAAGTGCCTCCCAATGCTTGAGATCTAAACTATACATAACTTCTAAGTTCAGTTTCGGTAACAGGTAATCAAGTCTAAAAACCATTCACAAAACCCTTCGCTGATAAGATATCCAAGCAAACTGGTTCAGAGGACAAGGAAGAAAGGAAAAAACTGTCTCTCCCTTAAGTAATGCATCTCCTGGATTCAGAAAAAGTCCTTTTTTCTTTGGAAACTAACTGGCAATTTCAGAAACACAGAGATAAAACGGCAACCCCTTTCAAAATCTTCACATTTATTCTAAGTAGAATGCTTACACAAAAGCAAAAGCAGACTGAAAATTAAAGTATTTTCTGCCTATTTGTAACTTCAAATCCTGCCAAGACAACAATCTCTCTTATCTAGATTGCCATCTCACTGTCATAAAAGAAAGAGCTATCCAGATGGGAACAAAGCCTGCCCAAAGACATAAAGTGGTACCAAAAGCTTCCAGATATTTCCACTACCTTCTAGACATAATAAATCACTACATCCATCCAATTAAAAACAAAAACAGATAACCAAAACTAAAAAGCAAACAAAAAAAATTCCAACTATCTGGCTCACTTATAACTGAACCCTGATATTAATAATGTGGCAGGGGGACGGAAGGGAAGCAGATTCAGAAGGCAGTCAATGGAAAGCCCTTCCATCATTTCACTTTTGGCTAACGTGCAAATAAATTAACTTTTAGATTTTAATTTTCAATTCAGGTCAAAACTAGATTTAGTCTCCTTAGAAAAACAACCTAATAGCTTAGGCTTGATCCCTAATGATCAAAACGTGACAAAAAATTTCAAGCTTCACAGAACAGCAGATACTACATTGCTTTTAATATTTTGACAATTCAAATGCAGAATTAATTTTCAGAATTTAAATAATCACTAGAGTTACATTCTCCTAAAATTAAGTGAATCAGAGCTTAATGAACTCATGTTATTTAAAGTTTTTTTGCACAGAAATATGAAAAGACACATGCAATCTTTTCTATTAAGTTCTTTCATTGTTTTCTTTAGAATTGAAAGGACAAAAATATATTTTTCTTCAACTGAAGTCTGATTGAAACCTTGTCAATGAAAACAGGCACAATTCAGTAACCTGGAAAAGAATTACTTACAAAATAAAATCACCTTCATCTGTATCTTACCTTTAAATAGGATCCATAATATTTAGTTACATATGGACTGTCACATTGACTCAGCACTGTGATTTCTTGTTGGATGTCTTCTATTTCATCTTCTGCTTCTTCTAGGTCAATAATTTTTATAGCAACAACTTTCTGAGTCCGATTGTCAATTCCTTTAAAAACTTCACCAAAAGAGCCCTTACCAATTTTCTCCAGTTTTGTAAACAGTTCTTCTGGATCTGCCTTCAGAGTCTGTTAAAAGTAAGAGAGAAGTTACTCAGTATTTGTAACACTAACACAAAATGTGATATTTTGGAAGGCAACAAACACTTCAAATTCCATACATTCATATTTATCTAGATACTTTTTTCCTATCTCCATAATTATCACATTGTTCCTATATCCCTTACATGCATACACTGCAAGGTTTATGCTTCTCTGTATATGAACTACAAATTTAACACTGTCCCTATGTCAGGATTTTATCCTATCTGGCAACAGAAAATGCTGGTACCTCAATTTCTTCTTCTTTGCCAATAAAGAGCACCAAGAATGAATGATCCTTACAAAGATTTATTTTCTATTATAAGCAAATCGATCAAACACCACTACTAATGAAGATAAACCTTACGTCACACCTTTTCTCTTGAAATTGGTTCTTTCACAAATCCCAGTGTCCTTCTCTTTTGTATTTCTCACATATCTCATCCTCTTCAGGATTTCATTCACCCTGTTCAGTGCATAGAGCACTATTTTGTTTTGTTTGATGTGCCAAGCAATCCTCTTCAATTTTCTCCTACGAAGGATCAGCTGCATGAATTGCCGTGCTTCCTCCTTATCCCTGCCTGACCTCCAGGTTTTCTCAAGCAGGATTTATTTATCTTTTTCTTCTTTTCTCAGTTGTGTAAACCCATTCAGTTCTAAAAAACATCCTGTTCCCAGCTTCATTGATTTGAACAGTCGCATAATAGCTAGGAGCACTCAGCTAAACATGCAAATATAACACCCAGGTGGACCACTCTGCCATATTCAGGTTTTATCTAGTATCAAGTATTCAGCTCACTACTGATGCTCTTAGACCATTCACTTTCAGCACACAGATGATAAGTTCCATGGTATACCTTCTTAATTTTAGCACAAGGAGACTTCTTAGCTGACAAAAAAACCCACATAAATTACAACCACAGGGGATCGGACTAGATGACCTTTAAAGGTCCCTCTCAATCCAAACTATTCCATGATTAAACTGGAAAAGTCATAGAGGAGAGGGAATAGTCAAGAAATGAAGAAAAATAGGATAGAATTACTTAGAATCTTTTCCTTTAGAAATAAAATTAATACTTCAAAAGCTTGTTACTTTTTATAAAGGGTGACGCTAAGTGAAAATACATCATTGATATTCAGTAATGCCTAAATAAGCATAAACCCACCATTTATACTTGGCCAAACTTTGTAGAAACGTAAGGATGGAAATGACAATTTCTAGGTTGCCACTGAGAGGCACTGAGCCAACATTTTCTTTAATAATTAAATTGACTTATGAAGCATCTCTCACCTATACTTCTGCCTCTTTCCACTCTCATGTCCCAAAGGTTACATAATTAACCCATGCAGCCATGAGAAGAAAATAGTCTAGAACACATTTTTGTTTGTCTGGAGATATCTGAGTTTCACAGCTGAATTAGGTGTTTTGAGGACTAGCTAGCTGGGACTGACTGAACTTAGAGCATTGTGTTTGTCACACATGATTTTATCATCATGTCGCACAAACTGGGAGTACACTACTACTTCTAATACTTTAAAGCAAGGTATAAGACATTACATCTTTCAGATAATCATCCCAGGAACAGATCATTGGTGAGATAAGCCCAAAGAAAAACCACTCTAAGTATACTGCAAGACTTCACCAGCCCTAAGAAGCTCCCCCTGCTTTACATCTTATTGATTCGTACTTCTATCCAAAGTCAGTTTCAGGAAACAAACAGAAGGATATGGGGAGTTATCACTCTTTTGCAATTAAAAGGAACAGCAAAAGATCCAAATCCCTTCCACCAAAAGAAGCTTGTTTCTCCTTTCATGTCGATGTAATGAGATCTACATATTATTACACACTATTAAATGTTACATACATAATATGTCTCCCACTTGGAAACCAGACTGGGGCACTTCATGTTTTCCAGCAAGCGTAGTCATCCTTCAGCTACACAGTGGCCCCTACCAACACTGCCAGGGACATAATTTCTAAGAGATCTAACTAAATCGTGCTGTACTGGTTCTTCTCATGCCTCACAGAATGTTCTGTTGTCAATATTTAAACCAGTCTTCTCTGAGAATTCTTCATTAATAAAAATAACTTTAACACCTATATCAGATATTTTCCCTTGTGGAAAATCAATTATCAGTCTACGATTTCATACATACTGTGTTGGAATTTGAGATGATGTGCTATAGAGAGCTGTGAGTGCCTAACCCATCCACACAAGCCTACTAATTCCATTCACTAGCCACAGGAATCTGAGCATTACATCATTACAAAGGCATCTGGGTAAGTCACAAACCAATCCCAGACACAGACGCCTAAAAAAATTCCATGTTTCACCTCCAGAGGCAAAAAGCCAGCACAGTTCAAAGTTGCAGTGTGTTGCAGTTGCTTGTGTGAAGAAAAATGGAAGGGCTACCTGCCATCAGCTCTTTGAACATCAATAACTCCAGAAAAGCAAGGAAGGTATCTGCTCCTGCAGGACCCAATAAGCAAGGAACAAATGTTGCTGTTCGATTTTTATGATTAAAATTTCGCAGCTGTTTGGAAATGTTAATTGTACAATAATAGTTGGAATTAATAGGATTAAAATAATTATTAATAATAGTTTACAAGTTCCTTGTGAAATTACTAAATATTTTTTAAAAACCTCGAACCTTTTCTTCCCACTTCAGAACTTTTCCAAATTCATTTATTTGTTCTAAAATCTAACAGTTGCCATTCCTGAATTTTGTTCTGAGCAACAGAAGGTAGTAGTTGTTTAAAAAAAAGCCCAAACTAAATACACTCTTGCTCTCTAAGAAGGTCTCAATTTTCTTCTCAAGAGACCAAGTGTTTGAAGTGAGATCCTTAAAGCACTGGCAACTTGTGTTTTTGCAGAACTACCAGTTGGTTTCTCTTTAATGACCTCCTATATTTCAAAAATGAAGAGATCAGGCCTCTGATACATAATGAACTGCTTGAATTTGAAGGTACGTGAGTGGCCATGAATTCCCATTCATTTGTCCAAGATCACATCTGGAAAGGACTCTACCCAGATTTATTTCTGTTTGTTTTTGTAAATACTTCCAGCAGAGCAAGAATAAACTAAGAGCTTTATAAATAGTCTCTCTACATGACTGCATAGAGAAAATGTCTTGCATAAACACTGTCACTACGGTTTTGCCGACTCTACTCTTTGCAAGCTTTCACTAAGCATATAGCTTATTCCTGGTAATATTAAAATAAAGGGAACTGCTAAAAGAGCCTTCATGTAACTGAGAACACTAAATACTGCTAGAAAATACAGAATAGGACATAAACACCTGCTGCAAAAGAGTAACGCTAACTACCTTGATACGGAGCAAGATCTCTACCACTAAAACATTTCCTTACAAGTGGGACACAGAATGCATAATGTGGCAAACCAAAAACAAATTCTGGAATGTTCAGATAGAGTGATTCCAGAACTTACAATTTCCATAGACACTTGAATTAGTTTGCTTTTTATTTTGAACAGTTTTTCACACTTCTGAACACAAAATGCAACCATCCTGTCTCAATCTCCAGCTTGTTCAGCCATGCAGAACAAAGTCCTTTTCACCATGAGCAAAGCCACCATTCATCCAACAATTTGAGTAATCTCTCTGTACTTGTACCACATTGAATTCATTACTTTTGACCTTAATCAGCCAGAAAAACATACTGCATTTAAAATTAACTCTTCTCAGTACCTAACAACACTGTTGCCCACTTCTGCAGAATAGTGAAATACATTCCCAGATCCTATTTGTTCAGTTTGGCCTCATGGCTCAAACTCCGCTGCAACTAACTAAACCAAATCACCTCTTCCTAATTCCCTGCATTTCCAACTAATGAACTCCCAGCCCATTGCAAAGGTTCTTTGTAATCTTTCCTACTTACGACAAGCTGCACTTCACACTGTTTTGTTCAGTAATTCCAGTCCTCAAGGTTATGTAGTTCTTCAGTAATGGCCTCTCAAGTGAAATAGGTGCCTTTAAATTTTGTACCATCAGCAATTTTAATCAGCGTGCATTGCCTTTTTGTTTTCAGTCAGCAACTGTCAAGATGAATCCTGGACAAACCGGCAGTGTCCTCCACTCTTAACACCACCTCCGCAATACGCTCCTCACAGCCAGGATATACACACCTTGCAAAGTATTTATTTTTATGATTCCCTAATTCTCATCTACACTAACTGCCCCTTATAGCTCAACAGAAAACATAACTGAAATTCAGGCTAGTTAGATCAAACTTTATCCATAACCATTCTGATCTAAGATACAGCTTTAACTGAGTATTTTTCCACATCTCATTCCAGTTTTATTTCTAACCTCCTTTTATGAAGGGCTATTCATCCAGTTATTGTACAGAAGAGTTGAAAAACTTATTTTTTTCTTTAACTTTGAAGAGTTATAAGGCATCTTCATACTCAGGTTCTTGAGCTTATTTGTGCAACTGATTTGACTTGCAGATCTGTAATTTCTCTGTGCTGGTTTGTTCGGAATACACAATCAATTTTTAACACCTCATTTTGTACACTTCTCATTTCACCAAATCCATTTCCAATTAGTCAGTCCAATTCTCATTCCGTATCAAGACTAAGCCTGAAACACCATCATCTGAAGAGGCTCAGAAATTTCTGGGGATTGTTTTAGCTTTGAAAAGAGAAGCCTGGGGGTTGGAAATCTTATTGTGTGTGAATACCTGATAGAAAGGAGAAAAGAACACAAAGCCAGACTCTTCCCAGTGGTGTCCAGTCAAAGGAAAAGATGCAACGGGGAGAAACTGAGTTTCAGGAAATTTCATGTAAACTTACAAAGAAAAGAGGAAAAGCAAAAAACCAAACAAACGAAAAACGACACAGGAAAAAAACCACAACCTTTCTTACTGTAAGGATAGTCCAACACTGGAAAAGGCTGTCCACACACGTTGTTGATCCTCTGAGGTATTCAAAACTAGGCTGGATGTGGTCCTAAGCAACCTGCTGACTGTACTTTGAGCAGGTGGACTACATGTGCTCCAGAAGTTCCTTACAATCTCATCTATTCGGTGATACAGTATGCCTATCACTAACCCAGAATTAGTTTTAGTGCTAAATTTACTTCACAAATACATCATTTCTTTTGAAATGAGACACCATTGCTGCATATCATTTCTTTCTGTTAAATTTATTCTCTGGTCAGACCAGAGGAAAGAAATCTAGCAGACAAGTTCATACAGGCAATTTTCCCATGTACCCAGAGAACTCTGAAGCTGAAGTCAAAGTAAATAGCTGGCACAGTTGATGTCATCCTTCATCACACCGTTTCCAATTTCAGAGGCAGAACTGCAAAGGTTTTCCTATATCATCACTTGCAACCTTTCAAAAACCATCTAAAGCCTATTGTCCTCAACACAGATCAGTATTAAGCAGCTTTGCTTTTCCCTTGGAACCCCACAGAGTTAGCTGCACGAGTGGCAGTAGTGGAGACACACTGTAAATTTGGGTAAAAGGCACAAATTCAAACCATGCAGCTCTCCCACAAATCTGGGCTATCAAAGCAGGGGCAGGGAATAAACAAACACAAAACCAAACAAAAAAATGAAACAAAAAAAATACCAACTCACCAAAACACCCATGTAAGATGATTGTACACTGGGGAAAAACTAATTCCAGGAAGCACAGGCTTCAAACTTCGCTACTTACAGCATTTAGCTTTCTCTGAAGCTCACAAGTTTTTGTTTTCGGCAATATATATACCCCATATATGAAGAACTTACACAACACACAAAATTATTTCCTGCAGTTGGTGTGAAATTGAAATAAAACAGTGGCAGTATACAGAAAATAAGTTGTTCAACTCTACTGCATTATATCAAGACCTAACTGTACTTTCAAAGAGCAGCTAACTAACCCAAAAAGGTAAGATACAACAAAGCATTTGGATTCATAGTCTGGGACTTTAATGTAAAGAAGGAAAAAAAAAAAGACACTTTTAGGAAGCCTTACAATTGCAATAAAACTTGAACTATCAGTTTCATCTATCAATAATAAAGGAAAAATCAGCTGAACTAGCATAGTCATTTTATAGCTATGAACATTATGAACATTAACATGAACAGCAACAACTGAGTTTTATTTTCTTTTAAGAAGACTTATTAGCAAAACATCTAATGAAAACTACAAAGACTAGAATGAAAGCATTCATCCGTAATAACTAGGTGCAAAACTAAGATCCAGCTGTTTCACTGAGAATTTGTCAATTATCAAAAATACCACATGATTATTCTTTCCTTTTTTTTTTCTTCACACACATTGCATATTTCTCACTTTCCATCTCCAATACTATAATTATTCAATTCAGACACTCACTACCATAAGGAAACTGCTTTTTTCTAGGAAAAATGAAAAATACCAAAAATAAGAATAGCAGTACATTAATTATCAACAAAAAGGAACAATTGCCTAAAATTCTGTGCATTGCAACAGTGGAGAGGGAAAGCAAAGAATAAAGTTGTAAAACTTGGCATCTCAAACACTTTAGATGTCACAAACAGATGAGGGGAAAAACATGCAGCATGCATCACTACAGCCTAACACTCAAATTTGTCACACATTCAACTCCTTTGTTCTGATTTCTACCTAGATTGAAACAGGTAGTAAGCACGTTTCCAGCAGGAATAAAAAAAGCTGCCTGAAGTTAGACTAACATAAAAGTATTCCTCAGCACTTGTATAATCCTCTTTCCACTTACTTTCAAGAAAGATGCATTTATCTGAGATTCAGAACACATAACATTCTATTCTTTATTAATAGCACAGATATCCAAAGCACGCTTCCAAATTCCCAGTTGACCAATACAATTTTCTGGGTGCAATGTCCCCTGCACAAATCACTCTGAAACTTTCTGATATTTTTCATTCAGATCTGCATTCAGAAAGCTGCTTAGTGTACGACCTGAAGAGTTTAATACCAAAATAAACAGGTACCTAACCACAGCCTGCTTTTTTACAAGCATTCAGAAAGAATAAATTCCAATTAAATATGCCGAGTTTCTGAAGTTTCTCAGTTTTGTTTGTTTTTAGTGTAACATCACTAAAACCTTGCATAACCTATAACTGTCTTCCTCCCTTCCACTCATTACACTTTTAAACCATAAATTACTGCAATTGAAAAATCTCCCCATGCCTTGAGCACACAATGGAAACAACCCACAAGCATCAACAGTAGGCCCAGCACAGCAGTGAAACACAAAATGTGTTTGAGACACCAAGAGAACTACAGCTAAGGAAAAAGTCCCAAAAAACCAGTTTTAGAACTATGTCTCACTTGTTTCCACTTGTTAAAAAGCTAAAACACTGTAAAAATCGCTCTTAATTAGCTAAGCTATTGATAAATGAAACATAAAGTAGTGGCTCTGTGGAAATTCATATCATTATGACAAATGGCTGAATAAATAATGGATATAGAAGCAATTAGAAAGTTATGTTGCATTAATCCTACTAGAGAAAAAGAAGGAATATAATGAGTTGTAAGACCTACAGCAATCACATAATTTGAGGGGCAACTCTTCTTGCAGCCATTCTATCTGACAGAAAACTTAGATGTACGTCTCTTACAAAGCTGCCAAGCAGAGCAACTAAGAATACAATAGGGGAGTACAAGCACTCCCCAAATTCTTCTGATTCAAGCCTCACTTTCTATAGAGTTACACTGCAGAAGGCTCTTGGTTCTATACTAATACAGAATGAACACTGTCTGATGTTTGTGCAACCTAAACATTTATTACTCTCATACCTGTTCTTGTCCACTAAAAGGGAACAATTCCATACACTAATACTCCTAATAATCAAAAAGATTTTTGGCTTATGACAGCAATTTCACTAAAAAAGAATGTCTATTCAATATAGCTCTTCAAAAATAGACTACATTTATCTGATTTTTGGAACGATACATCCTGAACACATCCAGGAGTTTGATTTCAGGTAATAACCTAAAGCTTAAAGCAAGCTTGAGAAAAACAAACAAACAGATTTTACTGGTATCAACTAAGTTGTGAATGGCAGCATCACCTTCTACTGATCATGGCTCAAGACTCAATTAGGCAAATAACACAAACACTTTCAGCTTAAGTGAAATAGCAGTTTTGGCAAAATTAGGTTGCTCCATTCACAACATTCTCTGTACAAAAAAACCCTTCTAATATGGAAGCTGGAGACTACCATTCAAGCAAGCAAACAAACAAACATACAAAACCTTTCTCTACAAGGAAAGAAATGCCATTTTAATGATGCATTAGGAAACCCAGGATTAAAAACATTCTGTGACTGTTCTCATGTAGTATAATTTTATTATCTTATGTTGTCTTCTCATAAAACTAAATATTCTCTTAAAGAATTTCTCCCTCTGCATCTCAAATCCAGTACACTGAAGAGATGCTTCCTATGTATCATCCCTGTTATTAATTCTCAGGTGCATACACATGTGAAAACGAACCCATATTAACAAAGAGTTTACAAGCAAAAAAGTTTTGATTATATACCTGCATCAACACAAATGGCCACACAGAACACTTCTTAATTACATAGTACTCCACAAATGCAAGCAGGTGTATCATTGCAAAAGCAAAAACCAGATCAAATTCAATCACAGAATACCAGGTTGGAAGACACTTCAGGGAACACCTCGTCTAACCTCTCTTGGCAAAAGCACAGTCTAGACAAGATGGGCCAGCACCCTGCCCAGGCAAATCTAAAAATCTGAGTCCAGCACTGGGGTATCCACCATTTCCCCAAGAAGATTATTCCAATGGCTCATGGTCCTAATTGTGAAAAATTTCCCTCTTGTCCACTCAGAATCTTCACGGGCGTAACTTGTACCCATTACCCCTCATCATTCCACGTTGATTCCTTGTAAAAAGAGGGTTTCCATATTCTCTGTAGCCACTCTCTACATACCAGAACACAGTGATGAGGTCTCCCCTTTCTCAAGGCCGAACAAATACAGCTCTCTCAGCCTTTTCCCATGTATCAGGCTCCCCAGTCCTTTGATCATCTTTGTGGCCCTTCTCAGGACCCTCTTCAGCCTATCTTTTTTGGATAGCAGGGACTAAATTATTATAGGATGAATGCAGTATTTTATATTGCTATTAATTTATATTATATATGACTTGCTGAAGGTGCTCGGTGTATCCCCTATCCCCCTTCCCACCCCACTCCCCAAGAAAGGGGGCATGAAAAGAATTTAAGCAAATTTTAAAAATGCAGCCAAGATACATACTTCCATTTTCTACTTCAGAAACTGTCCTAGTTAGAACAGCTGGGACCAATTCATCACTGAATGGGTGTAACCCACATCCATGTATTCTATAGCCCTCCA
>JAWMRA010000001.1:76003828-76065637 GCA_035584735.1 Pseudotriccus pelzelni
TATACATTTGGGTTTTGTGGGTTAAAACCAATTGTCTGTCTGTATAATCGTACTTATTGTATTATTTTAATAAATTGCTATTCTGACTTATAATCTCTCTTTTGAGTTGAGGTCATTCCCCCTGCTGGTTAACTTTTAAACCAGCACAGAAACGTAAAAGATACCACCATGCAAAAGCTGACATCAGAGCCTTATACACCACTCGTAAGACAAGGCCCAACATTTAAATGTTTTCACTACATCAGCAGTCTTTTGTCTCTCTGGGGAACAAAGAGGGTGTCTTACTCAAACATGAAACTGATCCAAGAAACTTGCCATGGCATATGACTGGCCTGACTGGTCTATAAGGACACCTGAAGGACACAGTTGCCATAAGCCGTATCTATTTACCTACTATTTAGCTACTCTGGAAGGCCACACGATGGAAATATGTTTTCATACTTAGAGGCTGTTGACACGAATGATGAGACAGAAAGGCAAACACTGACATTGGTCACTCACTAACTGACAAGGACAACCAACCGCCTTGGATGCGACTGGTATCAGAGCAAAGACCCAACACCAGACTTGTAAGGTCAGCCTTTAAAAGTATCTTTCCTTACTTCCCCTGCCTCTGTATAGACGCCGCTCCTCCCCTTTATATAAACAATTGTAAAACTCAACAGAATTCTGGAAAGCATGTAAGTGTATTGCATCAAAATCACAGAATGGCTGCAGCACCGAGGTTCATAAAAATAAGGACTCACTATTGTCAATCCTTATTCCAAAAAGCTATGCAAATAAATGCTTCAGATATTCAGGAAGTGATGAAGTCAACATAAAAAACCCTAACAAAGTACCTCAAACTGCTCCCCAAAGACATAGCAGCCTATACCTTACAGTTAATTACCAGTTATTTCCACCTAATGAAAAGCACCTGCAAAGGCAACAGAAAGAAAGAACAAAGAGACTTAAAGACTGAGAAAATAGAACTGCAGTCATTTTAACTATACAGCCTGAGTTAACAGCAAAAGGATTTAATAGCATTTTCCAAATTGAAGTTTGCCTCTGCAACAATGACTTCCTAGGAAGTTAGGCAAAGCACAACACCAAGAAGTCACCCATAGTAGTATGCCCAAAGGAAAACAACTCTCACTCCTCCACACATGCTTAATAACAAGATTTTGGGCATGTTTGAGGAAAAGCTCAGTATCCACATATTCAGTAGAAGTTGTTATTACATGACTTCCCAGTATCATTAGTTCCACTGTGGATAAGAGTTGACTTCTCTCAAACAGCTCCATACATCCATTGCAGAGCCCCGACACAACCTTTGACTATACAGTTAGAAGATGCCCCCTTCATTTTCACAGTTTAGAACTCTTCTGCCCTGGCACCCAAGGGCTGAGCTTGTACGATGTCACAGAACCATAACATCTATCCTCAGGATATTTGAAAACTGATTAGCCAAGATCATAACAGTCCAAGGATCTGTCAAATATTTAAGTGTTCTTAGTGCAGATTAATTATCAAACTATAATCTAAACAGTAACAGTGAGCAAAAACTTTAAAAGAAAAAAAAAGGAAAAAAAATCAAATTTGGGAAAACTAATCTCCAAAACTAATCTTCTCTTCCAGAAGCTGCAAATGAAAAGCAGCAGAAGCTACGTAGACATTCCAGTGCCTTTGATTTAGCAACCTAATATTCTGTAATTCCCACACACAGAGCTCACACAGGAATTAGTTAAAACAGTTTATTGTAAAGGGAGAATGAGTTCTAACAAGGAGGACAGTAATACCTATAATGTGGAAGTACAGAAGAACAGCCATGCCAGATCAGAACAAAGGACCCTCTAGGCCAAAACATTTCTCCTACAGCAGCCAAAAGTGAACAACCTGGGAACAGTCCAAAACCAGACAAGTATATAGCCGTATTTCCCAAAACATTCTTCCAATCTCCAGCAAACTGACACTTCAGACACTTTTGTAGCCAGAAACGGTGCCTTTACACTTAACAACCTTCCTTTTCTGATCATTTGTCAAGTTCCTACTTAAATTCAGTTAAACTTTGAACATTCCTTGAAGCAAGACAGCTTGAATGTCAATGCTTATTTATATTTTGCATGAAGAACCTATAGCACTTGCATTGAAAATACAATGAAGAATGAATAAAAATAACTTACTGCATAAACACTGTTATTGCCACCAAAAAAAAAAAGAAAGGGAGGAAGATAAAAAAAGGGTTTATCACACAGAAGAGGCTTGTCTTAAAGATGATAGAACTTTAAAAGCACCCCAGGAATTTATTACCATAATTTTATAAACGCAATACTTGACTATTTAAAAAATAGCTTTCATAAAGAAGCTACAAAAGCTTATCACAGCCTTGAAATGCAGGCCAGTCTGAAAATCAAGGTCATGTACACTTACTCCAAGCCAGCCTTGCAGGAATCTCACACATTTACAGACAAACAAGCACTCTCCTCAGGCCACTTTCTATAAAGCGTGAAGAAGGAAGACAACCTGTCCTCAGTTTAGGAATCATGCAGCTTCACACTGCACACTCAAACTTCATCTTCTACACAAAGCCCTTAAACCACCAATGGCAGCAAAAACTTTGAGTTCAACCTTAACCTGCACACACAGAAATTTAGGTCAAAACCCAACTCTGTTTTTATTCAGGTTACAACATGCCCACTTCGCAGCAGACAGCAAACCTCAGGTTTTGACAACCTTCCAGCACCATCCTACATTTCCTCCACAGTTTTTCGTTCCTTTGGCTCACTCTCTACCCACTCACTTTTTATGCATCACTCTTCAAACATCGATCAGATGTCTCGTTCAGAGAGAAAGATATTAATTCTTCATTTCGCTGCTCTATTTACACACTACTGTGCTCATGCCAAACAGCATTAATAAAGTGTTGTCCCTCCGAGTGACTTTTTGGAGGCCAAGAAGTTACTCTGTCCACATTAGCATACTGACTGCTCTCTTGTATAAGTACAGCAAAGAATGTTGGAGAAAACTGCATAACTTGTCAGTGACACTGCTTACACCGTTTGTTGCAGAAGCTGGTAGGTGGGGAGGAGGGATCACACTACAGAAAAAGAAAAGACAGTCCCGTGATTTAGGCAATTTAATTATAACCCAGAGAACTAAGCTCTATTCCTCTCTCTTCTACACAATCAAAAGTCCCAAACCATAACCTTTGTATCATTTAAGTAGATGTCACACACTGTATGAACTTATCTCTTTGAACATTTATCTGCAAGTACAATCAAAGAGAATCATGTACTGAAAAAAGACCACCATAAAACTGCTATATATTCTTATGGAATGGAAATGGCTATAAACATCTTTAACTGGGCACAGAAAACGAGTGAGTAGGATTGACATTACTGACAGACTTTATGCCTCTACCTACCAGAAGGTCTTTACTTTGGTGTTTGGGTGGGGTTTTTTCACTGTTGAGGTTCACACTTATTATGAGAAACTCTCATAATAATACAATAAGAAATCATGGAAAAATAACACTGTCCTGAATAAAAAGAGATTTGAAGTAAACTCACAAATTACATGAACTAACAAGAACCCTGAATACCTACCCATTCACTACAGCCAACAGTACTACAAACAAAATAATAAATCAAGGCAATAAAAAACACAGGTTCTTAGAGATCATGAAGTGACACACATCAGCAGTGCATGCTGCTCACTTCTGAGCAGCTACAAATCTGACTTTTTAATTCTAAAATATTATGGATTCTGTTCCAAAGTAGACAGTTGTCTTGGTTCTAACATGTCTCAAAAGAAAAAATAAACAAACCCACCAATAATAACCTAACAGTAGCCAAATAAAGATACCCTTACTTCTCTGTTTCTGGCAACTGGCAAACTGCTTACATTTGGAAGGTGAAATTGAACACTCAACAGCAGGACCTACAGAGCAATATTAATCAGCTCAGAATGTGGGCCTACATACTCTATATGGCATCCAGTACTATGCCTGAGCATGTAAATCAAACTATGCCTAAGCATGCAACATTTTAAATTCAAAGCCTCCTGTTATGCAAGGAAAAGAGATTCACGACTTAGAATCCTGACTCACAGGGAAACAAACCAGGGTAAATCAATACTTAAACCAAATGATGCACAAAAACTTCAAACCCAGGAGATAAATTGAGGAAAACTCTAACATGTCATTCATAAGTTGTTCTTTTGGAGGTTAGGGCTAGAAAGTTTCTAATCAGATGTGGGAAACATTAGTATAACAACACACAGATAATAATGACCTTAATGTTTTCCTGGCAGCAGTTTCCATTTAAACTTAGAAAAACAGGGCAGGGAGGGGGGAAAGCCAGCTCAGTTAGCATAAAAACACGCTATTTTTTTCAAAAATATAGTTACGACACAGAACCAGCAAATTCCATCATATAAGATCAGCAGCTAACCAACTCTTGGAGTCAAACACAGGGGCCAAACACAATCCCCGAGCACCCACCTCAGCCCAGCACCACAGAGATGGGCACTGCAGCATGCGCTGAAGGTCAACATTCCCAGGCCCTGCTCTTACGTACTGGTTTTATGTGTGCTTCCCCTATTTACCGCAAAACAATGGGGCTGAAAATCGCCCACCGAGCCGCGGTTCGCTTGAGGAATTAAAACACCGAGGAGAACTCGCGGCCGTGGCGGGGACACACACAAACCACGCTCCGCTCCGCACGCCTGCAGCGACACAGAGGCTGCCGAGGACAGGGATGGAGGCAGGCAGGGAGGGATCCACCGGGCGGAGGGACCTCGCTGGGCATCACGCCGAGCGCTGACACCACGTTTCGTCTCCATCCCGCCACTCTGACCCCAGCCCAGTCCCCAGGGCCGAGCCACAGCCAAGAGGCGCTTTCTTCCCTCGCCCTGTCCCCCCACCGCTGGGAACCCCCCTTTCGCACCGACTCCCGCTCCGGGTGCGGGCTGGTGCCTGCCCTTGGGGCAGGTCCTTACCTGCATCCCCGGCAGCCCCGCCTGCACGGGCGAGTGAGCCATGGCGGCGGGCAGGGAGGCAGGCAGGCAGGCAGGGAGGGAGCCGGGTCTCCTCAGGCGGCTCCAGGCCACAGAGCTGAGCTCATCTCCACGCTCTCTCTCTCACACACACACAGCGCCGCCGCCGTCCTCCTCCTCCTCCTCCTTCTGGCCCTTCCCCCGGGCGAGCAGCGCCTGTGCGCCGGCGGTGGGAAAGGGGCAGTCCCGAGCGTGGGCTCTCCAGGCCCCCGTCACGGATGCAACAGCAGCAGCTTCCTCATCCCTCCTCCTCCTTCTCCTCCTTCTCCTCCTCTTCTTCCTCTTCCTCTTCCTCCTCCTCCTCCGGGCTGTGCCGGCGACACGATGACAAACCTGAGGCGGGAGGAGGAGGAGGAGCGGCAGTGGCAGTCCCGCCTCTTCTACCCGGCTACCTGCCCGCGCCGACCCGCCCGGTGTCCCCCCTCTTCCCCCGCCGGCATCGGCATGGTGGAAACCCTAGACGCGGTCTGGCATGTCCCTTTCCTGCCTCCCCTCCGCCTGGGCGCTCCAGGGAAGGTCACGGTCCACCGGGGTCTATGGTTTCAGGAAGCGCTTGACTTCCTGTCAGGAGAAGTTGCAGAGGCGCCGAACCAGAACGACCGTCGTGTTCCTCCGAGAGCTCCTGAACGGGAGCAGAGCACGGCGGCAGCAGTCGGGGCTCCCCCGCACAGCGGAAGCCCTGGACACAGGCAGACCCCTTTGAGAACCTGACAGTGTTCCGTTTCCCGTCTTTATTACAACTGGAATTCAAGAGCTCCATCCCACGATTTCCAATGTACCATGGAACGCCCTACAATTCTCTCCCTTACCCCCCTTCCTCCCACAGCCCCTCCCGCAAAAAGCTAGGGAGTTACATGAGTATTAAAATTATTGAAATCTGTCAGCCTGTGAGTCTAGGACAGTGGGGGGCACTGTCTTTTCAACTGATTTTACAAAATGAAGTGAGGATCCTCTGCAGCATTAATTACTTTCCGTTAGATAATTCACTAGAGTTTGTACAAGTATCTTAGCTGAAAGAAACACTTTGACATACAAAATGGTCTTGCTGAAAAGTGGTTGGGCTGAAAACTCCCACTGAAGTTTTTCCTATAGTTACGATATTCTTTCTTGTCTAATGTGGGCTGAGTTAATGCTACGCAATTTTGTTTTCCTGAAGCTTGTAGACACATAAATGTTCCTAAGATTTCTACCCCTCAGTATAATTCAAATGAAATTAGCTAACAGCTTTATGCAGGCAAGTATGTGTGCACACACATACACACATTGGTTGTTTACATGAGAAAATAGACTAAATATACCAGCTCTTGAGTACAGTGAAACACATAAAGGATGATGGCTAGAAATTGTGTAAAAAAATCAAAGTGCTAGAATTCGGTTTTCAGTTGTTCATGAAGGAGGTGATAGTTTGCTTTATGCTGGACTTGAGTTTAAATTCTGTGGGTTTTGGCTGGAGGAAATACAAAAAAATTATATTTTCTACATATTCTTACTGGTGTGTCATTTTGTAAGAAATATAAAATCTTTCATTTGAGTTTTACCTCAGTCAAAAGCCAAATAACAGTCACAAGAATCAGTATCAAAGCTTTCTATTTAGATTGTTTTCTAAAGTATTTTTGCAATCTTCTTTCTTTTTAAAAAAATAGAGTTTTAGTGTCTCCACGGTTGTTCCACTGATTGCAGTAAACTTTTCTTGCTTGCTGTGGAGAAAGTCAGTGGACTACGAAAGACCCTTGTCCTTTGTCCCATGAATACCATTGAGCATTCGCTACCTCACATAAAATTAAAAATCCTCATGGAGAAAATGTCAGTTTTACTATTGCCTGTGCAGCTTTATTTTTGCTCCTTTCTATATAGTCATTACGATGCAGATTTTATCATCTGCTTTACTTTTTCTGCAGTTGCACATTTAGTGCGGAGTCAAAATTAAAAAAAAGGTAGACAAGTAAGTTTTCTCTTTTGTATTATGAAAGGTATACAACTATTATTTTCTGTACATTGGTATATTCTTTGGGACTTAAATGATTTTCTTAAGGAGCAAATACTTGATTTGCTAGAGTTGCTTCTGGTTTGTCTTGTTAATTCCCTTTCTACATTTAGGTTGTAGATTCTCTAGCTCAGGGCACATAAGCACAGAGAAGTTCCCAGGCTGCTCTGAAATAACTTTCACCATGGAAGCTCCTGGGCTGGGGCCACTGTGAGGTCTCTCTCTTGCTTTTGTGCTGTCACTGAGTGAAGATCATGGATTTATTTCATCTCAAGGTTTTGAAGTTCTGTGTTACGTGTTCAACAAGAAACTGTGCCTGAAAAATCGTAGTTTGAGCTAGTGGAATAAGCTGGCAGATTATTATGGACAGATTTACTTGTCAAATGCAGGAAATCAAAGGAGCAGATTCAAAAGTCTATGTCGTAAACCATATACCAGTCCAAGTTCTAATGAAGTCAGAACAGTGTATTAGAACATCTAATTTCTGTCAGCTTCTGCATTTCACCCTGTGCCACATGTTCTGATATACTTCCAATTTCTCCTTGGACTTGCAGAAATTTTAAACAAATGGTTTTGAATGTAATTGTAAAATAATGTTTGCTGTTTGTTTTGTAAATGTTAATCTTTCAGTCTAAATTTCAGCTACATCCTCATAGACTAAATAGCAGAAGCCTTGCAAATGTTCCTCTCCTTTTCTCAACCTTTTCTGGTTTTTTTCTCTTTTCTGAGGAAAAAAAAAAAAGATTTTATGTATTATCCTCCAAAGAAAGGCTACCCTTGCAGAAATATTCATTAAAAATAGAATGATTACATGTTACTGAACCACCCCAATACAATGACTGAGACTTCAAAAATAAGCAGTTCTTACCATTAAGATGGTTCCCTCTTGTATCTTTTTGAAGCCGGATGTTTCCAGCATTCAAAGGTTCAATTTATTTTATGTGTCAATTTCTCAATAACTGTTTTGCTTTCAATTTAACATGATACTTTGGATATGCAGAGATTTTCTGCTTTGCTGGTTATATAAGAAAAAAGTTACAAAAGAAAAATATAATTACATAATTGTAAAGGCAGCAACTATGAACTTCTGCTTATAAACTATCTGTGAAGAAAAAAAAACGTTTTCTTACTGACAAAGACCCAAAACTTCTCAAATAAGCAACATCAGACCACTGGGGTTTTCTAAGAAGAAAGGTGCACCAGAAACTCAGCTCTTTTTGAATTTATAATGTACCATCAATAAATAATTAATCAATCATATCTTGAAATAAGTATCCATACTATAAAAAAGCACTGTGGTCTATAACAGGTGGGACTTCCCTTCAAATAGAGTTGCATTTGTCTGTCTTGTATGGCAGCAGGGGTATCTTGCTGTGCTTTGCCTGAGAGCTGTAGAACAATTAGCTGAATCACCATACCAGACTGTTCTCTGCTCAGCTTGTCACTAGATTTTTGCTTGCTTCCTTATCCACCTTTATCCACCACTACCTTTTGTCTTTCCTGCTTCCTATTTCTACACTTTCTTGACTGAACAATTTCTTAGTAAATTCTTTTAGCAAACTGTAAAAATGTGTCATTTCTTCTCTTAACTATATATTAGGCTCCTAGTCTTATCCTTTTTTTAATTACCCTGTGAATAGTCTGATGGACTATGTATACAAAATTGAATTCTCAATAGTTTGCCAGTAAGGCTTCATTTTGAATACTTATAACATAAAGGCGTGATGATTGCCCGTATCATACAATGCACAGCAACTTTAACAAGGCTCTTCACAAATGAACCTTTAAGAATTTAAGAGTTCCTGAGGTAGAAGGGGAGGTCCTCACATGGGTCTCAAACTGATGATAGAGAGGAAAGAGAAAAACCAAAAACATTTCACAGTGGAGGGTGTTACCAGTAGGCTGCCACAGGACAAATCTGGGACCCATCTTGCTTGGGATATCCAGGAATGACTAAAGAGAAATGGCAAAATAGTCTCATATTGGCAACTTTCATGAGGAAGAAACTAAAAACCCAAGGAGTTGCAGAA
This sequence comes from Pseudotriccus pelzelni, assembly GCA_035584735.1. NCBI lineage: Eukaryota > Metazoa > Chordata > Aves > Passeriformes > Tyrannidae > Pseudotriccus > Pseudotriccus pelzelni. The sequence continues at coordinate 76,012,877 of JAWMRA010000001.1, forward strand.
AAATCTCTGTGTGAGTGACTGCTGAGTGACACACTAGCAGATAGGGGTTCAGCACTGAAAACTATACATGGGGAAAAGTATATGGAAAAAGAGCTTAACTTCACATACTGAAGTTCCTATTAATCAAGAAGGAAATCTTGGCTGCCAGTAGTTCTAAATCAGTCAGAAGATAAAACTATGTTATGATTTATTAGGACAGGAATAAAAAATTGGGGGACAGCATTGTTATGCCTCAGTATAAATCTGTGCTGCTCCTACAGACTGTAACTTCCATTTCCAAAATTATACTGTTGCATAGAAAATAATACCAGAAAGGGCAGAATACAGATCAAATATTCAGAAAAATATCTTGATGTGTCATTAAATACACTACGACGACTCAGCTTAAGAAAGAGACTTTCTATGCATGTAGTAGAGTTCTGTTACGTCATGAATGGCCTGGAGAAAACTGCAGTGACTGTACATGTTTTCTCATAACAAGAGCTATGGGACCGAAACTTTAAAATAGAGTAAAGCAGGTAGCAGCATAACTGAATAATGGAGCTCACTGTCATGAGATTTGGGAGAGAGTTTGCCCAGAACACTGCTTTTCTGTAGGGCCTGCTTAAGAATATTTACAGCACCCATATTCTGATATTCTTCTACTGTGATGAAGGAGAAATGCACATTTTCCTGTTAATAATAAAAAAAATATCCCTATGTTGTCCAGGACTGATGTTTTTCCTGCCTGTAGGTGTGTTTGCTCCACAAGATTAGTTTCCAATGTGCTTCCAAATGATGCAGCAATCATACATTACAAAACATTGGGGTTTTTATCTGTTTCTATCAAAATTCAAAAATTTCAATTTTTGGTGGAAAAGGATGTCCCTTCTACAAAGTTTGTGATGGAGCCTTTCTTCCTCTCGAGGTGCCATGGGTAACCCTGCAGCCATGTATTTCTTCCAGCGAAGGGAGCTTATGTAGCTTCAAAAGCACACAGATTGCCTTCCACACCTGGATTTGGCTGTGCATTTACATTCTGGTTCAACAAGCCACTTCTTAGAAAATAGTTTTGCCAATTACAGAAGCAGAGTTGGAAGTTCAAACAATGGTGTTCTACTTTAGGTCTTGTGAATGCTGAAGGGGGAAAAAATAGTTATTAAATTATGTTTCCCAAAGAAAAATATGGTATTTTTTATGATTCTATAAAACATGCTGTTATATATATAATTCCCCTCCTGCAGTGATGTTCTTCATATCATTCATAGAAAATTGCAAGCTTTTGAGATTCTTATTAATAGAAGAAAATTCACTCTCATAGTACTAAGAATCATAATGGGTAAGCCAGGATGAGGTAGGAAATGGAAGAAATGTCCTGAGTGTTACATGCTCTTTATTAGTAATGAGCAGAATATAAGTGCCTGGGAGTATTTTAGTATTCCAGGCAGACAATTACAATTAGATGGGGACCTAGAGCTCATTAAGAAACATGAGATTGATTATACTGCCCTGTGCTTCTGACCCTGAAGAGCATCATTGCTTTATATCTTGCTTTTTATAAGCCTTTCTCTTAGCCCTTTGTCACACAAACCAAACATATGCAAATAGAAGAAAACATACCTTCTCTATCTTCTTCTCACATTTCACATTTTATAATGGACACATCAGTTCTTATCTCAGATTAATGTCTGTGTACACAGCAGACTAGCAAAATCTCCAGACTAAATGGATCCATTAAGGGTGACCCTTGATGGTTTTAAACTAAAAGAGAGTCGATTTAGATTAGATAGAAGGAAGAAGTTTTTGACAATGAGGGTGATAAAACGCTGGAACAGGTTGCCCAGAGAGGTGGTGGATACCCCATCCCTGGAAACATCAAAGGTCAGACTGAATGGGTCTCTGAGCAACCTGCTGTAGATGAAGATGTCCCTGCTCATTACAGAGGGGTTGGACTAGATGACATTTAAAGATCCCTTCCAGCCCAAACTATTCTGTGATTCTATGACCCTGTAATCATGCTCCCTAGACAGTCCATGTCATCACGGATCTAAAATGTTTGCTTGCAGGCTATAGTGGTCTTACGATTGACTGCACTATTTCACTGCTTTAATTTAAGAATTATCCCGTTTTACCCTTCATTAATCTCATGGTATACCAGCAGCTACCTGTAAAATCTTGTGTTGGCAGAAGTGTATTGTATTCATCTATTGAATAAACAAACATATGAATTCCTGCATGTATCAATTGTCAGTCTGGGGGGTTGGTACCAGATGGAAGTGATTGTGATGTGATGGGTTTTTTAGAGCACAGCTTCATGCTGTACTTAATCCAACTTAACTGCAGTCTGCTGCCAAGGTGCTGATCCCACTCTTTCTTTCTCCCAGCCCTGGCTCCAGTCCTTGCATTAGCAATCACATGCCCGCTTGGAGATTTGGATCAGTTCACTGATCCCACGGGAAATGCATCCACATCCTGCTGGATTAGCCTTCTGTGGCAGCAGTCCCTGGGTGTCACACAGCAGGGACACCATGTGTGAGGGAGGGAGGGAGGCCAACACATCCCATTCACTGATAGCCCGCAGTTAGCTCAGATGAGGTTGAAGGTGAAACTCCATCCAGAATGTCCTTTATGGAGTGGGATGGTGGCTCCAGCTCTGTCATACCACAAAATCACCTTCTCAGCTTGCAGGAATGAATGCTCCCGCCCATGGTTTAAGCCCAGAGCTGTGTATCCATAGCAGGCAGTCTTCGAATAGCATGTACAGAAGCAAACAGTGGAGGAATGACTTTGCTGACACTAAACCTCTTTGCTAGGTAATCAGAGCCCTCAGCCTGCAGCCTTCACAGTCCTAAAATGTAACACCTAAAAGGGAAAAGCCAGAAATCACAGATGCCACACACCCCCCCGCAAAAGTGAGCTTGTTATTTTGGGAGGGTTTGTATTGGGAAAATAAATAACAGTCTGTAAGCTGTTTTGTAGCATTTGAACCTGCCATCATCCCCACTAGGTATGTGCGTGGGACAGCTACAGCCTGTAATAACTGTGCCCCCACAAAAATGCAGGTCCTGTGCATGTGCCTTCCTCCTCTGCCCATCATTCCCATCCCACAGCCTTGGAAAACTAGTTACCCAGTAAGTTCCTGTTGTGCTCATGGTGCTCTGACACACTCCAGCCATCTTCCACCTCCTGCAGACCTCCTCTCATTCACAAAAATCAGCTGCAACCTCCCACTCGCACCAGACCTTTGGCAAGGTCCCAAAGGCTCACACTCCCTTGGCATCTACAGTTGCCATCTCAGTTTTCCTTCTGTCTTTTTCATGAGAGCAGGCTTCCTGGGGATTTTAGACTGAGCATATATCTTCTTCCAGCTGAGGCAGTGGGCACCCAGTGCTTTTACTTGCAAAGAAGAGCAGATCTTGCTGCTCCACATCAGTACTACTGTTCTTCCATGCACGGAAGCAAATGTACAGAGTGAGTTATCTGCTGTAGGCTTATATTAACACTGCAGTGGAGTAGCAGAACTGCACAGTCTTCCCATCCCATTGTCTCCTGACAGCAGAAGGATTTGCCTCAGCACCACAGCTGCTTGTAGAAATGATCAGAGGGAACTGCAGAAGGCCACAAATCTACATTTATTTTCTGTTGAGGCTTAGGTGAGGAATACACAGATAAGTCCCTGAAACTGCTACCAAGAATTATCATCAGGAAGAAATGCAGAGATGACCTTGCTAGACATTTTGTATACAGACTTACTTGGGTTAAATGTAAATTTCTGCTACACTCAGTGTGAGGAACTCACCTAGACAGTCTGTTCTTCTTGGGTTGGGTTCTAGTTTCTTATCTGAATACTTCAATAGTGTCACACATCTACTCTCAGTTCCACTCATTCTGCATCTTGCACTTGAAACATATCCTGCCCCTAACTGCACCTTCTTCCCAAACTCCCTTGGTGCAAATTATGACCCTCCGTGCCCTTCTCTTGAGAACCTCTCCAGTGCCAACTCACCACCTGCCTGGATCAGTTATTATTGATAATTATTTTTTATATGAGAGAGAGAGAATCAGATATATATAAGGTGATGTAGTTATGTATACTGAGTGGCTCAAGCAAAGCATACTGATAACAGTGCAAAGATTCTCATCAACTTCACTGGACTCTTGATTTCTGCTGTTTGTAGGTAGTACGTAGCCTCCTCAGCCCATGGCACATCTTCCTTTTCACTTGTATAGAGGCTGACACTTACTTCCATGAGCAATTTTCTCAAAGAATGTAGTACAGTCTTATGCTTGGATTTATTTGTATTTAGTAAAATAAAAATTTCTAACCTCTTCCTTATTATAGCTCAAGGGTTTACCATGTGTTTTTACATCATTCTTCCAGCAGAAATGTAAGACCACGTAGTTATTATGTTCTGACTATTAAACAAAGAAAGAATCCCTTCTCTTTGAAGATCTCCTCAAGACCAGTTGCCTGGGGGTCTATCCACACCCTAATCACCACCCTCTCAGCCCTTGCAGCAGCAGCATCCATAGCCCCACAGGCGATGGAGGTTCCTTCTTGCCCTCCCAAGGATTATAGGCCCCATACCCAAAGCTCTTTTCTAAGCATGTCAAGGTTTGACTCTAAAGTTTGCAGGATAGCTCTAAAGCCTGCATCTGTATCCACTGGAGAAGATGTCAGAATGAAAAGTACAGTGATTAGGAGATGTCTAAAACTGCATGTCATTCAGGAATGACCTGTTCTTCTAGCAAACTCCCTTAATGGACTGTATCTCGCTGTCATGGCCTCACCAAGAGCCATCTCAGGGAGCTGGGGCCCGTACCAAATGCATTGACTGTGGTTTTCTTTTTAGAGACAGTGGCTGAGTTAAGTGACTGTAGAACAGATTAACAGTTTGAGAGTCACCCAGGAGTCAGGAGTCTGAAATCAGTGCATGCTTAATCTGTCAGGACCAAGTGCAGCCCAATTCAGCCCAAATTCTATATCCACTTAAAATTAATCTTTTTCTGGAGTGTCTATACATCCCTCTATAGATATGGTGCTGTCTTGTCTGTGGATGACTCTGCTGCGCCCACAGGAGCCAATTCTGCTTTGTCTGACTGAAATTTTGCACAATTACAAAAACTCACTCAAACCTGCTTGTGGCTTTGCTTGTTAGGGCAGGGGTTTGTACCCGGGGTTTTAATTCTGCAGTGAAATTGGATTAAGCATGAAACTGTAGCCAGTGATTTTACCATCTTTTAGAGTAAGAGCATTGGGTGCTGCAGCACAGTCAGCTTTACTCTTATTCTTTACTATTCTTCAGTATCAAAGCCTCTTTTAATAACACCACGGGGTATTTTTTCAATTTTAATAAGTTTTCAAAAGCTTTTAAAAGAGATGATTTCCAGCAATGCTGTCAGGGACTCTGTCTTGCTTAAATCCATCCAGACGTTTTTATTTTTCTAAACATAAAGCAGCCCTGTGATCTGCAAAAGGAATACTGATCTATACATCTGATACAATATGATACTGGGCTCTATAGAGAAAATTGGTTAAGTTAATGATGCAGGGAAGGATCCTGGGAGTGTGTGTCCCCCACTTCCCTGACTCTATAGTGTATTTTTCTGCCACCTGGTGGTGGGAAATGAGGTCTGGGGATCATCTTAAGAAAGATTTTCCTAAGCAAGGGGCCTAGAGTTGGAAAAAAAAAAAAAGGGTTAAATAAAGGTAGAAGACTGTTTTATATTTATTAGTATTACCTAGAATCTGTAGTCACAGGCTGGCATTTCACTTCAAAAAGCTTGATTTGACCAAAGCAAATAAATCCTTCCTGTTCTATAAAGCTGCCTCAAGGCAGATGGTAAATGGCCCTGGGCTTCTGTGGTTCCTCATGGTTTTGCCAAGCTGCTTGAGCTGGAATAGGTGGCACAGAACAGCACCTTGAGTCTGCCTCCCAGAACCGGGTGGCAGCAAGTCAGAGGAGGGAGAGAGGTCATCACCTGTGTGCTATGGGTGCTGGGGCAGCCATCTGCTCTGAAGCTGAGGTAGTGGAGAAATGATGAGTCACCCTTGCCATGAATGCATGAAATAAAGATCTAAACCTAAAAAGAAACCAAACTCAATCAGGAATGTGATGTGAGTGACCACAGCCTGGTCCAAAACAGGGGGAGGAGCTGATCTGTGACAGTAACATCTTGCTCTGCTGCAGAAGATAGCATGACCCTTAGTCTCATATTCCTGCTTGCTGCAGAACAGCAGGGGCAAATGTAGAGGCCCTGGAGGTTCTCTTCCTATCCTCCTCGATTTCCACACTCAGTTTCTTAAGAGGTCTCCCTCCCCGGGTTCAGCATGCACCAGGCCCTGTCAGCATGGGACATCCACTGCTCTAACCACAGTAAACTCACATAGCTGTATTCCACTCCTACCTTTCCATGTTTGGGATCCGATTTCAGTAAAAATGCATTCAATATCATTAATTCACTTAGGTGGTTACAGAACTAATCTTAGGTACTGTGTTGAACTCAAGGACCAGCCTGAAAGAGCTGCATCAATTGAATTAACCTTTACTTGAAATATTTTTTGTAAGATAAGACCTTTAGGAAATAGGACTCCCATCTAAGTAGAAAACATTTCCAATTTTTATTACCAAGGAAGCATGGCACAGCTTCAGGAGCAGTGATATTATTACTATTTTTTTTAAGTTTATGAGGCTTGAATAAAGTATTTTTCCCAGCTGGGAAAGGACTGCATGTTCAATTTAGAGTAAAAAAAGCCCTGTATGTGCTATGTTGGAAAGAAGCTGTGACAGGGACATACGTTGCAGTCCACTGACTCTCAGAGGAGGAGGACAAATACAATTTCACATGAGCAGACAGCTGAGATTTCATCTTAATCTCAGGAGGATTTTATTTGCCAGTAACAGCAGAAGCAGATCAAATGCGGGGTTGCAACAGCAGTTTGAGAGCAATTGCTGAGAAAGTGCCTCACTCTGTTTCATGCTTAGCTCTTGCATAATTTTTGTTCATTATTTTATTTAGTTATGCGGCTTCTGCAGTTTCAAATTTGAATTCCCCCTCGCCCCCAAAACACAGCAATAGTGTTACGGAGACAGAGCTGCTTTCGCTGCAGATACTCTCCTTATGCATGTTTCAGAAGGTCTTACGGCTATTTTGGCATTGCAGGGAAAGCCAGGTTTTCATTCCCAATATACGTGCGACAAAGACAAGCCTATCTGATTATCTTCTGCAATAATTAGAATTCCTTTAGGGTGCAGTCAATGACAGTTGTAACACTAAAGATCACCAGTGTTTGGTATGTCACTATAAAGGAAGTAGATGCTGCTAGCCAGTGTGACAACCTCTTCCAAAAGGGTAGGAAGGAGGATTGTGGGAACCTGTCAGCCTGACCTCAGTGATGAAGGTTATAGAACAGATTACTTTGAGTGTGATCACACAGCATGCGCAGGGGATCAGGCCCAGCCAGCGTGGGTTTATGAAAGGCAGGTCCTGCTTGACCAACCTGATATCCTTCTATAACAAGGTGACCCACCTAGTGGATAAGGGAAAGGCTGTGGATGTAGTCTACCTAGTATTCAGTAAAGCCTTCGACACTATCTCCCATACCATTCTCTGGGAAAAGCTGGCAGCCCATGGTTTGGACAGATGCACTCTTTGCTGGGTTAAAAACTGGGTGCATGGCCAGCTCCAGAGAGTGGTGGTCAATGGAGTAACATTCAACTGGTGACTGGTCACTAATGATGTCCCCCAGGGCTCAGTATTTGGGCCAGCCCTGTTTAATATCTTTACTGATGATCTGGACAAGGGGATCGAATGCACCTTCAGTCAGTTTGCAGACAATACCGAGCCGGGTGGGAGCATTGATCTACTACTGGGTAGGAAGACTCTGCACTGGGATCTAGATGGGCTGGATCGATGGGCCAAGGACAGTGGTATGAGGTTCAACAAGGCCAAGTGCTGGGTCCTGCACTTAGGTCACAACAAGTCCATGCAGCACTACCAGCTGGGGGAAGAACTGCTGGAAAGCTGTCCGGTGAAAAAGAACCTGGGAGTGCTAGTCAATAGTCAACTGAATATGAGCCAGCAATGTGCCCATATGGGAAAAAAGGCCAGGGGCATCCTGGCCTGTATCAGAAATGGCCAGAAGGACCAGAGCTGTGATTGTTCCCCTGTACTTGGCCCTGGTAAGGTTACACCTCAAATCCTGTGTCCAGTTTTGGGCTCCTCACTATAAGACAGACTTTGAGGTGCTAGAGCATGTTCAGAGAAGGAGCTGGAGCACAAGTCCTTTGAGGAGGGGCTGGTGTTGTTTAGCCTAGAGAAAAGGAGGCGTGGGGGAAACCTTATTGCTCTCTACAACTACCTGAAAGGAGGGTATAGGAAGGTGGGGGTAAGCCTCCTCCCAGGCAGCTGCTGAGAGGAGGAGAGGAAACAGCCTCAAGTTGTCCCACGGGAGGTTTAGATTGGATACTAAGATACTTTCACTGAAAGAGTGGTTAAGCATTAGAACAGGCTTCTCAAGGAGATTGTGGCATCACCAGCCCTGGAAGTATTCAAAAAATGTGTGGAGTTGACACCTCACAATGTGGTTCAGGGGAGAGGGTTGTAATAGTCAAATGCTGGACTTGGCAATCTTGCAGGTCTTTTCCAACCTTAATAATTCTATGGTTCAGGTAAGCACATAGCTACTCTCTGAAAAACACCAGTCCTGTGTTTTTCTCATCTTCCTCTCCTCTCTCTCCCCCATACACTGTCAGAGCACTGTTAAATTCCCTGGGACAAAGACTTGTTACCCACTTCTGGGCATTAGGTATTTTATGCAGAGCTTTGACTCCGGTTAGGAATGAACATGGAAAAATGATAACATTGAACAGCAATAATAGAGAGTGCATTGAATTGCAGGCTCTCATGTTACCCTTGTACTGTGCTAAACTCCACAAAACCCAGTGTCGTTGATAGGAGGAACAGCAGTGATTGAATTAGGCTGGAAATGGAGCATTCTTGATTGTCCTGAGCCACCTCCTGGTAGGATGATTTTAGTTTTCCTCTTCGATAATTTGTCTCCCTTTCACTCTTTAAGGCAGGACCCAGTTGTTTTATTATTGATATTCTAACCTGTGCAAGATGGTCAATGATATTATGCTAAGGCACTATGTTAAGCTGTGAAAGAAAAAGGTAAAAGCAAGCTGTAGAGGAAGAATATATAGAGGTAGCTTGCAATTGCTTCCAGGAATCAAAACACAAACAAACAACTACCCAAAAAAACTTTGTATAGACATTTGTCTACAACTATGGATAAGTTTTTGAAAGGATTGTGCTGCTAATAAGCCAATTTTTAAGAACAGCAAATAGCAGGAGCTAGATTCATATAGTTCAGAAACTCTGACATTGACCCATTTTAAATCAAGTATCAATTGGGCTGACCTAAGGAGCAGTAGGAAAAAACATGGAAGCAGTACAATATATTTGTAATATTAAGCATACAGACATACACATTCCTGTATCTACCGGACTCTGCATGCGTGCAGATTGGAGTGCTAGAGCAGGCTTTCATGATTCACCACTCTTACGTTTTTTAAAGGTTTTTGTTTGTTTTAAGAAATTAATTTGGAATGATGAACTCTTAATCCGATTGATTTCAGGCTGTCTTCTTTGTAACAGAAAAGTATATGTAAAAGGCCCTCTCAGCAGTTTGGTAGTCTAGCCAGAAACATCCAAAACTAAACACTGTCAGATTTAGAGGTTAACTTTACCCCTTTAATCCTTAAAACTAAGGAAATGAAAAGACTAAATTCCAGTCCAGAAGACCAATCAACTGCACGTGGTTTTCAGACAGTCACAGCAACACTGACAGGAGCTACCCAGGTGTCTATGCAAGGCTTCCCAATTTTTTCATATCAGTTTTTGAATGAGAAGGCACATGGATATTTTAATTACTTAAATCCCTGTTTAAAGTGAGATTAAAATCTTGTCACATACAACTGTCTCCATGCTACCTTATAGGTAGTTTTCACCTCATCAGAAAGCTTTCCCATCTAATTTTACAGCATTAGTGGCTTTCTACCCGTAAAACACATTCATCATGTTGTAGACAAGATAGTGGGTTTGTTAAAGTGCCAACTTCCAACAGCGTATGATGTAAAAAGTAGACAGATAACCTATACTTCAAAGGGGGAAAAAAATAGTATTAAACTGTCAAATAAACATTTCATCTGGTACAGACAAATTAGTAGACAGAAGATGCTATCCTATAGGGATACACTTAAGAGAATTTATTTTGCTTAACTTGCATGGCACAGGAAAGGCTGGCTAGTCCACCATAAATAAAGCTGGTATGAGACCCCCTTAACTCCTCAGAGGATGGCAGGGAGCCAGTTGCTCGTGTGGCTATTCCACAAGACCCTCAATCCCATTGGATGGGGGATATGCAGCATCCCAAATCCATGGGATAGGTTCTCCCCAGACGACCTTAGAGACCAATAGGGGATACTGACTAAGGGGTAACAGGACTTTTAGCTCAATTAGTTACAGCATGGTGCTAAAAACACCAGGGTCGTGGGTTTGATCCCTCTAGAGGCCATTCACTTAAGGCTTGGACTTGATGATCCTTGTGGGTCCCTTCCAATTCAGAATATTCTGTGACTACCTGTGATGCAGGAGAGATAGCACCGTGGACTTACCTTTTTAACTCCATTTCTAATTGTTTTCATGGGTGAGGGACTCTTTTCTATGCATATGGGTGTCTAAGTGCCAACAACTGGAGAGGAAACAGGAGTCACAGTGGCCCACGCATCCGCAGTGCTAGCAAAACACATATTGCTTCAATATGAATATCTGCATGAGCACTTACAAATATTAAAATGGACTTGCTGTAAAATAAGATAAAGCACTGGGAGCCAGGCATCAAAGCAGCTGAAAGTCTGGCCAGGCTACTGCAGGAGCCAGTGAGTCCAAGTTAAGTGCTGGAAAAAGCACAGGATGTGAACCTTAAACAAAAATTCCCAAACCAACATGCAGACCACTGACACTCCATAAGATGGACTACAGTATCATGTTAAGCAGCAAAATTTAGTCTTCCATGTCATAAATTTGAGGGATGTTACAGGTATATTAAGACTAACACTAATCCATTAGCTTCAAGTAATGGAGCACACAGGGAAAGGCAGCAGAGAGGTGGTACCAAGTTTTGTTAATGTGCAACTGTAAGCCATATTCTTAAACTACTTCCATTAGTTTTTACAACACAAGTTTTATTGCTGTTGCTTATTCCAAAGGTCATTTTCTGTTATCAGTTTACCTGAGTGGACACTTTTAATATTAATTAAAGACATGACAGGAGTTAAATGGGTAGTTAACAGGCACATAAAGCATTGCATTACAGTGCACATCCAAGTTACTGCCATGTGGAGCACAGACAGCATTTCAATCTGAGCACTGCCAGAGCGCTGTTCCCATTATCTGTACGGAAGTACAAAAGAATTTAAGGCACATGTGACCTGCTGCTTTGAAGTAACAGTGAAGCTAGAGAGATCATTCAGAGAGCTTGCCTTCAATTGCTGTTTCTTGACAAGACTTGTTTCTTTCATGCTATAAAACTGAAATGCAGTACAAAAATACTTTTCACAGGTTCAGTAGTTCCAAGTCTAATTTCAATATTCTAATGCTATAATATTTAAGATTGAGGTACATTAAGAGTGCAAATTCTGCTGGAGTTTCTTCAAGATACCACATACAGTACAAGAGAGAGACTAATCTTTTCCTATTGCTTGCCAAGGGAGACTGCATTTTAAGTTAAAACAGTTTTTCTTGAAGTCTCCCACAAGACACATTATCCAGAGGTGTTATTTCTGCTACCCAGATTCCTCTTACTGCAGGGATAGTGAATGGGATTCCATCATTTAAGAACACTCCTTGAATACAGCTTCTACATTTTAGAATCAGCTTCCTTTCCGTGGTCATCTTGATCCTTTTTGTCTTCCTTTTCTTGCTCATTAAATTGGGCTTCAATCTCATTTGGATCAACATAGGTATAAAAAGTAGCCATGATAGCAAAAATGATGCAAACTACGAACAGCAAGGCAGCAAACAGCACATACTCTGCCCACTGTAAAAAAAAAAAAAAGGCATAAATTATACACCAACATTCATTCTTCAAGAGTATTGCACCATTATTTTAATATTTGCAAGAAGAGAATTCAGAATGTGAAGCTGGGTGTGCCTAGTAAGTATCATATGGCTTGCAGGACTAAGTATTAGATGTATATAATACATATTAAAACAACTGAAAATTGAAGTTCTTTCAGCAGTTCTGTCTTCACTGAAAAGACAAAAGTTCTGTGAATGCTGAAAAGTTCAACAATATCCTTTTCCTGGAGGAACTGGAAATTGAATGAAAAGGAAACTCAGCACCTCCTTTTGGTCAGGTAATCTCAGTCTAAACCAGGCTGGCAGTGATTCTGCTTCCGCTTAGGTTGGCAGTTAAAAGTTTCTACTGACCACAAATGTGGGCAGAGATCAAGACCAGAAACTCTGTTTTCAAAGTACAACATCCACCTGAAAAGCCTCAACACCTGTTTCATGCTTTCTGGTTAATTTAGCTGAAACTGGGACTGCCAGACCTGTTTCAGAGACAGGCATTTCCCTCTCTCAAACTTTTTGATCCATTAGGGAGTGCCACTAATAGAAAGTATTGTACAAGTGTTCTTTACCAGGAGAACCACAGCTTTCATGCCTCAAAGAATGTGGTTTGAAACCAATGGAGCCAGAAGGGATGTGGCAGGACTGTGGTATGTAGGTGAGGGCTCATTAACAATTAACAAAAATTTGGTAGGTTTTAATCCCAGAATTTCAGCTCAAATGGTCACAGACTCTCTATAGCATGAGAAAAAATTCATTGCAGAGATGCTAGAAACTGCTGCTTGCCAGCCAAGGACCCTGACAGCAAGAGTTAAGGATGACAAACAAGAGATAAGAGGTAAAAGCCTCTATTGAAGAACTATTCGTTCAAGTTCAAAACTAGTTATAAACTGGTAACTTAGAACTAGGTTATAAAGATTCATAACTTGGTTATTTATATGCTCTAATGAGATTACTCAGTCGAGAACCAGTTCTGCAACTCACTAGTACACTCTTGTAGCCAACACTAACCTCTCATATTCCAGTTTTAAATGCAAATCCACCGTAAGGCGGATGGTCAAAAGTTGTGGTTGAGGGTTATCTGCCGTGACTCCCCCCTAGATTAGAACCGCTTTCTCACAGTGTAATAGAATAGCACACTTATTGCTTGTGTGCTTACCTGCTTGCTGAGTTTGGATGCTCCAGCTACAATAAGGACAATGATGTTGCCAACAGCCACAGACAGCAGCCATCCTGCCTGCAGCACTGACTTCATGTTAGACGGGGCCTGTAGAAGACAGACATTTAAGTTTCAGACAAAGACTGCTGTGACTTATTTTCTGATGTTTACTGCGTTCTTTACTACACAACAAACACTGGTTCTCTGCAGGTGGGGGGGGAAGAGGATTTCTTGGTTTGGTTGATTTTGGTGGTGGTTGGGTTTTTTGTTTTGGTTTGATTTTTATTTAAAATTAAAAATTGCTAGAGAACTAAACAGGTCTGGAGAAGGCTTTGAGAAGCAAAAGATTACTAGTACACTAACTATAACACCTTTAACTTTACACACACCGAGTAACTAACAGGTGCATTTTTCACTTTGGAAATATGTGGTACACCCAATATGGAGGAACTGAGTGCATCATCATCTACCAAGCCACATCTTACAATGTTCCCATCACTGCAGCTTCTAGACTCAGAATTAAGGGAAGAAATACACAGCTAATAAACTGGAATCAGAAGACAAAGGAATTAAAAGAGTATAACTAAACTGCTGCTGGTGTGGAGATAAGGCGTCAGTATTTCCTTATTTTATATTTGAGTGCTCTCCAGTTCGGTTTTACAGCAGCAGTACAGTTCCACTTATTTTCAATGGAAAGTCACATGTGAGGAGGAAATTTGAGGACTGGTGGTCAAGTCTTCAAATTATATAATTCAGCATAGCTTCGTGTAAAACACTGAATCCTAGTGCATCGGGGCCAACTTGCATCAGCTTATGAAGTCCTGCTAGGGAGCTCTAAAGGATATAATCAATCAAAGCAGCAGTACAGAAGCACCACTTATAAAAACCACAGATCAAAGATCTTAATTTTTATCAGGATTCTTAACACAAGAATAGCAGAACCTACCTGTGAGTATGAAAACTCCAGCCCAGTGACAGAGAAGACTACTTCTCCACATGTAAGAAGAAAATACTGAGGGATCTGCCACGCCATATGGACTGAACTGGGTGGAATATCTTCAAAATATGTTACATTAAGAGTGTCTTGAGTACACTAGAAATCAAAATAGCACATTAGGAACAGTAATAAAAAATCTGCACACTCAAGACACTAAGTAGTTCTATAATCATATACAAAGTTCTGGGTAAATAAAAGATATTGCATATGAAAAGCTGCATGCCTAGTTACAAATTATAGGTATTTACAGCAGACTCCATAGTATCTAATAGGGCTAAAGATTTAAGGCCACTAGTGATGAATATGAATTCTTGCATTATATCATTATCATAACCATTATTATTTTTATAGTTAGCAATAGCTTTATGTTACATTTAACACACCAGAATTATATCATATATATGACAAGGAGCAAGAGGGGTAAGTCTACCAGTGCTTTTTAATTAAAATATCAACATGGAAAGTAATTATATATTGTCCAACAAACAACACTGGCAACTCACCTCATTGATTGAAATGGTATAGGCACTGCCAAATCCAAATTTTTTTGATGAAATTGTACAAGAGGACGAGGGCGTTGTACCCTTAATGGTATGTTGCCTGAAAAAGAAAACAGTTCAGACCATAGGTATAGTCAATTGTGTATATATTATATATGTAAAAAGAAAATGTTCTATGCCCTTTTCCTAAGGACAAGCATGTTTAAGATTAAATTAGGATAAAGAAAAATGCTTACCGTTTTCCTCCTGGAATGGTGGTATAATTACTGGCAACAAGAGGAGGTAGTAGTGCAACAGCCTTGTCATCCAGAACAACATTGACAGTAGAATTATAACTGTTTATGAACCTTTAAAATGCAAGAGTGATTAAATACTACACAAAATATGCAAAAGTAAAACCTGTATTCTTTGACTTTAATTATATACTGGCAGAACAACAAGGATCAAGCCTTCCCATTTAATATTTTCTTTCGTATCACATAACATTTTTTAAAGAACTCTAAATCTCTTAAAGTGTAGTTAATACTAAAAGCAAGCTAGACCCCCATCAGCCCCTCTGCCTTCATAGGAGAACATTAAAAGCAAGCCACTACTCCAACCAGTAGAAAATGCATTGGTAAATGGAAGATGCAAAAAAAAAAAAAAAAATAGTAGGAGGACACTTCTTATTCAAGTCTTAAAAGGAGGTATAGACATGTAATCTGTGCAGTTCATCAATAAAAAAAATCTAGGCAATGGAGTGAAATACATGTTTCTGATTTTAGCTAAATTAAACCCAAAGCAGATGTGCAAGATAGCTAAAATGAATGACGCCTCAGAAGTTCTTACACACCCTAAACATCAAATGAAGTATCCAGCAAGAGGTGAGTTCCTACAGTATAGAAAACTATGTTAAACAAGAATCCAAAGACAGATTGAAGAGACAGTCTCATTACTGTCAAAATTTAAAAGCAAAACAAACTCTACCTGATGAGATTTTTTCCTTCGTCAGGTTTTGATGTAACATTATCAAACACCTGGTGGAAGAGACCATTATCAAAATACTTCATTGGCATCAGTGAACGGCTTTAATATGCACTATTACGTAGCAGCGGGAAATTAACAGAGACTTCAAAGAAAGACTTCAGACCTTCACCTTTAGGAACCTACTACAATACATGTTTACTAGAAAACTCATATGACCACACATCTAAATCTTGGGGAAAGGGTAATCGTCAAGGTAAATAATAAGCTGGTAATTTCTTTTATTTTATTTTTTTTTAAATGACACCTTGGCCTGCTCTCTACAGCTCACCAGTCTTACTGGTACAGCAGAGTTGGGGAGAGACAAAATAAGACAAAAGAAAAAGCTATTCAGAGCTTGTCCTCTCAGCTTCACGCACTCCACATAGCTAGCTATCAAAACATCAATGTATAGTTTAAAAATTAAGCAGGCTTACCAAATTAGAAGAAATGCCTGTTCCAAACACTTGAAATGCGAACGTGTAACGTTTTCCCTCTAGCAGGCCCTCCAAAGATTCAGTTTTCTCTAGCGATCCAGAAGCTACGTTTAATGATTGCAGCTGAGAAGTCTTAAATATCATGTAATCCGTCTGTAAAGACAAACAAATTGCTATGAATTTCTGTGCAACTGCATACTTGTCTACAACTTTGATGGAATGTTATGGACTCAGGGGTGTCAGAAGTTCACACATGTGTTACTTCTGAAGTGCTAGAGATCACGAGCATCCCTTAACTTTTGTTTTGGTCTGTTAGATCATTAATTTTTATTAATTTAATTTGTTACACAAGCTTCAAAGTTACATAGGCTTTCCACAAGCATTATGGAATAGCTGTTATATTTTTCTGTGTATTTCTTGCTCCAGATAAATCAGGCTTACCGCAACCACCAAATAAAATTCTGTTTAGCTACAGAGGCAGCACTAGCATAAGATAAGATGCAGCATTTTCCAAATAGCAACATCTGAAAGATGCAAATGCAAACTTCATCTTTAGGGTTTCAGCGTAACAGAAGTGACACATTTTAAATATTCTAAACATGTTTAATCAACATAAAATACTTAAAGTTAATAGAAAAAATGTAGTACTAAAATAATATTTTTGTTTTATAGGATTATAAAAAGTATTACAGTAGATTATAAATAGATAAAAATATTATAATAGGGAGTCGAGCATTTTATGTCCTTCATTTTCAGTTATAAAACATGGTTATATAAATTCCTTGTCAGCATACAGTTTGGGTGCCCTTATTTTCTCCTCATAGCTCTGTTTCCATTTGGAGGAGGATGGACTAGGATTTCTCCTCTTATATAGAAGAAGGACCTCAGGCCATCCGAGATCACACTTCTAACATCCCTTATCAAAAAGATCCATCAGCTCCACCACATTTTGCTCTCAACAGAGCTATCAATGCTGTGTTGTATTAGAACCTGAAGCTTAACATGTGATGCAGCCACAGAAAAAGCTTCTTGTTCAAGGAAGCCATCCCTTACAGTAACAGCAGTGACTTACTAGAGCTGAATGGACTTTTACTGAAGGAAGGAGCATTCTTGCTGTTAAGAAATTGAACCTTTTTAATGAGAGTGAAGTTTTCAACTAGTTTGAAGTCACTGGTAAGTTTATGAAAGTTTCTTGAAAAAAAAACCTCCACTCTTGTCAAAACAAACTAGCCTATCAAAGTATTGACATAGTTACTATTTCTTCATTCACTGTGTTTTCAGTAACAATTCATTGTACAATACAAAGAAAGAAATAGTTAAAATTGCTAGAAGGGAAAAAAATAGAAAAAACCAAACCATTTTGAACCATTAATTAAGAATGATTGACTTACTCCATTAGATTTTTCTTAACTTGCTGCTCCTCATCTTACTTACCGCCTCCTTAGGTAATACGTCCACATTCTGAAGTTGAGGCTGAAACTGAACTACTGCAGGAACACTACCTAAGTTCATTAATCTGATTTGTGTTTGTCCAGCTGCAGGGAAAACTGGAGAAGTTTTCTATAGAACAGAAAAAAAGTAAAATCAGTGCCCTAAATCACACGGAAAAATTACTATAGTTACTGTGATCTTTATTAATGTTGAACATTAGCATTTGCCTTACAGTCTACGGTTGTCTGAGGCATGCAACACAAATAACAGGTTTTATCACTAATCTCACAAGTTGCCTTAGGAAAGAAGTCGCTCATCCACAACAATGCCTCCATAGCCAGATGTGGTCCTTCTTTGGTCACATGGTGCAGCATGCTGCCGCTACCAAGGCCACTCTGCATTTCAAGGAATGAGCTTTTCCCATATCCTGTGTCTACCTGGGTTTGAGTTTCTTTTTGTCATGTTCTGACTTGTTCAGCAGCACCAGTGCAGGGGGAGAATAAGAGAAGCATTTATGGGCACTGCCTGGTGTGAAAGCCTAAAGCAACTAAATTTCTGGAGACTCCACTTCCCACTGAGACTCCACTTCCCACCAGGTCTAAGAGTAAATAGCTTCTGTTCTTGCAGAGCATCAAGAGCTGCAGGAGTTGTGTTTGTTTCAGTTCCGCCTCAACCTTTCCTCCCTTCCCATACTTCTGTCTGCTTCAGGTACGTCATTCTGTCTCTTTAGGTACATCACACACACACACAAAAACCCCCACAGGTCCATCTTTACCTTTCTGCAGGAGACTCTCATGCAACAACCTGGGAAATTACAAGTTTTGATGAAGCTGCTGCCTAATGCCAGTATGTGTGTACATATGCACAGCTCTGGCCCTCTGAACAGGAAGACAGCCTACTATACCAGCTGAAGGCCAGACCCTTTACTTACATCTTCAAAAGGCAGTTGAATATATAGCTTGTTTCACTGTTGGACCCAGGCATTAGGGAGAGAATTTTTAATTCCTAACTAAAGTTGTGAGCTGCCCAGAGAAGTTGTGGATGCCCCATCCCTGTAAGCGTTCCAGGCCTGGCTAGATGAGGCTCTGAACAACCTGGTCTAATTGAAGGGTATCCCTGCCTGTTGTAGGTGGGTTGTGACTAGATGATCTTTAAGGTCCCTTCCAACCCAAACCATTCCATGATTCTATTTAAGTGTTGAGCACCTTGCCTTGATAGTGCATGAAGAGAGTCAGGCACCTCTAGATAGCTATTCAGGTCTTGGGATGCAATGGATCACCTCCCGGAGGTGCTGCTAATGTCCCAGCTACAGGATAAACCTTACTCTGGCTCATGGAACCCCCCTTTGGGGAAAGGAAGATAAGGCGAGATGAACCCTGCCTTAAACCAGTGTCATCTTTGCTCATGCTGTGATGATGCTTCCCAGACTGACACACCCAACCTCCAGTCTAAGTACCAGAAGAGATCAAACATACAAAGCAGCCCCATGGTAGGCCAAGCTAGTGTCTGGTTTTCAGCTTTTGGTCTCAGACTGAGGTTGCCTTTAATGCATGATTTATATTAATAGCAATGAAATGTTTTGCAGGATGGTGTTTATTGCTAGTTAATTTTATTATGCTAATCGCAGTACTGCAACAAACTTTAACATTTCCCATCCTTCTACTTCTGTGCTCGTATGCTTAGTTCCAAATTTAGGAGCCTTAGTTCACTTCCCCCCTAAACACACTTTGTTCCATATTAACAACCAAATATTAATGGTAAATACTCTCATGGGGCTGAACTTACATCTATTTGCACTTGCAGGAGGGCAGCAGCAACAAAAGCCAGAGAGGCAAGGAACATACCGACAGTTATCTTCTTCAAGGGCCTAGTACAACAGCAAAAGACATGTGAGTTTTAAGAAGAGTGTGAATTCAAAGCTTCAGAAGTGTGGTTTTTTCTGTCCAAGGCTGGAAACTCAAATGGCCACAAGTAGCATGTTATCACCATTTGAAGGGCTGATACTATTACAGAAAGTGTTCTGCTAAGCTAGGTAAGCCTCAGTTTATAGTTATACCATAAGGAAACGTCTTTTCTGCAGCATCTTAGTACAACCAGTTACTCTGCATCTGCTGGGCTCAAATACTGATTGAACATAGTTATTAGGCTTCTGAAAAAGTCTGTTTTCCAGGAAGAAAAACCCAAATCTAATACAGTTGTTAGCTTTACAACAATGAAGAAACAGGTAGATATGCCTTTAAAAGAGAGTAACAGCATGTGTCCATACTGTATGTTTAAATAATATTGAACAAAAAAAGTCAGGGAGATTTTTTGAATTAGAAGACACCTACTGATATTCAGTTAAGCTGCAAGGGTAAACTTAAAGTAGTTATTTTATTCATGGCAGCATTTGTCCAATGTAGAGTGTTCATAAATGAATGACAGTGTTTCCAGCACAGCACACACCTTAGATTTTTTCCTAATAGTATGGAAAAACAACATTGCATCTTAGCTCTGGGAAAATTGCTTTAAGAACTGCATTCTCTTCTGCCTCTCCAAGCTCTCTTGCTAGTGCTAGCCACTTCATTACCAACATAAAAAACATGTAATGCCCTCTGAGGATCCACCTAGAAGTATTCAGTAAGCCAGACTCCTCACTGGGACTGAAGAGGAAACACATCTTATGTCTCAGGTAGTTTTAAGCCCAAAACGTAACACGTAGTAAGAATATATGTTGTATTTCTACTTCATATTCTTGAGGAAGGAGAGGAGGTAGACATAGGGGATGTGTAAAGAGCATCTCCTGCAATCAAAAGATTTTGTCCTTAACTGGAAAATATTATTACTTTACTATTAGATTCTACTCTGTGGTGCCTCTACATACCCCTTGCAATATTCTGTATTTCTTTATGTTTTACTTTCTTGTAAATATTAACCCATTTTGAATACACTGCTGTTACATTAGGGCTGGAAGAGCCATTTAAAGAAACCACTAAAACAAGCCTCTGTTGAAGTCAGGTAATTCCATCAACTTACGTGAAATTGATCTTGCATTTCTTGATTAAAGGATAAATAACAGAATCTACAACTGGGACCATTATAACAATCAGGACTGGATTCACAATCTGTTGAAGATGAAAATAATAAGAAAAAAATTAAGTATTTTTCAAAGCACTTTTTTTAAATGAAGGGCAATATGTAAATAAACTTTCAGAAGAAATCAGCAAATAGAATATTAAATGTACCTGCATTTGGTCTGGTTGAACTGGAACACCCTGGTGAAGAAAAAATAAATAGTTTTTAATATTATGACAACTAGTAAGTGTCTGAAAAGTGTTACAAAAAAAAAAAAAAGGAATAAAAATTAACTTACAAAATCCCCATTCATTGCTGTGGCTTGCAGTGTCCATCTTGATCCCTTAATAAAAGAAGAGAAAATTAGATGTCATAATAAATCAATCTACCAATGTTCCTCTTGAATTGTTTTCATAAGTTTTCAGTGTTGGGAAAAACATGCAATACAACAAAAAAATAAAGCTAGCTTTGGGAGTATTCTTATTCTGCAACGTAAACATTTGAACAAAGTGATCCTCATGGTCCATTTAATTTCATTTACTTGTTATGTGAAATAGAGCAGAAAATAATTTAGATGCAGAAATTAGCTGGAGACTTGGCAGGGACATCCTGTGCAGAGCACCGCTGTGTGCTGTGCACAGAAGTCACCCAGGCACCTGTGTGCTGCCTGCCTGAGCCCGAGCAGCCCACACCTCCAATAAATCCAGCCTTCCTCACACAGCCCAGCAGAGTCAGCAGACCCTGAGCCCTCCGCCTCAAAAACCTGCCAATAGCTGGGTCAAGTGGGCCTGACTTATAGTTCTGAGCCTAGGGTGAGACCAGAATGCTTATTGCTGCATCTGTGGTGAGAGCCTTTAACCACCTGCAATGTACCACTGTCCAAGATATGAGTTATTATTCACATAATGAATATTTAGCTCTGAATTTCATAGCAGAACTACCTAATTGTAACAGGTTACACAGATCATTACAGCTCACGGGTACTGAAGCAGCAGGGTATAGGGAATCTGGACCAAACTTCTTACCCATCTGCATTGGATAAAGCTTTCAAGCCCAGATATTCTCTCAGATGTCCTCCTAAATTCATACTTCAATGCATAACTATGGAAGTTGCTTTCATGAGTCTTGAGCCCTCAGTTCACCAAGTGAATGGGAGTTATAGGCTTATATTTCTGCTTGAAGAACCCTGGACATTCATACAGACTGGGGAATGAGGTGCTGGAAAGCAGTGCCACAGAAAGGGACCTGGGGGTCCTGGTCAAAGGCAAGTTGAATATGGGTCAGCAGTGCCCTGGCAGCCAGAAGGGCCAAACCTGTCCTGGGGGGCATCAGGCAAAGCATCACCAGCCAATCAAGGAAGGGGATTGTCCTGCTCTGCTCTGCACTGGGGTGGCCTCACCTTGAATATTGTGTGCAGTTTGG
The DNA here is from genome assembly GCA_035584735.1 of Pseudotriccus pelzelni. NCBI lineage: Eukaryota > Metazoa > Chordata > Aves > Passeriformes > Tyrannidae > Pseudotriccus > Pseudotriccus pelzelni. The sequence goes on from JAWMRA010000001.1 coordinate 76,034,993, forward strand.
GGCACCAAAACACAGAAAGATATTAAGCTGTTAGAGAGCATCCAAAGGAGGGCAATGAAGATGGTGAAGGACCTTGAGGGGAAGCCTTATAAGGAGTGGCTGAGGTCACTTGATCTGGTCAGCCTGGAGAAGAGGAGACTGAGGGGAGACCTCATTGCAGTGACAACTTCCTCGTGAGGGAGAGAAGAGGGGCAGGCACTGATCTCTTCTCTGTGGTGACCAGTGACAGGACCCAAGCAAATGGCATGAAGTTGTGTCATGGGAGGTTTAGGCCGGATATTAGAAAAAGGTTCTTCACTCAGAGAGTGAAGAGGGCACTGGAACAGGCTCCCCTGGGAAACAGTCACAGCACCAAGCCTGAGAGAGTTCGAGAAGTGTTTGGAGAATACTCTCAGGCATGCGGTGTGACTCTTGGGGGTGGTCCTGTGCAGGGGCAGTAGCTGGACTAGATGATCCTTGTGGGTCCCTTCAAACTTAGCATATTCTGTGATTCTGCATTTATAAACAGGGTGAAAGTGATTAAGCAAGCTGGTATCCAGATCATTTAAGCCCTGATTCTCTACATCATTTGCACTAGGACCCTAAATTTCATCTCAGAACTGACAATGGAAGAAACATTAGAACTAAGAAAAATTTAAATTCCTGTTTCATCCCCTGAGTCCTGGCCTGAGACAGAATTTGGAGAGGCCTCAGTCACTGAATCAGTCCTAGGCATGCTCAGATAAACTGAGATTACCCTGACTGCAGAACATCCTGTAGTAGCAGGACTCAGCAACTACCCTTTTGCATTAAAACCAGGTTAAAGAATTTGTTTTTTCTACCCTCCAATACACAGCTTTTATGTCTGGTGATCTCAGAGTACATAGAGTGATAGTGGACAGCTCTAATTACCAAGCCAAACAATTTCTACTTTACCTGCTGGTCAAAAAGTGCCCAGAACATGGGGAGAGGGATGTAAAGGAAAAGCACCTTCAACACCATCTTAGTCTGAGCAATCAGTCGTTTCTGCAGTAAACAAGAATTACATAAGAGAAATTGTTTTTAAAAAAAAAAACAACACCAAGGTAAGAAAAGAGGCAGTTGCAGACTGCTATTCACAGCACAGCAACAGGCAAAGACCCAGCATGTAATGTTTACCCACAAACTAAACTTCCCGTGTTGTGGCTACTTCTGATTATTTCTGTTAAAATAAGACAAAGTTTGATTGTGGATATGGGAAGGGCTGTGTGTGTGGAAGGTGACACTGGTATCAGAGAGACCTGATCTTCTTTGCGTATATACTGATGGCAGCATGAGATTCAGTACTTAGCACTGCATCATTTTTCTAGGAAGGAGACATTTGAAGGACAGGCAACTGAGGAATTTCACATATGAACAAAGCATACAGGCAAAAGGAAAATGAAAGTGACAGGCTAAGGTTTGTACTTCCATTGACAGCTGGGCAAAGCAGATAGGAGGCAAGCAACACGGTTGGGGACAATGGGACACAGGGCTTTGAGAGTCACGATTACAAACTATACTGAGGCCAGAGGGGATGCAGTGTTTACCCACTTCAACTGAAATTCCAAATCATAATTCTGCAGTTTCATCCCAAGACAAGGATTGTGCATTAACCATGAGAGACAGCAGCATCATTCCCATTTTTCCCCTCTGGAGTCATTAAACCAGCATATTTTGTTTGAAGACAGTTTAACAAGAGAAACAAGTTGAGAAAGATAACGCTTGCTAGTTTCCTAACAAAAAAACTTCTAAGTGTTTGTATTTGTTGGGCAAGGGAAAGTATTTTCTTCACCTCCCTTGAATTTCCCTGGGCAGCCTATAATTACAGAGAGCACTAACTCACACAGCTTTCCCCCACGGGAGCTGAGGTGATAACCTGCAACCGCAGGGGACCCAGATCATTAGCTACTAAATAATAGAGAGGCCCAAAACTATTTGTCCAGTGCTTGAGGCAATGGATCAGAGCAGACAGAGAGGAGCTGAGGATCAGGGGAGATATCACAGCAGAAGAGGCTCGAACAGGACTTACATCATACTTCTCACTTGCCCAGTCCAGCCAGTGCTCTCTCTTGGGGAACTCCTTGCTGCGATGCCGAAATCGGTTTTTGATGGCAAACTGAGGAGAGACAGAATTGTTTAATGGCACTGCAAATATTTATAAATGCAATGAGCTGTTTTGTCATCAGAGATTATGCTCCCACTTCCAGTGTTCCGAGGGTGCTAAAGGTTACTCCTGTTAACTGCTCCAGTCACCTATGGGAATATTGCTTTTAAGGCCTCACACTGCGTATCCAGTGAAGTGTGCACTTGGGATTAGGTGAACCAAACATCTGAGAGAAGTCTCTTTAAATGCAGGTTGATGTTGGGAGCTTGAAGACCTGCCTTCTTCAGATTTACTTAGGTACAGCAGTAAATAGAGCAGTGTCACATGCACAGATTTTCAGAGCTGAATGGCTGTAAGAGTACATTTCAGTATAAGAAGCTCCATCTTGTGGATATGCCTCACACCCTGACATTGAATCTACACGAATATAGTCCCAAAGAACTCCCAAGATTTTCCACATGGAATAATATGCAAGGCTGAGGTGGGCCTCAGGAGCGGCGCTCTAAGCAATGGCCGAAGTCACCTGTAGAGAATTGTTTTTGACGGTGCTTACAAGATAAACAATGGGCTAGACTATAACAAGCTGGCACGGCTGCATGGAGAATCAAGAAGCCCATAAACAAAAAAAGTCCCCTGCTCTCAAAGTTGAAGCACTGCAAAAATCTATTGCAAATCTGCTCATGCAGATTCCACTCCCTTCCTTGCAGGCTCACACCGATATGTAACCCCCAACTTCCTTAATGCAGTGGAGATCAATATACCTCTGCGTTGTAAATAACATTCTTTTAATAAGCAATAAATATTTGCTGATAAGATGTACTGGTAGCTCTGCTCTTGACTCAGGTCAAGGCGTGTTTGCCTCTTACTACAGGGCTGCAGAAAACTGCACAAATGTGTAAGGAATTATTCCCAGAAGCTGGGATAAGCTTTCATGCATCACTGACATCTTGCTTTGTTCCCTTTATGTATAAATTCACTTGTATAATTTATGTATAAATCAAGATATACTTTTAAAAAGGCAGTCTAAACATGGAGGTGTCATCAGTGAAAGAAACAACCTTAGAACCTTTCCTCATATTATGACAGATTGCTGATCTAGGCATGTTTACAGAACAGGTTTAAGAATTCCTGACAGGGATTTTAAGAATAAAAGCAGGACTTACTCCAATGCATTTGCAAACTTGAAGCATTACATTTCCTTGAGGTTTAACTTTCTTGTACATTCTGTTTCCAGCTACAAACACAACTACAACATGCAAACAGAAAACAAAAGCAACTCAGAATTATATTAAAATAGTGGCAAATAATTTAGTATAAAAACTGTAACAGGGAGTTAGATCAGTGGAAATAAGCCTCCTAATGAGCAATGAAATGGCCTATTCTCATGCTATGATACAGTAAAATAAAAATGAATACCAGCAGATTGCTTCTATTTTAGACAAAAAATTAAATCTAGAAACTCTCAAGGTAAGTGCTCAGTGGGAGGTCAGCTTGACTGAGGGATGGTCAAAACTGCGACCACTTGGGACCTTGGTTCTGGCTTTATGGTACGGGCTCCTTTTTAGGAGTTCAGGATGCATCAGCTTACATCATACAGGGACACGAGGCTCTGCCTGAACTGCAGGACTCACCAAGGTGTCCTCTGCTCCCATGCCCAGGGCACATTCCTCAGCCTGACCCTGCCACGTGCAGGGCAGGACACAGACCAGCCCCACAGCCATCGTGCAACTCGGGTGGAGCGCACAGGCAGGGTGGGGTCACTGGTAGCTGGGTGGGCTCCCGGTCAGGACCATGGAGGACCAGGACCACGAGGGATACTGTAGTACATAATTGCACCCCCCAGTTTCTTGGTCTTTGTGCTGTAGCAGTCAGGCTCAGGGAGTGACCTGTATTTGCAGCACAGCTAATAAAAATGCAGGTGTTTGAGAAATAGTGACATACCAGGTAAGGGATTTCTCCAATGCAGGGACAATTACCTTATGCAGTTTGCATTCCTGGACTAGAGATAACTTCCAAAACACCTATTTTCTAAGAATTTTCACGCTACATTCAAAAGATCTATTTATATATCCCCGTAGTCCAAGAAATAGAGACGGTAGTTTACAGAATATATAGAATTCAAAGGTATAATCATGCCTCTCCCCAGCCTGCTCAGTCTTTCCTGGTACATCAGTCTCTTCTGGAAAAGTGAATACTTCGGTTTAATCCCACCCATGAAAAAATTTTAAGTCAAAAATTGCAGAGATATTCAGATCTTAATAGAGGTATTACCTGGCGATTTCTATCACTTTTTCATTATGAAATCATTATCATCCAATCACTGAAGTGGCAAGATGGCAACAGAACCACTTACTCAAGGAGACAGCCATGAGGATAGCAGGAATTCCAAAAGCTAGCGGGTAACATCGCTGTTTGGTATGAATGCCACACTCCATAGCTGAAGTACAAAGTAACATTACATTAAAGTCCCAGTCAGCACTGCTGATGTTTTACGTATGATTTCTGTACTTCACATTCACTGTTTACTCATGGGGGAACAATAAACCTCTCTGCTGACATCTGCAGAATGGATGATCAGTATACAACTTAAATAATTCCTCTTTTCATTATTGAAAGGTATCACAGAATGGTTGAGGTTGGAAGGGACCTCTAGAAGAGAGTTTGATTGGGGAAAAAAAAAGCTAGCTTGCAGCTAACTAATGTCTTCATTTAGTTTTATTAGCCTTTTGGTTAAACCTTTATAGTACATGGCAGTTTATCACCTCCCTCAGCTGAATTTGTCTTTTTTTTTTTTTTTCCCCAAGGTAGTTTTCACCCTCAATCAGCAAGGAAGTAAAGTGAATGTTGTGCCTTATGCATCTCTAGTTCCTTTTTGGCAAAGGACAGAATTTGCATTAAGCAAACACCTCAAACACGTCTACACAGCGTTCCAGTCAAGAAATCCAAAGGCCAGAATTTCAGCCCAGTGCTTTAGGGTTATTTCAGAATTCACATGCTGTCTTCTTTTTTTTTTTTTTTTTTTTCCTCTGAGAAAAGCCTTCCTCAAACTCCTGGCAAGCACATCCGTACAGCACCATCTGTGTAAGCTTGCCACAGAATTCCATATGCATATAGATGAGCAAATTGTTTGCTTTTTGTTTAGAATCATGCTATTCTTTATAAGCAGAAGAGAAAACAACTTCCTTCTTCAACAATATGAAAACTTATTTACCTTGTCACATGGATAAACGTGTTACTACGTGTATTGATGCTCCTGTACTTAGCATGGACACACTTCAGCATAGCCTTCACTTTCAGAGGAGAGGTCTCTCTCCCCACTTCCTTTCCCAGGAAACAATACAACTCTTTCTAGTATGATGGTTTTAAGGGTATTGGAAGAGGTGACACATTTGTATCTTCACAGAATTAAAACATGCATTAAGGAGTACAAGTTGTCAGCGCCAGAATGTCTCTTGGGATCTAGTATTTCTGATCCTAAAGGCAATTCAGGTCTCAGACTGGCTTGTTTTTGGCAGCACCTTGCCTGTGAGAAGTTGAATGACACACTGAAAACTATTTGCTAGATAACTCCACTGTGTCAGAGAACCGAATTTTAATTTAAATCTAACTAGACTGAAATCCAACACTCATCCTTTTCTGATGTTTAACTGTTACAAACAAATGTGTGGCCTTACCTCTGAGATTTGGGGTGACTATAGTAGATATGAGACTTCCAGCATTAACGGACAAATAAAAAAGAGAGAAGAAGGTACTTCTTTGTTCTTCCTACAGTAAAAACAGGAAGATGTTTAGAAAGGCTTAGCCAGAACCACATTGATGAGCCTAGACTGTTAAATCAGCAAGTCTGTTTTCACATTTCAAGATGAATAGTGAAGTACCTCCTTCTTCAGCTACTCAGGAAACACTGCAGTAATGCACATGTCTAAATATGTACATTATTAGAGTATCATAATAGTAAAACATTAGTTAGAGTATCTGTATAACTGAAAATCTGAAAGACACTGTTACCTGATCATCTTCAAACTGATCTCCACCAAATGCTGACACACAAGGTTTGATCCCACCAGTACCAAGTGCAATGAGGATCAAGCCAATCATGGACAGGGCACTGGAGCAAAGGAGAAATGAGAAAAAGGCGGGGGAAAAAAATCACTTTGTTTTCTTTCTGAAAGTATAAATACTAGACTGATTGAAAGACAGTTGAAATTCAAGTAGCATAAATATAAGGTATAAGATGTCCTGTTCATCAGCCTGGAAAAAACAAAAACAAACAAAACCCAAACATGTGTACAAGGCAACTCACATGTGCAATGGTACATTATCAGGAGAGCCATCCCGGTTGTGATCCGACAGGTCATTTATGGAACCCACAGACAAGATTGTCTGTCCAATCGTATAGATAATGGACAGGGAGACAATGGTCCTGTTGTAAAGAGAGAAGATACATTTTTTTTTTAGGTATGTTAATACAATTACACACATACAATGCACACAGATAATGCAGATTAAATAGATAAAGCAGACTTTTGCTTGTTTCAAAGATGTTTGGTAAAGAAGCACAATTAACAGATACAATAAGGACTGAACTTGTCAAAAGCTATGGTAAAAATTTGTCTCCACACCACTGCCACAGTATTCTATTCTACTTTTTAATTATTATTATTTTAGGTAGCCTTGTTTAATTAAGCAAGGCAAGACGACAAATGGATTCTATAGATATGACCAGGTCATGGGAGATATTTAAATATCTTCAGTGGTTGCCTTTTTAATAACCAGCTCAAGAATGCCATTATTATATTTTGCATGTGGTGAAGTTTAAATGGACTACTCTGCAACACAAATATGCAACTTACACTGATTTTAATATCACTAAACATTCTCTATGTTACTTTATATTTTAGTTGCAAGAGTAAAAGAAGAAAAAAAATTAAAAATCTACTTTAATCATGGAAATTACACCAAAATAGTGTTGTGAACAACAACTCTATTCTCCCAGTTGGCTATAAGTGTATGAACATCTTTACACTCAGGTTAGAGCAAGAGCAGCACCGAACAACACGTTGCAGGCTTTCAGCCTGACTACCTCTACCAGGAGGTGCCTAGGAGGGTAGTATTGCAGAATCACCAGCCCCCACCCCCTGCCTTTAGGGTATTTAAAAACCCAGTTTGCAGGAGAAGCAGTCCCAAATCCATGACAATGAAGGGCAGGCTCCAAGACCTAGGACACGCCAACTCTATTTGACAGAGGCCAGAGATCCTCACAGCAAGCTAGGAGCAGCACCCTGACACAAGAGGGACACAAACAAATTCTTCTCACTTTACAACTAAGTTTCTCAGCTTAAAATTCTCTTTCCTGTAGCAGAGTAAAAAGATCTATAAAGTGGGGTAACAGCCAATCTGCTGTTTAGTGATATTTAACAGATAAAGTAGAATGTTTTTTTAAACAGCGGTTCAATTTCATTACTTTAGTTGCCTAACAGCTTGGGAGAAAGTTTACAACTGAAGTTAAACAAGTACCAAAGCAGAAGGGATGCAAGGTCTGCAAAGCTTCATCTTGATAAAACAAGTAAAAGCTAAAATGGGTTTAAAAGAAACAAACCATACCATCTAAACAAGCAAGTACACAACATATTTAGAGGCTGCAATCTGCAATATATCCAGCTACTTGCAGTGACTTCACACTGCTCAAACCAGCTCCACAGAGCATACAGGGCAGTGGTCACAGTCCTGGGCTCTCCAGGGCTGTCAGCACAGCAGAAGATGGTGCAGCTGACTGCACAGCACAGACAGCTTCATCTCTCATCTCTGGGAGACCTTTGACAAGTCAGCTAACATTCATGACTCATAACCTTCCATAAAATCTTTATTGTGCTTTTTTTCAGGCAAAGTAAACACTATTAGAATCAAGACATTAGTAAAGGAGAGCAAGATAAGGCTGTTGGAAATAATCTGGTTACCTTTCAAAGAACTTCAGTGGTACTTTCCTGAACAACTAACACACAGGTAAAAAGCACAGAACACATGATTTAAAGACAGAATTGCGACTCAGTAAGAACTCTCACTGAACTGTCAATTCTGAAATCATAAAGTATTTTAAAACTTATGCTAAGTCCCAGTTAATTCACTGTTTCATTGAACACCTGCAGTAGGTAAGGAGGCTGTCCAATGTAATTATAATCTCCAGTATCTATTTTCACAGCTTGGTGAATGCTTTCCTTGGTTTAGCTTACATTTTGTCCAGGTGAGAGTTAAAACTTGCAGTATGCTGGGAAAGCATGCTACTACCCTTAACTGATTAGCAGAACAGAAACATTTGTTAATTAACAGTGCAGTTTCAAGTCTGAGTTCAATCAACTAAAAACTCAAGTTTTGGTCAAATAAACTATCCTGGAGTGGTCAACACCAGCTCTGAAGGTGCTCAGAGCTGCTGTTTTAGGTGATGGTTTATATAACACCAATTTCAGGTGAACTTTCAAGACTTCTGTTTGTTTGTTTTCTGAGAAAGCACTCACTTAAACTTTCCCAGCCAAGAGTCTGCAATGATTGCTCCAAGGATAGGTGTCAAGTAACACAGGGCAACAAATGTGTGGTAGATGGTCGTGGCCAAATTGTCATCCCAGTGCAGGAAATACTTGAAATACAAAACGAGCACAGCTGTAGGAAGAACAAAACAATGGATTAGAAACCAAAGTCAGGGCTAGGTAATACGTGGTCAGCACAAGGAGATAGAGGACATACCTCGCATGCCATAGTAGGAGAACCGCTCGCAGAACTCATTGATGACGATGAAGAAGATGCTCAGAGGGAAGCCAGAGCAGAGTGACTGGAGGCAAGACACAGACAGCGTGAGGTCAGAGCTGTGCAACACGAACCAACACTGCTCACTGCAACCCACAGCTTGAGCAAGATTAATATGAGCTCAGTGGAAGTGGGTGGGTACACAGGGTCAGGAGGCTGCATGGGCTTCGGTGGAAATGACAAGGGTTCTCCTGAACCAAGAGTCAGGTCTCACTTTTCCCCCTTGGTCCCCAGAGCGCTACACATTGCTCATCTGCCATTTGCAAGAGATTTTCAGCAATGCTATATTTGACCTTCAAGTGTTGCACTATACACGTTTGAGATCTCCAGCACCTAACCCTTAGAGAAATCTTGATTGGTATCTAAAAATACGTGAAAAGCCAATGCTTATGAAAAAAATAATCCAAAGCCAACACAAAACCCACAGCACACCACAGTTAGAAGCCTGAGATTATTCTTAAACATGTGCATCTGAGAAAAATAAACATTTAAACTTTTCATTCAAGCAAATTTCTCAGAAAAACTCCCCATCCTTAAAAATACTCTGCTTGAAGAATTCTTAATTTCTTCAGACTTGATAGAATGGACTTTATTCCTAACCTAAAATGGTATGGCATTAGATGCCAGATTCACTGAACCTTCACCTGCTGCAACAGACATGTCAATGGTCATAGTCATGTAGCTTGTAACAGAGTTCTTGCCATTAAGACAAAGTGAAAAAAGCATACATCAGGTACAAATCTGACATTATCAGTAGAATTTGAAGTTTAATTTCTGATCATCTGCTTTTCTTAGTGGATGAATACATGATATCGTTTCTTTTAAAATTAATGGGAATGCAATGTAAATATAATTCTTCCTTACAAATTTTTTTTATGGGTTTAATTCTGCAAGTAGCAAAAAACTAGATTTTAATAAGTCTCAGAACATTCCAGAGATAAAACAGTTCTTTTCTGTGCTTCTTCGGTTTAATTGAAAAAAAATAGCCTTGTTTGGATTGCAAGAGTTCAGGAATTAAACCAATCTATATTTCACGTAAAACAGAAAAAAGTTAACTTGGTAGATCAGAAGGAAAGAAACCTTACATGGGGACATCCTGCCTGACAATTAAATCAGAGAGGCCATGTGTCCAGCAAAGTTTCAGTGAACAGCATAAGACTTTGAGACCTGCATGCTAGCTACAACAGGCAAAAGAAACAAAAGTGGCAAGAGCATCACTGACATATCTGACGCAGTCTGAGGAGCCTGAGCAGTGTTGATCTTTGTTACTAGCAGAACCAAGTACATAGTGCCCACCCTACCCATGATTTGATAAGCAGGCTTCACTGAAAGAATCCAGTTTCAGGCAAGTGCCAGTGGGACTCATCTAGCTTTGGTGCAATCAAAATTTGAGGTGTAAATATAAACTTGTCATTCTCGATTTATCACATCTTCCTTGGGCAGAAAGTGTGTCTCCAAAGGAGGATCATCCACATGTGTCCAAAAATTAGTTACATTTCACTTGAAAGTGCCCGTTTCTCTCAGCTGAAGAGGGCAGGAGCTCTGAATAACTACTCCCGACTTGAACACAGCTGTTGGTGGAGTTCACAGAGATAAATGCTTCCCACCCTGCCTGCACACCATCCCCCTAAACCGTGCAAATGTGCATGCTCCTGAGGAGGCAGATGGAGAACCACACTGCGAAGGTTTGGTTCAGCAGACGTGAGATACACCCGAGAGATTTTGATTTCAGCACGTTAAGTTAGTCACTGAAACAGTAACCCAGACTGCATGACTTGTTTCTGTCAGTGTAATTGGGAAGAGGCTCGTGGGAGAGGAGAGAATGTCTGCTCCTGAAGTGGAACAAAGTCTTCCCCATTTCTGTCCTGCCCATAGAGAGAAAAAAGACACAGCAGTCCTTGACCAGGAGCTGGTGAGACACATCCCCACCAGAATGTCACAAAACCTCACTGAAATCTTTGGGTCTTTCCAAAGGTGACAAGCCTTCTGTTTTTCCAAGATGCTACAAGCAAGGAGACTATGCAATTATTCCATGATAATATATGACCTATACTTGTCCTTGTTTTGCACTATACTGTTCCCTGTCACAGCCTACATATGCAAATACATACATCTACCACCAAAACCTTTTCTGTTGTAATCGTCAATGGTCAGGAAGCTCTGGATCCACCACCAAGGAGGTAACCTGAAGGTTATGTTTTATAATGCTCTCTGTAATTTTGCCCTGCCCTGGGGATGCCACCACCCCACTGCACAGCTTTAACTTTGACTTCTGAGGAAGCCATTAAGCTGAGCGAAAGTCTGTGGAGTAAAACCTTGTAAGATAAGAAAAGCAAAGAGATAGACTTGCTGAAACACATGTCATTAACAGTTCAAAGATTGAAGAGCAAGAACTACCACTGCAAAAGTAAGAGTCCTAAAGGAGAGCTGGTGGATAATGACAACTCATCCACAAGAAGGACGAACTCCAGGGACCAATGTCTGCTCAGGCAGCACAGGCTCTTCAGACTTGTTATCAGCATGGTGAGCACACTTATGCTTACCTAGAATTTAAACTACAAGGCTGCTTTTGCATCAGTTGGTCAGTAACTCACTACTTTATATATTTAATGTATGTTTATAGAGTGATTGTTATTTTGTGTGCTGCTAAAATTACCAAAACAATGTAACCCAAAGAGAGTCAGTATAGCAACCTTTTATAAGAAAAAACAATACTTACCGACTTGCCCTTGCCTTTCCCAGCTGTGGAGAGAAAAAAAACCAGATGTTAATGGAAAGTAGTAAGTAATATTCCTTTAAAACCAATGGAAGATTCAAACACAGTTCAGCTTGAAATAATGAAATACAAGCACAGTATTTTTCAGGATGAGTATATGTTCAGTTACTAAAGGAAGGCTTTTTATGGTTGTTAGGCAAAACATCACTTGACTGCCTTAGGTTTTTCAGGGTATATCTAAAGTCACAGGAAATACTCAGAAAGACTGACAAGACAAAGCATCCCATCCTATTGTGACTGCTCACCACATATCGTTTAAGGTGGCAGTAGACCATCCAGCCACTCACAGAAGATGAATCCTGTTTCAATTCACTCTCAGGGATGTTACCTTAAAGGCAAATCAAGAGTAAGGAATAGACTAAAGATGCCCTGTCAGGGATGGAGGTCAAGTCCCAAAAAGGGACAAGCTTCCAGCAGCTCAGTTAAAGAGGATTGAATACGCAGTCCAACTGAGTGATCCATGTTAGTAGGCATTCCCACAACCTGAAAATTAACCTAGGAAGACCTGGAAGCACAGGGGGATCCCACTAAGAGCAGACAACTAAAGAGCAGCCCTAAAGTCATTTCCAGCTGCTCATGGCAGGCTCACTATCTTTGGCAGCCCTCCAAGCAGTGTCCTGCAGGGCTTGCTTGGCCCAGGGGACAGGCTTGTAGGCTGAGCTTTCACTGTGCTAGATAGTGGATGTCAACATTTTGCATAAAAACACGAATGAACTCATTATCCTCAAGATAAGACAAGACGTGAACTTTGAAATCCCTGCTTGTAAACCAAGTATGCCCAGAATAGACCTCTATAAGAAAAATATCTTTGCCAAAATCATTATTTAGTCCATAGTTCACAACAGATAAAAACAGCTGACGGCAACACTATAGTGTTTGACACGATACTAAATAAAATAATTTCCAGAAATTATTAAAACTGATTAATCTGATTCTTTCCTTCACTGCTGTGGACAAGCACCTTCACAACAGAGACAACAGGTAATTCAAGAATATATTTTGCTAGGAAACAAGTAACATTCTGAAAGTGCTAACACAACAAATTCAGGGCATGTGCGGGTACATGAGTTATTAAAGTTATTGGCAATGCCCCTTACACAACCCATGTGAGCAGATACACTGAAGGATACTAAGGTGTTAGTGACAGACTATCTTCATAGCAACTCCTGGGTTATTTCTAGTTGTTGGCCTCTCCAGCACACCTGTCATATTGCCAGTTTTTCGTAACACGTACAGAGAACAACAGTTTGGGCAGCTCCTGTCTGTTAGCTAAGCCTTGGGACAAAAATATCAAGACACTTGTTGTTAGTTGCATTTTTTCCTTTTCAAATGGTAAAAGTAGCACCTCTGTAAGAAACCTTACACAGAGGACATCACAGAGGCATTTTTTTCAGACAATGTTTTCTAACTTCAGTGTTTAAGAGAAACATTTAATTCTCAACCATTTTGACTTTACCCCTCATTTCTCCTTTTACATAGAGGGTTGGGAAAACTCCCAGTAGCATTAAAGCCAACATTTCAACAGAGGCACCTAAATCAGCTGAGGATTCCACCATCAGGCAGCTTCTGAGTTTGACCTACAAAAGCACAGAGCACCCAACATTTTGGATCATTTTCAGTGATAAATCTGAGGTTTGCTAGTGCCATTTTGGAGCAGTCCCTCTTTGAGGCAACCCTCAGCACCTCTCATTCTGTCCCCACACAGAATGACAAGCAGAACTGCTCATTTTCTCTACAAAATACTGAAGAGCTCTGCATTTTTCAATATAAATCTTGAAACAGTTGGTCCTTTGTATTCCAGTAAGAGATCAAATATTTTTAAGAAATGTAAAGACATACGCCACTCGGTTCTTGGCTTTAGTACTGCATCTAAATAATTATTTATCAGTGTGTCACTCTCTCCTCATATTTACAGGTAAGGTGGGAGAGGTTTATGGCTCCAACCCCTTCCCCAGCATCTCCCACCAGTATGGTTCCCTGCAGTCAGAGGGATACAGTGGGATGCTTCAACCCTTGCAGCTCACACTCCATGACACAAGATGGAAGTGCATTGTGTTGCTCCATGCAGCACATCTACGAGACTGAAGTACTTCATGTCTGTGGCCAGGCTAAATCTGTACACACCCACACTGTCACTGAGGATGCTTCTGGTTCCAGAGCAAGCCTGCACTCATGGCACAGCCAAACTTGTTGCCTCTGCTCTCTGGAACAGCCTTCCAGCACCTCCACAAGGATGCTGCTACTATCAGGACAAGCGACTCCAAGAGTCCTTGATTCACACTTTGCTATTCCTGAAAAACACTGACACAGAAATCATCCAAGTAAACCTGTAAGGCAGCAAGCAGTTCCAGCTGCATCACATTTCTTTCTCTTCCCAGAGCCATCACCATTTTCACAGTTGGCTGCCCAAGGCAGTGAGACCCCCATGCCCCTTGGGTAGCCCCATTGCCAGGTTCTGCCTGCTCATTACTACAGCTGCTTGTCCCCAGAACACAGATTTCCCTGCTGAAGATGCAATGGCACTCTCTGTATCTTTTTTTTTTTTTTGATATCTTAGATTCCTTCCCTGTGTAAGAGAGGGTTTCTCCAGCTTAGGAACTGCTTGCTAGGACAGACACACCAACGTGCTCCGACACTGCAGGACCAAGGGTCCAGCAAAGAGCACTGTAGAGCTACACCACAGAAAAGCATTGTTTGCGCATTTACTACTTGGTATTCCAGTTCAGACAAGAAGAAATCTTCAGGATTAATTAGCTAAATGGACTCTGCCCTTATCTGAATCTTCAAGCTGTGCCTCAATACAGTTAAAAAACATTAGGTCAATCCTAGGTAAACAGTCTCAATGAAAAAGCACTATTTAACATGTGTGAGAAACACCACATGTAACCTGTGCTCAGACCCTAAGCTCCACACGCCTTAAAAGTGTAAGATAAACCTTACCAGCCAGGGGCTGGTACAAGAAGAGAGCTTACAAAGGCCAAAGAAGCATCACTCGGCTCTCACTCGGGTTTCAAAGCAGGGTCACAAAAGCCAGGACACAGCATTGCCAGAGGGAGAGCTGCCCCAGAGGAAGAGGGATGATAAAGAAGGAAGAGCACCCGAAGGTGTCCTCAGACCTGCACCGAACAGCCCTGGGGGCCCGGGACCCCTTGGCCATGCTGCCAGCTCACAGCCCGGCACGGACACCCGGCTCGGAGAGAGGAGCCTTGAGGATCCTCCGGTGCTCATCCCGGGGCGGCATCCCTGCCGCGACCCCCGGGGTCCGGGACCGCTAGCACCGTGCCACCCACCTCCAGGCTGCCCCCACCCTTCCCCGCAGCACCTACCCATGTTGCCAGCCCGGTACCAGCGGAGCTCTCAGGGCTGGAAAACAAGAGGGAAAGAGGGGAGGAAGCTGCTGGGGGCGGCCGGGCTTTAAGGGCGGCGGTGCGGGGCCCCGCCCGGCCGCGGGCGCTGCGGGGCGGCTCCGCGCAGGTGTCGGGGCGGGGAGCAGGGGCGCTTATCGGGGGAGCGATCCCGGGGCTCACCTGGCCGTGACCCGACGGGCTCGGCCCGGGCTGCGTGAGCGCAGCGCACCGGGGAGCTCGGGCTGCCCTTCTGGCTGCTAAACGAGGAGTGTCACCTGCCGCCCGCGGCTGTTTTCGCTCCGCGGCCATCAGGGAGCTCCCAGCCAATGCTATAAGGTGGACCGAGCGCTGTGCTAACGCCGCACGTCGACCCTTTGATGTCAACGGCGCGATAGAAAACTCAGTAAGCAAGTGAGCGGACTACCTGCGGTGTGCAGGGCGGCTTTCTGCCTCATGCCCTCCTTTCAAGCTAAGGAAACAGGTTTCCCCGTCTGCTGCTGCCACTGGTTAGTAACCATCTCTGGCCTATGGCTTCCATGAACTGGTACTTCCGAGAAGTTTTCCAGAGAAGATGTGGATTCATCCCTGAAAGTATTCAGGACCAGGGTGGATGGGGCTTTAAACAACCTGGTCTAGTGGAAAGTGTCCCTGCCTGCGGCAGGGGGGTTGGAACTAGATGAACTTTGACCATTCTGTGACTTTTAGTTTCTGTGACCCAGTTTGCTCATCACTTGGTCAGTTTGCAGCAGGCCTCTGTCCTGTGTGCCATTTGTGCCATCAATCCACAGGGAAATCTGGGAAAATGCTGATCAATACAACACGATGTATGTTTCCTGTATGCACCTTACAGAGTTATGTATGTGAACTAAATGGATGAGAAGTCTAGCACGAGAAGAGCAGCCAGAGTGGGAGGCCAACAGGAGAGTAGGTTAGGGAAGCTACATGTTACCAAGACTTAAATGTACTCAGAATTCAGAAACAGTAAAATATTAGCAAGCATTGCCAAAAAAGAATTTTCTGAAACGAGAATAAAATCCTTCTTTGAGGCTTGAAGATTCTGTGTTACACTGGTCTGTGCTTTGTGCAATCAATCCGGTACCATCTTCTACATTATGCACTTAATAATTACCTGGCTGCTGAACAGGTTGATTTCTTCTTAGGTACAAATCCAACAAGCATTGCAACGTATTGTAATGTGGAATGTCTACAGTCAGCATTTCAAGTACTAAAGAAGGCTGCTCTGATTTGTGATGTAGAGTTATAGCTGAACCTAGATTCTTAAACTGTGTCAATATAGGAGTAATCTCCTCAAAGGAGCTCTAACCTCTTATCGGTTACCCATACTCTTGACTGTTACAATTCATGAATAAATTCTTAAGACAAAACACAAGTAGGTTGTTATAGCTATATTTATAGCAAGTACTCCTGTAAGAAACACAAATCTTGCTGTATAAGCTCCACTGCCACAGCTGATGCTAGTCATATATCACTGCTCAGTGGCATAAATATATATGGCCACACAGTGCAGGCAGTGTTGCATTTCTCTATTATGGTTACTCCAGCAAAACAAGCAGTCTGTAATGCAGCAAAGAATGCTTAAACCACCAGTAGCTCATTCATGTACAGAAATAATTGAGATACTGCCACCATTTTTGAGCTATTAAAGTATGACATTAAAAGTGTCATTTCTTCCCTGAAAATTGGCTTTCTTACCCTTGCTTCAACAACAGCAGTGAAAGGTTTATTTCCAAGCACATCTTATACATCCACATGCACCTGGTGGAAACAAAGAGCAGGCCTTTGGTGTTTCTTGCTAGAAAGAGACATACAAGTGAGAAATAGAAATTAAGAAAAAACCCCACCGGTATTCCCCCCAAAATTGAGATAACTGAGCTAGTTTGATCACCCCGGCTTCCACTCATGTTACTTTTCAATAATCAAGGTCTCTAATAATCCACCAAAAATTCACTCTGATGAGTACATGTTTTAATTTGTCCCACAAAGAGAGATAAAGGTACAAACAATTGTTTCACAGTTATTTCTGAGGCGGGTTGGCTTCTACTTCCCTTTAGTAAGCTGATGTCACAGGGTTGACCTCTGTGAGGCTATTTTGTGGTTGTACTTATTGGAGGGACAGAATTCGTTCTCAGAGGATTTACGTTTCCTAGCAAGGCTCCCTTTCTAGGAGAGCTCAGAGCACAGCAGGGCTGTTAAACACTCATCAAAGAAAGATGAAAATGCAATTCTGCTCTCTTCTACAAAGCTCAAAACACACGCGAGTATATTTTCAGGGTGTAGTAGAAAAGTCAGGCAACATAATGTTGAATAATTAAGCATAAACCACAGGTTGTGATTAGAATGTACAGTATGTGATTTCTGTAAGTTGAGCAGGTTAAAATGATGCATTATTCCAAAACCATTCACATCATAGCACCCACTGTTTGGCTGGATGGGTAAAAATTTTAATTGACTGGTACTTCATCATTAGTTAAATGCCACAAAATAACACAGAATCACAGAAGAGTTGAAGTTGAAAGGGACGTCTGGAGATCATCTAGTACAAATCCCCTGCTAGAGAAGGATTACCTAGAACAGGTTCCACAGGATCATGACCAGACAGGTTTTGAGTATCTCCAGGGAAGGAGACTGTACAGCCTCTCTGGGCAGCCTGTTTCAGTGTTGTGTTACCCACAAAGTAAGGAAGTTTTTCCTCATATTCAGATGAAACTTTCTTTGTTTCAGGTTGTGCCTTTTGCCCCTTGTCCCATCACTGAACACCAGTGAAGAGCCTGGCCCCAGTCTCTTGAAACCCTCCCTTCAGATACTTACAGACATTGATGATGTCGCAGCTCCCGCAGCCTATCCCCTTAAAAGCAATGCTCCAGTGTCCTGATCGTGTTTGTTCCCTCTGCTGGACCCATGCCAGGAGCTCCATATCTCTTGTACTGAGGAGCCCAGAGCTGGACACAATATTCCAGATGAGGCCTCACCAGGGCCGAGTGGAGGGGCAGGATCACCTCCTTTGACCTGTTGGCAGTGCTCTTCCTAATGCACCCCAGGATATAATTGGCTTTCTTGGCCATAAGGACACACTGCTGGCTTGTGGACAGCTTGTTGTCCACCAGAACCCCCAGGTCTTTCTCTGCAGAGCTGCTTTCCAGCAGGTCAGCCCTTGGTCTGTACTGGTGCCTGGGGTTATACTATCCCAGGTCCAGGACCCTGAATTTGCCCTTGTTGAACTTCAAACCGTTCTTCTCTGCCCATCTCTCCAACTTGTCGAGGTCCTTCTGAAGGGCTGCACAGCCCTCTGGGGTATTGGCCACTCCTCCCATCTTTGTGTCATCAATGAACTTGCTGAGGAGGCCTCTGCCCCTCCATCCAAGCTGTTGATGAACAAGTTAAATACTAGACCCAGCACCAACCCTTGAGGGACGCTGCTAGTAACAGGCCTCCAAGAAAACTCTCTGACCACTGACCACTGTTATCAGTCCACCTCACCATCCACTCATCCAGCCCGTGCTTCCTATGTTTGCCCATGAGGATCGTACAGGAGACAGTGTCAAAAGCCTTGCTGAAGTCAAGGTAGACAGCATCCACTGCTCTTCCCTCATCTACCCGGACAGTCATGCCATCAAAGAAGGTAATCAGGTTCGTCAGGCAAGATTTCCCCTCAGTGAGTTCATGTTCACTACTCCTGATAGCCTTCTTTTCCTCCTGCTGCTTAGAGGTGACATCCATGATGAGCTATTCCATCACTTTTCCAGCGATGGAGGTGAGGTTGACTGGTCTGTAGTTTTCTGGGTCTTCCTTCTTGCCCATTTGAAGACTGAAATGAAACTGACTTTCCTCCAGTCCTCAGGCAACTCTCCTGTTCTCCACAGCTTTTCAAAAGTGAGGGAAAGTGGCTTAGCAATAACATCTGCCAGCTCACTCAGCACTTGTGGGTGCATCCCATTGGGGCCCATGGATTTGTGGGTGTCAAGCTTGCCTTCTTGATCTCTAACCCATTCCTCCTTGACCAAGAGAAAGTCTTCCTTTCTCTAGACATTCTTTCTTGGCTTCAAGGTCTGGGATTCCTGAGGGCTGGCCTTAGCAGTAGAGACTGAAGGACAGAAGACATTCAGTAACTACCTTCTCTGTGTTCTTTGTCACCAAAGTGTTAGTATAAGGTCCAGCAGCCTCACTGCCTGTGTCAAAAAGTTACTATCATTGCTCTGCAGGAATCTCCTGGGCCTGGCTGTAATGATCCTTCCACAAGAGGGATCATACCCCATATCACTCAGTTAAGCGTTGTTGCTTAGTCAGTAGTGTTGTTTCCTCACATCTCATAGGCAGGAAGAACACAATCATTTCAGAGGAGGTGGTGAGGTGAATCCATAACATGGAACAGTTGATAACAACTATTCATTATTTCAGGACTAGCAACCTGAATTAAGATTGAATTATTCTAAAAAAATTAAGACAAATTACTATTTGTTCAGAATATGTGTAGCTCATAAATATGAATAGATATTTTTGACTCAGTATTTTAAATTGAAAAAATTATAATAAGCATAAAGAACTTGCAAGGGTGTGCAGCTCATCATGGAATAGCCAGTATTGGGTGGGATGCTGAAAAACTGATTTAGGTAATGCATTAGTGCATTGTGGTGCTCTACAAACAAAATCTATTTGGCTTTCACGATGGTAGTAGCCAAACACCAAAACTAGTCATGTGCCAGTAACTACTCCTCCCAGGATAACGCATCCTTTTAAGAAAAGTTTATTCCTACCTTCCCAGATAGGGAATCCGAGGGAAAAAAGTGATTAATGAATCAGCTTGTGAAAGCTTTCCACAGAGGACCTGCACTGTCTAATGCAGCTGAGTCATCCCATGAAATCCATGAACATTCAGAAAACACAGAAGGGATAATTTGTTCACTGTGACCTTTCTCATGCACTGTGTCACGTTTTGTTTCTTGAAGACACAGTTTACTAGCAGAGCAAACGATTGGTGGGGTGGTCTGGAGGAGGCGAGGACTGCCAGGACGGAGGGCACCAGGGGTCTCCAAGAAGGGGTCTGCAGCAGCTCAGCTGCATTCAGCCACCAGCAGCACAGGGACCAGCTGCTCTGCCCTCCCATGAGCGACACCGGGCTTGGTAAACACATGGACTCACTACTTCAGAAGTTTGCTAAACCAGACGAAAGACATGCAGAGGAATAGAAGTTTCCTACCAAACCAGCCTGCAAGCCCAGCCAGCTCAGCAGCATTTTGCGGGTAATCCTCCCCAGAAAAAGGAAAAGAGCTCATGGGCTATGACCCAGAAGGGACTTGGCTTCTCTGTCAGGTCTGTGTGTACACACAGTGAACACGTGGGTGGAGAAAAAAGCAGGAGAGTGGGAACTAGAACAGAGATTTGTACATAAATAAAGTAACTAAGTGAACTTTATTTACCTGGAGCTGCCCCAGACTCATGACAGAAGTCTTTGGCTCATTACCACTGCCTGTGACAACATGCAAAGTTAACTAATATGGCAAATATAGACCCAGTGAGTTAATACATTGTGATGTCACTCCTGCCAAGATGTGGTTTTGTTTCTTTTATTTTTGCCGAAAACATAGCTTGAGTTTGATAACTTTGATTGTTTTGTTTCCCTTTTGATAACATTGTTTTCTCTGTAGAGCCAGATTTGCCTTGTCCACTTCCTCTTTATATCCATCTCCATCATGACAACACCTCTGCTACTGTTTGCTTCCACAGTTTTCTTCCCCCAGGGAATCTGAAGGAACTGTGTTTTGTTCAAAGTCTGGATTTAATAGGAAACCTCAGTTCTGAAAGTGCAGGGCTGTATGGAAACCGTCCTTAGCTGACAGTAACAAGGAGGTGTTAAAAATCTTGATTTTGGATTTAGAGATGTGACCATCCCTGCCAGTCTTGAAAAGCCTTTGTGGGTCCAGCCTTCAGCCTTAATCTTTGTACCACATGTCACAGTCAAATGCAGAGCACACATTGAGTTGTGCCTTTGCGATACATCTGGTGTGAGACAGGGATGACAGAAACACACATAGTAATCAGAGTTTTGGTGCCGAGTTACTGTCAGAAATTGAGCAATTCACCTCTGAGGCTGGGAGATTCTCACTGCCAAGGAAGGGCACTCCCAGCAGGTATGTGGGGTAGACAAATAGGAGTGTTAGCATAAGTATTAAGGACAGCTGGCAAGCAAAGTAGGGCAGAAGGAAAGAGTTCCTGTTTCAAAGTGTTTATGTATTCCTTTCTACTACAAAGAAACACCTGTTTGTACCTTTGAAACGTGACCAGATTCAAGAAAAAAAGATAACAAACTTATGGGTATCCTGCGCCCATTGAGGATTGAAGGATTCAAGCCTTTCACTTTTAAGGTGGTGAAAGCTTTTTTAATTCTGAATTATGTACCTCTGCTTTTCTTTACATTAGATTTGAATTTGTCTGACATACCTTCTCTCACCCAAGGCAGTGCAAAATTGGTGAACGTTGTTCAAAGCATACTGAAACCATCCAAACATCTCTTAAATAGTTTGTTTTCTTTGCACTTCCACATTGATATTCTTCTTCTGAAACTTCAGGTCAGGGTTGTGAGATCTTACATTTTCGAGTGAACTTTTTGGCTTCTCATTGCATTGTGCCTGCTGAAATTTCACTGCTAGCGTGTTTTCAGACAAGCTGTGCTCAGCCTTTTTCTCTTCAGGACAGCACATGAGTGTCAGCAGCACAGCAGCTGCTAGGGCTGGCTAAATTATCCTGTCAGCTTATGCAACCAGCCCTACAACATGAATCATGTCGTTGACTGGACAACACAAGTGTCATCTCTTGACCTATCTGTGTTTTGACTCAAGCAGATGTTAAAAGACTGGAGTTAAACTGACATGGTATTTAGGAACTGATGTGTGATTTGTATTTAACTCATGAAGACACTTAAAGGGTTATTTATAAGTGATGTACCACTCCTACCCCTCCTCCCCACAAACACACATCCCACCCCAAATAAATCATCTTACAATATTGGATGCTCACATTTTCAAGGGAAAATATCCTAACAACCTTTGACTTCATACATCCTTTTTGAAGTGAGTTAGGCAGCACTGCTTTATAAAACATACCTGACTTCAGATGACAGTAATGTCCACAGTGGAAATAACATATTTTGAGTTCAGGTAACAGGACAACGTCACATAATTTTCTAGAGGTGCATTTTCCAGCATTGAAATTCTGCAGCTGGAGATCAAGAGGTGACACCATGTACCTATTGCAGCCCTGTTAGAAGTTTGCAGATGGGCTCATTTCTCCTGAAATGGATTTTCTTGTTATTTACACAAACATCCATATTTTCACTATAGGATACAAAATTTCTTTCTTTTCATTACCTAACAAATAACAAATCCCATTTTCCCCTTAGGGAAGGGGGAGATTTTGAAAAGAAAGGAAAAAAAACCCAAAAGAAACCCCAAACCACAACAAAAGAAACTCAACCAACAACAGCTTTTGCCTTCTTGCAAAGGCATCTGAGTAAAATGCATTCAATACAAAGGTTACAATACAGCAGTACATAAATTACCTAAAATTACATAACGTATTTCATAAACTGAAACTGCAGCACATAAATAACCTAGTCCTACTTGTGAGCATAACACACTGGGTCACTTGCTGCTTCCCTCAGCACAGTACATTTACCAGGAAACTGTCTTCTGAGAGGAACCAGAGAGAGAAGGAGAATTCAAGAAGCATATTCCCGTTGAGCAATGCTGTTATACAGAATTACAGGGAACATACCCATTGACAAGGAAATAGCTTTTTAGGAAATCATTAAGTATTTTGCCAGGAAGGTGAATACTTTTTCTTAACGTGAAGTGAATTGTGGTTATTTTAGGTATTTTAGCAATTTTAATTTTTTTTTTTTTAACATGGGAACACAGTTGTCAGAGCCAGAGAGCATCAACAGCTTCTGCAGTCTCTACCTACAAATAACTTCACAAATACAGTTAGATTAATCCATTTCTTAGGTTGGAAACTTTAGAGTGTGAATTTTGGAGGAACAACCAGAGATTCTCAAACACATTCTGTAGTAACAGAGAGCATCTAGAATATTTTCACGTTAGGACAAAAGCAAAACCTGTGAGCTTATTAAGTGCTGCTCAAAATGGTTGGATGGCTTCTTGCTCAGGGGATACTCATTGCTGGAATGCATCCATACGTGTATTCTTTTAAGCACATTATTCATATGTGTTGAAACATTGCCTTTGTTAGAAACATCTCCTGGAGACCCTGACAACCAGATGAAAGAAAATGGATTAAAATAAGATTGTTTATGGCCTTTTAGCACTATCCTCATCAAAAAAAGTAGCATCGGTAACCCAGAAATTTGAATTCTGTAATTAAATTGACTGCAATTTTGGTGCTGAAAGCTATCCTGCAAAGAGTGAGCAGAGACTCACTTTTTAGCAGCTCCAGACAGAAAACATCTATTTTCAGATGTTTTACAGAACCCTAATCCTCTGAGATAGGTTCCTTTCCACCAGTGAGACTTTCTACCTTTGCTTCTCCCTCCTTCTCTCGTGAAACTGAAAATCAAATTGCCACCTCTCAACTTTCTGCCTGAAACCTTTTTGCTGAGGGAAGTATCGAAAGCTTTACTGAAATACAAAAAGATTACATCCACTGGCTTCCCTTGATCAACTAGGTGGATTACCTTGTCATAAAAGGAAATCAGGACTTTCCTCTCAGGAATCTATGCTGGCTGTGACCAATGACTGTGTTGTCTTACAGGTGTTTTTCAGTACTTCCCAGAATAATTTTCTCCATAACTTTACCAGGCACTGAGGTGAGACTGACAGGCCTATAGTTTCCAAGGTCCTCCTTCTTCCCCTGCTTGAAAATCGGGACAACATTCACCAGCTTCCAGTCAGCTGGAATCTGTACATTTTTACATTCCTTTTAATCAATATAATGTTGCTAAGAAGTGGTTTCTTTACGAAGTCCTGCTACTGCTGAAGTAATACCTGTCTTTTGCTTACAGTAAAAAATCAAGTATGTTCAAGCAGAAACAGTTTATCTGCATCCTCTCCATAAGAAACAGAAACAGCAGTTTAACTATTGTGCACATAATTAATACCTTTGTACTTTGTTATTTCCTTTCTGATACAGTCATATTGCTTATCTATTACCACCTCTCTATTACTTCAGGTACATTCAGCCTCATATTGAAAAAGATTATTTTTTTTTCTCTTTTTGAGAACGTTTTTTAAAAAGGGATGAGAAATCATGGTTAAAGAACAAAGTATCATCCTATTGCTCCCACACCCATTCATTTACAGTTCCTGGAGACAACAAGCAGTTCCTGCATCCTACTGAAACAACTTCCTTTTCTTTCTCTTATCAGATAATGTGAACTTCTGACAAGGCTTCTCAGCCATAGTTGGTTTTGTTAATATTCACACTGAATTTTCCATTATGGTTCACTTGGTAACAGCTGATGCTGGGTATCTGCCTGGGACTTGAAATACTCCAGCCAGTAACCCTTGATGAGCTTCTTTGGAGCCCAACAAAACTTTGCAGAAAAAAGGTGTTAAATTGCACTCAGATGAGACCACAGATTTTTTCATAGGGCAAATAATACCCAGTATCTTCAGAAAGCTTGTGCAGAGATGGATGCTGCTCCACCAGAGACCCTCAGTAACACCCCACCTTGTCGCATGGGGTCATTAATTAGCAGGGAGACAGATCTTTGGTGCAAGATGTCCCTGTTAAGGATAGATTGAGATGAGATTTAGGACACCATTTTAGTACGTGCACAGTTCAAAATATTTATGGTTGGTTCACCTTAAACATGATGAGCTGAACCATTGCATGGGAAAGATTACGTTCTGTCTGGTGCTGATGACGACTTTTTTCTGAGAATGGGTGTTGCTGATGTGTGCTATGAGAGAGGAGCTGAACACAGTGAAGGACTTTGGCTAAACGGCTTATCTGCAGGGAAGATGACCTTTTTTTTTTTTTTCCTTTTAGCCTGGAACAATGCCACCAGACCTGAAAAGAACGGAAAATGGACAAAGAGATTGGGCCTTGCAGAAGGATTGGTGAGGAGAAAGACCAGTAAGCAGTCTCGCTAAAGGGAGACTTTATCTAGCAGAAGCAACAATACAGACAGAACCAACAGTATTACAATCAGACAGCTGAGAACAAGATGGCACAAAAGTCAGGTGGAAAGGTTAGTCAAGACAGAAGGGGCAAATGTCACCTGACTTATCTTTTCCCTTCTTATGATCAAACACGTATTTGCACTCCTGCTGTTATGCAATGCAGCTTTACAGTATGAAACCATTGCCACATCCTCCTGACAGGCAGTTCCACATTTTCTATGAGGGTAAAGTTGGAATCATATTAACTGTTTTTTTAAATTATTGGGGATAGAGATGTGCCATTTAACATTCATTGCAGTAACACACCTTTTTCTCTTTTCTTTTTTTTACAGCAGTCTGACATATTTTGTAATTGAGACAGACAGAAGGAATAGACATGATAAAATACAGCCAATTTTTTATTTAGTGGTTCAGTTCTTTAGGCAAAGAGGTTCTTAAGAATCAAGACTTCAGTAAGGGAGAAGCCAGGCCTGAGGCAAGGCCAGGAAGCTGGATAACCCCTCTTACACTGCCAATAAATAAATAAAATATATATAAGTTATTCTTAAATATAGGATCTGAAAAATGGTTCTGATGACAACCATTGCATACAATGCAATGCATACATGACAATTGCATACAATACATTGAAAAGGGATGGAACAATTAAGTGCAGGTTTTGGGCAGGAATTTGTAAACTTCAATAGCAATATAACATATATGCTGCTAGGAAAACAGCGAGATCTGTTTATGCCTTTATTTACACATAGTGATAAAATTAGGATAGAGGCAAGCTGATGTGTATTAGTCTTAATTGAAGGAAATATAAAGCAATTAAAATATACAAGATAAATGGATTAAGAAAATAGGGTTGAAACAGGTTGAATTGAAATGTTTTCTGTCAATTATTTACCTGACAAATATCTCCAACGTAATTGAATCATATGTAAATGACTTGCAATTTGGTAAAAGGGGGGAAAATAAGCCAAAATGAAAGGCTTATGAGCTCCAGGAGGACCTAAACTCAAATAACTTCTACATTTAAAAAGGACAACAAAGGATACTGCAAATTTTTTCACATGCTTATTAATTGAAATTAACTTAGTTTGCAGTACAGCTCCAGTCAGATATCTGCTACTTGAGCAAGAACAAGAACAGCTGAAAGAACTTGTAGCTGTTCCCAGGGCATCATCAAATGGCTAAACAAAGTTAGAACAGTTTAAAAATGACAAATCTGGACACAAGACATATGATGTATGACAGTGAATTGAGGAATTCCAGGGTCTAAGAATTTCAACCCAGGGCCTTGTTTCCTTCGACAAGATTGGACATAATCCAACTTTCATGCTGCATGGACCAAAAGACTTACCTGTCTTGTAAAAGCCGATAGGTATGACCCAAAACTGAGATAAAGTGAGCTTCTCACTGCTACCTGAAAGGTGGAGGCAAAGAAACAAAACTCAGGTTCTAGATCATTCATGCGAGACACCGTTCTCTCAAATAAGCATACCAGGCATTTTTTTTACTTATGAGCATTTCAAGTCACTTCAAACACTAGAAATATTAGCATATAATTGCCTGGAAACTGCTTCACTAGTGGTTTTTGTACAGTCTTCTGCTCTGACTAACAACTGGCTGAAATCTGGCTGCTGAACACAAGTTTTTTGGTGAGTACCAGTGTTCTGTCCCAAGCAAAGACCCAGTCAACACGACCACCATTTTCTAAAATTATCGTGTTAGAAATTGCATGCATCTGTTTTTCCAGAATGCTGTTATAAAATAGCATGAAACAGAAGAAGTTAATTGTAAGTAACATCACCTCAAGACAGCTACTGATTTCAGGATTTCAGGTTTTGGTTTTAGCACTTAGACCTAAGAGAAACCGTTAGCTAATAGGTTCCACAGGTTACCCATACCTGAAATAAAGATGTAATTAAATAAAAAGCCTTGCCTTACTGTAAAGATTATCTGACAGAAGGCATCCAGACCTTTGGAATTCAGCACCATTGATAGTGCTCAATGTAGTTTTTAATAGGGATTAAGAATCTTATTTGAATTTCTAATAGGAATTTGCATTGCTTCAGTATCTAATGTCTGTTACGTTTTCTTTAACCACACTAAAAAAACCCTGCACCATCCTCTATTCACTTTGGCAAGACTGGTTTTGTATTGTACACTCCTCAAATTTCTACTTGGTAAGTTGAAACACTACCCCCCAGATCTTCTACGATATATTCCTTGAACTTGGATTTTTATGACTGCTGTTATTAATTCTTCAGTTCAGTGTTTTGAAACTTCATCCCCAGTGTCCACCCAGTAGCAGAGTGGTTTCACAATGGTTTCACAGGTGCTGTAGGGCAAGGGGTAAAACCAGCACAATACACTCTGTTCACATCCACTTGCTGCATTAGTTCTCTTTATCAAAGGACTACATTAGGAGTTTGTTTTGTTTGGAGCAGTTCAAACCAAAGAGATTCACCTTTGCTTTCATGCAATTTAAATCGGCAGGTTTTTAAAAGTTAGTTTCTGGAATAGCAGTAAAAATGTTGAGTACTACCACTACGACACCAAAATGTTTGGGAAGTCTTATAGAAAGCAACTCCGTTCGGTTTTCCGGCAATGGTCTCCAAAACCATTTGCCAGGCTGCACTTGAGCATCCGGACACATGCCCCTTTACAACGGCCCACTCATATCATACTGCTCCAGGGAGCCAAATCTGAGGCATTAAGAACGGTTTTAATGAAATACAAGTGGGAATTATTTATGTGAAAGCATGAGCAGCAGCAGAGTTTGAAGGAACAGCATGGACTGATAACCAAGGACATGACTAACAGCAATTAAACTAGTAAATGCTCAGGAATGTGCTGTTTACATCAAGACCAGGAGGCCTGAGCTCTGATAAGGCTGTGGCAGGATGACTTGTCAGCAGAAGACCTGAGGTCTGATAGCAGGAGGATGGCAGCAGGGTTCCAGCACAGCATGTACCAGTCCACTGCTTGCTGCCCCAGCAGGAAGAAAAGACCATAAAGTTAATGAAATGAGGAAACACAAAAAGATAGCAACCCTCCCTATGGTTTATGGGTGATGAGGTAAGCAGGGTTATAATGGAAGATCACATTACACTAGCTGAAGGATATAAATACCTGGGTGGCTCTCTGGTTTAACCCTGGCTGGAAGCTCAGCCTCACACAGACACTTCTTCATCCACCTCCCATTCATCTCCCCCCCCATCCCAATTGGATGTGTGAGAGAATTGGAAGGGTAAAAGTGCAGGAACTTGTGGGTTGAGCTAGTTTAACAAATAAAGCAAAAAGCCAAACCAAACACCCTTAAAAAACCAAAAAACCACACAAACAAAAAAGCAAGCAAAGATAAAAAAGCCCCAAAACAACAAAAGTGCTGCCAAAAGCCTAATTGCTCATTAGTGACAGATGTCCATCCAGTCCCCAAGCAACTGCTGCCCTGGCCAACCTCCCTCACTTCAGTTTTACGATTAAGCTCAATGCCGTATGGCGTGGGATAACCCTGTGGTCAGCTAGGGCCAGCTGTCCTGGCTGTGCCCCCTCCCAGCTCCTTGTGCATCCCCAGCTTCCTCGCTGGTGGGGTGGGGTGGGAAGCAGAAAAGGCCTTGACTCTGTGTAATAAGCACTGCTCGGCAATAATAAAAAACATCCCCAAGTTACCAACACTGTTTGCAGCACAAGCCCAAAGCACAGCCCCACACCAGCTACTGTGAAGAAAATTTAACTCTAGCCCAACCAGAACCAGTGCAATAAAAAACTTTAGCACTGCAAAGGAAGAACCCCAGAGACATGGCACTTACTCAAGAATCATCGTATCTTGTCTCCCATGGGGAACTCCAGGCTGCCTGGCATGGCTGCTTGGACATGGGCTTCTTAGTGCTCACGAGCACGGGGGTGTGAAAACATGACTGACTGAAATCTATGAGAGAGTCGACATGAGTGACTGAGATTGGGTTTCTTTCAAATAAATAGTGACTTCCCTTTCCTTCCGGTGAATTTTGTCCCATTAATTTCATACTGCACACAGCCACTGAATTACAGAAGAGTCTCTAATTTTATAGTCTCTGTAAAGGAGGATAGCTGTTTGACCAGACCTGTTTTCTATATAAGCTTATTTTTGTTCTTTGTTATTTGAATCTCATAATAAATCTCCCAGTGTGGTGTTTCACAACGGTACCATGGCAACAAGTCTATCATCAACCCCCACATGCTTTCTCTGATACTGGAATATGAACATTATTCTGAAATTTCTGTGCTCAGAGATCTCTTCTAATAGAATGTCAGCAGACCAGCACCTTTCGGTCAACTCTCACTATGCCTCATTTCAGGTTTTAGGCCTGTAGATGCTGAACACATGATAAAAACAAACTTCCTGTTGGATTATAAGAGCGCTACGAAATATATAATTATCGTCATGCAAAAATATGTCACTGTTTCTCAAGACAGAACATAACCACTTCTAACATGTCTTCACACTTCACAATTTGACATTTGACACTAGTAGTGGAGCTAGCAGCTAGCACCTATTTCAGCAAAATGCCTTAATATTCTCATGTGTGAAAGGCAGATTTTTCCAATCAACACCTGAAATTCCTTAGTGATTTTCTGTATTTTAATTTCTATTTCCTCTTATCTGTATTCAAATATTTGATTTTTTTTAAGTGTCAGTATTTCATCACCGTCCTCGGCTTGTCAAAAAGCAAAAACATTTCTTCTTTTGCTGTCATACCTTTGCATCCAGCCATTTCTTTAATTAACATGCTGATCAGACTTACTTATTTGCGGGGGGAATAAAATCTAAATTTTGGTTTAGGGTTATCTCTGCCAGTTTTTAACAAGTATAGTCAAGTTTTGATCACTGGTTCCTAGACACACACCAAAACACAATATGGTAGTTATTTCATTACAAGAATCTGAGATCCAAACCAGCTGTGTATTGTTAGATACCAGGGTTTTCTATAAGTGTATTTTACTATTGGTTGTGAGTCATTTTCCCCTGCAGATGTGCATGGCAAGGTAATCCTCCAGTTCTGAGGACACAGTTTAACAACACAGCTCTTCATAAACACATTGCTGCCTCATGCTTTACCAGCTAGTGCACTCCTTCATTTCTGTTTCTGTTCCAATGGTTTGCAGTTATCAGTATCTCTATAACAGATAAGAAACCATTTTAGTTTAGGGTGTCACCTCCCCTATTTATCTTCCTCAAGTAAGTGAAAAATAAAATACAGTCATATAGCAATACTATTAATATAATAGACGAATAAATAATGGGTCCGAGAGGACGATGCAGACACCAATATGGCGTGTAAAAAAGCCTGCTTTATTGAAAGGAACAGGAGTATATATAGGCAGTTTAAAGAATAACACGTCATAACCCGTGACATTCTCAACCAATCCTAGACAGGGAACTCTGCGCATGTGTATCAGAGGCCTGGGACTACATTTCCCAGAGTGCCTTGC
>JAWMRA010000001.1:76065737-76154084 GCA_035584735.1 Pseudotriccus pelzelni
TGCGCATGTGTATCAGAGGCCTGGGACTACATTTCCCAGAGTGCCTTGCTGGCAGGCCTGGAATCCACACTGCTACACAGTCACATAATTTCTCTAGGCACATTCAAATAAAATTTTTTCAAAGATTTATTGTGTACAGTGTACATATTTTCATAGTCTCCCAGCACACTGTGATGAGAAAATATTCAGCTGTTTCAAATTATGGATGCAGAACAAGGATCCAACACTGCAGACAATGAGAGAAAAAAGCTTTAAGCAATCTGAAAAAAACCAACCTCAACAGGCTGCTATTGATAAACAGACATTTTCTTTCCTGTCACAGGCCTTTTAAAAGTCTCAGTAGTTACACTGACAATCCTTTCATTTCATTAGATCCATTACAAAAGGTGTTGGTTCCCTTAGTGCCTTGTTATTGACTGCTATGGTTAATGTGGCTACTAAACCTTCAGTTTACAGCTCTGGATTTGTCCCTCCCCAAGCAACGTCCACAGAGTTTGGACAGTTATGGAATGACCAATACGACCTTGGGAACTTCTTATCTCTTCCATTTACAGTCCAAGGCACCGGAAAAAAAAAATCATATTACTTACCAGCTCTATCAGAAGTTTCATCTCTCTCTTGGTAGTTGTGCTAATAACATTGAGTGGGAGAAAACAGTGCAGTCAATTTCAGTTCAGATTTCTTCCAGGCTTCAGAATCCTTTTTTTCAAACACTAAATGCCAACTCAAACTTACTTATTCAATGGCTACCAGCATTTTCTTATATAGTCTGATAACTATTCTAGACCAGTAGACATCTTATCTCCCTCATATGCTTGAAAAAAATAAATGTCTCACTTTTATTAATTTGAAAATTAAGTTTGTGTAAAGCTGCTTAAATCTTATACCAATTCCTAAAATATTAAATAGAAATTAACTAATTTAAAAGAATGTTTATTTTGGAACATAAGTCCCAGCTGCAATTCTGCCAATTTTGTTCACAATTTTCATGTTCCCCATCCTTATTTGTCCCATCAAACATGCACATTTTTGGGAGTCTGGTATCACAGTGACAAACATAAACAGATTACCCAGCAGTAGCTATAAAACCCACCACCCCAAGAAGCTATACTTGCTATTCAGGTCCAGCGTCAATGAATCTTACAGGACAGAGACACACATATAAAAACCAGAGATGGCCTAGGGATTCAGTGAAAGTTTATTTACCTTAACTCCTTTGGCCTCCTTTTTCCTGTCTTTCCAGCTAGCTAATCCATACTTGCACAATCCAGACAGTAAAAAAGAATCATGCAACTAGAAAAACTCTCAGTGCTTTTTCATCATTTACAACAAGCAGTTAAACAAAGTGTAGCATTCCCAAGGTACTTTACTAATATCAATCATATCTCGCTTTTGCACAAAAAAAAAGAACTGCAAGTTTTTCATAAAGAGAAGAAATGATAAAACTCCTTCTGAGCAGAAAAAAAAAGAGAAAAGCCCCCCTAATATCTGCTACAGTTAACTTAAATGGAAAATACAGCCTAGTCACTACATATAATTTAAATTATTTGTGTAAAGACCAAAAGATACTTAGAGTCTAAATAGCTTTTAAATGACTCATTATACACCCAGTATAATACTTCAGAAAGCAAAAAGCCACCATCAAATATCTGAAAGGTGTTAAAATGCTCACTTTCACAAATATCCCTCTGTCCAAGAATTCCCAGGATCTCTAGTCTGATTACAGTTAAATACAGACTTTTTTCAGTCCATGAAAAACCACAGGAGTCTTCTCAAACTTCACCAGATAGCCTTCATGACAGACAATGTCTTCTATGTACTAAAGCCTTCTCACAAAGAAACCAAAGACAAAAGAAATAAGAAAAAGGTATAAGAAAAAAACTTTGCCCAACTTACTAGACTAGATTTTTTCCTTAAGAGCCAGGTTCATTTAAATACACTGTTTAATTTGAAATAATTTCATTTAACTAAATATTATTTTAAAAAGTATTTATAACATTTTTGTTAGTTTTAACTTTCTGCTTACCAGGTCCAGCCTGAGACCCACTTGCAAAGACCCTCAAGACCCTATTACAAGTTGCTGTTGTGTATGTAACTCTGGCAACTGTAAAATAAAGCAGGCTTAGCACCTTGAAACAAGATTTTTGAAGCATCTGAATGGGAGAGGCCCATTTTCATGATCTGTCCCTATACCCGTCATCTTTACTTTCCTTAAGCTCAGCTTGCATCCTCATTCCTGTGACTTTGCTTCCTCTTCCCTGCAGTACACGATATTCCGTGTCAGTACAGACTGCTGTAGCTGAGTGTTGGGTCTCTGGTTTAGCCAGTGTCTGTTTGTATGTTTTCAGATCTGGAGAGCCTCTCTTCCCCTTGAGGTTCCCAAATAGTGCTCAGTAGGCACCTGTCAGGCCCTGGCAGAGTGGTAAATTACGACACAGCCAGGGCATCCTTTCTTCAAATACTTGATCCCTTCCTTCAAGATCCTGCACTTGTTCAGGGAAGTTCCAGACTGCTGGAGGTGACAACCCTTGTAGGTGTCTGCCCATATTTTCCCACATGCCTTGCTATCCACAGTGCCTCGGGACACACCCCTGTGTGATATTTCTGAAGAGTGGATTAACCTTAGGGAAAGCTGGAAGCATTTTCTTGAAACATGCTAATAGGAATACTTAAGTTACCAAAGGATGTTCAAGATACCAAAGAGTTATTGTAAATAGAGAGAAAACATCTACCCCACCGAAAAAGAAGAGAACAGTGCCATTCTTTGTTTCATCCACCAACTGGTTCTTGGAGGAGAAAATGGAAAATGTGTAATTGTTCATTGTCTTCATGAGATGGTTCCTGAAGTACAGGGAAGGCAACAATGCAGGGCCCAAATACCAGATTAGGCTCAAGGCCAATGCTTTTATCATAGTTCTCCCAGGCAAAACACAACCAAACAATACACTGCACAGCAAATGGAGGAAGTAAAATTCAGCCTTTAACAAGCTCTCGAATTTGGTGTAGAGCAAAAAAATAGGGAGTATGGCAGTGATTAGATAAACCAATCCTGTCAACAAGTAAATCAACACTGCAATCACCAACTGTTAAACAGATAATAATTATCAGTTCCCTCTAACATGCTATGGTCAATCTCTTATATCAAACCCTTTAAGCCCAACACCTTTGGGTGCCAAAATGGACTATTCTGGTTTAACTTCACTCAGCTGCTCAGTCACTCCTCCACAGGGGCATAGGGGACAGAATCAGAATGGTAGAAGTTAGAAAATCTGTGAGTTAAAATAGACAGTTTCATATGTAAAAAAAAACAACAGAACAAAACCAAGAAAAAGAAATTATGCAAAAATCCCTCAACTGCTCACCACCAGCTGACCAATGCCCAGCCAGTCCTTGAGCAACTGTTGCTCTGGCAAACTTTCTCCATAGTTTTTATTGCCGAGCATGACATGACACAGTATGGGATATCCCTGCGGTCAGTTGGGGGCAGCTGTCCCAGCTGTGTCCCCTCCTAACTCCTCGTGCATCCCCAGCCTGCTCACTGGCATGCCAGTGTGAAAAGCAGAAAAGGCCTTGACTGTGTGCAAGTGCTGCTCAGCAATAATATCCCCTAAAATATCCCTGTGTTACCAACACAGTTTGCAGCACAAGTCCAAAACACAGCCCCATCTCAGCTACTGTGAAGAAAATCAACTCTATACCAAAACTATCAGAGTCCAAGTCTTTATAAATAAATTAATCCATATTGGATACTTAATTTGCATGTTAAAGAAGTAACAACAGAGAAGGGAAGTTGGTAGAGGAGGAATTGTTCAGGAGGTAAAACCCCACAATTATAATCTCAGTATATCTAAAACCGAAACAGTAGAGGGTGTGTGCATATAAATGCATCACATTAGTTTAAGTCTACAGACATTTTGTTTATAGAGCTGAACATGGTGTTAATCATTAATACAACCCTAAGTAAACCTACAGCAATATTTTGTCAACTACAGTTAGCTGTTTTTCATAGGCCAACTTTCAGCAAGTAAGCAGAACAGTTATACATGTATTTAGATGTATATATACATGTGCATAGATACATATTCAATTCTGAATACATACTACATTTACAGGTTTGTTAGCAGACAAAACTCCATCAATTTGAGGTCTTAGTACAAAAAGTGTTGCCCAACTGTAGGAAACCGTCAGTTTCTGCTCCCAGGGCAAAGTGGAAAAAGTTAGAAAAAGGGAAGTATTTGAAAAAAGCCATCATGATGTACACAATTGCTATTAATACATGAATACAGAAATCTTCCCGAATGGCAAAACAACTTTACAGGATATATTCTCTTAATAATTAAATACTTTTTGAGGTAGGTGTTCCTACACCGATTTCCAAAAATGAACAAAAGTGTGAAGCATATAGGGCAGAGGGGAAGAAAGGGGTCTGCCTCTTAATACAGCATTACGGGTTCACTGTCTAGAAGTGTTTATCTCTGATTTTTTCCTTTTTAAGGAAAAGGATTTTAAACAAACAAAAATTTTTTCAGAAACACGATTGGTAAAAGCAGTTACCCAGCATTTCCCTGCCAGGATGAGCTGTTTTGGAAAAACCTTTGATGAGTAATGGCAACATATGTGATTCATGCTACACTACAGAAAATGAAAAGAACTTATGACATAAGGAATAGATGATTTCTACTGTCACATGATGAAAAGTTTTGAAGACTTCTTAATATTAACTGTTTTAGTGAATAACAACCTGAAGTTACAGTAATATGGTCCTTGTGTCAAACGTGATGGACTCAAAACTGATGTCTCAACTAATAACCTAAATTCCCTTTATTGACAAAGAATATGAAGTAAACCTTAGAAGTGCCTCAATCTCATCTCATACTCAAGTTGCAAAAAGCCTTTCTTTTTTTAATCAAGCTTTCATATTTCACAAATGTCAGGGATAAATCTAAAATTAAAAACCAGAACACACAGTGAGAAAAGTAACTACCTTTTTCCTTTTAATATAGATGTAATACAGAATGTTTAATTACAGCAGGACAGTGCTTCCAGTTAAATAAAATTAAAAACCTTTATTTCCCCCAAATATAAAATTACTAAATTAATGTCTTAAAAGAATAAGAATATGGAAAAAGCTTTAAATTATACCACCATTTACCACAGTAACCATGATTACCAATTACATACTCCATTGCTTTGGCAAAAAGGATTTTTTTTTCTTTTAATAACTGCATATAAACCTAACATAGCAAAGACTGTATACATCTTTATATTGCACTTATTTTATATACAGGAATAAATGAACTGTAAAGTCTGCATATACTTGGAATGAGCAGATTTTCAAAATAAACTGAAAGCAGAATGGTAAGAGCTGGTATGAATATTAAAAAAATCATTAGAAATGTAATACATTTATGTACAGACTGTATGGACTGTATTAACAAACAATATGTACATAACAATTTACTTCTATTGATACTGTAGTATAATTCAGTGTTCATTAATACAGACCTTTGGTTGTATTTAGTTGTTTAGTAAGATCTAAGCTCACATACCTCCAAAATGCAACAAGGTATAAAATAAAGCACAACAATTTGCCAAATGGTACAAAAACTACTATTGTCAGTTCCATTAAACCCCAAAAACTAGTGTCTCTGTCAAGCCCCAAAATAGTTCTTGTACTAGGAATCTCTATGTGCCATACACAAAAAGAACACCTGAATGTTACATATCTGCAAAATTACATCCCACAACACTTTTTTGTAATGTGCAATTCATTTTAATAATACTTCCTAATGAAAAACAGAAGCTAACTTCAACTTTATAGTTTTCCAACACGCACTTCTGCAATGACATTGTGAACACTTTTAAAGTTTACCAGCAAGATTAAAAAATATATGTGCTCCTCCCTTACTCTAAAAGACTATTACCAGTAACTGCTATTTGCTAAGTGTGCTCAAACATTCGTATGAATTACGCAGCTTGCACGTGCCCAACATTTAGCTTCAAGATCATCCTGAGTTTGCACACAATGAAGCAAATCCACAAACTTTAAAAGAAACGAACACACTTTCCCTTACAAAACAATCATGCAACTGAAGAAGAACTGGGCATCCCATGAACTGTTGTGCTTGTTGGAGTTCCGCTTATGGCGTTGAAAATGTGTAGTGAGTTAGGCATGACACTGGCCTTTTCTTCAACCGGAGTAATCTTAAAAGGAAAAACACGTATTTACCAAAATGTTACAAAATGAGACAAGCATTTATAAGACAGCCAATCAATTTCGTGATGTGCTTCTTATCGACTCAACCTCCCAGTACTTTCTCAACTGCAGAGAATTTCTTCAGGCTGGTTACTCTATTCAGCCTCTACCCTCTCCAGGGCAGGGGCAGTAGTTATTTCTCCAATATCAGTTCTCCTAATTTAGATATTACATTGTCCTCTGTAGAGGATGCTCAGATAGTTTCTCTCATTCCTCCTTTTAACTTTCAGAAGGAGGTTTGCAGTGACAACAAGCTCACTTTCTGCTCTTTTTTGGACTTCCTTTTTTAACCTTAGAGGTATGATTTGAGCATTTCTTTCTTACGGAAAGCTATCAAAGCACCAAAAAGACTTCCTGCTTAACAGCTATAAACATATTGATGCTATGATTAGAAATATTGTAAAAAAAAAGAAATTATGAGACAAACTAAGAGAACAGAAGTAGAGAAAACTAATTACCATCCCATCTGATCATATTGGCAAGCAGCAGAGGAGAAAAAAAAGAAAAACCTGTTAAGATTCTTTTATATATACATTTTA
This sequence comes from Pseudotriccus pelzelni, assembly GCA_035584735.1. Classification (NCBI taxonomy): domain Eukaryota; kingdom Metazoa; phylum Chordata; class Aves; order Passeriformes; family Tyrannidae; genus Pseudotriccus; species Pseudotriccus pelzelni. Next base: position 76,072,533 of record JAWMRA010000001.1, read on the forward strand.
GAACAAAACATTTGCAGTTGTTAAAAACCCAGTGTTGCAATACAGCTAATGGTTTATTCAGTGACATTAGAACAAACACTGTGCAAAGCTATTTTTCCCAGAACAGCAATAGGCAGGCACATAAAGACGACATTTTTCAAGATTTCAGTGAAAGAACCTGATGTTTCTAAGCCTTCAGGGGAGTTTTTAAAATTAGCTCAGGGGAGTCTAATTTTAATAAAAGCAAACCACAACACTCAAAAAACCCAAAACCATCAACAGCATTGCACATTTAATTATTTACAACTAACTACATTAATATAAAAAGAACACAGTGGTAGGCTAATAGTACACATTACTGCAGTCAGTGATGTACTTTCATATTGTGCTCACCCTATCTTATATATATCAGTTGTTTTTCTAAAAGTAAACCAAGAGAAGAAGGGGCCATGTGATTTACTCCTGAAGTTTCAGGCATTACATGTTTTTTCTTATCATCAGTCTTTGGAAATTCATACATTTTAAAAAAATGCTAAACATCCAAATCTAGCACTGACTTCAAAGTATTTTTTCTTGTATACAAATTGTCATTATATTATTTTACTTTTTCCTATGCCAGAGGAATGCTAATCTTGCCTTTATCATCAAATTATTTGACCAAAACACTTGCCTCTCTCTTCAAAAGGGGTATTCTGTACAGCTGTCTAATTCTCTCATGTACTTTGTTCATCTTAATCATCTTTCCAATCAGTTATCCTCCTTTCTAGAACCCTCCTCTGCTTCCTGCTTTTCAATAAATCACATTGAAATATAGTCAAACTGTCCCATTATTGTCAGCTCAGCAATCTCTTGTTCTATTTTGTGGATGTTTCAAAACTGTTTTCTTCTATGTGCATATCTGAAAGATACTGTTTTTTGTTAAAAAAAACCCAACCACATGAATTCTGGGAAAACTTCCTATAAACTTTGTTTCACAGTATTCTCGCTATCCCTGGCGGTTAAAAAGAGATAGTTTTGTCGTAAGCTCTTCTCTGTGACAGGATATCAACAGAGGAGAATGAAAATAAACCCTATGAGCTTGCTGTATTCATGTGCTTCACCATAATATCATATCACAGAGCTACTCACAGCACAGTACCTGAGAGAAAACCATGTCAGGAAATAACAAAGAGCAAGAAAGCACGTGCAGTGCACTTTAGAAAAGCGGCACATTTCTGAACAGAAAAATACCATCTAAGCAAGGGTAGAATAAAGGTAAATCTCTCTTAGACAGTCCTACAGATAAGCTGTTATTTCACCACGCTGACTAGATTTTTGAGCAAGTATTTCTTAGACAATAATAGAGTCATTTAGAGATGTAAAAAAATAGTAAATGAATAAAGTCACTGTACACCTAAAGGACGCAATCCTGAAAAAAAAAAAAGCTGGAATATTACCAGCGTGTTTAAATGTCAGACAGACTGAATGCCTCAGGCAGGTCTTAAGTTTGACTTTTCCTGTACAATTTGATTTCTGACTAAAGCCTACAGTTTTTGTTTATGGACAAGAGAAACTGAGAGCTCCTACTTCTATCAACCAATTGCGCAGACTAGGATGCGTTGGTTCTCAGACTAAAAAAAGTTTCTATTATGGTCATACATCTAAGGCAGTCTTATAGATTTATGTTTCAAAGGTAAAATATTATCAGAAAACACAGTTATTTCTTGTGGGCCAGAATTGCAGGTCTTGAGGGTTAAGAACTATGAACCATTCTATGGCTCTGGGAAAAGGTTATACAAATAACAGTGGATTAAAGAAAGCAAACCTGAAGTGATGAATAAAAATGTCAAGAAGGCAGGGATCAAGTATGAAACTTCAGCCCTTCCTGTCCTCCTGCAACTAATATCTTTGGCTTTAAAGTCAGGAGACTGGTTCTACTACAGAACCCAGATACAAGGTCCTACATCTCACTACACAAGAGTTCTGCTTTTCCTTCTCCCATATCTTTAGCTTGTCAGCAGTGGGCTTTCCTCAAGAAAATGTACTGAAATACCTCTTGAAAGATGTAACTCTGTTGTAAAAGTAATTGTTTATATCTCCAAAATGTAATGAAAAAGGCTAAGTTTTCAGATCAAATCCCCCTACAGTTACCAGGAAGTACAGACTAAAATTAGTTTTTTGGGTCACTGAATAGAGACCACTGCAACTACACATATTAATTTAATTAAATTTGAGTTATCTTTACTGTAGTCTTCCTTGCCTACAAAAAAACAGGCTGGTGCCAAGAAAATTCACAAACAGAAAAAAAAATTAAGGTCCACAATTTCGTGGCATGCTTATTCTCCAATAGAAAATAAAAAAAAAAAGAAACAATCCTTCTGTATAAAGGATTACATACATTTTTCCTATTGCTTTCACACTACAGTTACATTCTGAATGATGGTATGTACAACTTAATTTCAGCACATACTTGTTCATGCATTATTTCAGAAAGCTCTTTTGCCATTTCTCTGTAGTTGGCCTTCATTTCTTCTTGATATTCCAACTGGTCTTCCTTTATAAGTCGTTCATTTACACCCAGAGCATGGCCACAGGCTTCAACAAATTGCCTGATTTAGAGAAAATAAAGACGTTCTCAATTAGAAATCCAAAATATTGATTTAAAATGTCAGTTTAAAGAATGTTTTAATGCAATCAGAACACTATAAAAGTTAAAAGTTTTTAAAAAATTCTTATGGTATGAATCTAGAAAGAAACGAAAACTTTTTCTTCCCTTTCCCCCACCCACAAAAAAAGGCAAACCTACCACACCATACCTAAAAACTTCCTTTAGTAGCTTTACTTTATTGTCTGGGTATCTCTTAGTGTTTGTGTCATCTAAGAAAGCTCTTGCATATGCTAATGGACCAGCATTAACCTAAAAAGAACAAGAATCAAAAAATACTCAGTTATCTGACATTGTCTCAGCAATAACAGGTACTGCAGGTGTCTATTGGATTTTATTTTCTTATGAGAACACACTGATCTCAAAAAAGCTGGACTTCCAAACCAAGAAAACTGCTAGAGTTGAAACGTAAGAGCAGGAGTGGTCTCTCCAGTAATCTGTCAGAACCTGCCCTGGCACAAAGAAACTACTTCAGTGATGCAGCAAAGTAACTGCAGATACTGCCCATCTGTCATCTTTGCTTACAAAATTAGGGTGTGAAAATGAGCTAAATCTAATACTGTTTGGTCTGCTTATCTATTAAAAAGAATTTTCCAATCTGAAAATTCTGCAATAATTCATAGATGTTTAATTGTGCTCTTATGGCAGCCACATGAAAAGCTGATTCAGTGAGTTCTGACTCATCCCTATTATTCCTTTATATTAACAGTAAAAGCCCCTCCCTTCTCATCCCAAACACTAGCCTGACAACTTGCTGATTCTGAAATCTGGGCTTTTTTTTTTCTCTTTTCTGTTCAACACGAAAACTGCTCATTTCAGATGACTGTGCTTACAGATTCATTTGTTTTGAATCAGTTAAAAATAACAGAGCAGCACTTTTATCACTGCATTCTGAAGATCCTCACCATATTGATTTGTACATGTTAAAACTCTTGTTCTAAAAACACTGGGTTTTTTAAAAAACATTTTAAAAATATTGTTTTTTGAAACCATGTACTCTATTTTGGGGAGTCTGATGGTTTCTATATATATTCAGTTCTTGCTTGCCTTAGGCAAAAAGAAATGTTGCACAGTGAGATTTTCTGCTACTAACTTCCTCCTATATTTTGTCACTATCTCCACAGGGATCTTAACAAAACATGTTGGACCTACTGTGGGCAGACCCACATTTAGGCCAAATATGTTCATTCATCCACTATTCTGCCGTAGTTTCAGGTTTACATCAAAACCTGGTGGGGCTCAGACTGCAACAGATTCCAGAGGTGAATTTTAATTCTTTCATGTAACTGTCTACGATCAGTGTTTATATGATACACTTTCAGTGTTTTTCCTGTTCAGGAAATAACTGCAAACAATGAGAATATTTCTAATTTAGGACATTCTCGAACATACAGAATAGAAACTAATTATAAAATGCTACTTATATAATTTTTCAGGGACAGAAGCAAATGAAACAGCTGCATGGCAAAGGTCTTACCTGAACACTGACACTTCCCTGTAGTTTCAGCTGCAATTTGATCATGTCTACTTCAGTTGAAGAGCAAAGCTGCCTGAGTTCTGCAACTTTTTTACTCATTTCATCAATGGCTACTTCAATTGGGTTTAGATCAGTATGGTGCTGGTACATTACTGGAATGCGCTTTTTCACATATGGGAAACAGTGTATAGCTACGGACGGAAACAAGTTTACTAGAGTTAGGAAAGGGTTTTTGAGTAAGGTGTGTTTTGAGAGAATCTTATGCTAAAATCTCACTTTGATGTAATTAGTTGCCCAATTTAATAATTTATATCTTATACTAACATATATATATATTATAACTTATATAATTAGAAATACTGACATATAGGGACACAAAACACTGAAAATGTAAATATGCAGACCTTTACATTCATTGCAGCAACGATCAATCGCTGTCATTATTGCTATGAACAACCACAAAGAAATAGACCACTGGAACTTAATTCATATGAGAACTGTAAAAAGAATTGCTTATCACTCACATATCTCAATAAGAGAAGAATCAGAAATAGCAAAGCTGTATTTACTATTTCCTCACAAGTGTTGGCCATGGACAGCTAACATTATAAAGTCACTTATTTGTTTTTACAACTATATTAACACAGAAACTCACACTTAACAGGGACAAAACACAAAATAGTCTTTTTCTAAGAACAAAGAAAGCTAGATTCCAAATTCACAGTTCTTGAAACTTAAGGAAAAAAAGACAATACTTTCGAGGATTCTCCATTGAAGAAACCAACCCGAAAAACCCAGTTATGGCTAAAAATATGAAAAGTATTTTAGCTGATAGCTACAAAGGACTTTATTAAGTGAAATGGAAAAACCTATACAGAACAGAATTAGACCATTTGATGCATTTAATGCTTCTGTCAAAGCATTCCATTCAATTAGTACCTGTCAAAATAGTCCGTCGCTTACACTGTTCTTCTACTCCTCCTTGTCTTTTACCAGCTTGAGTAAAAGGCATCTCAAACATAAAGCGACGAATGTTATGAGTCCTTTCAAAATCTGTTTTTCTTTCTTGCAACTCTTTTTCTTCAAAGTACGGAATTACATGTGTAACTTGAATATATGCATATTTTGAATCTAAATCCTTAGGATTTACCTTAAAAACAGGATCAAAAAAAAAATCACATATCTACATCATGAATAAAGTGGATTTAATAGTAGTTACACAACTTTCAGAAATGAAATTCGGTTTCTTAACCTTTAAATTATTGAAAATACAGGAAATCTTCATGCCTTCACAGGGATTTCCTGCTTTCAGTGTTTAACTATAAGGAAGACAAGACAACTAGATGCATTACAACACATTGTGGATTTTTTTGTTGGTTTTGGTTTGTTTATTTTTTGTGTGTTTTGGTTTTTTTTTTTTTTTGTTTTTGTTTTTTTTTTTAAATCACTCCTGATCATTAAACCTAGTCCTTGCATTAAGTTCTCCTCTCCTTTTAAAGTTCCAATATTGAAATGCCCACCAATGCTGCACTATCAGGCCAAGAGGCATAGAAAGTTTTGATCTTACTGGTAGAATAAAGAACTGAAAGAGCTAGGAAATTATAATAAGAAGAAATAAAGTCTGAGGTTGAGGCAAAAATCACCATAAAGTCTGAGGTTGAGGTGTGAAAAGGGAAAAATTTCCACAGAATGACTGTGCATGAATGGGTAAGAAATATAGCTGAAGTTAACACAGAATGTGGTCATAATACAAATTTGTTCTAACATACAATTACTGTTTTGAGAAGTAACACTACAGAAATTAGGCTTTTTGGTTGTTCTAAAAGGCAAGCTTAGTAGGAGGTAATATTTCTGTCATGCTTTTCAAACAGCAGTTTTTAGACACGTATGTTTGTGTGTCAAATCAGTAAGAGACTGATCCCACAGTATTTCAAGTGAATTAGTGAAAGTAACATATCAGAAATTTTTAGAGAGAATAAAGATCATACTTTGCCAGAATCCTGAATCATTTTGACATTTTCAGATCCAAATTTGTCGGAGTAGAGTTTCTGGAGTCTTTGGGAAATTTCTGAAAGAGGTGTGAGTTTAGGCTCTTTATAGATATATTCCTTCCCATCTTCATCCTCAAAGAAACCCTGTAAAAAATGAAGTAATCAAAATCTTTGGGGAAAAAACATTTAGGGCAACGATTGAGATGGACATAATGTGCATGGTTCAAAGAAAATATAAACACATAACATCAGTATTCAAGCAAATGTAAATAAAGAGAAATTAAAATCTAAAAAGTTTTCTTAAGAGAACAAAAAAACAACAGAAAAATGCAAGTCTCTACTACAACATGAGTGAAAGATAATGGAAACATACAGTTTAATTCTTTTAAAGTTTGTTGCAGTCTTATGGTGTGCCAAGCCTTTGAGATAAGTTTCCTTCACTTTTATTTAAAAGTGAACTTGCAGCACTGTTTCACTCACCAAAACAGAAATCTTGCCCAACAGCACCATCTGATTCACAAGTGAGTATTTTGGCAATAGTTTACATAAAAAAATTTTTCCTTATGTAGCAACAAAAAATTAATTCCAGAAAATGAAATTTAATTACACAAATATCTTAATTTTAGGTTGTACTATATTGGAATATACTTTTTTATTTTATTACGTAAGGTTTTAAATCTGCAACTATATCTACAATAGAGTACATGGAAAGTGAAACAGGTCATTGGTTTAAAACAACAAGCCATGTCTGAGTTCATGTTTGAAACCAGAAAACAAATATTTTTGTCATAAGCGAAACAGACAAAATAGAAAAGCACAACATATCATGTATAAAGACAGGCTAGATTGACAAAAATACCCACACCAAACTAAGGTGAAATGCAGTAGTTTTTACTGCATTGCTTGCTTTGTAAGCAGTTACTGTAATTACCTCAACATCTGTTTCACTGTCTGTAAACTGGTATTGCTATAAAGTTATAAAAGACAACAGAATACATGTGAAGTTATACTGCTCAGAGTATTTTACAATTCTCCATGCTCAGCTGAACAATGAAGCAACTCGGCTACGCATGTAGAAAGTGTATTATTCGATACTGCGTGATACCATACAGATACAGAGGCATTCTAGACATATATTAGAGGACATGAAGCTGTCCAATACACAGCCAGAACTTTGGTTTGAAGCATGCAATATTGATGCATAGAAAAGAGTGATCTGCTCTCTAAATGGAACTTAATGTTATTTTTTGAATTGCAATGGCTATTAATGCATACCAATCTAAGAAGCAGCCTTGCAAACCACACCGTAGCACTACAGACATTGAGTCAATACATTGCTAAGAACCGACATCATAGACAACTTACCGCTGCCTTAAGGTAGTAAATAAAAGAAGAGAAAGGGAAAAAGGCAAAAAATTTACTGAGGAAAATAATAAGAATTTTATTGGAATTGATAAATGTTTTAAAATAAATTATCGATGGCGTTCTATTATTTCCTACAGAACACATTTCTTGTGCCTTTTATGTCATGGTATCAATACAGGTGATGAAATAGGGTATACCTTGTAAAATAAATTCATGTTTTTCTTACTGTATAGAGCAGACTAACGACAGTAAGATATACTCACTTGTCCAAAGAATGCTACCCTGAAATAAGTCCCCAGCAGTCTCTTGCCTGTATGCATAACTTCTGTAACTTTGCTGTATGCTCGATGAAGAGTGTCATATAAATGAGCAAGCCTCTAAAAATAAAACAAAACAATAACAAGGTAAAAGAATAAGACAGACCTTTGCTACCTTAAAACAACAATAAATGATGTCCTTGTAGTTAGCAACAACTGAAAACATTGTTTTATTGAATGGCAGTAATAGGTTTAGCACTTGTATCAGAATGACAGTATGCAAGAGTAATTTTTAATCATTTATATTTAAAGAAAAACATTTTTAATTATTTAAAATGAAAACAAAAATATCAGCACATTTAAATTTCAGTTGCAATTTTAATACTCTTGTTCTGTGATGTCCAAGTCATTGTGCAGATAAGACTAGAAAATTCAGGACTTTTTTTCTTGCTTAGATTTACTTATGATTAATTTAGTACCTCAAAATCTCTCCGCTTTTCATAAATGGGAATTATAAGTTTATATATGTCAGCAATGAGTTCATAGCGTTCTGCCTTCCAGAGTCCATCAGCACACTGCTCCAACAATTCCATCAGCACATCCTATATTTGGACACACATTTGAAAATGTAAACCAATTCAGTATTAATGAAAAGCACAGCAAATAATTGTATCAAAGTTATTGCCAGTGAAAAGGGGATCTTGCCTCACAATAATTATCTACACATAGTGATTTAAATTGTTTTGGCAAAAATTGCAAAGGAAACAAAACAAGACAAGTGTACATATGTAATCATTATATTTACTACAACCAGCATTTTTCTTTTAGATACTCTTGAGACCTTCTTGTACCATTCTTACATCACAGTGGTGAAGCCAGAAGCTCGAAGTAATTCCTTTTATCCTTAGAAAGGATCTAATGCTACTCTATTCCATTGCCTCCCTCTGGTAGAGGACTAAGACAGCATAAAGACAACTTTAATACTGAAAGCATAAATTAGAATGAAAAAAATGCTACCCTTATCCATGTGCTGCAAGAGAGCTTAAAACATCTCCTCCTTTCTCCCAGTCATTATGGGGGGGCACGGGCTCCCCAGTGTCTCCATCCTCAGCAACCAAGTGGTGGGAACTGAAAGACCAGTGTCGCTGCTGGACCACAAGGGATGCCCACACTGGGTTATGACATGAGTCTTAACTCCGACACCAGAGGGCACCCAAATGTAGCAAAACAGGAAAATTTTGTTTTCACATAAAGAGCAAAAGCTTCAAGCGGGAAAGCTGATAGGAGGGAGAAAAAGAACACAACATTTCTGAGCCACGTGTTTCAATGCTTATCCATTCTCATGGGAAGAGATTTTCTCCATATCAGTTTCCCCCGTAACCGGTGAGAACAGCCTTTTGCTTTTTAACGGTGCACCTCTTGGAATAGTCTGATTCATCTACTAACCACCTTAGGAGTTGGATATTTTCCAGTTTGTTGACACCTCTCTTGACTTTTGGGGGTCAGTGCTAGACACAAAGTTAGAGATGGGGTTCCAAAAATACCGAGTAAAAGGGAAAACCCCCATTTCCCCCAGCTTCTTGACTCAATCCTCTCTCTAATACAATGCAGCATGCAGTTGGCCTTTGTTTCCACAAAGCCACACCAATGATTCCCATTCAACCCCTTGTCCACTAGAACTTCCAGGTCTTTCTGCAGAGCTGCTGCTCACCACATACTGATTTTTTGCCCCTTTTTTTCCTCCGCGGGTGCAAGGCTTTGTACAACTTTGAGTGGATACTGCATTCCTGTGAGGCTCTTTCATTTACCCATCTGCAAGTTAGAATAAAGCCTCTGGTGGATTGTCATAGGTAAACAACTGCTTTATCGAAACAAACACAGTAGCTTTGTTAAAAAAACACAAAACCAAAACCAAAATCACTAAAATTAAATTTTGGGTTTTTTCAGCTGGATAGCTTAGGAAATGAGTCAGGTCAATCCTGGCCAGAGAGAAAATTATTTTAAAATGAGAAATAAATTGAGAATTTTTAAAATGAGAAACTACTTAAAGTTTTAAGACAAATTTCACTTAATTAGGAAGATTTTATATAAACTGGAGAATATGAAAGATGTTTTGTCCCTTTTAGAAACAAGAAGGGATTGCCCTGATCCCTTAATACCAGTAATTACTCTTTTGGTGATTTAACGTTTAAGTAACTAGCAAACAGGGAAATCTCAAGTCTTAAAAAACAAATTCCATAATACTTGTTGCCACATATAGGAAGAACTAATGAGCGTTATTTTGCTCAGTAGTAGTAAAATACAGCTTGAAAGATATGTTTACACTTTCTGACTTCTGTACCCAATTGATCTGTCGTATTATTTTTTTTCTTAGACAAATACAGTTCTGCTTACATACGAACATACTGAGGAAACACTCCATAAATGAATATGTTCTTATTCTTTAAACAACTAGACTACCTGTTTTGAACTACTTCTGTAAAATACTAACAATCATAATTTATCCATGATTTTTAGTCTACTAAACCCAAACAGTTCTTCCTTATTTTTACTCTTTATCACTATTATTACTTCTTCCCTATTATTACTGTTCCCACATTTCAGAAGTTATCTGAAAAACAGTAAGTTCTTTCAATATTTAATCAGTTAGATTACTACATGGTTAAGTTTAGAAAGGGTTGCATGCAGGGAAAAATGAAATTTGGCTTGGTTTGATCCTCCTGCAAGCCATACAGGCTTATAATTTCACTCTTGGCTTACTTCCGTTCCAAGGAAATACTGAGAGATGGAAATAAATTTGTGTAGGGTTCAATGACCCAGAAAAAGCAGTATATTCTTTTGGCGGGGACTGACTAATGAGAAAAAGAATAAAGACATTCCAACTTAAAAAAAAAAAAAAAAGAATTTCACTCTGACAAATGGTTTGGCAGGGAAACACTGACAAGAATTTCAAACAGAACTTTCCATCAGCAGTACTCACTAGAATTCCTACACTTTGTTAACTTAGAGCAGCTTGCATTTTCCTTTGAGTAACATGCAAAATTCCATGCTGGATCAGGAGAATCAGTGATTTAAAAAAATAGCACATAAATTTAACAAAAAAAACCCCAAACCACAAACCAATATGCTATTGGTTATCGTTGGAAAGAAAAAAGCACTACATTTCTCATTTCAAGTAATGAAAACTCCTGCCTTCCCAGAAAAAGGCAAGTCAACAACTTCTGTGGCTGTAGAGCAATAGTACCACAACTTAGGGCAAAAACGCTGGTACCCTAAGCCTAAACCCACGCTTAAACCACTGAGTCTTTCATCTGTTCCTCCTAAATCTGTTAGTACAGCCACAATTTGCACAGTCAAATAATTTTGTCATACAGCTTCACCACACACTAACTAAAACACAAAAGAAACGTATTTTTATTGTACAATTATGCTTACACACCAGGGATTTTTCCAACACAGCTACTGCAAGTAGAGGGCCATCCCTCTCTTCCACCAAGTATACCAGCAAACACATAGTGTAAATGTAGCTCTTCATGAGCAAGATTATTCAAAATATTTTTATATAGCCTTCTTACTAGTAAAATTTACTAGCTCAGATGGATCAGCAAAGACACAAGGCGTGAAACTTAAGCCAGAAAAAACACAAGTCTGGTGTCAGTAAACCACTTTCATTGTTATGGCATATTTGCTTAGGGAAACTGTAAACAGCAAAAGCAGTGAATGCATTTTCATGATTGCTGGTGTAGTAACACTCTAAATCGAAGTTAGTTTTAAAAAACAACAGATCTTGCTAACTCTAACAAACTAGACACATTAATGTTCATCCATTCAAATAGCATAAAACTCAATTTTGTTTACTTTTTTTCAGAAGTGTTCAGTTGATGTGCTTTATTTAAAATACATGTATAAATTCCCTAAAGCTGGCACATCTCACAAATATTTTTTATTTCAGTTTTAGGATAAAAGTAGTGGCTAAGAAAACAATTATTATATCCCTCATATTAATAAGTCTCCAGATTGAAATGTAAAACTTGCAAAAACGCCCAGCACTTCCATGTGCATCAATCCTAACATTTTTATGTTTACTTACTTCATTGAAGTGAACATCTTGCATTCCAACATCCTCCATCATCGAAGCCTCTTCATCTATATTTGGTGTGATCACTCTGAAAGCAGTACAACCTTGCCTAAACATCCCTGGCATTGAAAAAGAAATATAGAAAAAATTACTTTTTATGCAGCAGGATAACACTGGGCCAGCAGGCAAGCAGGAAAAATCCTAGCAAAATAGCAATATAACTTCGTTTAGTGGAAAAATAGTTAGCAAAAATGGAGTATGGAATGTTCCAACATGATATCTATCCCTTTTATCCATGCTGTTTATCTCTTTTTTCATTACATCAGATTGTTCAATTAAGAAACCATGATTTTTGACCAAAAACTATTAATTAAAGCCTCAAGAACAATCAGTAAATAGTACAGAAGCACAAGGATTTGCACATATTTATCACACAGCTCCTTTCTACAAAGATTTGCTCTGCTCAGGTAGGAGTCTGACCAGAAGTTTTATTGAATTATTGCCTCATATGAGTGGGGTTTTCTGGGTCCTTGAAATACCACAGGTAGAAGTTTGACCCTTATTGAGTGGAAATAAGTCTTATATGACAGTATACAAAAATAGCAGATCACCCAAAGGACTCACAAATTAATACACATTATCACCAATTATCAGTTACCATCAGGCTTCCAAGAGGACATAGTAACTTTGACAAGCAACTTCGTTCCAGATTTGGTCTCAGAGGCTTCTGAAATCATGGGGGCAGAGGAGATAGCCTATACACTAAACAAGTATTTGGCAAGAAGCACAAAAGGAACGGAGAAAAGGTATCTTTTAGATTTGTGACTTTGCTTCATTTTCAACTGTCATGCAAAGGCAAAGCTAAAAACCTGTGAACATGAATGTGCCTACAAAACCAAGACACTAGCTCAACATCATAATCAGTCTTAAAAGATTCCTGAAATTTTCTTCTAAAGATGTGTTTTTCTTAATAAAATCCATATAAGCTTTTATTTTCTCAAATCCCTGACTGAGAACCCTTCTGATCCCATGGATGAAGGACAGTTTTCTACCCTATCTCAAGAGTCATCAGAACCCGCTTTTACGGAGAGCTGCCCACACAGAGTGCCAAGACAGGCGAAGCATTCTGAGCACTATTATCACTGATTGAGCACCTGAAAATTTGCACAAATTTATTTTGACTTCTCTTGCAATGCCATGTTTCCCTATAGGCAGTGAGAGACTGCTTGTTGAACAAGAATATTCATTGCTAAGTTTGCTTTAGAAAGGATCTGAACTTATCTATTAGCAGCTCTGGTGTACATTCCTAAAAATTTTACTTCACCTTCATCTGTAATGCTGACCCTTAGATATGCAAGTATACTCTTAAATATGCAATTAAGCTACTCAGTTAGGTCAATATTTTTCCCTTGGTGAAAAATGAAATACCTACAACTTCCTCAGATAAAACTATTGATTTTCCTAGATTATAATGAGAAAATACACACAATAAAGTAAGGTTTCAAAATCATACCTTTTCGTGTGAGATATTCTGCAACCAGTGCTGCTACATGGACATAGCACATTGCTGCCTAAAACAGAAATAGTAATTTAATAAAATAGCATTAAACCAGAACTATTAAAAACAACATCTATAAGAAGAACTGTCGAATAAGACAATTTCTTCAGTTTTCCTTTTTGCTGCTTTGCAGGAGATGTCCTGTGACTACTGTAAAAATTCTCCACCTCATTTATGCAAAACAATGTGCAAGTGCACTCGCTCCTTCTTTATCAGAACACTGAGTAACATGGGCAGCAGTACACAATCTAAGAGTGATCATGGATCACAAATTACAATGTAGGAACACTATGCTGTAATAAAAACAGATAAATTATTCCTGGGATGCATTTTATGGGAAACACATACGCTATTAATTATTCTAGTCAACATTGGGTGGTTCTTCTGCTAACCTGTTTTGTCTGCCTTTTGGCTTCACACCTAGAAAAATGTAGAAGAAACTGGTGACAGACCATTTGAAAACAGCAAAAGCCAAGAAATCTGATTTATGAATGGAATTTGAATCTATCTATGAATTGAAATTGGTTGGTGTAGTTTGGACAACAGAACAAAAAGAAGAGGGACAGAGACATCTTCAGATACTTGAGATGTTTTATGAAGTTGACACTGGTCACCTTTCTCCACAGAAAGGACCAAAAAACCCAAAGATTCAAGATTCTTGTTTTACTACAGAGGCACAGGCTTTCAGCAATGTGTTACTCTAACTGTAATTATCAGTTGAGCTGTTTACATATGGAGGCTGCGCAATCTCAGACAATGGAGGTGAAGGAAAAAGGTAAGAATCTCCCAGAAATTCTAACACATACTTTGTATAGGGCTGAGCTTGCTGATTTACAGAGGCCTTCATCTGGTTGCATAGTCAAAGATTCTAGGATTTTAATATAATCAAAAACAGACCTGAAAAGAACTAAAAGAGCTTGTCTTCTGAGAAAGCTAAACTCATTCCCTCCAAAAGACAGGCTAATAACAGAGCACTGTATACACCTTCTGTGTTGCTACCATATAGAAGAAAAGAATTCTAGTACTAAGACTTGAGTTAGAAAGATAGCAGTTTTTATTTCCTGGAGATATTTACTTTCTTACATGCTGCTAATTTTAACAGATGTTTATGAAATTCAGTAGTATCATACGAAGAGATTTACTTTCAGATGGAACAAACTTCTAGAAAGAGACAAAATTCACCTGTATCCTGATAAAATACTTACATAAAGACATATAAAATTCCCAAATCTGAATTCCCCTTTTTGCTAGAATTAAGTATTTTAACAGCACAGTGAAAACAGACAGCTTTCTTTTTTCAAACAACAAAAAAGTTACTTGTCAATTTTCAGAACATTAGGAGTTTTTTTAGTATGCAGTCTGTAATAGAATCAAGCTAATTCTATAAAGGCAACTGGAGGGTAATTCAAGGAGTGGCTTTAAGTGTTTTAGCAACTAATAACAAAAATATTTTTAAGCAGAAGGCCTGTGTCTCCCATGGCTTGCACTGAGCATTCCATTGTCAGCAGCGCATCAGCTACAGCAGTTAAACATCTTCCTTGCATTAATAATCAGGAATTACTTACAGATATACTTGGGTAGGATAAAAATGTATCAGCTGTTGAAACTAATCTACTAACAATTAAAATTTATTAAAATTAGTTATTACATTGCACATTAACTACTACATACCTCTGAAAGATCTCCATTTTTAACGTGGATCCTTGCCATGCTGTCTAACCACGTCTTCCTTAGCTCAGGTGTACTAGCATAAGACTTTGCCAAGCTGTACTGGAGGTCTACAAGCATTTCTGGATCATTCTCATGCTCCTTCATCTGAGCTGTAGCCATCAGCACTGTACGAATCCGTTTTGTTAAATCCTTAACGTCAGAAGGGAACGTGGTGTGCTAAAACACGGAAAAGTTAGGTTAGCTACTATCTTTTCTTATTCTTTGCATAATAAAATGATAAAACATAATTGCAAAAGATGCTGTGAAAGAGTGTTCAAGCATCCTTCTACAGTATGGAAAAAAGAATAAAAACAGACCTTTATAATTCTGTCGTTATTGGCACAATTATTGATGATGGAAAGAGACTGCTGGAATCTAGTTCCTCCAATTCCAACAACATCAGCAATTAGCTGGCTTACTGAAATAATAACCTTGACAGAAACAAACATCTTGTTAGAGCATATTTCATGAAATACCCTTTAGATGTACCTAGGAAGCAATTACGAAGGAAGTTTTGTTCTTTTTAATTGAAAAATTATTCTCTTAAATAAAGTAATGTTCGGTGTTTTTTTCCAATTACTTGAACAACAACATGGGCAAGCAAAAACAGCCTTATGTAATTCAATGCACATGCATCCTTTGCTTTAAAGACTGACTGCCAGGTAAACCAGCCAGAGGTCACTAAACTGGCAAACTAGTGTTCCCAGCTTTGCCAGAACACACAGTTTTCCAATTATTTGTTGTTAGACTTCTATATGCTTGTTGCTGCATCCCTTTCCTTCTTCAGATACAACAGGGTATGCCATTTAACAATCAAATTAACATCTACAAAACAGGACACTTGCTACTAACAAGTAAAAATTATTTCCTATGAAACACAGGATCATCCAGCTGGTTTTAGGTATTTCCTTGTACTGAACATACTTTTATTGCCATCTTCTTACTCTTAGTACCAGCCTTGCTTGAACCCCTAATAATTTCTTTCATGTCTTTATCTGACAGGGTTTTGCACACTGATATGCAACTGAGTATCTACAATTACAATATTTAAAAACCCATAAAAGCAAAGAAAATATACTAACTTGCAGATGTGTTCTAACAAAAGACTTCTTCCCTGTGTAGTCAAAATTATTCCTCATTAAGAAGTACAGTAACTGTGAAGCTTCAGTACGAATTGAACTCAGTTTGGAATTACAATACTTCAGAATTTCATAGCACAGTGCAGAACACATATCAGCTCTACCTTCATAAAATGTAGAAGGAAACTAGAGGAAAAATAAGAAAAGAAAGAAGTTATTCACTAAAACTAGCTGCAGGTCTTGGTAAAATGTCAAGAAAGATACAAATATATTCATATCCTCAACCTGTGGAAAAAACCAAGAGTTATATTAGCTCATGACACAAAACAATTTTTATACCAGTTCAAAGGACAAGTATTCCACGCTGTTGTTGATCATTCCTTATTCTCAATTTTAATTTGGGATGTTAGTTCTTAAATTCTTATGTAGTATATTGCTAACTAAAGAACTGTGCAAGTACTTGAAGACTGAATGTTTTAAACTTCTTACCTTATAAATAAGTGCCCTTAAAGCAATGAAGACATTTTTCAATGCTGTTTCAGACTGATTCTTTTGAAGGAAGCAGAGGTATACATCAAATACTTTCTTCATCAGTGGATTATGCCCGTGATCAGTCAGCAGCTGATTCTTTAAAATGACAGTGAGAATTCAGAAGTTTTGTACAGTGATACATTTATACTACTGTAAGAACATATACAGATTTTCGAAAAGCAGGACATTAAAAAAATATAATCTGCATAGTATTACCAAGTATTACCAAGATGTTTATTAATACAAACATATTTGAATTTTCATTAGATATTTTATTAGATATTTCTAACACTTTGTTAATTTTGCTTATAAAGAAAGCGTTGCCTTCTGAATAGGGTTAGAACACAGTTACTTTTATCAGTTGTTAATGTCAGAGACTGAATTCCTATCCCACTGGATTATTTGACTGAGGGGTTGAATAAATGATGTTGTCTGGGGCGGGGAGGGGGGCAGGAGGGGATAGACCTAGGCCTGCAGCCAACATGGTGCAACCATGCAGAGCCCATGGCAGGGAAAGCCATGTGGCCGGGCTGCCAATTCGGCCCGCCCACACCTCGTCTCCTGGAGCCTCTAATTGGCTGTGGCAACCTTGACTTTGGCTGAGTTTATAAATAAATGCATGGGGTCTCCATCCCCCCTTGGCCTCCGCCCTCCTGACCTGTCAACATGTGACCTCCAGAGTGGTAAATATGCCTCTTTCCTCTCTTTCTCTCTTTATTCTTTCTTCTCTCTTCTTTTACTCCCGTGGACAACTTCTCTGTATTTCACAGAATCATAGAATAAACCAGGTTGGAAAAGACCTCTGAGATCACCAAGTCCAACCCTTGATCCAACACTGTCAAGGTTACTAGACCATTGCACTAAGTGCCACATTCAGTCTCATCTTAAAAACCTCCAGGGACAGCGAATCCACCACCTCCCTGGGCAGCCCATCCCAATGTCTGATTACTTTTTCTGTAAAATATTTTTTCCTAATATTCAACCTAAACCTCCCCTGGCACAGCTTAAGACAGTGCCCTCTTGTCCTACTGCTGGTCGCCTGGAAAAAGAGACCGATGCCCACCTGGCTTCAACCTTCCTTCAGGCAGTTGTAGAGAGTGATGAGGTCTACCACTGAGCCTCCTCTTCTCCATGTTTATTCACTTAAGTTTTGGGTATTTCACTTAAGTTTGTGTTTGCTGGGTGTAACAAAGGTATCCTTACTATAGCAATGCCTGCTACTGTCAGTAACATGTTGTAATGCTTTTGTGAAGTTGCATGTTATTTCTGTTAAATCCTTTTTGCCAAAACCCCTGTTTTTTCAACAAATTAAAAGAAATCTCTTAGAGAAAAATGTGTAGTTTTATTCCAAATGTGAACTCGAGGTACTCAAGAATCAAAAGGCTTTGCATAAGCAAAATCTCCTGAAGCCTGAAATAAAAAAAGTGTAACACCCCGTAAATCGTGGAGCTTCTAAACCGGGTTGTAACAATTAACTAAATCAATTCCTATTAAGAGTTTTTTGAGTGGCACACTCAAAGTATTAACTCACTTTGGTTATACTGGCTTTAGCAGCTCAGACTGTGGAATTTTCTCATAGCAGTTCCTCCTACTACAACATGATTCTACAAGGTCTTGCACCTTCTGCAGCTCACTTCTGTACTCTCCACTCTTCTTTGTCATTACTGCATACAGGTGGAATCCAGTGGGCAGAGGACAGGTTCAGACTGGACATAGGAACGAATTATTTTTTTTTTTACAGTGAGGGTGGTGAGGCACCGGAATAAGTTGCCCAGAAAAGTTGTGATGCCCACTTCACGGCAAGTTTTCAAGGCCGGGGTGGGTGGGGCTTTGAGCAACCTGGTCTAGTGAAAGGTGTCTTTGTCCATGCAGGAGGGTTGAACAAGTTGATCTCTGAAGATCCCTTCCAAAACATCCCATGATTCTGATTTTATGTATTTTAGTGCAGCTTATTGAACAGAAGCTCCTGATTCTCCTACCTGTTTTGTTTGGACCTTTGAGATTATTCTGGTATACTCTTACCCTACTCTCTTCACATATAATATACAGATAGCCTTGAAGTAATGGCATTTCAGGCACAATGGGTCGATAATGGAAAGATTAGTGTTCATTCTACTTTAAATCTTTATAACTAGGTATCTTCATCTTCAATTCTGTCATAAGGTCTGTGGACAGAACTGGCTCTAAATTCTATTTAATTAAATTACTAATAAAAGGAATCTCATTATAAATAAGCTCATGTTTTCATAACCAGGTAAGACACTAAATTTGACTCTTCAAGCAAGGTTCTGGATACACTGCTCTAATTAGTGGAGAAACAAACTAGAGCTGTCATCTCTCCTTTTTATAGCTTCACCTCTAATGTCTGGAAAATCTCAAAAAAACAGACCAGAGGGGTAAGCAAGTGCGCATGCTATATAAAGATTCCACAGGAGAGCTATGGTAATTGATACAACTAAAAAGAAGATGATTTAGTGGACAAATTGAAGAAAAAGTGACAGATTAGGAAGACATACAAATTACTATTAATGAGTTCAATTAATATAATAATCAGCCAAGTTCAATATAGAAGTCTGACAGTATCCAGATACGGTTTTGCCATATAATAGATCTTTCACCGCACATGACCTTTAAAAGACACTTTTACCACTAATGTGAGATAGACGCTAAAACTTCTAAAAATATTTTTAAGAAGTTGGGTTGAGGAAGGGGATTTCCGCACACATTACGCTGAACAGCATGAAGTCTGTGTACGATGTGTAACTGAAGCCAAAGCATTTTGCTTCGATATATTATCAGCTTTTACATGATACAGTAATGAAATAAATTGCCAGAAAAGTTAAAAATACACTGCTGTATTACTAGACTATCGAACCTAATTAAAAAATAGTTTTTAAAAATATTTCTTCTCAGAGATAATTATGGGAGAAGTTAACACCAAGTCGTGAACAAACCTTAAAAGCCATAGTGAATAATGACAGAGTATCCAGAATTGTAAGGCAAACTTCGGTGGCAATATTTGCTTCAAGTAAAGACTGGTGAAGGACATCTGCATCTGAATGGCCATAGCCTACAGAAATTCCAAACAAAGTGTAAGTGCTGGATACACTCATTTAAATGTTTCTTATTTCCAAAAGACTTGATGAACTAGGAAAAGATTAGCAAGTAAAAGCCTGACAGAAGTTAGTCTTCAATGCAGAAAAATAATTCATATGCGTTTAATTATTTTTCAAATATAGAGATACAGTTGTTCTAATGTAATTTGCACATGATCATAAAGTATATTAAATAAGAATGTCAACAACAGAAGCATTAAACAGCAGTTAAAACAATATGTGATATTTCATATATATATGTGTATGTATATACAGGTGTATATATATATAAAGGTACAGTTACATATATGTACACATATATATTCATAAAATAAGTACTGCAGTAGGATGAAGTTACAGCTGAAAATACGTAATTTTGGTAATTTAGTGATGTTATAACGGTCTCAAAGTTAATCACAAGTCAACCATGATGAAAATACAAAACAGTAAGAGCTGCAGGAATACAATCACCTACTTGTATGCAGCTTAAGACCCAAGTAATGAATTCTGCACTTGTAGCAATACCATGCAATAGCTCTGTATTTAATAAAAACATTTTATTGCTTCTAGCTCTATATTGTATTGTAGTAATAATTAAAAAAAACATATCCTGCTTCAGCACTGGTTATAATATGTCTCTTATTTTCCCTAACACTGGTGTTCAAGCACCAGGTTGACAAATGTGCCCAAGCTGCTTTATAAAATTTTTGTCTGGATCATGTTTATATGTTAGATTTACAGTCAGCTTAGCATCACTAAATCAATGACATGGATGACAAACTTGTTGAGATCAAGGAAAGAATGGAAAAAATACCATGTTCTTTTATAATGACCCCTGGCAACTTCTTTTGCACCTTCTTGCTTCCCTAGCTAAACTATGCATATATACCTATAACAGCCAGATTCTTTAGATTTAAATATTGTTTCTGCAAGCACAAAACTATACTGAATTTTCTCAGAGATGAGATAGATCACTTACACCATTATTTCAGTTCTACTGATTGCTTAGATGGTTAGAAAGGGAGAAAATAAGTTGATAATTTATACTAATAGACAACTGTCTTGGCAAAGAATCCTGATTTTAGAAACAAGTAAAACAGCTATTTCCACCAGATACTTTCTTCCTTTATGTATTCCATACAGAATACCCACAAGATTATTGAACCTCTGGACACTACGTTGGATACATGATACAGGCAGACTGCCAACTAAACAAAATAAAAGTTAGACAACAACAAGATCAAAGATACAAAAATCAATTTCACACTTGACTAGCTTTTACAGCAACATATTTTCAAATTGAAAAACCTTGGTCAATACAAGGTGTAATATCCTGAAATTCATTAAATGTCCATTAAAAAAACCCTATTATCACTTTTCACAAAATTATCTGAATGAGACACCTTCCTTCATAGTTTCCTTCAGATGGAAAAGAACAGAAAGTTTCTTTTTACATAAGCATGCATTTATTAAAATCTTTCAGCTCACTGTTTCCTAAAAAATCAATAAACATTGCCAAGTTCTGAAAGTATGAAATCCCTTTATACAGGGATGTGCGATTTCCCAGAGACTCTTTCCTAAGAATCCATTTTTTATCTTCAAAATATTGTGCTGTATTGAATGTGTAGTCACATAGTGTAAAAGCTTTCTTTTGCATATCAAACATCATACAGAAATTATGATATAGCAGCAGTAGACTGATTGCAAAAAGAAAAAAGTAATTTGCGCAGCTATATATTTCTCTGACATTTTTAAAAGCAAGCAATTGCATTTCCTATATTTAAACAGATGTGATAACGCATTTATGAACAGACGTTTTGTGGGATTTTTTTTTTCCCAGTTTTACACAAGACTGTGATAAATCCTGTGCAATTAGGCTAACTGTTGCTTTATATTATGGATAGAGAGCTAAAAGATTTTAAGGGACAGTCAGATATGCTTTGGTAAATCGAAGAATGAACACAGTGAACATACAGTTAAATAATTGTTTTACTGCACATAATTCTGTTCAGTACCAGTGTTGTATTTTACTGGATTAGTCAACCCGTTTCATTGTTTTTTCAAGCTGAAAATTGAAAAATGGTGCTTTAGAATATTTTATATAAAATATATTTTGCCATTTAGAAGCAGCATGTTTGAAAAGATAGGCCAGAAGCAGATTTAGTTTTTAATACAGCAGTCTTATACAAGCTGACTTCAACCTGATTAAATCTTACCATTGTCTACAGAAATTCCAAGAATACTTGATATCTTTCTCACACTGAAAACAGAAAAATCACTTCATTATTGGACGCTTTTTCACTTCCAGACAAACCAAATCATGGGCTCACAATCTTCGTAGTAATTCTAAGAAACTTATTTCTCTTAGGTGATGTCAAAACATGGAGGTATGGTCCAAGTGCATATATTTACTTGTAGACTAGTAATTCATTAAGACCGAGTGGGAGGAAAAGAATGAACTTAATAAAGCAATTACAAAAAAACTTAATAAAGCAAATACAAAAAAAAAATATTGTAACAATGTGCAGCACAATTTTTAACTGTATATAATTTTAAAAAAATTATCAGTTTTAAAATACACTGTAGTTAACCATGCTCCATGTTATGGCATCAGCCAGCATTGGCTGTTCTATCATAAAGCAGAGAACTGACCATTGACTGCTTGCAGCTACTCATTTGACCTAGAACAGTAAACGTCATTGAAATGCACTGGTGTGGCTCTGGGACCTGTCTCTGGTGTTGTGGTACTGGTTGAGGACGATGAATGTTATCATGTCATGAGACTTACTGTGGTTAAAAGTGAGAGAGTTATCCAGGCTGCTCAGCTGCTGCAATCTGGCATGCATCATTCCTGTTCTGTTACGGGAAACAGGCAATGTCTGAGATTTTCGATCATGAACTATGGATCCTAACCCCTCCTGGTTCCTGCAAGATGGGTGAAATGGGATAGAAGCAAAAGTTAGACATGTCAAACTGCAGCAAGACTGGAAGTGTTGTTAGTTAAGCACAAGAAGTTTTATAGAAAGAATTATAATGCAACCTATTTACTGTTTATAAAACAAAAATAGGTAGCTGAAAAAAAGCATCACAGCAAACTCTTAAAACCTCAAAGCATGAAAGCATAAGCACAGAGCAGTCACTCTTGAAGTGCTAAATTTACTTCAGAGCTTTAGAAAATATAAATTTTTGAGAACATAAATATTCTGAAAATATTCAGAACCCAAAACTGAATCCTCTATTTTGATTGCAAAAATTTTAGCAAAAAAGTTAGAAGGACACACAGCAGTAAAATTAGAAAGCATACATGCAACAGGAGAGCAGGAGTTAACTGAGACATTATCATGTACTTCTTACCCAAGCAGGAAGGGAGAAGAGCCATAGACTTTGTTAAATTTGCAGCAATCAAATGAAGAAAACAGAAAAGTGATCTGTGTTAGCAATCAGTACAGGCTAACTTCCTACTGTGTACCACCACCAGAGCTGATGAAAAATGAAAACCAGTGCTTGAATTACAGAATTCCCTGTTCCCTTTCATTCTCTTTCGTGTATTTTAAGAGCACGTGCATTCAGTGTGTAATGACAATGTGAAAGACTACAAAGTCACATTTACTGGCAAAATTCAGTATTTCTGCGGAACACCAGATGATTTCAACAGCTTAACATTTTCTGTGTTAACATGCAGCATACAGACCAGGTGATCAGTAAACAAAAAGAAAGTGTGGTAGTGCCCTCTACACACTAGCCATACAAATTAGTTGGAAGAATTTTTACAAAAAGACTAAATATTACAGACTCCTCTAAATCCAGAGCTTGGAGTCCGTTTGAACACAAAGGATACAATCAAAACCATAAGAAAGACAGATTTATTTTTTATTCTTTTTAGGTTATGTGAACAGAGATGAGATTTTTCTTTTCTGAAAAATCTCCAAGGAGATAGTCAAGTTTGTAGAAAGAGATTCACATATCTAAATTAAAAACAAAAAAGCTAACATTATAGTTAGAATGCTTTACCACTCAAAGTCAGCAACAACTTTCTCACTGATTTCAAGAAGTCCAGTACTTGAACCCCAGCAGTATAACACCATTAACCAAATGTAAGGCCTAAACAAGTTGCTACATTTTACTCTTATTAAAAACTACTTTGTATTAAAAAAAAACCCACAAAGATATTAAAATAATATAATACAAGTTTCTGACTCCCACAGATTTTCTTTGGATTTCAAACTGAGAAACAGCAGTGTTGGAATGTTCACTACTCACCTTCAGTAAAACCACTGTACATATAAAATTTCTAAACCATTTCAATGTACATGGTTTTATGGCCAAGTGAATAAACAAAACAAATAATAAAATTTCTTTCCCAAAGAGACTATTTCAAGGAAAAAAATGCTGTAAAAGATAGCATTTAGGGGATGGATTTTAAAGTAACTGATGACAAACACCACACAGATCATTCTTAAAAAGATACCGTACTTTCAGACAGGATACAGACTTGTTAATATAGTAACCAGTTACTTCAAACTGTTACACATGATTTCACAGTAACTTTTTTACTCTTACAATTTATTTGTAACAGAGATTCAAAGCATATTGTACTCACTATTATTCTTAGTGAACAAGACAGTGAAATTTAAATTCCACACAGTACCTGGCTATGTATCGTTTTCCCATGTACTGGAACTGATGTAAGCACACTCTGCAGAGAACACATAGGTCAGAGAAGCAACATTTGAAACAATCTCTTCTAGATTTAGGTACATTTGGATTATTCAACTATTATTTTTAACTTTAAACTCTTTATTTCTCCCACCCTTAAAATTCTCTTCCAGTCCCCAAGCCAAGAAATGGTAAACGTGGTTCTTCTGAAATCAGTCACAGATGGTTGGTGGTTTTTGGCAAATTTGGATTGACAGCAAAAGGCACATAAGGCTGCCTCCACCTATCTCAAAGCTCTGAATCAGAACAGCTAGCATGACTGTAACAGAGACAAGGTGGAAGGGCTAAATGGTGAAAAAACAAAGCACCTTGGAAAACTGTAAACATCAAGTGCTCCATCTTCTATAGATTTTTAATACTTATAGAAACGAAAGGTTTAGTCTTGAGTCTCACAGACAAAATTTCATTATGGGAGATACGGCCCACAGTTACAGTTATTTACGACATGCCAGGGCAAGTAACATGAAGGAGAGAAGCAAAGACATAACCAGGCATTACATATATACCCATATTTTGCCAAATGTGTATAAGGGTTAAAAACAAGGGGAAAACGTTTTGCTTCCTACCCTGGCCTAAACTCTCTTGGTTACAGATTGGCTTTTTCTGTTTTGTTGGGTTTTATTTAAGGTCTCCAGAATCTAGGATAACAACAGGGTTTCTGAAAGAACTATTTTTCTAAAAGGAATACAGTTTTACAATAAGAAGATGACAAACAATAATTTTTCATTAAAAAAATATAATCTATGCTACGGGTAAGTACACAACACTAATGACCAATAAACTAAAAGTCTTACTTTCAAATCAAGAAAACTGGTGTGAATGGAAGCTGCAATATTAATTTTATTTTACTCTTTTCACGCTGTAAGCAACTATTCTGATAATACAGAACAGTTAACGCAACTTCCCTTTTTCCTTGGGAAAGAATGTTCTAAAAGTTCTTCTTTAAAGTGTAAATCCAAACTGGAAGCCAGTTTTCAGGCTCTCTCTTCCATGTGTCAGTTGCAAGTGAGAGATAAGACTGGGTATCTTCAACTCAGCTCCGTTTTATACTCAGACCTTTAGTAGCTCTAGCTGTCTCCAACTGTAAAATCTGAATGCAGTCTGCCTCTCAAAACTTGTTATTCTATTCAAAAACCAACCTCAACTCCCCTTTTGATATCTTCTTGTCTTTTTAGATTCTAAGTTTTTCAGAAAAAGTTCTTTGCATGGTGAGTACCTACATACCACTCTTCTACTGGTGTAATGAGAAACTATTGTACTGACCTGTACTAATCAAAAGCATGATCAAAATGAATTTAATTTGCACTGGCAAAATACTCTAGGAATTGGGAGAGATATGAGCCTTGTTCCTGCTCTAGTCAAGGAACTGTGATATCATCCACTTCACTACAAATTTTATTCTGTATTCCATGTACTACTACCGTGATGGAAATCTTCTTTTATAATTAGTAATTTGAGATTACTGACTAGATCCCAAACACTCCTGTCCAGCCCCTAAATAATAGAAATTAAATGTCAAAATACCAATTCTGTACAGTTTATACCTCAGGCTTCGGAGAGTCTACCAAGTAGACTCATTAACTTGTTTAGTTCTGTCTCTGGTACAATCAACATCATGCCAGATGTATTCGAATGATGAGTTAAAAATTACCTACATTGTATTCCTGAGAGAGACCCCAATTAGCACATTCAATTAAAAGCATTAGCACACATGATTAAAAACTGATATCACATTGAGCCTCTACTACAGAAACAAGGGAAAGCAGTCCAGTGAAACAAGCAAGGCAAGCCGAAATGCTTCTGTGGTGCACCACTTCAAGCAAACACTGCCTTCTTCACTTTTCATTAATGTTATCAGTCAGTTCTCATGAACAAACACACTGAGTGTGCATGGGGATGAAGTGTAGCCATTGATAAGAAATACTGGATTCATCCTATATCCCTTCCTGTACAGAATAGTAGAAGGCACAAGGGGAACGCTAGGAGGATGGTTCTGAAGTTACGCAATTCAATCCATTTTGATATGTGACCATATAAATTCAGAAGTTAAGATTACAAGATGTATATTGACAGGTAACACCTGTTCAGTGTTACCTGTCTGCATTAAGACATGAGCACAGCAATATCCTGAGCTCTACTTGCTGTTTAGGATCTTCCTGAGACCCCTTCTGTATAGCCTAATTCCAGAAATTATCATGGAACTGGACAGACATGCAACTGTGCACAACAAATGAGGGACTTGTGAACAGATCAAGAAGGTATTACTTAAAGAAAAAAACCAACAAAATACCCCCCATATACACACACTTATAACCACACTCCTGTTTTTAGCAGCGTAGTGAAATCTACAATTTAATGACAAGCACAACAAAAAACTTACTCTGTAATCGTGAAAAAATCCATGAGTTCAGATTTTGTAGCCTTGTTCCAATATGTAAACAATGCGTCTAGGAAAATGAAAAATATTAAAAACAAGATAGACGGCAAACACAAAAAAAATTAAATAAAAGAGTTAACATACGTTCTTCGTTTTCAGATAATGAGGATTCAGAGAATCTAGAAATGGCTTGCAGGGCACAAATAACAATTACTATTTAAAGTTTTCCTTGAAGATGATTATACAAATTCACATATCAATTCTCCAAAAGAATTTCTACAATATGATTTTATCTAATCTATAATATACTCATACAATTTCATATTTTAAATAGTAATAATTGTGTAGTCCATAGTGATTGTGGTGTTATAAAAATATAAGACTTCAGAATACTTCAGACTGTTAGTCCTATAGCATGCTTCTTTACAGATTGATCTCAACATTTTTTAAATGCAAATTTATGATTTCTTCTTTCTTTAATTTATGATGTTTTACTATGAAGTCAGTCCAGGTTTCAGTTTTTCCTTCCACAGTTTTCAAAACGGCTATATATGTTCTACAAAGCACGCAGTTGCATAGACAAGATCTGGTCTCTTTTGCTAACAATGTTCAAAATTAACTAACAAATTCAAAATTATTACAGAAAAGTATGACAAAGTCTATTTGACACTTGTTGTCTTCCAGGAGAACTGAGACCAAAAAAATCCCCACTGTGGTTTAGAATTGAATCCAAGAAAATATGATAACTTTGTACATATTCTACAGAGTAAAATAGTAAAAAACATATTTTTGAGTTTTGTTATCCTTTGCAATTAAAATATATATAATAATATCAATGTAATTACACGAAAATCCAATGCTGTGATTGGATATTGAATATTTATTAACTTTTCAATACTCATTCTTGATTAACAGGTGTAATAAATTAGACTTCAAGTACTACATAAATTTGACTTTTAAAAATTAACAACCAAATAGGCACAGAGAATAAATTAACTACTTTTGACAGCACAAACTGAAAAAGTCAATGTTTTTACCACAGATAGGGATGATCCTAGTAAAAAGTGAGATGTGCCATTCATGGAGTATTTCTATATCTCTGTAACCTTCTCCAGGACAATATGACTCTTCCAAAAATTCAGTGGATCATCCACAAACATCCCAGGAGAATGAAGAACCCAGAATAATATCCCCATTCCAGAAATGGAAATACACACAGCAATCAAATAATTTGGTTCCTTGTCATACAGGAAGTCCTGCAGAATGGAGGAATGGACTAGCCTGAGACACTTCTAGAGAACAATGAACTATTGCTCTCTAGAACCACAGCATGGTACCTACACCTAAAATATTCTGATTTTGAAAATGTATGACTTTGAATTTATAAAAACCAGGTGGAATTACCTACCGTCTGACATGCTTCTTAAAATATGAAGGAAACACATGAGCAGACTTTTGATCTCAGCTTGGTCAAGTTTGTCGTATCGAACCACAGAACTTCCTAAAGTGCTGCTCTGTTGGTTCTGAAAAGAAAATAGATGTATTTTGGCTGAAGAGTTCTTAAACTGACAATAAACTAAAATTATTTCAATTGTTTTACTAATTCCTGCAACAGAAAAAGGATCTCAGAATGGAGACAAAAATGTTTCATGTAGACAGGTCACCAAAACACACGTTACACACGTGAAGTATACCAAATTAAGCCTCTTTGCCTTTGTTTATTTTAATTCCTTCTTTGTATGACTTTTTCCCCCAGAGGAGGAGTAAGAGGAAAAGTCACCTAACAGTGATTATTAATGAAGTTAATTATACACAGTAGAAATCAAGCATGCCCCTACTGCTTAGATTAAATACTTTGAAAATAAATGTAAAGTTTTCTGTTAGGTGATACATATATGCTCCTTTGCTTTGAAGACACTTTATTCTGAACTGTAGACAGGCCTGCCTCTACAAAATTCCTTTCATTTAAAGATGTAAGAACCTCAAGGAAAAAATATATGAATGACAATAATATGCATTCTGGAAGATTAATTACTCCTCTCCCTGCTTCATTTCTTTACTACACTTGTGGAAAGTTTATCAGCAATGCTCTACACTGTTGTCTGTCCAAAAAGAAAAAATTCTATAACTGATCTTTCAAAATGTGTACCACAGAAAAAAAAAGGAAAAATAAAACTGTGAAAATAGATAAATTGAACTTTTGGCAAAGACTTATCTGTCAAAGAATAATTTCCACTCAATCAAGTGTTACAAAATCCTCATCATGAAACTTTTAAAGATATGCTATATAAATACTTGCTTAAAATATAAATTATGTTCTTGTAAGTGCCTAATTCCCACATTCAATATGCCACTTATGCAAACCAAAAATGAACAAGACATTTAATAAGTTTTCTGTAAAGTCCACAGTCTGGTATAATTGATCTGTGCAACTCTTTGGTTTCTACAGTTGGATCACTTTGGCCACATGAGCTTTTTCAGGATGCACACAAGTGCTGGAAGAAATCTCTTGTATCAAAACTAGAAAAAATAAAAATACAAATACAGTCTCAAGGGAGAAAACCACTTGGTTTCTAAAACAAAGTGAGAAGCGCCAGTAACTCAAGGGTAGAACAACCCTTCTAGGAATACTCCTTACTAAAACAGGAGACATGCTAATCCATGAAGGAACACTTCACAGTAAGCACATCCACTGACTGCTGAGCCCTTTAATGCATTCTGTTGTATTAAAGAAGTGCTGTCCTAAAACAATCTGTGTAAATCTGTCCTGTACTAGTCATTCAATGGATGCACAGTGAAACTGAATGTGAAACTATAAAGAATACTAGCCAGAAGTTACTGTAGTTCAGGAGGGAATTGACACCTCTATAAGCCTGATTATTGCAGATTCTAAAGACCCCAAAAACTGTTTATCTCTGAAATATCTCTGGTGAACAAGAAGGTGCTACTATACAACTTTACAGATACTATAACAGAGCAGGCAATTAATGGGTGACAGAGCAGAAACAGGATTTGTGCTTCCTAGACTTTCAGAAATGGTCCAGAGCACTACATAATATTCCCACTAAAATAGCTGAACATGTACATGCATAAAACTAGGACTATAGCTACTCAGAAGCTTAATTTAAAATCATGCCAGTGGCCTATAAAGTATGCACATATTAATATAGAAACTGATATACTTCCAGTCTATTCTGATTCCACAAGTATAGTGCTACAGGTTATTCTGAAAGAAAATTAGAACAAAAACATGGCTTTTCAGTAATGGTATCAAGCAATGAGCAAAAACTTGAAGATAACATGCACTGAACAACTGCTCTACTAGAAAGAAAGTTCAGAAAGCAACAAATAAAAAGCCAGGATCAAGTATTATTCGGGAAAAATATTAACAGCATGCAAAACATAAATCCTGTGTTACCTAAATTGGTAGACCAGAGTAGAATTTTCAAAGGATGCTGACTCCTTTGAAAACCCTTTTACTTGGTAAAAACACCACACGTTAGTAATTAACAGCATGACAACTAAGTAATAGATGACAGCATTGCCATTTAGCAACAGTGTATACACAAGATACTTCTTTATTACCTTGGTCAAGGACCCCAAGACTCAAATTCTGCAGATATTTAAACTGATTGGATTTTTATACTTAAACTAAATCATGTGCATGAACTACTCCAGGTTTGACATTTAAACATATTTTACATAGTTAAATCAAATATATTATATTGGGTTTGAGTTTCAACTGTTGCAAAGAAGCGGCAAAACTACTGACCACACAATTCACTCAGAAGCTTAACTATACCAAGCAAAAAAACTAGATACTTCTTGTAACTGAAGAGAGAAAGTAGTATGCAAAATTTTCTCTGGCAAAGCTGGAATTGTCAGAAGTGAAAAATCCATAGTAACACGGTTTTTCTTTGGAGGGTGAGAATTTTCTTCTTCTTCTCCATTTGGGCGTATAGCATGAGCAGAGTGCCTTCTGAGAAGCTTCTCTCTCTGCCACACGAAGGCATGTCAGAGTCAAGGGGAAAAAGTTAACATGTTGTGACTTGCACAACAACCTCTAAGAAAATGAAATGTGATCAGTATTAACACAAACTCTAGAAAGACACAACTGAATACCTCATAGCTACTGCAGCCAGAGCTCCTAA
Source organism: Pseudotriccus pelzelni (assembly GCA_035584735.1). Taxonomy (NCBI): domain Eukaryota; kingdom Metazoa; phylum Chordata; class Aves; order Passeriformes; family Tyrannidae; genus Pseudotriccus; species Pseudotriccus pelzelni. The sequence continues at coordinate 76,103,541 of JAWMRA010000001.1, forward strand.
TTTGTAACAGCTTTAAAGTGAAATGAGTCAAACTAATACAAAAGAAATCACCCAGAGAAAGCACAGCAACTAGTTTTTCAGCATTTTAAAAATGCTAAGTATATTGTGAACAGGATGGAGCGATGGTCTCCACAAAATCAAAGAAACTGTCCGAACTACAGTTTGGTCCCTCAAGTAAAATTCAATATACTTCATCTAATACCTCTGTCTATCTAAGGTAACAACAACTGCTTGCTTATGTCTCTACACTGAAAATCTGTTTCTATTTTCTGCAAACCAGCTTAATAAATGCAATGCAAAAGGAATTCACAAGATAATTATTTTGCAAAAGAAAACCTTACTGCTCTAAAGTTATTCTAGAAAGACCATTCACAATGGAGATCAGAGAATTTAACTCTTAGAAGAATTAGGATGAAATTTTAGGAATACGCTTTTGGAGTTTTACTTTGGTTTGGGTTTTTTTACCTTGTCAAGAGAATTGCTCTTGTCACTTTGTCTTTCTGGGAGACTGTTTCCCGAGTCTGTACTTATAAGAGATCCTCTTGAGTCAGCGTTCCTCACACTATTAATATTTGGAGTAGATGTGGTGTATGGGGAAGCTAAAAAAACAAACAAATCACAACCCCAAACAATATAAAAACCTCAAATAATACATACACTGACAAAAGGCACTCCACAGTTTAGTCAGACTTTTCAAATCACCATATACATATATATTTTTTTAAGAAGGCAAATAATGAACTCCATCTAGTTACTTTCAATGAAGATAAATTTATTTGAGAGTTTCATCAAATTATATATGTAAACACATACACACAGACTTATGTACTACACACACACATGCATAAAAACCATATATAGCAATACATACATGCTTCCATGAAGCCTATTTTTAAAACTCCCCTTTCCCATTTTTCAACTCTTTTTTTGTTTAATTGACTAGTAAGCGTCATAGCCAATTATGGCAGACAACAGCAAATAGAAAAACACATTAAGAAGACAGACAAGAGGATGCCCAGATGAGCAAACACGATCACCGCTTAGAGGTGATCTCTAACACCACGTACAAAATTGCAGATTGTGGCACTCTTGCCGTAAGTGACTAAGGCTAGTCTTGTCTCCTATTTCTCTGCAGCAAGACAAGAACTATCACCTCCGAGAGGGAAAAAAGGAGCCCCACTCCAAAAATTAGCTTTCGTTTCACGTGGAAAAGCAAACCCCAAAAGATCCCAAACGACAGATGTACAGACTGAAATCTGACCCATGCTAAATGGTCGACTCCATTAGGTTCTGCTAATGAAAGTAGCAGTAACATTCAAGTACACATGCAGAAAACAACCAAAGTTGGGCAAAATATTTATTTATGGTAATTAATGAAAAAGAAAACCACTTCCTTTTTAATTATTATATTTTCTTAAGTGCTTACCAATGCCAGAGATAACACCAAACAGATCTTTAGGAAGATTGTTATCCAGTGTGTTTCCTGATTTTTGTGGTGTTACTAACTGACTTGCAGTTGGCAAAATCTGTGCATCATCCTTTGCGCTCTGTTTGGCAGAGAGAGGAAAATGTGACTATTTTCCTACACTATGGACACATCTTCTAGATAAGTAATTGTTATGTATTTCTTCCTTAACTTTTAATTTCTATTAAATATTCTCAAAAGAATGGAATAAGATATTCAGGTATTTGCACAAACTTGAGATAGCATAAAACTTATGATACCTCAGGAAACATGGAAGAAATGAGCATTCCATTGAATTTTAAACACTATAAAACAGATATTTCAAAAAGACTCAAATTAATTTTATTTCAAACACCCAACTATTTCTCTTGTTCGAAGACGTTTTGGAATTTTTTTCCTTAATACCAAATGGAACATAGCAAGATATGGACAAAATAAAATACGTGAATAATTAAATCTTAGATTCAATAATTGTATGCAATCATAATATACGCTTCACCAATTCCATTTTAATTAATTCTCCTGTAGCCTTCTTACACTACAAGTCTTCCAAAAGTGCACTCTTTAAGGTTAAATTATTCTCCAATTTCTAGAAAATTAACCATTTTTTGTGATCCATTTGTTTCAGTGTTGGACAGAATTGAAAAACTGCAGAATTGTGAAGCTTATGAAACTCTTTGTTTGCCAGGAGTATGCAGTGTTTCATACACATGTTACCATTAAAATATGATAACAATAATTCAGAATACCAAATAGGAATGGTCACTCACACTGCTGGAAGGGTTAACAGGAAATGGAGACACATCCTTAACATTGATTCGCTGGACATTTTCTATAAGCAGTCCAAAGAGCGGCAAATACATAGTGGCTATTCTTGCTTGATGACCCTAAATAGAGTTTAGCAGTTTGTTAAAAAATTACAGTTTTAATTTTCAATCACCAATTAATGTTTATCTATTCACTCCCACATTACAAAAAAAAAGCATTTAATAAATATTTGCCAAGCCAGAGCCCACATTCATAAGTTTATAAATGACAAAAGCAGTGTCATCACTGTATTTCATTCTAATTTACAGGTCAGTACATTTTATTTACTGCTTCAAAATAATGCAGAAAAACTCCAAAATTAATGTAATTTCAGCTAAGACTAACCAAGTAAATTAATAATATGTTATGTTGATAAATTGATTATACCTTTCATTATAATTTTATGGCTTCTCCACAGCATAGCTGATGTTAAAAAAAGTCAGAAAATTAAAAATCACTGAAAATTTACCACCATGACTTGTAGCTTTCTTATGCTCATTTTACAAGTAATAGATGATGTAAGGACAGATGCCAAATATAAAGAGCTAATGTTTAATGAAAAGAAGAGCTTAAAACACACTTGTAAAAACCTGATTACTTTAAGAACAGCAGTTAGATTATACGTACTAAAATGCAAGCCCACACCTACTAAAAGGTGCTTTGTCATTTCATTTGTTCAAAAGATGGAATTCGCAGATTAGTAAAATTTCCATCACAGTGTGAGCAGAAATAGTTTTTCTGCATATTAACAGGGGTTTCTTTTGTGAATGAAAAAGCTTTCCATATGTGTGCACACTTCATTATTTTGTACTACTAGCATACCAATACACTTACCCTGGTAGCATATCTATCATCAAAAGAATGTTTAATCATCAAATTCTTGAGCACGCTGATAGCAATCTGCCGAACATCTCTGAACTCCTGTAAGGCATTGCCCACTTCCCTTAGAAGCAGTCCAACTAAGAAGTGATTTTTACAGAATTCATCAGTTAGTGAATAATCCAGGTGAAGGTCTGGAAGTGAAGTACAAGCTCCATGTCAGGGATGGTTTTATTTAAATCAATTTATCAATTAACTTAAGGCTAAAGTAACACCCAGCACATCAGACACAGCAAAGTCAAACTGCTCCCTCTTGGAAGTACTTTTTCTGTAATAAAAGAATCTAGTTCATTTATATATTGTATGTATTAGAACATAGATATATATATCTGTTCACCATTTCAGCTGAGGAGGTGTCCAAGATTTTCTCATATTCACTGTCATTGTTCAGTACAGTCATCAAAAAACAGATGCTAACCTCAAAGCACTTTCATTTTTCAAAGACCTCTCTCAGTAAGGGAATCCATTAAGTCAGACTAACATAACTAAGACAGCATAGGCCTTCTTGTAACTTCTACAGGTCTTCTTGTAACTCACTTAAGAGCCAACCATATCACCTGAAATATCTTCTGCTTGACACAGCAAAACAGAGCCAGAAAAGCTTCTGATAAAGGTCTTCTTTATAGGCTGAACTCCCAGTTCCTACTCAGGGAGCAGCATTTTACACTGTTCTTTGTTGTGTAATCAGAAACACTATCTTCTCTAGTTTTGTTATATTCTTAGGAGCCCTAAGCAAACTCATAGTCTCTTTTCTAGGAAAATATTTATGGAGTATTATTATCCAAGACACTCTTGAAGGCTGAAAAACCTAAAGACAGAGAAAAGTTCTAAGCAGCTGTCCAGTTTGTGGTCCCAAATCTTGCTCTATCTTGTTCTACCATGATGAAAGTGTTAATTAGTTACACTTAACCTTACTAACATAGCAGAGTCTACTGAATAAATATTTAATAAAAAAATAACCTAGACTACAAAAATATGTTAGGCAGGTTTACTTATTACTTGTAAAAGCACAGTCCTCGCCTCTGTTTAGTGACTTCTGATACAGTTCAATGCCTGGAAGAAATTAATGTCTTCACAGCCACAAATGCAATAGCTAACATATGACTCGTTTCAGATGCACCAAGGAGATCAGACATGCATCAAGAAAGCCACAGTTCTGCTACAGCTGAAACTGGTAATGGACATCAATAGCAACAAAAAGAGCTTTTACCACTACATCAGCATTAATCACCTGAATAAGGAAAACATGTCAGACTGTGTAGAGACAATGGACTTGGGTAAGGCTGAAGTATTCCATACCTTTGTTACACTATCCTTCACTGCCATGATTCCCAGGCCTTAACAGTCTAGAGACTAGCTTCAAGGAAGATTCCATCATTATCAGTGAATGAGGATCAGGTCAGGGATCTCCTGAGACCTCCAGTCACGCAAATCCACATGACCAGATGTGATACTTGAGAGAGTTAGTTAACTGATACACTTGGAAGATTGTTCATTATCACCTTTGTTAAGCCATGGTGACCAGGGGTCTCCCATAATTGTGATCTTGTGATGACTAAGATAGGCATTACACACCCCTTCAAGAACAGGGCATGAACAGGAACTATAGGCCTCTCTTTGGTCCTTGGAAAAGCCATGGAGGAAATCTTCTTGCAAATCATTTTGCTTCAAGTGAAGGAGAAGAGTGCGACTGGGAATAGCCAAAGTAAATTTACCCAGGGTAAATTGTGTTTTAAGACCAGTAAACCTGTCTTCTTCAAGGGCAGAATAGCAGATGTCCACATGGTTGTTGTATCCAAACTGGGTCATTATAGTGAACAGACCCCTAAATTGTGAAAAAGTGGAAAATAACTACGTGGATCATTGGGCTCAAAGGTTGGTGGTCCCTATGCTCAAAAGGCAGAGATGCATTTCAGAAGAATCTAGATTCTGCAGAAACTGCAACAAGGACAAATGCAAAATTCTGCACTTGGGATGGACAGACTTCCAGCAACGATACCAGCTGTGGAATAACTAGCTTGGGAGCAGCTCTGCTGAAAAATATCTAGGGGTCCAAGTGAACAGTAGCTTCTACAGGATTTAGCATGGCATTCTGGCAACAAGAAAGGTTAACAGCATACTGGGCTGTATCAACAGGGTCATAGCCAGTAAATCAAGGAAAGTGTTTGTTCCTCTTTACTTGGCATTGGTCAGACATATTCGTAATATTGTGTGTAGTATTTAGGCCTCCTAATACAAGAAGATTCTTAACTTGAGTGAGTTCAGTGAAGGACCGCCAAGGTACTTAAAAAGCTGGGGCACATGTATTGTCAGGAGAAATTGAGGGAACTGAGCTTGTTCCATCTAGAGAAGGGAACGCCTAACATGACTGGAGCAGGAGGTTGGGCTACAGACCTACTGAAGTCCCTTTTAATCTGAATGTTATATAAAAAAAAGTAAAAAGTACTCCAAGTCTCACACTACACACCTACCTACAGGAATGTTGCAGGCTTCCAAAACTAATGAATTAAAAGTTAACTCATGAAAAACAAAAAAGCAAACTTAGTAAACATAACAGGAAAGGCAGGAGGAGTCCAGGATGTAGTTTACCATGTCTTCAAAGACTAGATACCTCAGAGAGATTACTCTGCTACCTAAACGCTTCCTGTAACTTTAAATGAAAGGATTACAACTTTAGACTTTGATTTAACAATTTCAAGCTTTCCACTGTCTCATAGACCTGAAGTTACGCAGTGTCCACATCTAATAATAAAAAGCTGACATTTAAGAAAAATACTATACATTACTTTGGAAGAATTTACCTTGGTATCTCTGAACTCTGCCTTTTCCAAATGGCATTGGTAGATTCAAAGGTATGTAGTGCTCATGATTACAGACTACACGAAGAAATTCAAATTTGAATTCAAAAAGAGTCTGCAAGAATAATTTTAAAGTATAAATTAAACAACCTGTGCAGTGATTTGAATAATACATTAAAAACAGCTTTCTAACATGAAAAGGTGATTTATCTCAGTCTTGCACTAAGATGGATATAGACCTGTCAAAATTCCACATGTCAGCATAAAATAAATTCATGGTAATTCATATTTAAAAACTGGATATAATTCCATTTACTGTTCCCATTGTCCAAAGTTTACTAGCAGATTATGTTTTAATGCAAGAAACATTTGGACCCACAGCAGAAATTCTTTGGGTATCTGACACATGCTTTCACCATTCCAGTAAATGTAGCAGTGAAAGCACTTATGAAATATCAACTCTTCCAACTTTAGACTTCTCACACTCATGCTTAAAATTTCTGCTTACTGTTGCACACACAGGCCCCATCACTTTTGCAATACACATGCTCTAGGGTGGTAAAATGCACTTGAAAACAGGAAGTGAAATATGAAAAAGTGGTTTGATGGATAAAAAGTGGTTTGATGGATAAAAAAATGCTCTAGGCAGACTCCCTGCTCTAGGCAGACCAGGGGCTTCTAATGTAAATGGGAAAAACTCTGAAGACTTAATGCAGGACTCTATCCATCCAGGAGAGACAACTCTTAAAAACAGTTCGTGTAAAAACAATGAGTACCTTCGGATCTCCTGGAGCAAAGCAGCTGATGTAGTTATTGATTTGCTTGAAAACAAAGCCTCTATCCATAAAAGTGAAACACCTCTGAGGAAAACAAGTAAAACCAAGATAGAATCGATTTAGTACTGTCTCAGTGTTCAGTAATTATATAAGTTTACTTCCCAAACACATTATTGATATTTCAATTTGAATACAAGAGCCAATAGAACAAGCAAACTATGTCCACATATATGAATATCAGATTTTCCCTTAGAGTGCAGAACTTAAACAAATCACAAATAAAAAGCAGTTTGAAAAGAACTCTATCTTGATAGAAACGAAGATTATATGCCACTAGCAGTTTTATCGACCATTTTATTTCCTATCTGTTTTTTCTTGGCTGAAAAATGAAAGACACTGAAAGTCTGTCTACATAAAATTCATGCAAATAGAGCACTACTCAAAACTGTCATAGAACTAGAAGGTAACTCAGACAATATTTTTAAAGAAAAAGAAGGAAAAATAAAAATACATTTTGAATATAAATTCATTTTTTAAAATACCAAGTTTCAGAATAGATTTCTTTTTGACTACCAAAGTTGCAAATTATACTTCAATGTATTTCAAGTTGGACATAAAATTATACTTTAAAGGCATTATGCATAATATTCAGTTTCATATGAGTTGGCTTTAAGATTCTTTAAAATCCGTGAAGAAGCAGTATTATTGAAAGAATAACCACAGAGTCCAAGTCTCTTGTGTACCTACCTTTATAAAGGCAGCAAGGCTATGGTTTGCATTTTTTGAAGCCTCTGGATTGTCTCTGTACTTCTGAGTGATGTGTGGCATTAGCATATTAACAACTGTTTCAACTGCATGATGAAAGGAAGCAGAAAATCTCTGGTTTCGCAACAGCTGGAAACAAATTCAGATATAATACTTAATATCGTTTATAAACTAAAATGCATCAGAAAATTTACTTTTGGTAAAATACATATAAGTTGTCTTTTTTTTTTTTTTAAACTGAAAGCAACACAAAATCCACATTATTTAAGTACTTTGCTATTTACATAGTTTTAACTAGATTAAATGCAGCATGCCTAGACAGAACAAGTCATTGCCAACACCCTGCATAAATAAATGATTACACAATTTACTCCCTCAGTGTTTGAATTGTCCTCCAAACTTCCAGCTCTAGTTAAAAAAAAAAATTACAAATAGATACTAAGGTTGAAAAAGATCCTTTCATAAATATGAACAGTACTCATTCATGAAATAACAAATAAAAATTAAAAATTCTGTTAGTGATTATGCTAGTGTCCTACAAAGCTCTTGTAGCTCAGTCTTTGTGGGAGAGCAATTAAACATTTTGTAGAAATACTACAAAATTCTTGCTATAGAAATAATCTGGCCAAATATAGAATTGCATCTTTTTATCAAATCTCATAAGCAGGAAATATCTGAACACATGTTGCACTGATTCCTTTACCTAGTGAGACAGAAAATAAGCCGGCAAAATATTTACGGGGCTTGTAAATCAAGAAGCAATGTTCAGGAGTCAGGCTACTTGAAAACTAGAGATAAGTTCTGCAGATTTCTTTTTCACATTACAGAGAAGATGACAACGAGGTTAGTTGAACTGAGACTCTAACTCTACTGATCACATCACAGAGTATTAAGCATACTACAGTAAAGCTTTTTTTCTGATCATTGCCCAGTTGTTTTTTCCCCAGTGCACCTCACACTTCCAACTATGTTCTAAATACACAGCAAAAATAGTGATAACGATTTCACAACAACCTGATATGTTACTCAGCTGGGACTGTTTTGGATACTTGAAACTTCCAAGACTTGTTTCAATAGAGAAGTAAGTGAACTAAAAAGTTATCACCCGTGCAGAAAAACACTGCTTATAGGCTAAGTTTGTAAAAAAAATGCATTTCTAAAATTTTAGCATTCTCCTTTCAGCTTAGAAAATAACACTAAATTAAATATTGATATTTCTTACTGTATATAGAAAACCGTAAACTTCATGACTCGCTGTTCTTTGTGTCATTTTATATCTCAGCTAATGTACTGCTCAGGAAGAAGCCCACATTTTTGGGGTAGTGCTTACATCAAAGTCCACAGTGTTATCTATTGCTTTCAACCTCATTGTACTGTAAGAATTAAGAATTCCTACTAGAGAGTCTGATGATTTACACAGATTGCTCTACTGTATGGATTTTAAGAGGTTTCTCTACTTTTATAGTAATGCTGAATATAACCCTGTAGTTTTTTCTATCTAATGTTTCAAGTTATTTCTCCTGCTGTTTTCCTCTTTCTCTCCTCTTCTTACAGCGTTACTATTTAGAAATCAAAACCACATGTTTCTTCTAATATGCAATAAAAGTATGTGACTGGAGAAGAAACAATACAAATTCTCTTTAGAATATGTGGTTGGAGAAGAGAAGAGACAATAAAAATTCTCTTTAGGATAACATTTTTTTGCATAAGTTGACATACCTTCACTTTGGAGTTTTCTATCAAATGCTGAGCCATTGATTTTATCAGAACTTCAAAGAAAAACCATGAATACTGCAGAGAAAAGAAAACATTCTGTAAAATTGCCACGTGTTCAACAACTATTTCAATACAATTAGTTCATATTCTTCAGTTATGACCAGATAAGAACATACAGTAAGAAGTATAGTTCAATACTTACCTTAAGTAGCTTGTTGCTGGTAAGAAAGTCAGCAGATGGCTTTAAAATTGTTGTCATGGACTTTGTCAGTTCTTCATGTACTGTCTTATATTCAGAAGCAACGTAGGGTTCCGCTTTATAAGCATACTTAGGGAGGAAAAACAGAATTTAATATGAAATGATGACATAACATGAAAGAACTGAAATTGAATATGTGCAACTGAATTTAAATATACTCTTTCTTAGGGAAACAAAAAAAGGAAACATTCCATTTATTTTTACCTACCTTGACATAAGATCTCAGGTAGCTATCTAAGCCTTCTTCATGACACTGAGCAACAATATGGATAATAACCCTAAACAGAAGTCAAAAACAAATAAGCCTATAAAGAAAACTATGATTGCAACAGCAAAAAGGCTACTCAGTTATAGATTTACGTGATAACCCAGTCATCACTTAACTTTAGATTCTTTACCTTGTCACATTGACGGCCACTTCCTCTTGAGTTGCTCTAGTGAGAACTCTAAACAACTGGTTGAGAACAGTTGGCAGGAAAGCTATCATCACATGGCCTTCCATAGCATGAAGACTCTAAAAGAAAGTAGTAATACTGTCACTCTCTTGAATTAAAGGCATTTAAATCACAAGTTCTGAAACAATAAAATGTATTGCAAGTCTTTCTCCAAAAATACACACTGCTTGCACAATTTGGTGTTAATTACCAGAAATACTGCACAGAAAGCAATTGAGAATATTTTCCAATATAAGTATTTGGCAAATGTTTTCTACATTAAGGAAAATTAGGGATAAAAATCAGGCTTTATTAACAGCATTTTAGAAGTGCTTACTTTTACTTTTCTGTTGAAATGCACATGAGGTAATGTTTAAAGGAAAAGCATAAATTAATAAAATAATCTGTTATTCACTGCCATTTTATACCTTAAGATACTTCACAAGATCAGTTCCTAGTGCACGAGCTCCAGATTCTGTTTTCTGACAGTACTGAAAAAAGTTATGCAAGTGCTGGTCCTGTCAAAGACAAAAAGAACAACAAATTAAACAATTAAACTACTATCCGTAATCTGAAACACAACACATTAAAAATATTTATATGTAGAAATCCATATCTTTGTCCACAGACTCAATTTTCAAAAATAACTGAAGTGTGCTACATTGAAGACTTATTAAGTCTATATGAAACACTGATATTTTTTTAAGCCATATATGAAATTCCCAGTGTTTCTTGAATACCCATTATACAAAATGCCACCTATATTTGCTCCAACTGACGTGCAGAAAATATCATACTTAATTATCCCAACTGATCATAATATGTTTTTTATGAGCAGGTATAACAGGCCTCATGGCACTGCAGACATGCCAGTAAATAGCTTTCAGAAAACTACGACCTTATATCTGGAAAATTCAGATTGGAATGGAGGGTGGTAGACAAAAGGCTCGTATTCTGAATAGCTTCCATTTAAGATCTTCTGTTTTTTCACAGCTGATGTAAAAGGAAGATACCATGAGAAATGTCCAAGAGACAAAAAAGTAAGAGATGAACACACTGAGTTTAAGAATCTTCCCAAAAACTGTAAATACATACAATAAATATACATTATTCCTAAAACTTTCTCTAATTTAATTTGTTTTATAACTCACCTGTGTATACACAGTTGACACCAGATGAGTGGATATTTTTAACAGTTGTTTGCCTCCATCTACCCATTTAATTTCAGGACCAGAATGCTGCATGCACACATGAAGGGGAAAAGTAAAATAATGCAGCAGTATATTAGAGTGAAACAATTAGTTTATAGTACCACTAACAACACTTTTTTTAGAAAATAAAAAACCAGTTTGAAGAAATGTGTGCAATGAATAAAGTCATAAAAAAAGAAAAATTATGCAGGCAATATTACCAAAAGCATTTATGAGCTTAAAATGTTTCTTTCAAGGTCCCACAGGAGTTTCCCCGATGGCTAACAGAATTGATTCTCTGTATGGCCTAGATTTCATGTTTCCCCTACAACTGCAAAGAAACTTCTGACTAGAGAGAATTATGTACTAGTTCTCTGAGAAAAATAACACAGGAATTTCCACAGGTACTCATACAGTTTAAAGCTTAATATATGTCACTGACAGGTAGCAGCCAGTGCTTCCTTCCCATCCCATTTCCAGGGTGAGAATGGGAATGCTCACCCTGACAACCAGTTAGGGAGAGATTTTACTGCTAGATCTACAGTTAGTCATATTGGTCCTAACTTTCTACCCATGGGCATGAGCAGAGACGAACAGCAGAGGCATAAAGAGTACACCTACAATGTGAAAAGATGAAAGATGTGAAGGAGACGATGGTTGGAAAGCTTACAGCAGAGTTCAAAAAAGAACAGGTGGTAGAACAGGAGGAGAGCAGCACCTCTTGCTGTTGATTTTAGGTCTCGTCCTCCAAAATTAGTCAATTTTGTCTCTGCATTTCAATCTCTTTGTCAAATCCCCTATCACATTTTCATTTTGTATCCTCCTTGGTATCATTTTTATTACTTACAATTATGCAAGCTTTCTGCTTTGAAAAATACAACCATAAATTTTACTAGTGAAGCATAAAGATCACAAAAATCAAGATGTGAGAATAAGACTTGTTCAGGAATAAAGGACTTACTGAAAGGAGACAGCATGAAATGCTAAAAAAAATTTAGTAAAGGACTTCAGATTATTTGCATACCTTCATAAACTCAAATAGTTTTATACGTTTAAAAAATTACTGTAACTTCTAGTTAGTAATTACTACATAAAATGAAACATAAGCATTTCTTAAGTACATCAGCTAAATAATAACAAATATAAATATGTAACAACTTAACTTTCTGACTTTTACAAAAATGTGAATCAATCTGTCCTAACACTTTTTTTTGGTCTCCCCTTTCTCTTTGTTTGCTCTTAGTCCAACATCTAACTTTTGCAAAGCATTCCTTTTCAACTAAAAATGAAAAAAATTCTACCAGAAAATTACTTCAATCTTATAATCAGACTGGGGAACTACAATCAAACCTCCTCTCCACATTGGTTTTTTCCAAGATTAGAGCAATTTTATATAGCATACCTTTCCAACACCCACTTCTTGATAACTAAGATAGCCTGATGGAAGATTTGCTGATACTGGGATGTGTTGCTCATTGGTGACCACTCTTCCATCTTTTATCAGAGGAAGCCAAGAATACCCAACTATGGAAGATGAAAGGCAAGTAATTTTAAATATCTCAAGAAATTTAACATAAACCCTTATAAAGTCTTACTGAATAATTTTGATACATAATTCACAAACAAGAAAACATTGCTGTAAAGGCCAATCGATTTGAACTCAAACAATTAGAAATTATTAAAAATGCAAATAAATCGTCACTGAGTTTCAAGAACATCATACATTTGATGAACATTCTAAACTAACATTTGAAACATTTAAATTAAAAGAAATATTTTATGTAATCTTTCAGTCGGTATAATGTAATTAGGAAGCATTACATGGATCACAGAAGTCATGGGTTACCACATAGGCATGCTTCAAAAACTTTCCCCAGTAGTTACTGAAAGTAAAGCATTAGTGTACAAACCTTGTGTTTCAACAACATCTTTCTTCTTTGTACTCCCTTTGCTTGAATTATCACAGCTGACATGGTAGAAGGTGAACAACAAGTGGTGCTTTTCATGTAACTGAGTGGGCAATTCTATTTTAATCTGAAAGGCAAAGAAGTCTCTGTAGAAGTTTTCAGCTAGAGCACTGACATGTGTTACTGGTTGTAATTCCAGATTATATATTATTTGAAGCAAGATCAAGAATCACACATTCAAAACTCAAAAAAATTTAGGGATCTGATTTAACTGAGAGCTTTGCGATCCTCTAATATTTTCCTGTATTTTTGAAACTTAGCTAGTATGTAACCCACTAGAAGTTACCTCAGAAGAGTAGCTTACCTCATCATAAAACTCGGGATTTTGGTGGTGATGCAGAACAGCAGCAAATGCACTTCTAGTAAATACTGGTCCACCAGGCCTGCCATAGATACACTTAGAAGAAAGGGAAAAAGAACAGAAAACCCTGTCATCCTTTTTTTCACTCTCAGCTTAGAATGTTTCACCCAGAATTTGAAACATACTAACTTGTGTTTAACTTGTTTCTTTTGCACAGCCAGGGATCTGTGCAAAGGAAGGAATCTGATCAGGGATCACACTACACAGTCAGTAGTCTGCCTGCTGTGCAGTACAGCTGTCATTTCACCTCAGGATGTCTATACATTTCTCTACTTTTTTACTTCCAGACACCTTTTATACACTGTGATGGTTCGGTCCAAACTTGGAGCTTGGCTCTCCACTTGATCTAAAGATTTGCTGTTTTCAACTTACTGTGGAGAATGCATAAACCACCCTTGTTTGCAGCAAGTTTATTCCTGGAATTTTTGTTGATATGAAGACATTAAATGCTCTGAGGGTTCCTCAGTAATATTTTACGTCAAAAACAAACAAGCCGTCTAGAAGTTACCCTTATGCCAAATGCAAAAGGACAGAAGCCACCATCCCAAATTAGAACAATTAATCCAATACTACTGTGTTACTCAGCTATCTGTTCACTATTTTCTTTTATCAATTGCAAAAATCAAAAGACTAACCTTTAAAGGCAAAGAATCTTCTTCATCAGAATCCTTGAACTCAATGCACACCGCAATATTTCTAGCCTAAAGTAGTATTTAAAAACATAAACCCAAACAATTTGTCAAAAGGATAATCACAGAAATAAATCTCAGTTGTAAACAATCTTAACCAAACCTGAGAAAGAAGGTACAGTTTTACTGTACTCACCTTTGCAAAAGACTTTTGACTGTCGTATTTCAAGTACTTTGGATAAACATAAAGATGATTGTTGTAGATGGTGAAAGGCTGAGTGTATTTTGGTATACAGGGAACAAACTCCTCTATTTCAAATGTTGTTAGTGTCTTGGTACTGCTTTCAAATTGCTTCATGGGAATGTATGATGAGTTAACATAATCTGAAAATACATTAAAAAAATCAAATTAAAAAATGAAGAGGAAAAAAGCCTGAATGTCCATTTAACAGTGTTAGTTAATACTTACTTGGAAAATCTGGTGACACATTATCAATTGTAACGTCCAGATTTCCTAAAATAACAGGAAGTTTGGCCATCTTTTCAGGTCTATAGGAAGGAAAAAAAAAACCCAACACAACACGTCAAAGTCAGGCTAAATGCAAATCAGATACCAGCGAAAAAAGATAATAGGAAACAGAGGCAAAAGTAATATCCTGAAATAGGAGTATGAGAGGAAAGGTGATTTGAGGGTGGATGACTGATCTGGTCTTTTTTGCCTAGATTCACAGTTTTCTTTTCCTTTAAATTCTCAGGGGAAAAAAAACACGCTATATGTGGAAAAGTATGGAAAAAGTCACAAAAAAGCATCTTCTTTCTTTAAATCAAAATGAAAAACTTTGTCAAAGATCAGTTTTGTTTGTCATGTAATTTGCAGCAAAGAGGGGATCTATAAGTAAGTTTTTAAAATCTCAATGGCCAGTGATAAGCATTCATGATAGTAGGGTAAACTGGGGGTGGGGGGAAGAGAAATCAGCAAGTTCCTACCTATTCCTTTTTCTAGACTAAAAACTCACCCTGCAGAACTACCCAACACTGAAATTTCTTTTATGTTATCATGTAACTAATTCAGAAATAGGATTTGAAGTACAAGTATTTTCCATGGTAAAACTATGCAGAACCCTTTATTAGTAAAGATAGCCAGCAGCATGACTTTTTAAATTACTGCACAGCAAGGGGATGCAAAATTTCCCCTAAATGCTGTGAAGCAAACAACTTCAGGTTGGGTGGGGCTTATGGTGGGGCTTATGGTGAGGAATGGGGTGTGTTAGGGTGTTTGGTTGGTTTGGTTTTGTTTCTCAAAGTGGGAAAACTAGACTTACTTCCTGAAATCTGCTAACAATTTCAGCATGTCTTCATTTGAGAGTTTATTACTGTCTTGTCTGAAGAGAGGAGAAAATCTTGCATTTTTGTCCAGAGTTCCTGAGGCATCTTTAAACAGTGTCCTGAAAGTAAAAATCTTGCTTTCAGCTGAGTTTATGGAAGTGCTGAAATTCTCTTTGGGAAATTTCTTTATTAGAAATCAGAGCATACTGCACCATCCTCCCTATTACACATTAAATACTCTTGTAGGCGAATTTTAACATATAAATAGCCCAGTTTAACAAATATGTGTGAACCATTTCATTCTTAGTAGCATAAAAAAATATTGTCAATAGAAAACAGTTAGCAATAATTAATGGTTTGAAGAATAATGTAATGAATGTTTGTAACTTTTTTTCCTACTACAGAGCTGAACTGTAAGTTTGTTGGAAATCTTTGGTTAATTGAAAGCAAAACAATCAACAATTTAAACAGCACATTAAGTTTTACAAGAAGGGAGATGCAGAAAACAATGTTAGGGAAAAGTCAAGAAAAAAAAAACCAGTTGACCAGATTTGTCCTTACCTAGCTGCCCAGGCAAAAGGCATTCTATATTGACCTAATCTCTGGCATGCCTGCTTAGCGTTCTTCAAAACCTTCTGTGCAACCTGCAAGGGACATGAGAAATAGCCAGGCCTGAACAGCTAAATTTTTTTGAGCCCCTTGTACACAAGAAAAAAACACATGTTGACACTGATATGAATTAGAAAATCTTCTTTAGAAGATTAATCCTAAGTATGTGAGTGAAAGACAATTGAAAATGCCTCTTAACAATTCATTTCAGGTTAAGCACAGCCTGTTCATTTCACAGCATTTCATAGGTGAAAACACAAACATATCTACACTCCTGATAATAAATATTTAATTGAGAAAAAAATTATTATATACAAAACTTATATGGAAAGCTAGAGCAAAATTCAACTGTTTCTTAAGACAAATCTCAAATTTCAGGGAAAAAACCCAACATTTCAACTCCCATTTGCTCCCCTATTCACCACCCACCCTATGTACCAGGACACGTCCCTGAAGAGTAAATACTACAATACTCTGCAATACCTGTATTACAAATACACACAGAATATGGGGAGGAGTTTTATAGAGATCAAATGTACAATCCTATGCATGTGGACAATGCTATGTAGGGACATTGCAATATTGTTTTCATTAAAAGTTCAAATTTCTGATTTTGTTAACTTTTGAATTAACAAAAAATTCCATTATATACAACCAACTTGTACAACAATTACAGTTAGAAATGCACTGGTTTGAGATGTTCAACACTGAGCTAAACCACTTGATCTAAGCAGAAGTTTCTGACAGAGCAGTGGGCTTCTCTTTTCCAGAAATCAGCTTCTCCTATGTGTCAACACAGAGCAAAATTATTTGTCAGAGACAAAACAACCTACAACCTACAACAACCTGCCTGAATATTATCCCTGATCTATGCTGCTGATGTTATTAAGAACTGATTCTATTACTGTGTTTGAGCCAACTCTCCATTATCCTTTCCTGTAAAAATGGGAAAACAGCACTTGGAAGCATAAAACCTTGGTAAGTAATCATCATGAAATCAATGTTTAAGGGGAGAACAAGCGATTCCTTGGCTATAGAATTTGCTACTTCTGTTTTCCCTTTTTCCTTGTCCAGAGTAGTAATTCTGCAGGGAACAGGAACTTGGTCATTGCACTGATACAAATGGAGGCCTATAAAACTGGTACTGTTCTGTTTTGTTTCAAATTAATACACTGTAATCCCTATGAACAAGGACCAAAACAAATTTCAAACTAAGTGTTCAGTTCTACAAAATGATAAGCCATTGAATACCAGAAACATACAGCATAACTTAATATAACCAAGAGTGTTCCTACTGGCTATTCCTGCAGTACGGGGCAGCACAAGTCTAGCCTGCAGCATCAAAAGAGGGAACACTTGGGTTTGCTCAACCTTCCTCATGTGGCTCAGGCCCAAGCCCACCAAAATCAGCTACTCAGTTCAGGTTTGTTTTAACTTCAGTAACAGTCAGCATACACTTCAAAAAAACAGACTCCTAAAATACAAAGCTGCTGTTTTCCAACAATAGCTGAAAAAAAAATCTCAAGCATTCCTGGAAAAGCAAATCAGTAGGTTGATCTATATTAAGATCAAGTGAAAAATAGAGAGTTTTTTACATGTAGCTTGGCCAGCAGTAAATCCGTAGGAAAGAACACTGTTCCTCTGCAGACACTGAAAGTTAACCATTCCTTCTTCCCTTTCACTAGCTGAAAACAGGAAGAATGTCAACAGTAGCTGACACTGCTTACAAAAACACTTTTCTCTAATATCCTGGCCCAGCTATTTAAGCATAATCACAAATCAACAAAATCAAACGTCTATTACATCAGTGACAAATAAGAAGTAGCAACTAACAAAACTTTTTGTAGATACATTTCAGAGAACATTAAAATCTTGTGTCATCTGAGACTTCTGAAAACTTAAGAATCATTCAGTAGTTTATTTCTAAAAGTGATTTCAACTTCTCTCGGACCTGCAAAGCATTTTATACATAAAACCAGGAGCTTAACGATCTCGGTGGTTCTGAAGCAAAAAAACATCAAGAGTGCAGATAAAGTTCCAGTACACTGTGGTCACCAGAAAGTGAGACAAAGGAAAAGTCAACAGTGATACAGTACATAAGATGCATTAACTAAGAGAGACATACAGTTAATTTATGATCAATATTTAATATTTCATTGTTCAAAAATTTTCAACTAAACTTTCACATTGAAGTTCAAAACACTTTTGTCAAACCAGTTTAGAGACATTATAAAAATCATAGATTGTCACAATTATAAAAAGTGAAATAAATGTTTCCAATAAAATGTTAGATTTTATCTATAATATAATAATAGTTACTAGTAATAACTAAAATTTACTAAATCAAATTCTGCTATCTGAATTTACTAGAAAACAACTAAGGTTTTGATTGATATTTAGTCATTCAAAATCAACCTGCTTCACCTCAGTATTTTGTTCATGCCACAGAAGAAAATAACATACCTTTGAAGAATCTGAACTCTTCATGTACGGTTCAGCACAATGTGTAATACTTCCTTGTAATACCTTTTCTATTCTGGCCACAAGGAAAATGTCAGTATGAGGGCACGTGACTGAGAATATTCCCTAGAAATGAAACAAGAAATAAACAAAGAAGGGAAACGCAGGCAACATTTACAACACATAACAGAAAGCCATCCAAGTCATATAGGAAAACTCTTCTCTTGTATCCAAAATCCTACTAATTCTTTAGGTTACTAGTTCTTACCTGCTTTGGATATTGTAACACAGTTTCATGAATGTCTTGAATTCTGTGTAAGCTATCACCGCTGCCATTCATCACTTGTTGAGATACACTGGGTATCATGTGCCTTACTGAGGGGTGGTTCAAATCAACATGGAAATCTGCTGAAATCTTCCTGTTGTTTTTAATATCAAATAGTGACAATGTGACAAAGAAAGGTTCTACCTAGACATTAAAAAAAAAAAAAAATCAAGTGTCATTGCTGGTATGTATATCACACTGTAAAAATGTGTAAAAAGGAAAGATGAGTAACATTTTCATAAACACAGACATCACTCGATATTACTGACAAGATGTAAAATACAGTAAAAGAAAAATTTCTCTATCACACAACAAAAATATTAGAAGAGTTACTTTTTGTAGGATTTAGGCTTTGATTCTGATTTAAAAGAGTAGAAAAAAATCTCCATAATACAAACTTCTCAGTCACAGTAAGGAATTCCTAACATTAAGAATAGCGCCAAAAAATATTAAGATATTCATTACCATATTAACAGAAAGTAATTAGAATAATTATTTACATTTGTTGTTGGTCCTTCTTCATTTTCTGCAACGCAGCTTTGCAAATTAAAAGATAAATCGTTACACCTCACAAGAAATTTTTTTCCAAATTTCTCTTCAAATGGCTTCACTTCTGGTTCAATACTAGAAAAGTCTAGTTTCTTTAAAAAGAAAAAAGAAAAATTATGGTAAGTTGGTTTTCATCTCAAAATGAATAACATAAAAAAAAAACGCTGCTTCCTTTTAAGAAGTCTAACCTGTGCATCTGGATCCAAGGCAAAAAGTTTAACTCTGCTTTCACTTTTCAGCTTCATTTCTGCTTCTCTGGTACTCTGTTAAAAATAAGAAAAAAAGTCTTAGCATTGCACTATTAAATAAAATTGGGTTTCAGTGTCATTCCCCTTTCTATGATGTTCAAAGCTTTACACATTTTAAATTCACACATTTGTTTCTCTATTACTGAGCTTTGTAACTCCTTAGTTTACACTACTCCACCATGTCGGACTAAAAAGTGACAGCCTCTCCTCTAAAGGTTTTCTTCCAGCCCTAGAAATCTAAAAACTTACATCAGCAACATGTAACCTTCCAAGCTCATAGGAAGTATACTCCAGTGTAATTTATAAAGCACTTTCCCTCCTCAAACAATAACTTTCATAACATTATTTTATTTAAATAAAAAAATAAATTATGACTGTAGGTTAAAGCTCAGAGCCATCCTGAGAACATAACATTGCTAAGGAAACAACAGATCACCTAAATTAAGAAACACCATCATAGCTCCCTTTCTTTTTTCTTTTCCTTGTTTTTTTTTTTTTTTTGCTTTTCTTGAGCTCTGCTGCCCAAGAAGTGGTTTTCCTGTGGGTAGATGGAAAAACCTCCAAAACTTTCAAAAGATAAACCCCTCACACTTAAAAGTTACTTTGCAGAGTTCACTGTACACTGATCCTGCCTGGGATTTGTGGAGAGCTATCTATTAACAGCAAAACAAAAGTGAAGCGCTACAAAATAGAATGTGAAAACTGATGGTATACACAGGTTACCCTTTTTTGGAAAAAGGTATTATTTAAAGAGTATTCTATGATTTTTCAAGTCACAGGACCATGACAAATGAACATGTGCACGTGCCAAAATTATCCACGCGGGAGAGTTACCATTCCCAAAGCAGCAGCTGCTTAAACAGGGATACAAAGTATTACATTTCAGGCAGATGTCTCTCTTTGGATCAACCTGTATGGGTTAAAAGAAGTTGCAAACTCAAAATTCTCATCACTGACCATCAGCTGGAAGTGATCTACTGTCTACATCTGCTTTGCTGGAGATTGAAGTAACTTCTACTATGTCTCAAGGAAAAGAAAAAAACCCAAACCAGAAGAAAAGAACATAATCCCTCAGAGCTCAAAATCCTATTTTTAGCTTTATAACAGAAATTTTAAAAAATAATCTGGCTTAAAGGATGTATTACAGAAAAAAAACTTCTGAGGTGCTATTTTGAGTAAAAATGCTCTGGTGGTTTTCATTTAATTTACTTTGTTATCTTTAGCACACACAGGAGAAAAAACAAGAGTTGCTGTGAAAGAGACGACCCAGATACTCAATACCAGCAGAGTACTGCCAGAGTTTGCTTGTTCAACAGCAAAGTCTGGTATGATTCAGAAACACAGGAATGTTTAAAGATGGCAAGAGAGTTGTGTGCATGTGTTGCAAAGGTAATAATCAGTGGCAAGAACTGAGGAGGAACGTGACCTAGTCATAAGAGCAAGACAGAAACTGTTTCAACTAAAGCGTCTTGAATAGTTTCAGAGCCTTTGGTGTTTTGTACACTAAAGACAAGGTGAATATAAGCATTTCCAACTGACAGATCAGGGGCAGTAGTCAGAAGTCAAGAACAGAAAACGCATGTAGTCATTGACCCTCTCTATAGCACAACAGGGACACTAATTTCATTTCCTCATCTATAACACAGAGAGAATATTTTCCCACCTCAGTGAATTCTGGGGACCTGTAAGGGCTAAGGAGGTACCTGGTCACACTTATCACGTAGTCACATAGTTATTTCAAAGGGCTAATTTGTTTTATTTTAAGATTAAAAAACAAACCAAAACCAAACAATTCCAAAACAACCAAACAAAAACCTCCAAACAAACACCCACTACAAAACCCCTACATTCACTCTTGGTACTTACATTATAGATAAAAGGAACGTCAAGTAGGCAGGAAAGACAGACAGATTCAGATATATGTGTGCACATCAGTGCACTGAAGTGCGAAATACTATCTTATTTAGTTTATATCATAAACTAACAGCTGTTGATGGAAAAATCAAGTCTTGGAGATGTAGTAACAAGGGTTAATCCCTTCCTGGGAAGACTGTTTTTCCCCTATTGTCAGGTGCTCTACAATCCCCCCAAAGGAATTTCTCTCTCCTCATAAGGATATGAGGTCAGCTATTGTGAAATCCTCCTCCAAGAACCAACAAAAATAATAGAGCAACTATAAACCTTCTAAGAGAAGGCCTAATGCCTTGTAAGGTTTCCACTGGGGAAAAAAGAACTAAATCCAAACAACAGCTGAAGAGACACTGCAAGAAAGAACAGAGGACAAAAAAAATCCTCAAAAGAAATAGCATTTATATAAAGCAAGTGAGTTAAGGCAGAAACAGCATACCAGTGCAAATGGGCAGACTTTTCTGTGTTCTTCTCCTCAGAAAAATAAAAAGGCTAGGACAATACATCACAGTACATTATTTTAAAAGGTAGTGTTTAGTACAGATAAACTAGAATGGGAAAACTAAAAAACTTATTTTGAAGGAAACAGAAATTTAAATGGGTTATAACTATGGAATAATAAAAAAAAAACCAGTGCTTAAAGAGGTGATAAAAATAACACACTAGACAAATACTGAGCTTAAAGATGTTTCCGATCCAAAGATTATGGAAACAGGAAGTAGCAATTGTAGTACTAAAGCCATATGCAGGTGCCGCAGCCCTGAGTCAAAGTCCCCTCTGTGAGGAATATGGAACCTAAACATTAACATAACTCTGACTACAAAAAAAGAAGAATCTTCTGTACCAAAAAAAAGCATCTAATTTTATATTTGTTTCTGAAATAGATTTTCATAGCCTCATGTAAGCATGTTGTTTGATGCTTACAGCTCTTCCAAGGAAATCTTGATTGTATGTACCACAATCCCAATTAATTTCCAAATAGAGAGGTATCTGGAGCTAGATTATCACATAATAGCTTCTTGTGTATACATGCTAAATTGATTACAAAGCAGTATCAGAAAGAATTAAGTCAGCCAACCAATTTCAGTGCTAAAACCTTGTTAACATATTCTGACTGGATCTTTTTATATGTTAGCTACCACAGTAGATAGAATTTGGTCTGCTTAGTCTTAGTTCACAAGCTGTGCTTCCTTCAGGAGCAGTTACTGGGTGTGACAGACCCTCAGAAAAGGAGAGAGCACTCCAGAGCATGGTCAGGCAGAAAAGTTTCAAGACCCCAGGCTGCACCACACAGAAGAAAAAGCAAGTCACAGGAAAAGTTTGAATTCTGCAACTTCAATAGAAAAGGTCACCAATTCCAGTCCTTAGGTGATTTAACGAAAACTTCTCCTTTACAGAACTCACAAAATTTATTGCAACATGCAAGTCACTGATTTAACTAAAACAAAGTCTGCAAATGGGTTGAGGAAGTTACTATTATTTTCTACTTCTATTTTATTTTACTCTAATTTCCACCAATTTCTGTAAGAACAAAATTGAAAAGCAAAAGCCACGGCACATCTTAAAATACATTCACTTCATCACTGCTATTAAGCTGCTCTGGATTTCTAAGTATAAAAATAACTAGATTTCTACAGAAATACTTAAACACTTCTCTTCATGCAATAAACCAATAAAAAATTAGTAAAATAATAATAAAACATGCTGCATTGAAACAACATGTCCAGAGTTATATAGGCAACTTCAAGACAGTATCTAGATTGCTTATAAAATCAGAAAATTAAGAAGCTCAATAACCATATTAATGAAGGAGCTTCTAAGCTTTCAAAGCACCACAAACTGACTGAAAGCTAGAAACCAGTGTCTTACCTTTACTTAAAGTTCATGCAGCTAACTTATGTTTAGCACTTTATATCCTAAATTGACATTTACTATATATATATTACCTTGGCAATTTCAGGATAGTAGTTATCAAAACTACTTGATGAGCTTTCCATTTTGCTTTGTTCATCATCTGAAATTATAAAACCACATTTTAAAATAAATACAAAACCCCCAAAGTACTCCCAAAACTCCATAGCAAAAATTATTTTTTTAATCTCCTATCCCCTCAAAAATGACAACTGCTAACATAAACAGGTTGTGGACAACTCTATCATTACACTTCCATAAAGTGACTTCTTAGAGGATGTAGCTAGTAACAAAAATCAGTATAATAGCAGTTATTTGTAATCATATTTAAAACACAGCTTTAATATTAATTTTGATATCTGCACGGGGAAAGGGGATACTCAATGCACCAAACTTACACTATTCTTTCCAGTGTAAGCATTGTAACTTCCACTAAGCATTGTAACTTGATTTCAAAACAAGTTCCCTTTGTTCATTAGGTTCCCAGCTCTACTCTCCAACAGTTACTGGATTTACAAAGCAAGCATTCAGTTAGCTATAAGCATTTTACAGTTCTAAGGTCAACTAGGGACCACTTACTAAAATGTCTTTCACAGACCTACAAGCTTTTCCTTTTCTGACATGGTTTTGTCGTAAACACCACGCTAAATTCTGGCAATCTTCAAAGATGTGATATCTCACTTGACACTGTAATGATCCCTTTAGGTACTTGTGCTATCTGTAAGAGAATAACCTTTCATAGTATCTTCCAGGTTCTTCTGGCTATGCATACTGTTGGTTTCATACCAGTTTCCCTCCCCATCCATTCTCAAGAGGAAAAATGCAT
This sequence comes from Pseudotriccus pelzelni, assembly GCA_035584735.1. Taxonomy (NCBI): domain Eukaryota; kingdom Metazoa; phylum Chordata; class Aves; order Passeriformes; family Tyrannidae; genus Pseudotriccus; species Pseudotriccus pelzelni. The sequence goes on from JAWMRA010000001.1 coordinate 76,127,749, forward strand.
GAGAGGACATCTAGACTACCCTTTTATCACCAAACTACCACCAGCTACACCACCGCACTCTGTACAGATATCTGCCTTACCTATTCTTCAAGGGCTCTAAGAGAAAAAATCTCTACACCCAAGCAATCTATTTCAGTACTTTTGGGAAATATTTCTGGCCAAAAGAGTTGTATCCAAATTTAAACTCCACATTGTAACCATAATTTCTTATTCTTCTACCTACTGTGACCACAGAGGACTGTAGGTAGAAGTATTTTCAGCAGCATTTTACGTATTTCAAAATAAGTCTCTCCTAAGTTTGTTTTTTTTCCTTAAACTGCCTCAGTCCTGATTTTACATTGTGGGTTCTACTTTTCTACACTTAATCAGTCTCACTATTGTCTTCCAGACTTGACTCATTTGGAATCAATACAGAAAAAAAAATTTAAAAGCTAAAAGGTTCAAAACTCTCATCAGTTCAAACAGACAGTAAAAAAGCCTGTATTTTTTTATGACCAAAGAAAAGAAAAAAATTTAGCCACAATAAAGCCTTTCTTCCCAAATGTGTGTATGAAGATGCGGTCAAATAACTGCATTAGCACTGCTAGAAACCCTGCTTACCTTCGTGAGACTCTCCATTTCTTTTTTCTTGCATTGCAGCCTCAAAGTTAAGCTGAAGGATTTTGTTCAGGGTGTTTATCCACTCTTCCATTTCAAGTTCACTGTCAGCAGCTAGAAGGTAACTACTCTTGTCTTGCATCTTGAGCTCAAATGCGAAACGTCGGACTTTATTATTCTATGAGAAAATAAAAGATCTGTGTAATATCTTTACGTACTGACTCCAACCAAAGAAAGTTATACATATTCAGATATTTTACATGAAAATATACAGTTTGATATTTTGAACAAGTGCATTGTAATTACACTTTTTCATCTCCGACATTTGACCCTCTGAAGTTATTTGCACCACCACAACAAGTGCAAGCAGGAAAGATTAACAGCCCATTTTCCAGCTTCCCTTAATCATTCCGCTTGCCAGAAAAAAAAAAAAAAAAAATCCAATTTCCAGATACCAATCCTTTATGCACCCAGATCATCTGGAAACGAAGCTAACCAAGATCTACTAAAGAAGCAAAAAAGGCAAAAAAACTCCATTAATATTTGATTGACAACTGTTTGCACACTGGGATTTTATACCAGAGATAAAATCATAACCAACATCAGCCCTGAATTGCTAGTCTTATACATGAAGTTGGGAATCAGTTCCTCCTTTATTCCCCAACCATTATTGTCATCCTTTTTGCCCAATTTAAATCAAGCTTTCAAATGGTACCTAGCCTGACTCATGGTTCATGGGAATGAATCTTAAATGAAAATTCTGTATTATCATCAATTTAATTTTAAAAATTGATAATTCATTAGATAAACATTACAATAAACAGTATGATAGACTTAATGGTTGGGGGATTTTTGTTTAAGTTAAATTAAACGCCAAATTATATTCAAGTTTCATTATACTTCAGATTTTTCAGTTAACAGACTAAGTACTGGTTGGCAAAACAGTCACCTTTCTACGAAAGATGAGTTTCTGTTAAGAAGGATATGAACAAATGCATGGACTCCAGATCTGTAGGCAGTCCTACCAATAGAAATCAGTGCTGAAGTAAATGAAAAATCGGAAGAACAGTAACCTCTAACTTTCACAGAATAAAACCCTGACACACATTGTACATATCACACTTCTCAGTTTTCACAAAACACTGAATTAGAGCAACTATGACTTTATATATTGCTGTATGTGTGAACAGTTACACTGCACATATTATGTCTCTTCATTTACGTTTGGGGGAAAAAAAATACACCCAAACCAAAAACCCCAACCAAACAGAACCCCGCTATTGTACAAATTCAGCATTCCTCTTATACAAGTACTGATAAAGGAGCATATTCTGCTCTATCTTCAGTTTCTGTTAGTGAAGTCAGTATTTTTCTCTCAGGCATCTACTGGTTTTGAAAAAATAATTAAGCACATGTACTAAATGAACTCAAAACCAGAAATGAGTAATGTTATAGGAATGCAACAGTAACTCATCTCTCCTCAGTGAAAAGACTTACTCTGAAACAAGTAGATTCATTCTGAGAACAAAAGCTTGTCAGCATGCCTACCTAAGAACAACCATTTCTATGAATTCCATGTCAGACTACTCCAAAATACCATGGCTGGGGTCCTTCGAATTTTTTTACTTTATTTTCCTCTTCCATTAAATGGAAATGAAATTTCTACCACTTTTTCCCCATAAGAGTTTATAGATGCTAATACAACACCAATAACAAGTAACAGTAAAACAATAGAATTAGAACAGCCAGAAAGAATACAGTACATAATACAAAATAATAAAATTACATGTCTGGAATAGGGCCATTATGTATAATATTTGATAATTCAAAACATTGTTGACTTGCTCCTCATCAACAATTCAAGTGAAGAAAACAGCTATTTTCAAACCTCGTTATTCTAGCTACTGAATGACTCCCTGGTTTCTTAAAAGTGAGCATTAACTGGTTTTGATTTTGCATCCGATCCTGAATCATAACTAGGCTCAAATTTTTACATGCAGTTTTGAAGACCAGACACTACTGTAAAACACAGTATAGTGTTTGAGACACAAGCCAGCTCTTAATTCTAAAGCATCCAAAGCACAAAGCATCCAAAGGACAAAGTTTACAAACAAAGGAACGGTAATACTTTTTTTAAAAAAAAAAGCGAGCTTCTGGAAGAGTCTCGGAAAACTTCAGGTTACTTTAATTGAACCGATGGAACAGCAAGCATGAACACTATGAAAGTATGAATGAGAAAAAAGGAGATTTTCAGGTTTTAAACCTCCAAACCATAAAATCTTAGAATGGTTAGAGGTTAGAAAGGGCCTCTAGTGGTCGTTTCATCCAACCTCCCTCCTCAAGCACGGCCAACTAGAGCCAGTTGGCACAGGATCATGTCCAGGAAGTCTTTGAAGATCTCCAAGAATAGAGACTCCACAGGCACTCTGGGCAACCTGTGCTAGTGCTCAGTCACCCTCACAATGAAAAAATGTTTCCTGATGTTCAGAGAGAACCTCCTCTGTTTCAGCTTGTGCCAATTGCCTCCAGCCCTGTCACTGGGCATCGCTGAGCAGAGCCTGGCTCTGTCCTCTTTGCACCCTCCCCTCAGGTATTTATATACATTGACAAGACTACAGCTGAGTTTAGGAACCGCTTTTTTGTTTGCTGGTTTGTTTTAAAAACACAGATCAAACTCATTTCAGTGGAGTTGGCCAGAATTGCGTCTCTAAGGCAAAACAATTTTTGCAAAATTGTATATAGAACTTGCAATATGGTTAAATTTATTACAGTTCTAAGATTTCAATGTAAATTGCCTATTAAAAATGTATCAAAACCATCACTAAAATACCTGGGGGAAAAAATCCTATGTACAGCTGCTGTATCTCTTTGTTGAAATCAAACAACTTTACACTAAAAAAATATTATCTAAGAAATACATTTTTATTAACTTCGCCTACTTCCATGAAAGTTTAAAAAAAGTACTAAAACCCAAGGGTTTTTTCCAGGTATGCTGTGCTTAACAGAACAGTTACAGGCTGTACTATAAATACATAACAGAATCACAAGAAAAAGAAAAATAATCTTTTCTTTGGCACTTGCTACTGACAAACATTTGACCAAAGCCCTTAACTTTTTAAAATAAAGAAAAGCACAGAAAAGTAACATTATAAAGGTCAAATGAAAGCATCTGGAAGGGTGACTGAATTCAATATAACTCCCACAACAAAAATCCCACACAAGAAGCTATGAAAAAAATTTTACAGCTCATGTTAGCACAGAATCTAACTGAAATGAACTTCAATTTTATGCGGTCATTAATTTGCCGTGATTTAAGTTTGGGGTTCTTTGTGCCTTTGCCTTAAAATCTGGTTTGGTAAATACTTAACATCAACTAGTAATTTATGTTCTTTCCAGAAAGACTTTAAAAATTCAGTCTCCTGCCCCTCGAAATCTTGTTCACTGCTTTTGCAAGATGCAGCATGTATATTTGTTCCTCTGCATAGTAGGTACTTATCTACATATAAAAACATTTATCTGTAGTTTGAAAGAAATTGCATTTACTATCAAACACAGAATTAACTGGAAAACAGGCAGAATAATTATAATTACCTGAACCACTCCCATGCAGGAATCAAGAAATATTGATCCTTTTGGTTCTTTTGATATTTTTTCATCTTTGTAGAAATTGAGATTATAGGATCCATCACCAAGTTGGATTAAGTGGAAAAATCTTCTTTTAAACGACTTGTGAAAAGAAAGGAGAAAAGAAAAGCAGTTACAACACAAGTATTAACCACCCTCGTATTACAATACCTGTAAGTGCTATTTACACAGTAGATAATAGAAAAAGAGCTTTTATTTACAAACAACTTAATCAGTATCCTCAGAAAATAAAACAGAAATTAAAAGAATATTTACATATGAATATCTGCAGCAGGATTGTACTATACAATTTGACAGTATTTTTGACCCACTGAAGGATATTTAAAATTGACTCTACAATATTATACATAATAGATACTTATTGGGACAACCATAAAAACAAATAGAGTTTGTTTCTAAATGAAGAGGCAAATAAACCCCCTATATTTATATATAAAGAGGCAATACAAACTAACAAAAACCCCTCCTCCTATTACATAGTCCCTTTCCTACTAATATCACACAAGGGTACAGTTAAGAAAATCTAACTTCTCCCACATATGGGATTTCTCATGGTTTTTTTTTCACGATTTATATATAATAAGAGGATAGCAAGATTTCAGGTATATAAATTACATAAAAGCTTCCCTCTTTCAAGCCACACAATTTTTTCTAGAAGTGATCCACATACAAATTGACTTTTCAAAGGCACAGGGACATTTAATATTGGTGTTCGGTTTTTTACCATGCATAAGGCATTCTTAAACTTACTCTCATTGTCACACTGATTGCACTATTCATGTTGCCTTTGTGCAGCCATCCTTGTTTTGTTATTCCGCCCTTCTGAGACCCAAGAGATGCTGCATCCTGGAAATGAAGAAAGATGGGGGAAGAAAAAAAGAAGGAAAGTTTTGTATCACAGTCTGTGCAGTATTTATCAAAAATTTCAGAAGTCACTTCAGAAATTGGAATAACTACATTCATAATGTAATGATAATGTACCATGAGTCCCTACTGAAATCTGTAGCTTTCTAATTATTTCATTTAAAGACCTGGAGGGAAATTGACCTAATCTAACTTTTAATATGGAATCTGGCCACTTATACAGGCGTTCTCTATGGATAGAAGGACGATCGAGCTTAGAGATAGTTAAATGTTAGTCAAGATAAATCCCACTGAAGCAAGGGAATGAGGAAACACTCAAAACATTTACTTACATTCACTTTGTAACCTTTTTCATATATTCTAATCTTGGAGCACATGAATTTTTACCTATTTCTATTGCCAAAAAGAACAACGTAAACACATGCCTCTCCAAAACTTCAATCGAGATTTCTCAAACCATTTTGTTTTATATGCAGTACTTCAAAGACACTACTTACTTAAACATTTACAGAGAACTAAGTCTTGAATCCTTGAACTGGATCTGCCCTTTTACAGATCAGAATCAAAGCTTTATAAAGAGAACAAGACCAAACTTGGCAGCAATGGCAAGTTGACAAACAGCAGATCCAATGCATGGATCACACATCACACCCACTGCCTGTATATCACACCCAGCTGCCAGTTGGTGGAACTGAGTAACTGCATAGAAACCCCTAGGATGTCAATAACTACAAAACCCAGCACTCTGCTGTCAAATCAGATCAAGAAGCCAGATTTATAATTGCCACAGAACAAATATTACATCACCAGTTCCAAGTAATCTTTTAGAGTACTCCCAAGCTGCCTTTACCACAGTTTCCAGTTAGCATAACCAATTTTGAAACAAAACCATTAATGAATTAGACATGTAGGAAGACTTTCAACCATCTAGAAGATAAATACTCCTGGTAATCTATTACCCAAATATAATAATATGAATTAGTTTTTGGAACTAACTCAAGGAATGTTCTGTAAAAAGTTACTTTACAGCTTATTTAGTCTGTCTAGCTTGCATATTCATATGCATATGCACTTTATAAAACTGTGAACAGAAGGCAAAAGATGCATCAATCTGTTCCTTCAAAACTGATAGCCAGCTTGGCACTACAGAAGTTAGGCCCATAAAGGATGACATGGTCACCAATTATCAGAGCATCTGATATAATCCCTCAAAAGCATAGATCAGAAATACTCAGTAAATTTTCATTCGCCTCAGTGACTCTCACTGTCCAAGCAGTACAGTGGTTTTGTTTCATATTTTCAAGTCATTAGCCCCCACCCCTATTGTATTATCTAGATAACCATTTTTCTTGTACAAGGGTCAAGATACAGAGATAACTTAAAACATGGGGTTTCCAACTATGATTCTTCACCTGGCATGAATTAACTCCAAAGGAAAGGGTGATTTAAAAACACCTTTACAAGTGTGAGATGGTTAGTAGATCATCACTCTGTCAAAATTTGGCACAAAAAACCCATTGCTTATCTGTAACTTTCCAAACCAAACATAGGATCATCTGACATTACAAAAATCCGTACGTTACCTGTGTCAATAAAAATTAGGATTTAGCTCTCTTAAGACTCTTTTCTTAATTCCCAGACTCTGAAGTGCACAGCTTCCCAACTCTGCTGAGCTGTTTTCTGCATGCTGTTTTCTAACAATAAAACTGATCATCACTTGGACTTCTCCAGTTACACCATATCTTTCTGTCAGGCATAATTCCTGCCTACAGAGCCAAAAAGCTACTGAATCTTTCCAGCTGACCATCTGTTAATACAAAGGAACCCAGAGTCCAGTTGTTAACACATGACTCTTACATTGGAACCATACTTCCTGTTTCCAGCTGGTAAGGTAATTTCCTCACTTTTATCATAACTGCTGCACACTGTGTTTAAGTTTTTTTAATTGTCTTTCCCACAAACTTGGCTCCAAAGTTTACTTCAACAGCAACTGTTTCAACAAAAACAATCCTGTATCTTGATCACGTAGTAGATTTAAGATTCCGCTTACAAACATCAACCTCATGGCCTGATAGCCCAAAATAGTTTTGGACAGGTAATTCTCTCCTTTTTAACGATGCATGATTAAACTAATCTCTATCTGATTTTTCTCCAATTTTTAATCACTTGTAGCTTCTTGTTTTTGATCATTCTCATAATAAATCAGGTTTCTTCAAACACAAACAAAAGTGAAACAAAAAGAAGACCAAACAACTTTCAATCTAAGATTTGCATCTGTGCTTTTTGGCATAGAGAGATGTTAATGTTTGAAAGAAAAACCTCTTGCCTTAATTCTTCCCTTGATGAAAGAATTTATGGTCCTCCCCACCCTATTGTCCCATTAACTTCCCTTTTCTTCCTAGCGTGCTTTTTTCTTGTGTTTATACTTCAAGTTCCTCAAAGAGCAGCAAACCTGTTCTCCAGTGACTGTACTTTGGAAAGAGATACTCCATTCTTGCCTGCTCTAACAGGAAACTGGGCAGAAAGAAACAGGAAGTCCTTTCCACTTGTACTTCCGAGTAGAATACACACCACTTGATAATAGTCAAGTTATACCTTTTCACTGTTTAACTAACTCTAGCCATAAGTATATTTACTAGTAACAATTACAGTCAATTACATATTAATTTAATTTTTTTATGTTTAACTCACTGTTTTCTAAAACATTTCTGTTGTCAGAAATATTATCACAGTAAAAAATGCCAAGTCTTTTAAATTTCAGTATAGTAGAAAAATCATCACTATTGCCATCCTACAAGTAGGAAGTTTTGGATACAGATGCATGAAATTATTTGTCCAAATATCACAGTGCAGACTAACAGCAGTGCTGGATAAATGGTATCCCATGACTATCTCTTCAGGAATCTATCTACTCAGATGAATTCCCCAAACTACTTCTTCAGTTTTAATCTTTTTATTTCATGTGTAGCAGCCTTCAACACCAGGAATTTAGAAGCAAAATAACTGTCAAGAGGTAAAAACCACAAAAAAAGAAAAATTATTTTAATTCTTTTTTGAGAGGTAAGAGTTCAAGTACTTGTAAGAAAAGAAAACAGTGGCATTTAAGCACTGTGTTTTGAAACAGGGTGTGGCAAAAATAAATAAATAAATCACAAAAATAACAGAGGCAGTTGCTGAAAAAAAAGCCTTTGTCATTTGAAATATACTTGAAAATTGCTTGAGGCTATACATCTCTGGTTTCCCTAAGTCAATGACAAATGAGAAAATACTTATAGTTTTAGTCAAATTTTTAAGATTTTGTTTCCATGATGGCTCTCCAGCTCTTACCCTATAGTCAGATTTGTGACAAACTAATTTTAACTCACCCTGTATGCTGTCATACTGTCAGCCACATTTAAGTGTGTGTGCTGTCGTGTTGGAACACGTGCATCTATGATTTTACTCAACTTCATGATTAAACCCCATGAAACATTTCTCTCTGTAAACCGCTCTTATATAGACACAGTATAAGACATGACAGATTTTATGGAAGCTGAAGGATTATACACCACCAAGTATTAAAACTTCAATTTTACAATCTGCCAAAACTTCTATTCACACGACAGATCTCAGGAGAACAAGGCTATTTGAAAGGAGATAGATAAAATAGCTAATTTGTTTCCCAGTGGGGTGGTTCAAGATAATCTCCGTCTCATCTATTGACATTAACACTTAACCAAACTCGCAACCCCTACACACCCAACATTCTTTAGTGAAAACTTGAGAAAGTAAGGAATTATTATTATCTCACCTCATCTTTATCTGCTTCTTCATCCACTTCATATAAATGAACAGGAAGCTTCTCTGATTTTGTCCCTTTACTAGGAAAGAAAAACCTTCTCAAGCACTAGGACTTCTGTGATTAGTTACACATTTTATAGCTACAAAAATTAAGATGTTCTTTTCGTAACTGAAGAGGAAAAAGCACAAGACTAATTAAGTAAAAGCATGTACTTTTCATTAAGTATATTTATTAGACAGCAATTTCCCTCATTTTTACATCTGCCCACAGTCTTTCTTTTCTTCTGCTTGTGTCACTGTCCTAATGTGTAACTGAAGAGAACAAATGCTTTCTCATTTTCACTGCACTCCTAATATCTTCGGAGCAAGAATTCATACCTGCAACCATTGGCTCCTTGCAGGACAATGCATTTCTTTAAATTCCTATTGCCTATTGTGGTTTCTATTAAGGGCAAATAAAAACCAGGTACTGACTTGTACAAAACCTGTGAGTGTATCAGAACTTTTCACAGGGAAACATAACTATTTCTTAACTGATAGATGGAGGAGAGCAGTTAGGGAAGACACAGATTTTCCAGAGTTGGGCTATTTATTCTCAAACATTTTAAATTAAGTTTCTAATCCCTATAGTCTCCCCTAGAAAATTTGGAAAAAGTATGAAAAGATTTCTCTAGCAGATGGTTTAGAATGTCTGTAACAGATGTAGATTAAGCTTTTACTTTGAATCATCCTGTGAAAACCTGCTCTAACCATCTTGGTTAGGTTCTATTCCCTGAGCTCCTAGAGGGAGTTCCAAAAGCTGCCTTTGAAGCTATGAAAACAGGATATTACCATTTTAGTTTCATCTAAACATTAGCCTGTTTTAGTTATCATACTTAAAATCACATTGTCAATGATACAGTGTCCTGTTTTGGCTTGCCTATTAGTAAGGCAATGTTATTATGGTACCTTTCCAGAAAATGCTTTAAGAAGACTATACGGTTCAAGTTCATCAATATAAATTCCACCCAACAAATCTTTATCATCTCTACTGTTTATTAAACATTGATATAGCATATTTCAGTTTACATATTATACATATTAATATACTTCTGTAATAAATAAATTTATATTAAATACAGTTAAAACTCCTTCACAAACTCAATTTATTATACCATTAGATAACATACTTACTTTGGAAGCTGTCGAAACTCTCCTGAGTAATCTTCATATCTATAGTTAACAACATGCCAGTCTGAATTGTAGGTTTTGATGCACTGTTTTAATAAAAACCAAATATCAGTATTAACTGGAACAGGATTAAAGACATTCACTAGGCACAACACAAGAAAACCACCTAAAATATGGCTGTTTATGAACCACTATGGTTACATGTCAACCTCTGAAAATTCTCTACACTTCCTTTCTTTCGCCAATAGCCTAATGCAATATAGCTTTTTGGAACAAGTTATATGTTTCAGTAGGATGTTATCATCTGCTAGACATATGTTTTATAAAACCAGAATATGGTGAATGCACTCAGCATCTGGATTAACCATCTTCAGTTGTCCGAAAAGTTAAAGCAGCATTTCACTACAGCTGAAAATGCAACTGTGCCTTCAGAAAACTCAATTTCAATTTCACATGTACCGATACAGAAAAATAAAAACATCTTTTCCTTAAATTTATACCTCTAGCATAATTAAAATAATATTTAAATTTAAACTCCACGTTTGCAGTGGTTGAAAAGCAATTATGTCATTAAATTCTGATCTAGATCACAGGAAATACCATTTCACTCCACCCATATTGTTACAACATAAAAGTACTGATTTATCTTGGCTTTGAACAAAGTAACATAAAACTGACAAAATCTGTTGACAGAAACCATTCCATACAAAATTTTATGTTACACAAATAAGCCTACATGTACACTAACACAGCATCTAATACATCACAAATATTTTCTTTATATTTCAAAATACAACCTTAATAGTTGCCAAGCAATTGGTTCTGCAGAAACTCAATTAAGTATATCAATTATCTATGACATTCCTCCCTTCTTGTCTATCCCCTTCAATTTTATCTTACAAATGTTTAGGTTAGGTATAAAGGATATGTATCACTGTGAATAAATCACTTTGAGGTAGATTCAGCTATCTGGAACTCCTTCAGTTTTACTGGAATTACATCAGACATTTACTTGGTTTAGATGTTAAAATATCCGCTTAAAACGTATCAGTAAAAAACCAGCAGATAACATAAAAAAGACAAAAATTTTAAACCTTTCATTCCCTAAAGGCTTCCATGAGACCCTTAATGAAACGGAACCTCGCAGAACCAAAGGAATGACAACATAAGCAAAGAGTTTTGAGAAACTTTAGGCAGTCATAATGAATTTTGGTCCCTGAAAATGTTGCAGTTACAAATACCTCTGTTCCAGCAAACTGTACGTGATTATTATGAACAAACTAGGAATGGCTGGTGTGAGACAATGTGTCAGTAAAAACAAGTCACAACGATTCATTCCAGATTTACTAGTGGTCGCAATATCACGTATGGAAATCATCCATGTTCATCTGGGAAAGCCAAAAGCATAAAGAAGGTGGAGGAGAAGCATCTGCAAGGGCCAATTATGGATACAAAATAATTCAAAGCTAACCACTAACCCTTCTTTCCCAGCCACCAGTGGAAAACGCTTCTAGGTTTCCCTGGAAATTTTCCCTTGAAATCATTGCCAAGTAAAAGGCAATAAATATTTAATTTTTTTTCAGGGCTTATTTTTCTGTTTGTTTTTAAAATAGTAAATGAAGCAGAAGAAGAACAATTCAGGTATAATATTGTTATTACACGTAGCCACATGCAATTTCAATTTTACCTCAGTTACAAACAAGCTTTGAGCTTCCTTCTCTGCATTTTCAGGAACTGTTGAACGAATGTATCGACTCTGCCGCTGCAGTAACGCTGTCTGGTAGACAACAAAAGCAATTAATGAAACTTGCAGCTAAAGGAAAGATGACAAATGATGGCAACACTCAGTTATCTCTAACAAAGAAAAGCTCAGCAGAAAACATCCTGTGAATATGCTGTTTCAGAACAGCAAATTAATAGGAATTTGCTTTTGAAGATTAGCAATGTGTTCCTTTTTTCTCAATCTTTCTCAAGAGTGTAAGCACTAAGAAATAGATGCCATAGGAAAGTGTTTTCCTCTATATTGTTAACATGGGCATGAAAATACTAGTAAAAATAATTCCACCATGACAATATAACTCAAATATTTTGAAGACAGACATTAAGGTAGTGTAATTACTACACATAAAAACTACTACTCAAGAAAAATAAGAAAAATAACCCATACCAAAATAATAGGGTAGTTCAATTGCAGATCTCAGCTGGCAAACAAATGAGACTGGCACTGTTCAACTTCTCATTCAGAGAGAATGCCTACATCCCTGAAGATACACTTCAGCCTATCAAGTCAGAACTTACTCCTATCCTATGCCACTGTTCAGAGCACCATAGAAAGGCTGTCAGCGAACAGCAAATCTCTCTGTGACCATGAAATTCTGCTTCTCAGACCAGCAATGAAGTCAGCCTTAGTGTACTTTAAATTTTTAACTGTAAACGATGAAAACTTTACAAAATCTTCTGGACCCCAAACGAAAATAACTACACAGCAATAGAAATTGTTTTACACCATGTGGAAAGGAATCTTGTCGCTTATGTCATCAAAGGTGAACGAGGGAGTCTACATAGCCTGGTCCTGGAAGGGTGTTGCACCAGGAAGGATCAGAAAAAGATATAGAAGGAGAAAACTCCACGTTTTATTGTCAAAAAGAAAGAGTATGTAAGTACACTACCTTTACTTATCTCTGTTCTTGAGAGTTTGATCCATAAGGTGATTATTTGTGCCATTACCAAAGCCTCACTCTACTAACTTCTTTCCTAGTTATTCACACGTAAAAAGATTTTTTTCTTCAAGATCAATGACAGACCAGAAGAATTTAATTTGTCAATTTTGTTTATACTTGTAGGTGTCTTAATGCACGCCACCCCCCCCTCAGCTCATCCATCAGCTGCAGTAGTGCATCAGAGACCCAGGAAATGCAAGGAGTGAGGTATTATGATTCAGAGCAAATTCCGAAAAATAATTACTAAAGCAACACCACAGGAACATTTTAAAATCAAGCACGCACATACATATCCATTCTATTCCAAAAGAAAAATTATGAGGGAAGGATTGTTTTCTCTACAAACTTTCTTCACAACTACATTGGCTGAACTGTTCCACAGAAGTGAAACATTTCATCTCTCTGGGTTTGAGTGACCGTTTGATTTGTGGCAGCATTAGGAACTACAAAGTGTTTGTCTCATGCTCTCAAAGAAGATTAAAAAAACCCTTTCAATTACTGTGCTGTCAAAAAATGAGGAAGATGGCTTTTAATACAAGCCAGGATTCACACGCACTACCAAGGCAGACAATTAAAACTCTTTTACTGATACTACTAAGTCCGTCCCAGGGATTTAGTATGTGTTGAGGTTTCAGAAAAGGCCACAGCAGCAAGAACATTTCACCAAGTCAGCTACTAGAAACTTGATGGAATATGGATAGTGAACCTGTCCACAATAAGTGCAGACTGTGATGGATATTATTTCTGTCACAAGGTCATGTGAGACTTAAAGGTACTGTGTTCCACAGAAGCTCATGCTCAAGATGCAGTGACAGAAATTCTTTTAAAAGACTCAATGGAAAAATGGCAGCTGTATGAGAGGTCATGCACTTAAAACAATGATGTGTCAGAAGCAGCTTATCACTTATATGGGAGGTGTCAGAAGATGTACTATAATTTCCAAACTAAATTGAAGCCTTGATTTAGAATAGTTGTCTAAAGACTCAAGAAAAAACCCAAAATAGATTTTAAAGGAAAAAAGTCATAAAGAAATTTCTTTGAACATTTCAAAATTGGTTATTTGACCAGTTTACTTTGTGCGCTTTAAAATGAGAACATTACTTTGACTCATTTTTGCTTTTTTTCTACTGAAGATGTGCCTTCTCATAGAATGACCTGGATTTAGTTTCATTCCTGCAAAGCTGTCATAAAATCTATTTTCAGAAGTACTTAACGTGTACTAAATGGAAGCCAAGAGCTTTAAGTGAAAGTGTGTTAAATCCATATGGCTCAAACCCAAAAGTAATGAAGATCTAAGCTACCCAGCTAAATGCCTCAAAAATGACACTGGGATAACTTTGTAAAGGCACAATTAATTTGGGTGGAATATACCCACATTGTATTTGCTACAGGTAAACTTAGCCTGTATTGGAATTATTTGGCAGGACAAGTTGGAATGGATACAAACTGAAAGAGGTCAGGTTCCATTCGTGGTAGTGTTCAAGGCCAGGTTGGATGGGGCCCTGAGCAACCTGGTCTAGAGGGATTGTCCCTGCCCATGGCAGAGGGGTTGGGTGGGACTAGGTGATCTTTAAGGTCCCTTCCAATCTCTAAACATTCTATGATTCTGTAAAACCTGTAAATATGATTATGGGAAATTGCACTGGGTTAAAAGGTTTAACTTGCAAAAAAAAATAATAAGCACTTGAGGGTTTTCTGTTCTCTGACTTGGTAATATTTTCTTAATACACTGAATGACAGACCTCAATGATTTGTGTTGTTGAAAACAAGCTAGATAGATCAAAGTAGTACTGAAGAGTCATGTGTACAATAAAAATATTTGGAGTAGGTTTGTACCAGCCAGTGTTTCAAAGAAATACAAATCTGATAACGCAGTTTGGTAGAAGAAACCAGTCATCATATAAATCAAGTATAAAATGAGACTCTGACAAAGACTTCATAGGGAAAACCCAGAAAATGTGCTCAGATATTATAGTGCTGAGGGATAAAGAAACACAAAAGCTGACCATATTCTGAAACTGTGACTATTTGAAGGAAATCTGATGTAACACACACTTTAATGACTACCTTGATGAAAATCTCACCACAGAATCAAAACAAAGGATGAGAGTTTGTAACAAAATTCAGCCATTCTATTTTAAGGATCAGACTGAGAACCATGGACTAGCTTCGTTCATACGGGCCTGAGGATAAGAACTGCAGAAGAGGTCACATGAACCAGCACTTTAACACTTCAAACATCTCCCTAGACTGCCCAAACAAAATGCCTGAGAATATTCTTGAAAGGTCTGTTTCTTCTCCAGTGATAATTCATTGCTGTTCACAAAAATGACCCTAACAAGTCAATCAGACAGGAGTACACTTGACATAAGCAAACCGGACTCCTTTTGAGCTGTGATATTGAAGAGACACAGTATAGAAGAGGATTTGGGTAGTGTAGCTTATTCCTGCTCTTCAGTCCCAAAGCCAACACCTGGTACAGGACGTCATCATGAGTGATCCTGTATTTGAACATTAGTATCACTACAGTTTCTTGCTTCCAGTCCTTTAAACTTTCACACTGGCTGAGAACACATGAAACCCAAACTATCCTAAATACCTCTAGCTTCCCAAAATCCAAATTTTTTAGCTCAGAGTGGGAAGGCTACAAGTAGAGTTATTCATGTAGGAATCAATGAAAAAGAAGCCCTCAGAATATATTATAAACAGAGTCCAGGCGCATTCAGGCCAGAGAGAATTCATTAAAAGTTCAACATGTAATTTATGGGGCTTCAGATGCCCTTCTGTAGAAATACACCAACTAATCACCAACCTTCCCCATGATAAACAAGCTTAGCTTCAGCCACTTGGCTGAATAAAGTTAATTTACAGATCATTCAGGTGTCTGCATACTTTGCAAATACAGACATTTTGACTGCAGCTATGGGCATGTGTGTAAGAGACTTTCCTCACTATTTACTCCAACCCCAATCTCTAAGATGCTTGGTAGTTATCTAACTAGATCTAAAAAAAAACTACCAAAAAAGAGAGTATACTTAAATAAACTATTTATTTAGATAAACAGGTAATTTTAAAAGAAATATTAGAAGACAATCACAAATCTTGTTTAAGTCTGGCTTAATCAAGTCAGAACCCTGTTATTTAAGGCATATTTTGCCAAAACCCAGTTTTGGCTGGAAGCATGGAGCTCAGAGTAGCAGACTGCATTTGAACAGGTTCATGCCCTTCACTATTAAGAAGGGGGGGGAAAGATCAGTTTAAGAATTAAAGAAAAGCAAAAAGCAGATTTTTTTTTTGAAAACCAGAAAGGGAGGGGGGAAATATCTAAAAGTGACTGATCATCTACTTCAAAAGGCAGTAAAATTGCTGAGCTGCAGAAGTAGACCTAATCTGAACAGATGAAGAAATTGTGCTATTTCTTCTTCTGTACCTAACAGAATAAATTAAGTAGTGTAACGGGACTCATGGCAAAGAGTTTGCATTGGGATTTTTTGTAGCTAAAGAGTGCTGATAAACAACAGACAGGAAGCTATCACCTCACATCTACTCCTGCTAAAAACTTGTCTTTATAAAAAAGTACAAATAATAAGCAAGTGGAGGGGGGGAGGGGGAAGGATTACATTACCTGAAAGTCATCATAGGGGAACAGTAGCATCTCACGTAAAGGATCATTCAAAATCTGTGTTTTCCTCTGAACAATGACATTTTCATAGTCTATCGGTTCTATGAGCTTTGGTTTTGCCTGGGGGAAAAAAAGAAAAAGGCAAAATAAATTCAGGTATATTGAGGAAAAATGACAGTTGTTGACTCATTTTAAGAAGTTACTCTTTTGAAGACTGGCAGAATTATATTTCATCTACATCAAAAACATACAGTATTTGAAATGCAGACTTTATGTCATACCATACCATACGAAGAAATGCAACTGATAATCACAGACAAGCATGCTGTTTGACTCAGAAGAAAGAAGCAGAACTATTTCATAAAACACAATAAGTCAGAACTTATAAGAATAATCATGTATGTATTCTCACATTAAAAAAAAAAAAGGAATTACTAGTCTCTTATACTGGTGGTTGACTTTGTTTGATATTGCCCTGAAAGCCCTGATCTGGGTTTAGTAGGAATGAAAACAATCTTAGCGCAAAGATCGAGCTTTCTTTTAATTCAGCAGTAACCTGCAGTAGGGGTAGGCTAATTGACATTCCTCCTTCTCTTTAGTTTTTTCAAAATTCCCATAGGCCATCTACTTCCTCTTAATTGCAAAAGTAGCTTTCTTCAGTTACTGGGCATTGATTCAACATAAAAACCCCTTACCACAGTCAAGGCATTACAGCTGCCTGTGCACAGTCACACAGAGAAAAACCCTTACCCTGCCAAGTATTCTGTTAAATGGTCAGATGGCAGGCAAAGCAGGTTTAGGCAGAGCTCTCAATGAGGCAGCACTGCCTCAGAGTGTGCAAACTAATGCAAAAGTGGAGTTACAATCTCTCTTGCACTTTCTGTAACTAAAATTATGCAGCGCAGTATCAGACATAAAATTACAATTTTTTACAAGTGGCATTACAAGAGACTTTACAATTGATGTTTTCTTAAAGTCATTGGTACTAATTTCAATGTAAGGTATATTAAACACAATAGGAGCAGCAAGGCCAGCTTCTGCCATCGCTGTAGGTAAACGGACAAGGCAAGCTTTATATATAGTTTTGTATAATTCATGGTTATAACCTTTCAGATTCTAGTTGTACTACACAGAACAAATATCTTTATCAGTAACCGTTATTAATAATTAGTATATTAATAATATTCCTGAGAATCCTTACAAGTCTTTTCTTCACGCAAAAGCAAACTAAATAAATTTTTCAAGGAATTAGGAAAGCTTTACTCAGAGAAAGCTACCAAGTTTTCAGACTTAGTTCATGGGCTACTCAAAAGCTACTCAAGATTCCCTCATATCTACCACTTGGTAGTTTTACTGTTGGGAAAAATGTGAGAACATAACAAAGCATAACAGCTGAAAAGGCAAAAAAAGGAAAGTGTGGAAATAAATCTACCAAAAGTGATGAACAAAATGTAGCTTTGTCAACAAAAATAACTACCATTTACAATCACTGGAAGGATTTAGTTCATACACTATATAACATGATCAGCACAGACCAATACTTCTAGGAGCCATGGTAGAAAATTACTATGTTGAGTTTGACCTCTTTCTCCTCAGAGGAGATGGAGAATGGCTGTTCAGTTTGCTCTATATTGTACTCCGACACACTTTGAGACCTTAGCACCTAACCCCCAGCTGCTGCTACATCTTCTCCTCTTGTTCATGAACATGATTTATCACAAAGCCCTGAACTAACACAAGTGTCCAGCAGAAAAAGCTCAAGTTTCTGTTTGTGCACCCATCTGAGTTCAAGTGGTTGGACCATTTAGCTCAGAAAAGCGTAAGAACAGAAGGTAAACACAACCTAAGAAAAGGTTACATTTTCGCTAATGTAACTTTGCTAAACTTAAATGTAATTTCGCTAAATATTTATACAAAATATTTTGGTTGCAAGAAAACTTGCTGTTAAGTTTACATTTGAGTGTTCAGACTGCTACAATGAACCTCCAACTAATGAAAGGACGAGATTCCTCAGCACCTTCTTTACTCAACTATATGAAACACTTCCTAGACACAGACTCTGCTAAATTAACCTTCACAGAATTTCAGGTCGAGCAACCCCCTCCAAGAGGTTGTCATAACCAGTTCTGATTTCAAAGAAATTACAGTAACTTCACCTACCCTCTCCAAGTCTTCACTAAGGAATGAATTTTCTTCCTTAAGAAGGAGACAGGGATAAAAGGGATAAAGGAAGAGCCTTTCAAATTTTACTGCTCTGTAAAGCAAGTACACATTAACACATCATTCAGAAAACAAGACACCCTTTGCTCTACTTTTTCCCACTTCCAGTGTACGTAACAGGTCTTTCTCTACCTATCAGGCAAGCAAGATGCCCCTGTCAATCACTGAGCTTTCGAGCTCTTATGTCAAAGCAAGGTTTAGAGACCACTCAAGTAGTGGCCAAGTCCCTCCATTTGTTTAAGTTGGCCTTTTACATGTGACCACTCCTTCTCAAGGGTTTGTCAGGAGAAATTACGCACAATATGCTGTGGTGGCAGGTTGGTTTGAGAGTGGTGCAGCATTATTGACCTTTAGGAGAAACAAATACTGCAAATTAAACTGTGTCTATAAAAATGAGCAGCAGGGAAAAACCATTTGATTTGTGTCTACAATCAGTTCTCATTGGTTAGCTAGAAAGATTTGGCTTCACAATTGGCTTAAATTAATTGAAAGCAGGGCTGACACCAAAAGGACCCTCTCTCTCTCAGCACATTCCTGAGCCTTCTCACACTAATACCAGCAACCGAGCCAGAGCTTTTGTGACAGATTAGAAGGTGATCTGGCTTGAGAGAGTTCCTTCCAACCAGTGAGCTTTCAGCCAGATTGTGTCTCCAAAATGCTGATCAGATCCCTGTGTGACCACTTGTGGCAACTGGGAGAGCTTTTCAAAGGACAGAATAAACATCTGCGTGGTCAATACAGTCAAAAAGCTCACATATCAGGACATACACTACCCGAACTAGCGAGCAGTTAGGTCACAGAACCAATTCCACAACCTGGTAGCAAGGGAAAGCTGTCATCTCAAATGGGTAGTGGATTTTTACATGGTGCTGCATATGATCAGCATTCTCTTCCACTTCTCCCTGGTGCTGAAGAGCTACATCCACCCTCCTGCTAATTCTCTTGGAAAGATGATATATGAAGACTGGAAGAAAGCTAGTTCTGGATTCTCTCATTATACCAGCAAAATCAGAGGAAAAAGATTACTTTTAAAGCCAATGTAACTAAAATTATTTAATGGGCACACACACACACAAATCACTTCTCTAACATGTCTAATTCAAAAACCAAAGATGCATATACTGCAGCTTCAAAAATCAGCCAGTTCATTGCAAATGCCTCTCTCTGCCCTGTAGTCACAAAACCGGTTCACCACAACCATAAAGTTTACGAAAAGGAAGATTAAAAGAATAAAAGCTTTGCTTACATTTTGTTTGCATGCTGTAAACACAGGATTTTAAAAAAAGAAATAGAATCCTCCCTCATTAGAAGCTTTTATAAAATCTAAAGCTCACTGTAGCCAAGGTCTTGACTACAGACCTCTCCTATTTAATCAGTAAGGTACCTGATTCAGAAATATGATTTATGTAAAAATTTATGAAGAATTTGCTTTCTCACGTTTCTCCTAAATGTTACTCACTGCTTTCTTAGTCGTTTGTCAGATTCAAAAGGAAGAGGATGTTTTATCAGTTTGAACCAGATACAAAAAAAGAAAACAATAAACAGCATGCTGATGCTGGCATTTAGCCAGACATAAAACAGTGCAAGGAAGCAGATTCTCTCTCAGGCTCTTCTATATTAAAAAAAAAATAAAAAAAAAAATCTGCTCTATTATTTCATGTAATATAAGAGAAAATATGTTGGTTAGTTATAGTATTGTTGAATACGATTTATGGACCAGCTGACACAGATAAAACTCAGCCCAGTCAAAACTGCAACATCGGGTTTCTAGGCACTAAAAGTCAGCCTTTCAAACAAGGTTTAACTTTTCCTATTAATCTGCAGCCATTTTTATTTCTGTAATCTAGGAAAATGCTAAGAGCATATGGCTTTATGGGGTCCAGCACCCAAGCCAGCCAATGCTATATTTGTTAGAACATAAAAGAGCAAATTATCTGCCGCACCACTTTGGTTCTTCCCTGAGTATTATAAGCACAGAAACTTATCAGAAATAAGAAGCATTTCAAAAAAGCAGTCATGACACCCACACACTAACCAGAATCTGACAGATTATAGTTAATCTGCCAGAATATAGCTTATATATTTGGACAAGCAGTGTCAAAATTCATCAGACAAAAGAAATTTTGAGTTAAGAGTTCAGTGATTGCCTCCATTACATATTACAGGGGAAAAACCCCACAGTACATGTTTTTCTTGTATGCTTAAATTGGGAGAAATGTTATCTTCCAGTTGTCATTTCAGAAAGCAAAAGGTCACGTTAAGTACACTGAATATTGTTAGCTGCCTCTTACAAAACATCATTTACCTTATAAAAACATATTTAGCATATACACCTGCAAACTAACAAGTTCCCATAAAGAGTAAAGTGGAGCTACAGGCACTAGCAGGAAACAGCATAAAAATAGATGAATACGTGTTATGTATTTCTCCACACTGGCCTGAGGCAAGCCACTGTGGAAAAACAATAAGATTATTTAATACTAAACGTGGGTAACAGCTCCCTATTATCTTATGTGAATAAACATAAAATAAATTACCCAGCTTGAGATTTTAAATATTAATTGAAAAATTATTTGTATCCTAGAGCTTATTCTTAACTATTACATTTTTTAACTGCCAGCATGTCTCCAAGTGGAAAGATGACCTCCAAAAGATTCACCTTCCCAGAAACATCATCTGTTTTGATAAGCAGTTACTACTTCTGGCTATCAAAGTGCAGCTGGACAGCACACATACTCCTCCAGTAACTTCTACAACAGCTAGCACAACAGCAGTTCATCCTAAGCAGGGTTTTGAGGCACCACCCGAAAAATCTAAATGCTTTTTCCATGGGCTCTTCTTGCTTGTTAGCCTCAGAAACAAAGTTATGACACGATCGAATTCAAATCGCAGGAAAACAAGAGAGTACACGTACTGACATACTGGCACTGAAAGCAGCAGAAGACTCCTTTTGTGAACCTACCCGCCTAAAAAGGACAAGTTAATTCAGGCACAGCACTCAATCAAATAACACTGTTTCAATAACACATGGGATGCTTCCAGCTAGAAATACCAGGTTTCCTCCATACTCTAGCAGAGTATTCACTCTCAGTGAACTGCATTTAAATAATTAAATGAATATGACAAAAAACCTGTTGCTTCCTTGAATTCCTGACCACTGATTCTCTCTCATCTTTATAAAGAATACTCAAAAAACTCGAGCACTGGGTAAATCACATCATAATTGTCCACATAAGAGGTATACATGCACACCTGAAAGAATCTTATAGGCAATAGCTGATAAGAAGTATTACTAGAGTAAATCAGAAGCCTAGTGTTCCATATGCTTTTGAGGATTGCTATGTAAATAATTCCAAGGTTTCTAATCCAGAAAACAAGAAGTTTAAATTTTGTTACAGCAACTAGCAACGTTACCAGTCTTACTTATTACCTTACTGCACTCTGTACCAGTGACAAGACACTTATTTTCAGCGTGGCAGTAAAAATGTAGTGCAATGTCACAATTTAATGAAAGAAAAATTGACCAAATGTCAGAGTTAAATGAAACACAGCACCCTACTTTTCACTTTGTGCCTGGCAGTACACTTGCTGGAAAGTGTCCTTGCAACACTTCATCTAGATTTCCTCAATAACTAGACAAAAGGAGAAGGAAAAAGGGATGTTATACCATCTATAACTACGAGTCATATATATGCTTGTCTCTCTCTTTACATATATTTATATATATATAAAAAACAGATTAACAGCAAAATAGCAACTGAAATGACAGCAAAGACATTTTTCATGTGACCAATGTAGAAGTCAAATGTTCTTCCCTTTAAATGTTGACCTTTGTTTTGAATGCACCCACTTTATCTGAAAATGAAAAAAGGGAGGACAAACACCAGAGGTATAATATTCCATGAACATTAAATGTAGTAGTACTTGGAAAATTATGAGGAGGTAGTTCATAAATGGTTATAATAAACACAGTATTGTTTCATACTTTTTTTCTTTTTAAATAAGTACATATGCTTGCTGATTAGCTGCAGTACTCTAAGTATCTGCAGAAACACTAATATCCTCTCTCTGTATTCATGAGGGAATAAAAACAGTTCTAAATAAAGTTAAACATTCCAAAGGCAGGAAAGCACACACAAGATTAGCTCATATTGTACTGATGAAAATCTGGACCAGAAATCAGAACACACCCATACAAAAAAATCCCACGTTTTACTAACAACTCTCTGAGTACAATGAAACTTAAGAAAACAGTGTCAAGGAAAAGAAAGTTTGTCTTACTAGCACACTTGTAAGCTTTCAGTTATATACAGTGATGATTCCCATACAGTTACAGATGAGTATTACTAGATATAAATGGCCAAAATATTTTACTTCAACCCTTAAATGCTTAGTGTGAAGCTCAAATAAGAGGGGGGACAGCACAATCTGAGGATCACAGCCCCACTAACTTCAGCCACAGACAGATAAATGAAGAGGGGACCATCAGCAGCAGCAGTTAAGTATGAAATATTACTAAGTTGGAATTTTAGTAAGAACTATCAAAGCACTTCTTTCTACTGATATATAAGTTATTAGTTTAAAAATCCTCCTCTGTCATTTGAAAAAATTTATTGCCCTAGCTGGAGAGAGTTCGTGGATTCATTACAGCTCACTTATCATGTTCTCTTGCTGTACTACTGAAGTTCCAACAGAACTGAGTGTGTAGAGGTATGTAAGAAAAAAATAGTTCTTATTTGATTACTTCCCCCATATACAAATATATTCCCTTTTTCCTCCCTTGAATCTATTTTCAAACATTAAATTCCTAAATAATGTGCCGTGAAGGCAATGAAAAACAGATCCTTTAACAGAAGTACTCATGAATTATTTAAACAGTTCTTTGATAATTTAAGTAATCTTTAACTGTTACACACACACTTTAGAGAATTCAAATATATATTAATTGAAAGATATACTGGGCAATTAAAAAAAAGAGGTTCTAGGAAGTATTTTAAGGCATAAGTCGTTTTCATAGTAGGTTCAAAGAGGTGCAAAACTATGCTAGACAGACTGAAAAGCAGCTAGTACGAAAACAAAATTCCAAAGTCACATTCAAAGAGAACCAAAGATTTGGCAAACCAGAGCAGTAAAAATTAAATTAAAAGGTAAGCAACAGAAAGAATTAAACCTAAATTTTAAACACGGGTTATTC
Source organism: Pseudotriccus pelzelni (assembly GCA_035584735.1). NCBI lineage: Eukaryota > Metazoa > Chordata > Aves > Passeriformes > Tyrannidae > Pseudotriccus > Pseudotriccus pelzelni. The sequence continues at coordinate 76,151,561 of JAWMRA010000001.1, forward strand.
ACAAGTAAGAATGTTGGAACTTCTCATTAGTGTCACATTAAGCATTTTTTCATTGATAAATAGAACTGGAATTATTAAAAGGAAGAGATAGCTTATTTAAACAATTCTTACCAGCACTACCACAGAACTCTCTGCTTCCACTTCACAAGGACCTGCATCCTTGCCCTTCTGCGGAGATTCTATAGTAAGCTCTTTCTTAGGATTTCTGTTTGTTCTTGCCTGCATTCTTTGATTGAAAATACAAACAGCAGCAAAACTGTATGCTTTTTGGCATCAAAGTTATCGACATGCCAATGATCCAGTGAAAACAATAGCTTTTTCCCTGACACAAGCAGCAGAAAGTACAGACTAGTCTAACTTCTCAGCTGCAGTTTGCTAAATCTGTTATGTGGGAATGCATGACAGACAAAGGCCAGCCCCTAAGCACGCTGTATTCCTCTGAGGAGAAGAAAAAAAAAAAAAAAAGGTGGATCCATTTTAATGCCGTAAGGTTATGAGTCAAACACAAAAGGGAATGTGCGTTCCTAAAATGACCATGTAAAACAGTCCAAGTCTTGTACAGCACTCATAAAAGTCAAGGCTTCAGTATTTTAGAAGTATTTCTAGTGTAAGAATTAATCACTTTTTGACAACTGTGTCTCTTCAGAAGTATAAACCCGAGTACTTCTTTTTTGGATTTATTTACATTAATATTGCTTACTCGGGTACTATCAACAACCAGCTACTAACCAAGCACATTCTCCAGGATCAATGCCCCAAACAGATACGTTGCTCTTTTGTGGGGCAAGGGTAAGGATGATCTTTTTTATCTTTCTTATCTAAGTCCATATTAAAAGTTCTGGCTTAACATCAAATTGCCCTCACACTAAAAATCTTAGATGCTCTACAAAGATGCTAACTCAAAATAAAATTTAAAAAACGTTTTTACAACTTTAACTCTTAAGCACTTAACTCTTCAACTACCAGGTGTCTCACTTGTCTTGTGAACGGTTTGCAAAAGCATCTCTTGGCCTGGAGATTGAGGGGTACACAGTGTTTTGTGTAAGTTCCTGCCCTTAGCTACAACATAAACTCAAGTCATGCTTCAACTTTGCTTTTGTAATCCAATCTACTCTTCTACTGTACTGCTACTTACAGACACTGTTCAGTGCACACATACACACACTGGCAAAACAAGAAGAAATTTTATTGGGATGACTTCTGTGCAATTCTTTAATGTAGTGCAAAGCAATTTTGTATGCAACCTAGCTGACATTTCTGGCAATTTTTTAAGGTTTGGCTAATCCAACTTGCACACACAGTAGTTTTAGTATATGATTGTATGCTAAACTCCTCTTGGGGAAAAAAAAAAAGTGAACTGTGACATTTGGTTTTCCCTTTGTTTCTTTTTAGCACTAATGAGCTGCAACCGCCAAGTACACAAACCTCAGTAGCTTTATTTACCAAACAAAAATACATCTGAGAGAAAATTTAACTCCCCAGAGAAGCACATCCCTATTTTAGACTCTGTCCACTAAGGAACCAGACAGCTGTGGAAACTAAGCCACCACCCTCATTCAATTCTCAATTCTGTTCCACTTCTTGGAACAGCTAGTTATCTCACTTCAATATAACTCACATCTTAAATTTAACTTAGCATGAATTTTTATCCATTCTCGAATAGAAGAGAAAGTCACCTTAACCTGCAGGAAGCAGATGAAGTTGTGGAGAAATATCCTCCTTTAGTGCTAGTATTTTTAAGAAGACACAACTTCAGGTCTTCAGACCTAACATAAAATGTTGATATCCCTTTCTTTTCCCCTTCTCTCCACTCTCACATTTGCATGTGTGAAACTTGCTGTTTCAACTTACTGCACTCATGAAATTGAGTCTGACCAAGAGTTTGCCCATCCCATCCACAATACAAGCACATTTCTAATGAGTCCGCTGAAAGAAATAATAACATCTTAGTCAAGCCAATAATGATTTATTATGCTTCTGTCTTTTCCTCTAGGTGATACAAGTTCAATTCATTTACTTTTTAAGCTGCCTCTCCCATGCACAGACAGCAAACTCTAGAAAACAGTATGCATAAAGTCTCTTTAAGAGTTAAGAAGGAAACCAGCAGTTTAGTCAGATTTACAAAACAGATCTTCCTGTGTAAAGCAAGGTGGACAATAGTTCAAGAACATTTAGTTACACTTTTTATTTTGCACCAGCCCCTTTTGTTTTCAGAAAACGGAAGCACAGAACAGCTTAAACTAAATTACACCATTACTTGAGGATGCAGCTGCCAAACAGGAATTTGTTTCATTGAGATGGGCTGCAATTACACTCAACTGCAACCAGAAATGCACAACCTTATTATAAGGCACTTGCAAACCCTAACACTAATGAAGATTTAAAAATATTTATTATTATTATATTTTATTATTTATTATTATTATATTTTATTATTTATTATTTTATCTCCAGCCACTCTGTGCCCAGCCTGGAGCGCTGCAGGGGGTTGTTGTGGCCAAAGTGCAGGACCCGGCACTTGGCC
>JAWMRA010000001.1:76154184-76208562 GCA_035584735.1 Pseudotriccus pelzelni
CACAGAGTGCCCCTGTCCAAGCCATGGGCTGCAGCTTTTCCAGGAGTATATTATGGGAGACAGTGTCAAAGGCTTTGTTAAAGTCCAGGCAGACCACATCCACAGCCTTCCCCTCATCCACCAGATGGGTCACTTGATTATAAAAGGAGATCAGGTTGGTCAGGCTTCCTAAAACTGCGCTGGCTGGGTCTGATCCCTTGTCCCTCCTGTAGGTGCTGTGTGATTGCACTCAGGACAATCTGCTCCATAATCTTGCCAGGCACTGAGGTCAGGCTGACAGGCCTGTAATTTCCAAAGTCCTCCTTTTTGTGGACTGGCATGACTTGCAATCATCTGGGACCTCCCCAGTGAGCCAGGACTGGTGATAAATGACAGAGCTTGGCAAGCTTTTTCCAGCTCCCTCATCACCCTAGGATGGATCCCATCTGGTCCCACAGACTTGTGAGGATCCAAGTGGCTCAGCAGGTCACTGTTCTCTCCTGGATTACAGGGGGGTTATTTGACTTCCTGTCTCTGTCTACCAGCTCCAGAGGCCAGTTGTCCTGAGGACAACCTATCTTACTGTTGAAAACTGAGGCAAAGAAGGCGTTAAATATCTCAGCCTTTTCCTCATCTTTGGTGACTATGTTCCTCCCCATGTCCAACAAAGAATGGAGGTTTTCCTTGCCCCTCCTTTTGCTATTGATATAATTGTAGAAGCAGGTCTTGTTATCCCTAACAGAAGTGGCTATATTTAGTTCAAATTGTGCTGTTGTCTCTCTAATTTTCTTTCTACATGACCTAACCACATACCTAAACTCTTCATGAGTAGCCAGCCCTTTTTTCCATAGTCGGTAAGCTCTCTTTTTCCCCTAATTTCCTTTAAAATCTCCCTGTTCAGCCAGGCTGGCTGTCTTCCCCACTGGCTTGCCTTTCAGCACACTGGGACAGCCCGCTCCGGTGCATTCAAGACTTGCTTCTTGAAGCATGTCCATCCCTCCTGGACCCCTTTGTTTTCAAGGGCTGTTGCCCAAGGTACCCTCTGAACCAGTCCTTGTGGTGGGCCAAAATCTGTCCTGCGAAGTCCAGGGTGGAAGTTTTACTGATGGCCCTCTTTGTGTCCCTGAGTATTGAAAACTCTATTCTTTCATGGTCACTGTGCCCCAGATGGCCCCTGACCACCTCATCTCCCACCAGCCTCTCTCTGCTTGTGAACAGCAGGTCTAGAGGGGTCCCACCCCTGGTAGGCTCATTTACCAGCTGAAGCAGGAAATTATCCTCTATACACTCTAGGAATCTCCTAGACTGCCTCTTCTCTGCTGTCTTCGGTTTCCAGCAGACATCCAGCAGGTTAAAGTTACCCACAAGAACAAAGGCTGATGATTTTGAGACATCTGCCAGCTGCCTGTAGAATAATTCATCATCCTCATCATCCCGGCTGGCTGATCTATAACAGAGTCCCACCAGGATGTCAGCCTTGTTGGCCTTCCCCCTGATTCTGATCCACAGGCACTCAACCTTATTGTTACTGACTTCAAGTTCTACAGAGTCAAGAGACCCTCTAACATACAGAGCCACTCCTCCACCTCTCCTACTTTGCCTGTCCCTTTGCTTGCAGCCATCCATGGCAGCACTCCAGTCATGGGAGTCATCCCACCACATTTCCACAATGGGGACCACATCACAGCTTCCCTGCTGCACGGTGGCTTCCAGCTCCTCCTGTTACCCAGACTGCATGCATTGGTGTACATGCACTTCAGCTGGGCTGCTGATATCACTTCTAACTCAGGCTTTCCACCTTTAGGCTCATCTCTGGAGAGCCTGGTTTCAAACCCTTACCCCTTCAAACCTAGTTTAAAGCCCTTCTGATAAGCCCCGCAACTTAGGCCTAGATAGATGAAGCCTATGTGACTCTAGCAGGCTAGGTACGATCGATTTTGCCCCATGGACAAAAAAAACACCAAAATTCTGCCAGTAGCATCAATCCTTTAGCCATCTATTGACGACTTTTCCTACTCTTCTTCTCATTCATTCATCCCTGCTACTGCAGGAACCGAGGCAAACACCACCTGTGCTCCTGTCCCATTAACTAATCAACCCAGAGCCTTGAAGTCCTTTTTAATTATCCTGGTACCTCTTTCATTAATGTCATCACTGCCAGCCTGGACAACCAGCAGTGGCTAATAATCAGAGGGCTGCATTAGCCCATGGAGTCTCCTACTAATATCCCTCATCCAGGCCCCAGGAAGGCAGCAGACTTCCCTGTGGGACGGGTCTGGTCAGCATACAGGGTCCTCAGTTCCCCTCAGAAGGGAGTCACCTGCTACAACTGCCCTTCTTTTTTTCTTTATTGCTGAGATTCTTTTATTTAACAAAAACAGAAGTGTGAAGCAGTACCTCCAGAGCTATATCCTTCATGAAATAGACCTTATCTGCTGAATTGATGTGTACTTTCAACATTTATTTTCTGCCTAGTGATTAGTGATTACCTCAAGAATTTAATTCATGAGAAAATACTTAGGGAAAAAACCCAAAATAAACAAAAAATCAAAACAAACCAGAGAAGGAAAAAAACCTCAAAGCAAACCAAACAAACAAAATCCCAAGAAGTATTGCTTATCCAGGCATCACACAGTCAAAAGATTTAAGCTACTTTAATGAAGATGTGTATTAAAAGAATTTCCCAAAAACACATTATGATTCAAAAAGTGAAAGATGAAAACCAGGGCTTTAAGACATGTTGAAAATTTCTCACCCTGTTACATGACCTGTAGTTTTAACCCCCTTCACTGCAATTAAAATAAAAATTATAACCAAAAAAAATACTCAACTTGTTGCATCAGGCAGTTAGTTACCCAAGTAAGGATCAACAGAGAACACAGGAAAACAATGCACAAATAGAATGCCACCATACAAAAGTTATTTGATTGCACTTCCAACGTCTCCCAAAATTGCAGGAAATTACTAGCTAGAGACCTATCTGCAAAATAACTCAGATTATTATGGAAACAATGCGTTTCATCTTTTTACAAACACAATGGCTTGAAGGACTTCACATGGTACTTTTAACAACAGTACTTTTCACATCATTTCCAACAGCCAAATAGTTGGCTCCCTTCTTGCATCATATACTCTGAAGGAATAGCCTATGCAATTAAAAAATTACAAACGTAATAAAGTTCTTAGTATTTCTGGAATACCTCACTGATTTATCCGGCCAATTTGCTGCCCAATAGACAAGTTCCTCACATACGCTCTCTTATTCCTCCAAATCACTTTTCATTCCAAGAACTTGCTTACCTGATGTAAAATACCACATAATGAAAAGTGAATGACAGTAAGAGAACAGGTGGCATATGAGAATTTCCTCTGTACTTTAATGGAAGAAAGGATGACTACCCAGCCCCTCTGTAGGAACAAGCTAGTTGGTTTAATGGCTCTTCTTTTGCTCCAAGTCCTATTTAAAAGATGCATAAGGATCACTAAACCTACCAGCTACAACTACAGCCACCAAACCTGCCTCTGTTAGCCATTCTAGGGAAAGAACTGTCACTTAACCTGTAGCAGCTGCGAGGAGGAGAGGAAGGAATATCATATTGCTGTAGCTTTGCATGTCCTGTATATGTGAAAACAGAAGGATTTGACATTGTTTACTAAAACATTTCTTTACTAAAACATCTCTTAAAAATTAATTTTAAAATGAGAGGGATGGATAACTGGAGGGGGTTTGATGCTTTGCCTTGTTAGGCGTTTTGGGACTGTGGGTTTTTTTGGTTGGTTGGTTGGGTTTTGGGTTGGATTTTTAAGGCAGTAGCTTATCTGAAAATATGGACCCACTTCAGCAGAATGACAAGGACCATCAGAAGCCGGTATTTCTTCTCTCATCTGTATTAGTACAAGACATTCCAGCACTACCCTCCCACACTTGGCAGCCTGCCTTGCAGCTGTATTAAAGGGTAACATTTCACAAGTCAGTGGAAGATTCAGTGTTGCAGCTATACATATATTCATACTGCCAAGTTTCATAAGTGACCAACAGATACGCGCTTGCCCTGGAAGAATATATTCACAAGTTCAAGAGAAAGGCTGATAGCAGATGGAATGCGGATGCAATTCAACCGGCAATGCCCTGTCATCCACACTACACTCAGATGAAATAGAAGTCATACAAAGCTCAGTTAGGAAGATTCATTCTTCCCATGGTAAACACTGCAAACGTGTAATCTGCAGTCCCACCAATAAGGAGAACACGCTCAGTCAGAAATAGGGATGAAAAACGGAAAAGCAAAAGACACAGATATGAGTGTACTACATATTATGCAACTTTTCATGTTGTAAACATTATAGCTACAATACTCCCATTTTACTGACTTTCTTTGGTAAAGCAAGAAATAAGCCCATTCTGTAACATGTAGAACAACAATTCCTCTTTGGAGAGGAATCTCTAAGTCAATATGAACAATATAAATCTCAAATTTTGCATTGCAGTAAAATTACTCTCAAAACATTATTTTTAGAGAGAGTTAAGCAACCTGGATAGGACAAAGATGCTGAGATAGTACACAGAAGAGGTCTCAATCATAAGTAGGTTGCACTGATGAAAAAAGGTAACACCAATGTACAAGTTTGAATTACCACTCAAGAAGCTGGAACACAAAAACTGATCTCCCTTTTTTAATAGCAGCAGTAGAATTTGGCTAGTATAGGAGACTTCAAGATTAAAACTGCACTTCTGATTTAACTGTGGTTCTGACATATCTCCTTATAGAGAGGACACACACAAGCAGACTTTCTGTGAGCCAGAAAGATGGCTTTTTTCTTAACTGGACAGGACCTTTTGACTATCAGAAACTAATTTGACAGAACAGACACCAAACTGAAGACAAAAAGTGAACCAAATCTCCAAGTCTGAAGTTCTCTCAAATAAAAGCAGTTCTGTGCCAAGCAAGCCTGAGGGAGGACTCTTCTCACAGTGTAGCATCAATTTTACATTACTTTTTCCAGGAGAGATCTGCTCCTAGAGAAGATTGTTAACTCAGTTCTGTCCTCAGGCTGAAATAAGAGTGCATCTTGGTTTGCCTCTAAACAGAAATACAAAATTGTCTTGGTCTTCACACTGTAGAGTTTTAAGAATCAAGAACACTGCAAGGGTTAGCAGTTGGCTCCCAGGTTTGGGTCTTCAGCACAAGAAAGACATGGACCTGCTGGAGTAGGTCCAGAGGAGGGTTACAAAGATGACCAGAAGGCTGGAGCACCTCTCCTATGACAACAGGCTGAGAGAGTTCAGGTTGTTCAGCTGGAGAAGAGAAGGCTAAGGGGAGACCTTATAGCACCCTCCAGTTCCTAAAGGGGGCCTACAGGAGAGCTGGAAAGGGATTGTTTACAAGAGTATGTAGTAAGTAGACAGGACAAGAGGGAATGTGTTTTAAACTGAAGCAGGGTAGGTTTAGATGAGATATTAGGACAAATTCTTTAGTCAAGAGTGTGGTGAAGCACTGGAATAAGTAGCTCAGAGAGATAGACTGTGGATGCCCCATCCCTGAAAGTGTTCAAGGCCAGACTGGCTGGGGCTTTAAACAACCCAGTCTAGTGGCAGGTTCCCTCCCTGGGGCCAGGAGGGTTGGAACTTGATGATTTTTGAGGTCCCTTCCAACCCAAACCATTACATGATTCTATGATTTACTTCAATTGCATTTCATTTCATGACAGAATAGGATACCTGCATCTACAGATGACTCAAATGAGCAATTCAGGCTGCTCTAAATGGACATATTAATCGGGAAAGAGGAGCAGAGAAGTCAACTCCTTTCTCTGTGCTCATTAAGTCTAGCCTTAAAATCCCCACTCATGCAGCTTCTCCATCATGTATGTCATCTTCCCAATCCCCAAGACTGTATAAAACAAGGGTTTTTTGGGGTCTTTGAGGGGTTGAGTTTTTGGGCTTTGTTTTGGTGGGGTTTTTTTTGGTTGATGGGGTTGTGCTGTTCTTGGGGGTTTTTTAACTCCAGACATTTTGCTTGCTTTCAGCGCAAGACATTCTGCTCCCCCCTTCTGCTACATTGAAAGGGAACATGTTTTCTACCTGCATGCAACCTAATGCCATACTTTTGGGCGGGATATCTTTCTGTGGTAGTTCAACCTATATTGTCATGGATGAACAATAGCTTATGCATGTAGGCTTGACCAACTCAAGATTTTATCCACAAAGATTTTTTTCTTGAAGATACAATGCTTAATCTCAGCTTTGGCATGCCAGTACACTGACTGCCTGTCAACTTCTGCCTGATTGTTCTCTCATGCATCTTTCAAAGCAGCAGTATTTGTAGGAACTATGCATTTGGTGAATATGTTTGGCAACTGCTCCTGCTGAGAGGGCAGAGGCACATCAGGAGATGGACATTCAAGCATTCTTCCTAAAGGGATCTAATGAAAGGCCAAAACAAAAGAAGTCTACATAAACCATCAAGAGATTTAGCCAAAACTAAAAGTCAGCACATCAGACACCAGGTGTTTATTCAGCCAGAGCAGTAAGACTAAAGGAGATAAAACAAGTGCTCTAATTCAAGTGATCCATGGGAAAAAAACATGCAAGTTAGATGTTGTACTCATACATATCTGTTTCTTCCTTATTAAGGGCCTAATGACATCTAATGCTCCAGTTGCAGCTGAATGAAAGCCACTCATAATGCAGTTAAAAGTTGAAGCAAGTTATGAGAGTGAAATAACAGACCAAGCCATCAAATTGTCTGCACACCATTACAGAACTGCTGCATGAGCTGTTTAAGCACATTAAGATTAAAAAAAAATCGAGTTACTCAGCAGAATTACTTCCTTAGATCTCCCTACTTCTGCTTTATTTCTACTACACTTTTCTACTGCAGGTTGATGTTTATTTGCAAATTAGCAGGAACAGACCTTAATATAACACTTTTAGTAAACGAAAGTTTTAAGGTTTATTTTTAACACATCACATGTTAAATCAAGCCCTTTTTGAAAAATTAATAATTTAATATTCATTTGAAATCAAAATATTTGCAACATGAATGTCTTCTACGGAGTTATTTCCAGAATGACGTAGCTTACTGCTGTCATTAGTCAATCTTCCCACATGCCCAGACTTTGGTATATCTTCAAGATGTCACAGTTTATTAATAAACCAAATGACTCACGAGCAGGACAGGAAAAACAGTCACAGGAGAACTCAGTAACACCTAATGATGACGAAGCTGTCAAGTCCACAGGTGATACGAACTAAGAAACTGCAGTTACTGCAAGATAAGGCTAGCGGTCCTGTTTCCAGCAAATACCTAAACCTCTCTTATTAAAAGCTGGACATACACTGTTTCAAAATGCCCTGTAATTCTTCTCAGAAATTGTGTAAGCACAATTTAAGTAACAGATATTTTCCATATCAGACTTCTTAAAGGACTACATAGAATATTAGGCCCTATCTTGCACATGCTACAGCTACCATCCTACCTTAAGTAGGTTTACCAAACTACAAGGTTCTAAAGCTTAATGAGAGAAATAGCAGCACTGAATAGGCCATTAGAAGCGAACTGAGTGGAAAACATTTCAAGCATGGAAAAAAGCAAGTTGCTTTCTGCAATTTTCAGACAAATATATAAACATTTAAAAAAATTAATGTCCTTCAGCCCACTCTGTCTCACTTTAGAATTTTCTAGCTCTTCCATCTGTGCTCCTAGCACACTCATCTAGCCTCTCCTTTTACTGAATACTTCAAGGGGCTTGTTAGCAAACTTCAAACTTTTTAAATGTTGCTAGTTCTATTGCCATAACATCACTCTCCCTTGCCAATTTTCCATCTTTGTCTACCACCCAAAACAGCTGTTTAGGCTCTAATTCACACATTACCATTTCACTCAAAGATAGTCATTGGTCATACAATGCTCACCAAAAAAATAAAGGAATTTGAATATAAAAATAAACTCCTAACGCTAAGATACTGCAACACAGCAGATATAACATGTAATATCATGCTTAAAATGGCTTTCAAAATATCACAGAGAAATTAAAACAAATTAAGTAATGTAGATAAGCATACAAGCTAGTATTCTAAAACTGTATCCTTCAACTTACTACAAAATTAGGCAAATTAAAATGTTTTCTCAACATTTGCCAAAAATAAATGTGCCCAAGGTGGACATTTGGGAAAAATATATTTCATTAATTTTGATGCAACTTTGAATAGCATTTCAAACCAAATCTATAATGTTTTATTTAAATAATGATGATCTTTATCCATGTGGACCTAAAGACCCTAAGAGATCCTGTGTTTTAGCAATATAAAGTGATAGGTTAGAAACATTCCCAAAGCTAAGATACAGCATTTTCATTGCAAGTTTGAATGACATGGGATGGACAGAAACAAACTGTACTTCTGAGAAGACATTCTCACACAGGCTTTATTGTATCTTTCCTTCAAGCAATCAAAAGAGCAGGCCTGCTTAAGATAGAACTGTAATTAGATTTAACTAGACTTAAGATATAGCCTCCTGACCTCTGGGTTTCAGAGTAAATAAGAAAAATGTACACTAAATCTACTGCCTCTGCCTCCTTATTTCTTAGAACAGGTGATTTTTTTCCTTCAAGGGGAACTGCTTCCCAAGAACTTCCTGTTCACAGTTTTTCAACCCTGATTTTGCAAGAGAATCAATGTGCTGTTAAATTAAAGGACTCCCAGTAATTCACTGGTGTTTTGACAACAGCTTTATAACAGAACATACTTGATCCAAACTGGCTAAATAGGCCAGACAGCCAAGCCAGGAAATTGCAGCTCAGATATGTGTTATAGCACAGACAAAGAGGTGAAGCCATACACCCACACTTGCATCTGTTGCAACATACACCGAAATATAAGACAACACAGGCAAGTGACAATGCTGCTCTCTTTTGGTCTTGTCCATACTGCTTCCCTTCAGAGGAGAGGATTTCTGTGGCCTTTTCCCTGCACAGCTTCTCAGTGAGGAGAAACTTAATTTATCCTCCTGAAAGCCATCCCTTCCGAAGGCAAAGAGCTGGGCAAATTAGGCTTAATAGCAAAGAGTGCAGAAATTATGCAATTTAAGAGACTGAAGTCTTATATACTTAGGTGAGTTTCATAAAATCACTTGTCACTGCTGCCAGGACTGCAGTATCTTTCCCCCTCTTCCCATTCTTCAGAGAATCCCACTTTCCACTCTTCAGGAGAAGTCAAGTAGCAACTGCTCCCCAGCCTCAGACAACATTTAAGAAAGCAACAGCCAGTGTCAGCTCGTGACCTATTAACGAAGTCCTGGTTTTTTCTTGTAAAATTTTGACTTTTGTTCTTATGGACTACACTGCTCCAGTAAAAGGAAGAGGAAGTCATTCTGACTCCTCTGTTCCTCACACTCTTCCACACTGAACTTCAGGTACTTACACCAGGAAGAAACTTATCTTGATCCACTACTTCCAGTTAAACCAAGCTGACAGAGACATATAGGAAAATTTTAAAAAGCAGCATCATTATTTAAAAACATCTAGACATTTTGGAGTTGAAAAATCCCCCTAAGTGACAGATGCGGAAACGGCAGACTGAGTACTATTTTGTGCTTAATCTTGGCAGTTTGCACCAATTCTGCAGGGATAAATTTTGAAAAAAAATATTGCTGACACAGTACCATGCGAAACCAAGAAGATAAAAAAAAAATAAAATTCATTGCAACCTCCAAGTTAGAATAATTCATATTACATTAAAAACCACCAAACTATCACTTCACTCACTCATCTAACTATATGTAGAATTCAAGGCTACTAAAGGCATAAGGTCTTAAATTCAGTGGATTACGAAAGTTACTTAAAGTATTCATTACCCAGAATTTCACAATTTTCTAACAATCTTCTGTATGAGACTAACTTAAAAATGGCTAACACTGTAAAAGGGCTTCTAATACCCAGAGGAAGCCATTTTATTTTTAATATCCAACCACATTAAGCAAATGCAATGTTAGCATGAAGAGTAATATATATAATCAAAATTATTTTAAGCATTTGAAGACATATCATTATTTCCTGGAAGCTTGCGTGTGTATCCATGTATATAAATATACATGTGTGCGTGTGCATGTATCTACACACATACACACGTCTAGACAGATCAATACATACAAACACACACCTTTTTTTACTTATATGTCGGTTCACCAAGAAAAGGACCTACACAGCATAAAGGCTGTTTGTGAAATTTCTAAAGACTTTCCATAGCTGCAATTACTCAGCATGGCTATGCCAGCAAGATAGTACAAGCTTGTCAAAATCTGTCCAGCTATTTTAGTGTACCACGCCCCTCTTATCCCAACTACCTAGACAGTGACCAAGCAATTAACAAGTAAACTCATATTATTTTAGATAAATATTTAAATCCCTAACTAGCCCAATTATGAAGCAAGCAGTGCATATTAGCTGTGGCAATTCCACTCCCTCAAGCCTAAATGTAATATATTGACGCAAAAACGTGTTATTAACCTGGGGGGTACAAAGATGACAGGCTCACTTTAAAGCCTGTTCTCTTTGCATTAGGCAACACCTACAAAACCCTTGAGAGCAAAGCAGGTTCAGAAAACAGTTATTGCTCCCTTTATCCAATTTTTTTTCTTCTAGAATGCTCCTGTATCCCCTTCAGTAAGTTAAACAGACATAAAACAGTTAAACAGTTTCAGAGAAAAAAAAATACTCAAATCCATATGAAAAAAAAAATCTTAAATCCTGGGTTACTGTTTCTACAGTGCCTTCCTTAGTTTTTCCAAACAACATAATTATCAGTTGTTCTTCAGTCAAAGTGCCAAATACATTCCAAGAGTACGTTTAGAAAGATCTAACGGCAGACAATCTCCTATAACAATTATAGAGCGGAAATTCTTCAGAGCTATCAATACAATTCTAAATGATATAACGAATATGAATCCTAAGCTTTGACGTTACAGCTGCATGCATACATATGTAACATGCCACATACATGCACTAACACCCTACAATATCAGGACAAGATATATCCATGTCTGTGCATAGTAGATGTTAAATAAACATGCTATCCTGTTTTTCGTTTAGCTTTCAATCAGCAGACAAAATTATTAATGAAATGAGTTTGTATTTACCAGGGATGAATGAATCAGTATTCCTGAATCTTCATCTGGCAAGCTGAATGCTGTGTATTCAAGGGCATTGTTTTCCCCTTGCTGTTTGCAAATATAACCACAGTTTCTCTCAAAAACTGTACGAATGCCTTTAAACAGAACCACACTTGTAGTGCAACCCATTCCAAAGCTGTTGAATTTTGCATTTCTAGCAGCCCTGATTACATTTGCAGAATGTCTTCTTCCTTCGCTCGACTCGAGTAATTTTCTTGTGCTTTGCAGAAATATTTCTTTGTACAATCCTCATTATGTCCGACATTTAGTATGTTCCTTGACTAGAAACCATCAGCTACTGAAATGTAATCCTATTTGCTTAAGCCCAATACTGCCAAAAATCCAGCCGCAGAAGACAAAAATCAGGGGGCTGATGAAAAGCAAAGGATACCTCGGCTGTAGAAGACAAGAGGCTTTCAGCATGTGCTGTACTCCACGACAGAGATGAAAAGATATTCCAAAGGGTCACAGAAAGAGCTTCTATACTCAGAGATCCTTAAAACATAATCAAAGATGAAAGGAAACTGCAAAGATACTGCTGCAGTTTCTGCTGCCAGCCACAAAGAATCCTCATCTGCTGCAAGAAAGCAGTCTCCCAGAATGCTTAGCACAGATTTCGTACTGGCAAACACTTCTTTACTTGACCTATATGTGCTTTTTCATGTTTGAAACAAAAACCTTCAAAATAAAAAACTCAAAATATGAAATGGAAATTCTTAGATGACTGCTGCTGTGGAAAGAAAACAGCATGTTATATACACTTGCTTCAATCAAATCTATATGTCAGAGCATGCTATTATCCATTTAGGCAAACCACACGGGAACTGAAGGCTGTCTTTACTTTTTTCTTTCTTCCGCACATGCAAAGTGATCAGTCGATTCCCACCTGCCAGAAACTGACTTTATTACTCCTTGATTGCATATAATCAATAGTCATTAAAAAAAAGGGGAAAAAAAGAACACAGCTGACTATCTAATTCAGACCAACATCCACCTCTAAAACAAAAATATAGAATGAAATTTAAAATTAATAGATTTCTTGGGTTTATAGTGACTCCCATACAGGACTCTACTCCACATACTGCACTTGTACAAGCACATAAATATCTTTAACTGACACGGAGAAGAAATGCTAAAATTTTTAAACTATCTTTAAAGGCAAGGAATTTGCAAAAAATAACTGTCCCAATCCATACCATAACAGTGTCAATCAGAGATTGCTGGTGAATTTTGTATTTCTGCTAAACTGAAAGCACTGAGATGTATTTGCTTATTTACCTACTGAATTGTAAAACTGGATGAAAGAGCAATCTTACAATCTCAGAATTATTTCAGTGGGGTTAAAACAAGGCACATTAAAAGCACTTAAGCGAAGCACTGAGGGAGTGAATAAACAGATTCACAACACCAGCTACAGATTTGCCCCAATGCAAATTAATTTATCTCACAGAAATATTTGCATGCTACAATGATATATTCAGAATAAATATTTCAGGCTTATTAGCATTTTCCCCTAACATCTGCCTAGTTAATACGTCTCAATATGCTTTTCATTACATTTCTAACCTAAATGCAATATAATCAATGTGTCTACATGTTATTTAAATTTTAAAAAAAAGCCAACCCAACAACATTTGACAGTGATCCAAGCAGTTCCTGTCAGTTCCATATTCACAAAGGCAGAAGTTAGACCATTCCTCATATTGTAAGAAATCCCAAATGTTTTAAGGCAGTTCTGTTAATAATGAACAGCTTTATGAGAAGGGAGAACAAAGTAAGTCATGGTGAAGAATTCAGCATAAATTCTACTATGAAGGACAGAGATACTTCGTACATAACCATGAACCCTTGGACAGCAATGTCTCTGTACCTTCTTCTGTTTCTCCACCTATTGCACCCTCTTTGAAAACAAGAAGTAGGTCAGTGAGGGAAATGCTCTGCTCTATTCATGAAGGCTGGATAAAGACAACCTTGCAAACATGCAAGGGAAAACAGCCATGGGAATTACCACAGAAGGCATTCCCCAAAAATACATTGAAGTTAACTGTTTCTAGTGCAGAAGCCTACTTCATTCCCACCTGAAATGTAGGATTATAGAGATCTGACAAAGTTCAGCTTACAAACATGATATCAAAAGTTAAGAAAATATTAAAAGGAAGCACTATTTAGAGAGTTTTCTATTCAATTTCAAAGACTTCATAATAGCAGATGTTTCTAGCAAAAAAAGAAAGTAGCTTATGCCTTAAGAGAATATGTGAAAAATAGGTCAGGTAACAAATTATGCACTAAACAGTTCTTCCAAATGTCTAGAAAATTACCTCACTTGTAAAGTACTAGGTAGGTTGACGGGAAACAGGAAGACAAAAAGATTTAATTTGGAAAGACAAACACGTGAAAGAATAATAGACTAAGCCAGATTGGGAGTTACCCTGGGAGGTGTTCTAATTCAAAACCAGTGAAGAGAAAATTTAATTCCAACTACATCTTGAATAAATTTAGCATCATGTTTTTACAGTGTTTTAGAAAACACAACTGAAACTGACTTGGACCAACACAACGGTAACAATGACACAAAAAGCATTTCCGATAGAGCTTGAAAGAGAAATAATTATGGGGACATGAGGGGTGGGAAGAAACCCCAAGGAGAAATTTTAATAGTATGCAATATAAAGAAGCCTGCCAACAAACAGATCTTTTATTAAGATATTAATTCGGTGCAAAGTGGAAGTTTACAGCTTCATTAAGGAGATTCCTGGAATTGTAATGAGCAACAACACTGCACAAGCAGTGACCATCCAGGCAGAAATGTGACACAATGCAATATTATCCATTTCAGTATCATATCTCAAAGTGAAATGATGTTGTGGTTTGAGAATGGTATTCCCCAATTTAGTGTTCCCACTGAAACACTCCAAACGCTGTTCACTCACTGCCCCCTCTTCCCCTGCAGCGGGAGGGAGGGGAGAATTGGAGACACCAAAGGTAAAGATCATAAGTTAAGATAAGAACAATTTACTGGAAACAACAGTAAGGTAAGAAAACAAACAGTAACAGCAGAGATACAAACAGAGGGTACAAGAAGGAGGCAAATGATTCACACGTACTTGCTCACCATGCAGAGCCCAGTAATACCCTGAACAGAACCACAACACCGAACACAAGAGACACCTTCTCCCATATGACCTGAGGTGGTACAGAACAACTTCTGGGTTCTAGCCATGAACCCTCCTGGCTACTGCAAAAATTAACTCTGCCCTGGCTCGAACCAGGACATACAGAGGGCTGGAAAAATTCTTACAAAGGTTTGACAGCACTTTACCAACTGAAGAGACCTAAAGGCCAGACCAAGGTAGGTAAAAGTCTCAATCCAGTAGTAAAAACAAAACAAAACAAAACAACATATGAACAAGCCCAGACTGTACATATAAGCAGTAAGGTGCTTATTGCAAACTGCCTTTGGCTGAGCCTGGGTTATGAAAAGGTCCTTTTCCAAAAGGCAGAGTGGAGGGGAGGAAAGTAAGGCTATAAAGAGAAGACAACACTAATGCCTGTCTTCTCTTGATTTATGAGAAAGAGTCTGCACCAGAAGGCCTGTGGACTTAGGAAGAGCTATTTGAGTTAGGGATGTAATATTTGCAAAATAAACTAAGCCAAACCGCCTGTTTATATGGGCAGCAACAAGCTCCTCCTTGCTTTACACTATATTGAATCTGTACTGACTGCACTACAAGATTCCTGAAGATTAAAAAATTAATTAGTTGTGTTAGTCCCAAGTTGTTCACAATCATATATTTCTGAGACATGCTCCTTTGAACAAGTAATAAAGAAGAAGCTCTAGTTCCCTTCCAAAAAAAAAAAAAAAAAACCAGAATTGCTTTAAGGGTCTAACCACCCCCCTGATTACAGTAGATGGCTAATAATCACTTTGCACTTGGGAACTGAAGGATTTCAAATCAACATGTTAAGCAAGCCTTTGACAACCAAATGAATTCCAAGAAGCATAATCAAAGAGGTACAAAGCAAATGCGTGCTAGCAATCAGACAGTTCTAATAATGTTTACAAGTGTCCACTTGACACTGTTTAACATTTATGAAGGTTAGGGAATCAGCCTGGGTTGAGTTAAAATCTTCAGCTCATCCAATAAAATTCTCACTATCAAAATGAGAACTTAGAGGCACCTGGACAAAAACTGAAAATTGAGAGAATAAAGATAAAATTTGAGAGATCTTCTAATTGAATGTGCTACTACAAGACAACATGACATTCTGCCCTCAGAAAAGCCCCCACTAAAGGAAAACACTTCATTAAGATAGAGGCCCATATCTGCAAGAGAACATACTTCAGGCAGTATTCAAGCCCCTAGGTCCTAGCCTAAGAGCCACAAAAGTATCCTTAGTCTCTTGAAACATTAGAAGTAGGTACTTACATTTTTACATACAAAGTTCTCTATGACATTTAAAATGCCCAAACTGATGCCATCTTGACAGGAGTGAACATCTGGTTCCTTAGAGATCTTAACACATCCTGACTAAATTCAGCTTTTCACAAAACATGATGAATATTTGTCAGTGGAGCACTACCTTCCATCTGGCAGCTGCTCGTATATCAGCTCAGAACAGTAAAGATGTGGGCCTAAAGCCTTCTCAGTCCAAAGATTAAAACCAACACCACTCTTTGGAGTGCCTTAACGATCCAAAGATAGTATATCAAAGGCAAGATACTCACTTCTGCCTGATAAAGCTATTCTGTGGGAAATAACTGAAGATCTAATAGCCTGCAAGAGTAAAAAGAAGTGTATGTGCAAGAGTTCATAATGGGAATGGTCACAGAGGAGAAGAAAATTTGAGTGCTGATTCCTGTTGCAAAAACTATTCAGTCCCGCAATGATTTCATAGAAAAGTTTTGTCAGGTTATTCTCTTCAAGAACTCATGTTCCTTCATGTTTCTTTCTGCGCTGAAAGCTGCTCTGTGGGTACAACAGTGAATTTTGTTCTGTCTTAGGTGCAAAATTCTTAGGCACTTGATTTGTCAAAACTAGTCAGAGCATGTGTTTGTATACGAATTATTCTTAGTAACCCTCATATCCACTTTCCAAAATGGCAAGAAGGAGGATACGGAAAACCACAAGTTGGTCAGATTCACCCAAGCCTCCAGGAAAACTATGATGCAAACCCTCCTTGCAGCCATTTCCTGACATATAAAGAATAAGAGTATATTTATATAAGTTCCAAGTAGACCATATGGATTTACCAAGGACAAATTATGCCTGACCAGCCTGTCTGTCTTCTGTGATGTGATGGTTGGCTCTGTGGACTAGCAGATAGCAGTGAACACCAAACACTGTCAGTGAAAGAATGCTTCTGTCAGTCTACCACAGCATCCTTGTACCAAAATTAGCTAGCTGTGGTCTGAACGAGTAGATAAGGATGACATCTCGTTGAATAGCAAGTTGAACATGCTGAGCAGGCTCCTCAGTACAAGAAAGATATTGACCTATTAGACTGAGTGTAATGGAGGGCCATCATGATGGCTCATGTATGAGAAAAATCCAAGAGATCTTGCTTAGTTCACTCTTAGCTGAAGGCTAAAAGGAGATCTTACTGCTGTTTGCAATACCTAATGGGAAGGCAAAGAGAGGAGCCAGATTGTTCTTGAAGATACAGTCACAAAACAAAATGCAACAGACACAGAATGTTGCATTTGCATAAAAAGATTTTTCTATATTTTTTTAACTGTGACAGTAGACAACTGGGGTTAAAGTGTTTTCATTTTGTAGATATTAAAACCAGACTGTCACAGTCTCTGAGCAACGTGCTCTAACCAGATCTGTTTTGAGCAGGGGATTGCACTTGGTGACTTTCAGAGATTTGGCTTTTAGCCTGTACATTTCCATGAATCTGTAGCAGTACACTGGGTAACCACACACTAACCACTGAGACAGAGAAAGAGAAAAGTTCCAAGGGAACTCTATCCTTCAAAAGAAAGCCAGTTTGATTACTCCAGGAGGTAGTCTTGAGAACAGCATAGTTAAATTTCCATATAATTTTGACTGACAATCTGTACACTTAGCAAGGCCCTAAGAAGAGATTTGCACCCAACAGAAACAAAAAACTACTGTGACATACTGAGTATACCACCAGGCTTAAAACCAGAGGCAGTTTATCATTCATATAAGATACCTCTAATGACAAGGATCATATCAAAAGTAAAAAAAAAAGGTAATGAAAATAAGAGCAAGGTTTAGTTCTGTCCTATCTGGACAAGGAAGCTGTAGAAGCTCACTAACACCACAAGTGTCTCTTAATTGACAAACAAGGGATTGTTTATGTCTATTATGCTTTCTATACATTTAGAGAGGTGAGGAGGAGGCATAAATGATGCAATCTAAGACATTCTATTTCAGATCTTGCATACACAGTATTATGTATGTGCTGATGGAGAGGTGCACACAAAAGTTTAAAACCCTGCTAGTTGCTAAATATCTTAGCTAATAATTTTAGGTCACGTAATTGAGAGCTGCAGAAAGGTCAGTCTTCTCTCAAGTCCATTCCTACATGATTAACAATACTTTCATCCACAGCTGAGTACTGGGATCTGTCAGTAAAGCATGCATCTTAAGTTCAAATTTAAGGATACCTTGAGGATGGGCATACCAAGAAGAACCCAAAGAACTTGAGGAATTTGTCCAAGTCAATCTCAACTGAACAAATGAACATTTATTGCTATGACACAAAACACCTACTCCTTTTAACTGTTTTACACTGCAGCCATAATGTAGGATTTGTGATATTCAAATATGCTCACTGAACTCCATCTAGTGGTCACATAACTTTCAGCTTTCTGAAGTTGAAGTGATAAGATACCCGCAACACAGAATAATCATTAATATTAGAGAGCTACCAAAAATGTCACTAATTATAGGATATTATTTTCAGGAACACTGGTGAAACCACAACAAAATAAATAATGGTCAACAATACAGTAGATTGGGGAAAAAAAAAAGTTAAAATCCAGTTTTAGAGCAAGCTTACTATGTTCAGGTAAGAGCAGCAGAAACTTCAGGGCTCAAGACATCCTTTTATACTCTTAATTCCACAGGGAGGTTATTCAGACTCAGGTCTTTTTCCTTCCCTTTGTTCCAACTCCAGCGAGGAACAAGCTCCAGTTTCCCCTCCAGCAGACCATTTGCAGCCTAAATACAATGCTGCAAGTATTGTCCTTTGAACTTTACCAGGAAGACTGTATACAGGATTATTTGGGACTTTCTTCTTATTAGAAGCCTCATATTCCATGTGAGGAAAAACTTAATCATGTTGTATGCTCTGTCTGGGAAGAAATTAATATACATCACTATTGAGCCATTTACAATGACAGGGAAATAACTCTGAGGTGATATCAAACCTGGCAAGCAAGAATCCCAAGGCAATTTCTGAAGGAAACTAGAATAGCATCCTTCAAATAATTATGATGTGTGTCATCTATTCATTAACCTGAATGCTCTTTTTAAACTCACTGACGTTTGAGGTCCAACACAGATTTAAAATCCCTCTTGGACTAGCAAACAGTGAGATTATAGCCTCCTTGAACATTCCTTAAAGAGAAACATAGTACTATGATTTTCAGGTAAACCACCTACTAAATCAGACAACATGACATTGCACAAGTATGTCAGTGCAGGCGTGACCAAATGAGCCTGACAGAAAGACATCTGAAATACCACTTGACAACATCACTGTAGTGGGGGCAAATGAGGAATGGGCTAGGTGAGGTGATTTTCAATCTTATTGTCACAAAGCTGCAGTTCTGTATTATTCTATTGCCTGACTGTAGTCTCTTACCACCATGCCTACAAAACAAGTCTAGAAAGGCATCAAGTGAAGTGCAAACAGATCCTTTGTCAGTATCAGCACCCTGGTGAAGAACAGTACTTCTTCTGAAACCAAGGGATAGAAACAACATTATGCAACATTAAAGAACAAAGAGCATAAAATAGCACTGGCAATGTGGTCAAACTGGAAAATGGACAACAACCTTTCCATCACCTTAAAACTAAAGCCTATTTCCTGTACGTTGATACCCACCACATTAGCCAGCATTTCCATTTGACTTTCAATTTCTTCATAAACCTGTTAAAATGAGACCGAGAGCTATCTTACTAGCCCATGCCTCTCTCACGGAAAACACCGGCTCTTTCTGTGGAGCTCCTGCTTTTTTTTGCTCATGTATGTTTCAGTACTCCTTTCAGCCTATGAGGGGCAGCTGGGCCTCGGGTAACCAACAGGTAGCAAGATCATATACCTTCATATCAAAACACGAGCATCCAAAGGCAGTGGAGTCTCTGGATTCGCAGGCTGAAAGCAAATTTTATGTCTATAAACTCAGACACGTTAAATTCCAGGCTCCTGAAATCAACTACCTTAAAATCTGTGTGTTATAAAAAGTGAAATGTATTGCACGATGTAACTAGATCTTTAAATGCCTTCTCTGCTTAAAAGTATGCAAGCATTATCTATTTCGATTAAAATGTGTCATCCTTTGTTGGTGGAATAATTTTACAGTAGTAAAAATATAAGCCCCCATCTTATCTCTGAATTTACCAAGTAACTCCTTCCCACCCACAGAGTACCTGGAAGTACTAAAAACAGTCTAGCATGTGCCTCAAATTTTCAAACCTAGATCAGTATCTGTCAACATGCCGTTTCTTTTGAAGTCAATAGCTACACCTGAGTATCAAAAAGCACCCAGAAGTACACAAAGCAGCAGCTAAGGATTATTTATTTACACTAATGGATCTATATTACAGGCTCCTCTGTACTCGAGCAGCTATGGATCAGTGTTACTCCTTCTCAGGTTTGTTGGGACTAAACTGATACATTTACCTTTTTTTTTTTTTTCCATTTTGGTTGGTTAGAGGTCGTTTCTCTTGTTTTCTTTAGGTTTGAGGAAGAGCTGTGTTTTAAAGCACATGTAGGTACCTTTAGTAATTTTGAGGTTACTTCATATTCCCACTGCATGAACAACTATGTTTCTCAGTAGAAGAAATTTCAAAAGGGACTATTTGATTTCAACTTGCAGGGACTGTAACACTGTTGATTTTCCCCAAAAAATTTCAAACAAGTTTAGAAAAGTGAGACAGCATTTTTAAAGGTGACCGGTTTTGTTAATTTGGCATCCTACACTTTCTAATTTCTAGTATTCTTTCTAGAATTGTTACTAGAAGAAACTTTCAAGAACAAATGCAGTTAGGAGAAAAAAAAACACACCAAACAGCCTAAACCACATTTCCTTTATTTGCTGAGAATTATAAAGTTGATATTTCTTCCAGAACTATCAATATTGACAATGCTGTATGCAACAAGGTCTACTCTGCATTTACCTTTCCACAGAAATCCGGTGAATCTGATTTTTCCAGCAACATTCAGCCTCAACTAACTTATTTCTTCCTCCTCACCATCTCCAGATCAAAAAATGATCCAGAACTTTCATGTTCTTTTTCTGACACAGTTGCAGTAGTTGAATAACAAATTTCCTTCTAAAACTACCTGGCATCCTTTCTTTCAGCTAGTGAGCTGAAAAAAAAAATAAAATAAAAAAATCTAGCTGGCTCTCTAATAGGATTTTTGTTCAGAGAGGGCCCCAACCCGAAACTTGGCCTGGACCCAGAAGCTTAAAGCTAGAATTCCAGAAAAAGCCTCCATTAACACTGACATCAATAAGTACTCCAGTCTGAAACAGTCTGCTATCGGCTTGAGCCATGGATGTACTGAAGAGAGCACAGCAACGGGCCTCAAAAATGATGAAGGAACTGGAGCATCTCTCTCATGAGGAAAAACAGAGAGCTGGGAGTGTTCAGTCTAGAGAAGGCTCAGGGGGATCCCATCAATCTGCATCAGTACCTGAAGGGAGGGTGCAAAGTGGCCAGAGCCAAGCTCTGCTCAGTGGTGCCCAGTGACAGGACCAGAAGCAATGGGCACAAACTGAACAACAGGAGGTTCCCTCAGAACATCAGGAAACACTTTTTCACTGTAAGGACAACTGAGCACTGGCATGGGCTGCCCAGGGAGGTCGTGAAGTCTCTATCTTTGGAGATACTCAAAAGCTGCCTGGGAGCAGCCTTGGCAACTGGCTCTGGGTGACACTGCTTGAGGCAGAGGGTTTGACCAAACAACCTCCAGACATGTCTTCCAGTCTCAGCCAACATGTCACTGTGTGAGAGAACCACAGCACTCCTTGGCATCACATCATTTTGGAGAGGTCTTTCCAGCTGCCCTTTTTTTTTTATTTATTCTGGATATTCACCACAGCCCTAAACAGAGCCTTACTCACAGAATGGAGGGATGTTTTACCAGCCTGAGGTGCCAGATCCAGACTTTTCAACAAAGGCTTTTGATTTCTTCTTTCTCATTCTTCCCCTTACTTGAACTGTCAGGAATCTCTGGACACAGCAGGAGCCTGCAGAAAACAGTATCTGATTCCCCATTCCTCCTCTCATATCTGATTTATTAGGCACAGATGAGCAGACGACAAACTGTTCTAACAGGCATAGTAATCCATCCTTAGGCTAACAAAGAATCCCATCCCACACACTTTGTAGTCAGATTAAGATTTTTTTTTATTTTCTTAATGTTTCTGCAGCAAAGCTGCTACTCCAGTCGACCAGTCACAATGAGAGTGTAAGTAGAAGACAACCTCAGCAACAAATGCTGGATTTCTCTGACCAGACTTTTGCGGTCCAGAACAGTTTTCTTCATAAAATCCCCTTCAGAGCTCCTGCTCAGCTTTCTGAAGATCTTTAGACCTCTAGCAAACTTTTTTCCACAGCAGAGTCCATTGTACCAATGAAATTCTGACTCTTGCTTAACACAAGACATCTAATCTATAATATTAAACAGGTTGGGGTTTAATGCCTGTTAATTGACTGGTGTTTTAAAGCTAGAGGAAGTCTCTATTTTGAGATAATATATGCTCATTTTCATTCTCACAAAAAGAACTTTGAAGATTCTTAAAGTAAAACAAAATTTAAAAATCAAATTCTATAGCTTTCTCATGATGCAATACCTACCACTATCTCACAGATTATTAAATTTTAGACACTAAGTACCTCAGTGCCTCTGGACTAAGACAGAATGTAAGCCTCCTTTCACAAAACTACGTAACTTCTAAATTAAGGTCTAAAATAAGGTGTATGACCAGAATTATTGGAGTATCTTCTCATCTTTAGATAGAAATTATTTCAAAAATACTTAAATGAGAAAAATATTGTGTAATACATGGACTACTTGTGCAATTTTATGCCTTTTCTGTCTTGCATAATTAATGCTTTTCATGGACACAGACAACCTAAGGGGGGGGGAGGGAAAACGAATTTGTCTTTACTCTCTTACAAATGAAGGAGCTTTCCTCTCAGTATCCAAGTTAAATTAAGTACCTGAGATCATTCAACCTCAAAATCAAAAATAAACATTAGCTAAGGAAAGAAATTTTACATACATTTTAATATATATTATTTTTTTAAACCATTGCATTAATAAGTTCTTTGACCACCATGCAAAAATAAAATTAGCAACTTTATCCAAAAGATCTTATTCTCTGACAATTTTAATTTCCTTTAGGAAAGGTAAGCAGTAGAAACCATAAACTAATAAAAAAAATAATTTCTTCAGGGTTGAGTACTAAGTTTTTTCCCCCCAAGTAAAGTTCAACAGTTCAGGGTAAGCATTACCACTTGTACTGCGTTCCAAGATTGAATGTGTCAGGATGAAGTTTGTTGCCAGCAACAATTTTTCCCTTGAAATCAGTTCTCATCTCCCTGCTTTCACTCATCCATTCATAACAATTCGCTTCTCCTAGATCCCTTACGTTTACAATTTCACATTACATTTACAGAAAGCTCAAGCTTTATCCACGTTTCCAGCTTTTTTACAGCCCTCCCTCATCCCTTCACCATTACATACGACTTTTGAATTCCTACTTTCCTAAAGAAAGCCATCAACTATCTTTTCTGCACACACACTACAACTGAAATCTGGCAGTTAATGGGATTCCAAATACTCTGTTCATCATACACTGAAAAGCCACCTTGCAGAGGACATAACCCCTCTGTGCACAGGGCATATGAAACAGTATATGAATCAGAAAGGAAAATACCAAATCAGAATAAATACTAACAAATACTAAATATCGAATAAGTAATCCTCCCAGTAACTGTGTCTTTGGAAACACATTATCTTAGAACTATTGTAATAATACAGCATAGAGTGCACCTCTCCATCTTTCTTTATGGAGTTGAGCTTCAGAGGAAGCAGAGATCAGGACTGGAGAGACAAAGTTGACATAAGCTTTTTTAATAAAGAACATCGGCGAATTTGAGATCACAGAATCATAGATTATGTTGAGTTGTAAGGGATCCACAAGGATCAGAGTCCAGCCTTCATTCTGCTCAGCCGCTTCTCACGCAGCTTCCCCTCAAGGCCCTTCACCATCTTCATTGTCCTCCTTTGGATGCTCTCTAACAGCTTAATATCTTTTTTATATTTTGGTGATAGGTTTATCCAGCTGTGGGCTGGACGTTTTATCCAGAAGGATCCTATGAGAGACAGTATCAAAAGCTTTGATGAAGTCCAAAAAGATTACATCAGCTGGCTTCCCTTGATCAACTAAGTGGGTTACCTTGTCATAAACGGAAATCAGGCTGAATAAGCAGGACTTTCCTCTCATGAGGCTGTGCTGGCTGTGACCAATGACTGCTGTTTTTCAATACTGTGTTTTTCAGTACTTCCCAGAATAATCTTCTCCATAACTTTAACAGGCACTGAAATGAGACTGACAGGCCTGTATCTTCCAGGGTCCTCGATGCACTAGAAAATCCAAGCGCTGTCTTTGTGACATACTGATTTTCGTCCATGTCTGAAAAGCTGAATTTCTGCATTTCTGCAAGAGTTTTAGAACTCAAGAGCTCTAACACATATCTGAAGTTAACTTATAAGAAGTTAACGTATAAAGCCCAAGGCTGTCTTAAGATACCAGTTTAAGCCTTCAAGTTATCAACTCTATTTTACATATCCAAAACAAAAAAAGAAGAGCTGCACAGAGTAATTTGGGAATCACTCATATTTCATCCTGTTTCCTCATATCCCAAGTTTCTTCTACAGAATGTTAATTTTGACATGGGGGAAACAACTTTTGCTGCATTAGTTGGCATATTTAAACATTTTCATTATCTGCATATTTAATAAAGGCATTTTATTGACAACTAGGCAAAAGCAGATGAAATGTCATATGCTAAACATTACCTTAATTGCTTATTATCCTTAAATAACAGCTTAACTTAACACAGGGTAATTTTGTCACTGAGATAAATTATCATTAACATACCATTGAACAAGACACCACACACACCTCCTGAAGTCCTACTGATCTGTATGCAACATGCCTTGAGTAACTCTCACCACCACTTAAAGAGATCACTTCCAATTATACACAATACTAAAACTGAATTGAAAACTGCTCTTGGTAAGATTGCTGGTTTAAGAGACAGACTTGTCATCCCCACAGTCTTCTCCCTCAGATATAAATGTATCCGGGTGGCCAGAGGCATCAAATTAAGTCACGTGGCAAGTCTGAAGTCAAAACAACATCAACAATGCACAAGAGGATATTCAGCAAGGATGTCAAGCAGAAAACAGAAAAAACTGAACCAAATAATCAAGAACTATATTACGTGATTTACATCCTAATGGAAAGCTGATTGTCAAATAAGTTTTCAGTTTAGCCAAGCAAAGCGTACTTGTTGGTTCAGCAAACTAAATCTAA
The DNA here is from genome assembly GCA_035584735.1 of Pseudotriccus pelzelni. Lineage (NCBI taxonomy): Eukaryota > Metazoa > Chordata > Aves > Passeriformes > Tyrannidae > Pseudotriccus > Pseudotriccus pelzelni. The sequence continues at coordinate 76,179,145 of JAWMRA010000001.1, forward strand.
CAGAGAGAACGTATGAGATGTCAAATGCTGACAAGAGAGCTTGCTTCATTCTATGATGAAAACTAGTTTGGCAAACCACATCTGTTTCATGTTTTTTTACTACACAGTCAAGTTACTTAGTCTGTCAGCTGAACGTCTCTGACTTTTAGTCCCAGTGAAGAGCAATCTGAAAATTTAAGATATGTCATGCTATCCTACTGACGTGCTGTTTTCAGTCTTCTTTCGTCAATATCATCTTAAGAAGATTTATAAGACAGAAAAATACAAGCATATATTAGTAATGTGAGCTAAGAAACCTCTTTTAAATATGGGAAAAAACTTTTTTTGCTTTTTAAGTCTAGCCATACATTGCTTATTGTAAAAATGGATGTAACAGTAGCCATAACAACAAGTTAAGAGAATCTAGTCAACCTCAGAGGCACTCGCAGTTCACTTTTATCTGCTACTGCAAGTAAAGACTGGATGATTTGTATCATCGCTCAGTACATCCCACTGCAGAGATGTACAGTCAGAAGCGATATTTGGTTGTACAGATCTGGACAGATCACCCACTATGAACCAGTAGTTTGAATTCTTTCCTACCTCCAGATTCTACACTGCAAGCCTAGTTAATGGAAAACCACGCTCAGTAGTCTTTCAGTACTGGAAAACCTCAGCACTTGCTCACAAGCAAGTGATTACAGAAAGAGCACATTAGTTACCAGTCCTGACCTATGTCTCAAGCAAGACACTTTGTTGACAAGTCAGTTCAAAAAAATCCTGGAGAAGAGCTTTGAGAGGCAGCTTTGGAAAAAAGGTGGGTCTTCTTTACTTTAACGCCACACATCTGAACAGAGTATTCCACCGTTACAATGCTGCTAAGACTCCTATTTTCACCAGGTCAGCCCAAGGGATTTTTCAGATAACAAAGCCCAGAAATTCCAACAGCTAAGAAACAGGTCAACCTGTCAAACTTACAGAAGCAAAGACTTTTATAGCAAAAAACAATACTATCCCACCTAAACTCCTCCTTTAAAAAAGTACAATTTCATTCCAAACATCACAATGTTCAACAAAAAGAGTTACAGTACATTAACAGGAGGAAGAAAATGTAGACTGTAAATGTAAAGCTGCAATTACTAGCATTTTATTTCATTATTTAAGCAGTGTGTGTGCAGGAATATTGAAGTTCAGTAATAAAATGAACAGTATTCATGACAGTAAAAGAGATATATCAGCAGGGTCAAAATATGTCTGAAACTGAAAGGCGAACTCCAGCACTGGACTGTATATGAGACAAAGCAGCAGTTTGCTTCATGCATCAAGCTAACAGAAAAGGATCACAAACCTGACATGAATGTTAAGTCACTACGAATGGTAAGCCACTGATTTTGCTTTCTAAAATACTGATGAAGACCTTATCCAGAATAAGATCAAACCATTACATCACTTCATACCATCACTTCTTTATTCACCATAAAATTCTACAGAATATGCTGTTGTGGCAAAAATACCTGGGATATCAGTGCCCATCACCCTATTATGTATTTGAATTAATTAAAGAATCATAAAAATATTTTCCAACTCATCCCAATGATACTAGCCATAAGTGAACTAAGGAAAAAGCTTCTCAAGGTAGACCAGGGAATGGCAAGGTTGCCAATTACTGCAAAAGAAATATCTGTCATGAAAATATCTGTCTCTTTCATGATACCTCAGTACAAAAAATATTTTAAAATATATATATACATATATTCTTCTTCCACGCTTCATAAGAAATACTTGATCCCTGAAGAATTACTGAAACATTCCAGATGTTCATTACATGTGCTTGTGCTAGTGCCTTGTAGAAAGCTGTCAGTATCCAGGTGGACCACGAACTACGCATATTAGGTCTTTTATAAATTCCATCACCCATATTTAATTAAAGAGCAATTTAATTTTAGAGCCTTTGTTTTATTAAAGAGAGGTATTCGTCTTTCATCACAGCTACAGCATTTGTCACTCTCACAACACATAGCTATAACAAGACAGTGTCCCGAAGGGCAGTTAAAGAAAGTTAGACAAGATCATATTTAGCATTAGCAAGAGCAAAAAACAAATGACAGATCAGCTTCCAGGATCAGGAACTCCAGCACCAAAACCAATTTACTTATACAGGGTTAAGTGCTTACGGAAGCATTCCCCTTGGAGATAACAAAACCACAAGGAAAACAAATGCATACCATGAATAAGAGCCCCAGGAGAGAAGCTCTGAAAAGTCTTGCTGAGACTGTTTAAGATGTCACCACCTGCATACAGACAGGCAAAAAAAGCATACCTTTCTCTTTCTCTGCCCCCGATGCCTCAGTTCAGCATCCAACAGAATCACAGAACTGTTACGTGTTGGAAGGAACCTGTGGAGATCATCCAGTCCAACCTCCCTGCCAAGGCAGGGTCACTAAGAGCAGGTTACACAGCAGTGCCTCCAGGTCGGTTTTCAATGTCTCCAGAGTGGGAGAATCCACGACCCCCTGGGTAGCCTGTTCCAGTGCTCTGCCAACCTCAATGAAACGAAGTTCTTCCTCCTCTTGAGGTGAACTTCTTGTATTTTAGTTTATGGCCATTGTTCCTCATCCTGTTGCTGGGCACCACTGAAAAGCATCTGGCACCATCTCCTTGACACCTGCCTTTGAAGATATTTATATGCACTGATAAGATCCCCTCTCAGTCTGCTTTTCTATAGACTAAACATCTTAATACAAATTTACTTTCAGCAGTTCAAATTAGATGAACGCGCTGAATCGTGCGCTGAAAAAGGCAACTACCATGAGCTAGCACGGTACAGCCAGCAGGGATAACCAACACGCTAACACATTCCTGCTACACTTGCCAGCACTCATCTTCCATTCTACCCGACACAACAAAAAAACTGCGTCTTAGTTGTAAAGAGAGTAGAAAGCAACGAGACGAAGATTCTCTTTTGCGCCGCTATTTCGGCACACACGAAAGCGCTTCGGTCACGTCAGGCCGGGCGCCAGCTGCGCCCGCTCGCTCCACAGGTGAAGTTTGCGGGGATGGGGCGGGAGCGCCCAGCCGTGCCCGCCGGGCGCCGCATCCCACGGCGGGCGCGCTCCCTCGGCGGCCGGGAGCGTGCCCGCTCCGCCTGCGGCTGCTCCCGCACCTCGCCCGCCGGAGCGGCCGAGGAGCCGCAAAGCCCAGGAGAGATCAAAGCCCGCACCGCCGCCGTGACATCCCGGGAGGGATGGAAGGGCCCGTCTCCCCCTCCGGGAACGCCGCCGCAGTCCCGAGGGACCCTGGCCGGAGCCTCGCCCGGGCCGCCGCCGCCGCACTCACCAGCAGGACGGAGCCGCGCACCACCTCGGAGACGCTCTGCCGCAGCTCGGCCGCCGTGCCGGGCTTGCTCAGCGCCCGCGTGAACTTCCGAGTCTCTGGGGCCACGAGTGCCATGGCTGCTGCTGCCTCCGCGCCCGCCCGCCCGCTCCCTCCCTCCTTCCCTCCCTCCTTCCCTCCCTCGGCGCGGGGCCGCCCGCTGCCCTCCCGGCGCGGCCGCCCGAGGGACGGTCGGACGGACAGCCGGGGGCGGCCGTCGGGGGGCGGGCAGGGAGCGCAGCCCCGCCGGGAGCCGCGGGCAGCCCCTCCCTCCTGCCCTCCCTCCTTCCCTGCTTCCCTCCCTGCCCCGATTGGCGCGGCCGCCGGCTGGCCGGGGGGCGGGGCCTCGCCGTGCCCACCTGTTCCCGCAGCGCCGCTCTGATTGGGCGCCCCGTTACCTGCCCGGCTGCGGCTCCGCGCCCTCATTGGCTCAGCGCGCACCCGGGTCCGCGGCGGGGGCGGGGCCGGCCGGAGCCGGAAGTTCCCGCCCATGGCCGCGCGGTCCCTCCCCCGGCGGGGAGCGGCGGCCGCGGCAGCGATTGGGATCGTGCCCGGGCTCTTCCCTGGCGGCTGCTGCTCCTGTTTGTACCTGCACCGGGGAGATCCTGCCCCCTCTGCTCAGTCCTGGAGAGGCCACATCATGGGGTGCTGTGTCCATCTCTGGGCTCCTCAGTGCCGGAGAGACATGGAGCTCCTGGAGCGGCTCCAGCGGAGGGCAACAAACATGATTAAGGGACTGGAATATCTCTCTTATTGGGAAAGGGCAAGGGAACTGGGCCTGTTCAGCCTCGAGAAGAGACGACAGAGAGGGGAGCTCATCAACGTGTATAAGTATCTGAAGGGAGGGTGCCAAGAGGATGGATCCAGGCTATTCTCAGAAATAGGACAAGAGACAGCAGGCAGAAACTGATGGACAGGAAGTTCCTGAACATGAGGAAGAACTTCTTTACTGTGTGGGTGACCACACACTGAACAGATTGCCCAGAGAGGTTGTGGAGTCTTCCTCACTGAAGATGTTTAAGAACCATCTGGACACAATCCTGTGCCGTGTGGTTTGGGATGACCTGCTTGAAAGGGGACGTTGGACCAGATGACCCACTGTGGTCCCTTCCAACCTTACCCACTCTGATTCTGTACCTTTAGACATACCCCACACATATGTGGGGCTATATAAGCAAGAGTGTCCAAAAACTTGGATAATGGGTGCTGAAGCTGCAGCACCCACAGTGTGGAACAAGTGCGTGTGCTGCTCATGCATCCAACTTTGTCCCTGAGGTTTTCCTTCGTACTTTTTTGTCCTCGTGAATAGTTTCTATTTGTAGGCAAAGTTGCACATGTGTCTTCGGTCGAGTAAGGGCCACAGAAGTGATGAGGGGTCTGGAGCATCTCTCTAAGGAGGAGAGACTGCGGGGAGCTGAGCCTGTTTGGTCTGAAGAATAGAAGACTAACAGGGGATCTTATCAGTGCGTATACATATGTCATATTAGTATGTCAAAAGGATGGTGCCAGACTCTTTTCGGTGGTGCTCAGTGACAGGACAAGGAGCAATGGCCATAAAACAGAAGAATTTTGCCTAAAGATGAGGAAGAACTTCGTTTCATTGAGGTTGGCAGAGCACTGGAACTGGCTACCCAGGGAGAGCACGGATTCTCCCTCTCTGGAAACATTCCAAACCCACCTGGACGCACTGCTGTGTAACCTGCTCTAAGTGACCCTGGGCTTGGTCCAACCCTGGGGGTTGGACTAGATGACATCCAGAGGTCCTTTCCAACCCTGACAGTTCGATTCTGTGATTCTGTAAAAGCATGGGTGCCTCTAGCTTGCTTAATTACTGTGAATTCCTGCTGAGAGCCTGGCTAGCAGCAGCGCTGGAAGGTGTGCGGGCATTAGACACGTTTAAATGCTTGGAGCATTTGCGAGCATTAGGGCTTGCGCACCTTTATCTTCTTAAGCATCTTTTTATATAAACTCACAGCACTTCTCTACACTGAATATGCAGCTTACCACTGATGGAGGGAGAAACTGAGTGCTGTGGACAAGGGGTCGAGGGCTGTTCAGGTGGAAAAAAATAGCACAAAGTGCTTGTGTCTGAGGATATGTACTCAAGAAATGAATGCTGGATAAAGGCCTACTTTTTTGGATGCTTCACAGGCACATCTGTAACTAATAATAATAAGATTCCAAATAATTGAGGTAATTCCTTCAGAAAGACAGAGGATAAAAAATGTTCGCACACACAAATTTGTAGCTTACACAGAGTTTTTGTTGGCGAAGGATCTCTTCTGCAGATACTTTGCAGACCTGCGTCAAAGGCTCGCTTATTCAAATGCACGAGCTATGGTTTTTTAGTAGGATGTCTGTCACAACTGGAGTGTTCATACTAGTTTATACCTTCTTTAAGAAAGAAAATGCAGAGAGGGTGACTTATCAGGCTCGTTAAAGATCACTAGACTTTCTGATTTCACAAATCCAAGACCTGATGTGTTTATGAGTCAATGTTTAGGCTGATAAATCAGAAAATTGAGTAAGGGTGAGACAGTATCTGAATACAGAGCTGGATGAGCAGCTATGTAGATATTTAGCTGGAATGAACTATCTTAAGATCTTCTTTTGAATTTTTGTATCTCAGTCTGTAGGATATGTCTAGGTCTCAAACCTCCACAAGTAAACATGCCCTAGATTTTATCTAAATAATTGATGATTTTTTTCTAAAGTAAAATCATGTTATTTTCAGAGGTCTCAGGAGCTTTGAATTCTGACAATTCTGACCAAAATAAAAATAGTCTAGTCTACTGATGTTATGGTTGCTTGAATGTAAAATGGAATAATTTAACTCTATTTGCTATCTATAAATATTTCCCATATATGTGCACTTTGTGGGAAAGGGACAGTGTTCCAAGTCTGAAAAAACCTCTGAATGACACCTGTATAGATAGAGATATGTAGGAAAAATACATCAAATAGGTAAATAGTAGTTTATTTTAAAAAACTGTACAGGATACTCAAAATATGATGTTATGACAATCACCAAAGTTTCTTTTCAGCTAAATGCATTCAGTTAAAGAATGAAAAAGAAAGTGACAATTTTGTGTATAAAACGAAAGGAAAACTGGGTAAGCTGATAAGCAGGAAAGGTAAATTACAGTTGTAAAACGATAAGAATTACTCATAGTAGCTAAATATATGAATGAAAAGTCTTGACTCATTGCCTACAGGACAAGGGGAATACATTTTTTTAAATTTCAGGATCAAGAACGGAAAAAAATCTAGACAGTGGCACGATTTACCTGCTACTTCGACATACATAACTTCCAGTAACAATACTGATGTATAAAAGCATTTATTTTTTAATAGAAACCTGGATAGTGCAGTAATACTTTCTGGATATAATTGCAAATGTTTTATTCAGTCAGTACTTAGTAAGAATGCTAAATAGCAACTGGCAAAGTCAAAACATTTAAACTTTCAAGACCAACTAAGTCACGTCACAAAATTCTATGGGATTCGAAATCATTCATGGTAATAATCAACCTGTGTTTGTTCCAGAAATGAGGAAGAGAAACTGATTTGGTGTCTATTAGAAATGTAAAACAGAGGGGGTTTGGAGCTAAAATAGCATGACAATAATTACCATGCAGATCTGAAAGGTAATTGTACCTTGAAAATCATCATTGATTGGAGACCTCTTTAGCAAAGTACATCAAGGATTTGGTTTTATCCCAATCCTATTAATAATATTTATTAACTTAGGTAAAGAAAACATGAAATAATCGCTGATAACATAGATGCAGCCATAAATATTTATAGGGAGAAAAGGCATCTAAGTACAAAGAATATTTTAAAGTCAAATTAGAGAGGTGTTATAGTGTGGTTATGAACAACTCAAAAAGATTCATGCTTATGGTACAAACTTTTAATTTAAAAGCAAAGGAATATTAAGAAGTATATATGATGTTATCATATATGGCATTCCTTGAACTTTTACTGAATAGTGGTATTTCATTTTAACACAAATAATTGACAAACTGGAAAAGCCAGGGAAATCTGCCTTGCGGTGAGAGAATGAAGAAGCATCTATTTAGCTTATACAAAACCTTGATCATGATGTGCTAGAATTTGCAAGAGAATTTGAAATCTTAAAAGTTTCTTTGATCTCTCAGGTACGATGACAGTGAAAACCAATAAATGGCAGGAGAAATTATACTCATTTAGAATATGCACAGGATTCTTTTCTTTTAGACAGAAAACGAGTTATTTTGTATAATATCCCTTATTTAGTATAATATCCCTAAGGACCCGCCACATTCTATTTCCCAATTTCTAAATTAAGATTCAGTAGCTTTTCTAAATCCTGGGCTCTAAGTCATCCTCCAAGTTATGGAACTCAAAGCAGAGTTAACGTTATAAAATTTCTTGTCATATGTTGCTAGGGAGGTCAAGGTCAATGATCATCGTAACCTTTCTGGCCTGCAAATCCTTCCAGCTAGGAAAAGAACTGATGGGATAATGGCCATCAAAAGTACCTATCTCTTCACGGTATAATGCCCAGTGGCAGGACTCACGGAAATGGCTTGAAGCTGAGTTGGGGGAGGTTTAGGCTGGATATCAGGAAAGGTTTTTCAGCGGGTGGCTGAGCACTGGAACCGGCTCCTCAGAGAAGTAGTCACAGTACCAAGCCTGACAGAGTTCAAGAAGCATTTGGGCAATGCTCTCAGGCACATTGTGTGAGTCTTAGGGTGTCCTGCATAGGAGCAGGAGTTGGACTCATCCTGATGAGTCCCTTCCAACTCATCACATTCTGTGATTCTATGATACGGCCAGAGGAAATCCTAAAAGGGCAGAGGAAGCAAGGGAGTACTCACTAAACATTAGCTAGGCAGACAGACTGGAGGTTTTACAAATAATAAACAACTTATAAATAGATCTTAAAATCCAGAGAAGGCGCTCTTTTTTTTTTTTTGTGGTCTAAAAGGCAGAAGCATAAAAAGCATAAAAGCATTTTATGAGTAATTTAAAATTACTTATTAGTTCTGTGTACTTGTAAAAGTTAAAGTAAAACAATACTGCTGATAGATAGCTTTCTTAGCATCTTCAAACATACTAACCCATTCAATGATGTGCTGGAGTAGGTTCATTTGAGCTCCTTCTTAAAATTCTCCCAAAGCCTGAAAGGAATAATGGAGTGCTTTTTCTGCATCTGGCTAAGGCTGACTTTTTCCCAGATACAGCTAATTTATCCTTTTACATATTATACAAGCAGTCTACACAGATATTTCTGAATAGCAGCTTTTAGTTCTTCCTCGTGCTCCCATTGGAACGTGAGTGTACCAAAGTTTATGTAGGGAAATGTACAAACATTTACAAATTACTTTGATTATATGACACTGATCTACCCCACAAAATCCATAATATGCATTCTTAACACCGTTTTTGTCGGATGTGTCCCCAGTTTTACAAAGTTCATCTTAAATTCAAACACCTGAAAAGGCTACTTAGTGTAAGGTAGAATAAATACGCATTTCCACTGAGCAGATACACTGTAAATTAATTTTCTTTGATTGTATTACTAAAAAAGAGAACGTACGTGTATGTGTGTTTCTGCTGCTCATAAATGAAAATGCAAAAAATATTCTGGTTTAGTCCTTACCTGGAAACCTGGGTATATCACGTGGTGAAGGCAAGAAGCATTTAGTGGAAATTTCTCAGTAACTTCCATTACCTTCTTCGCAGAATGATGTAATTAGTTTCAGTGTAACTGTGTTTTAGGCTTAGTTATTGTAACCCTGCCAACAGAAACTTGAGGAAGGACCAAGTAAATACTCTGTGATCTATCTACCTATTCATGTGCAATTTTAAAAGCTCATTTTTCCAATTATATGTCTCATGTTCAGCAGAAGTATTACAGAATTAATATAAGCAACTAAATCTTTCCCTGCACTGATGTACAGAAAAAATGTAGCTTCTTCTTTCTTAAAAGCAGAGGTGATGTTACCTCCAATGCCCTGTCTAAACTCCAACTAAGATTAACTACAGTTCTCTGTAAATAAATTCCTATGCAAGTTCATGAGGATACAGAATAAGTCACTTCCTGCCTTTTCCACTGACTCATAAGACCATTATGACACTTCTTTCAGTTTATCAGTCATTTAAATTCAGGCTCCTGGGATAGTATTCCTTCTTCAGCATTAGTTGTAAGAATTTACCCGTGAGTATTGCTAACATTTTTGAGGGAGTTAGTCATGTAGTAGGAACACAGTTCCACATCATTTTCTTATATTTTCAATGGAGTATGACAGCTGTGTGATTTTAGGAAATAAATGCAGGAGTGGCTTCTGAGTGGGTACTCTGATTTTGGTTTAGATTATTTTGGTTGGTCTAATCTCAGTTTAGGTAGTCTGTGTTGGACCAGGGTAATAAAGGCTACATTTAACAAAAGTAAAAATAGATGCATAAGGGTTTGTACCAATAAACTCAGATTTTTAAATGATTTAGAGTTTAACTCTGAGGATTTAAAATGTTTATTTACCTTCACAGCTTTCTCTGAACTGCTGTTTAGGATTTCTGTGCACTTTTAAGACATGCTTCATGTCATGCCATGACCACCAGCAGCTGCTTAAGTGCCTACCACGGGACACATCTTTCTTTTATCATCAGCCTAAGGATTGTTGTAGCCCTTAGAAGAGGATTTCTCTGCTCAGTAGGGATGGAGCTTTCCAGCTAAGCCAGGCCATATGCTGATTCCCAGATTTCTTATCTGTAATCAGTCTTTCTTGGTGTTGTTCAAAGATGTTTCCATTAAAATGCAGAATTATTCTGGTACTTCAATTCATCAGTTTTCATGTGCAATACTTATTATTATGAGACTAAATCCGTTGCTACTCAAATCAGTAATACACTTCTTGTAGTGTTAATATTTGTGACTCTCTAAATGCAGAGCAGCCTGGAGGAGATGGCTGATAACCCCTTAAAACTTTAAAGTACTGACAAAGTCTCCTGCAGACACTGTAATTCAGAGTAGTCTGTATGACCACAAATCCTCCATTATTGACTTGCCTGCTCATACCCTTACCTGGACATAGATCACTTTCTTTTTCACTCTGAGTAGGTAACTTCTTTATACACAAAGAATTTGTATAAGCATTCTTTGTTTCAAGGTCAGATTAGATAAAATTCCAAGACACAAGGTGAGAAATAAATAATAGGACATGGACTGTATTCAGCAAAGCCATCAAGCAGTGATTGTTTGCACTGTACGTGAGTACTAAATCTCATAGTTCATACTTCCATGGCTAAGTAATTGGTGCAGCAGAAATCCTTGCTGGCACCAGGGAACAGTTTTGACCATATGCTGTTCACAAGGAAAGGAAAACAGATTTTTTTGTGTGTAGTGCACGCTTGACCAGTGTCCATTACGGTGGTGTATTTAGAAGCTTGTTTCTCTGGTATAAATATATACCTTAAAATACTAGACTTTGGTCCTATGCTTTCTTCCTTATCAGCTCATCTGGCTGTCATTTGTAATAATCATGGCACTTATACTGTCACAAATAAAGGTAATATACTGTCATAGAATGAAATTATCATAGAATATTTTATTGTATAGGTATTTTTATTTTTGTACAATATGCAGCTATTAAAAATAACTGCACAGTTGCTAATTTCTACTGGCTAAAGATTTGGTTTGGCAGGTTTTGAAACTGCTTGCTAACCTGTGGTTGACTTTCTTAAAGTAAATCAGTGGAAGCAGTTTTTAAACTTTTTTAAGCTACTTTTAAATAGCTGCAGCACAATCTCAAAATGAAACAAAACAAAAAAGCCAAGCAAAACAACAACAATAACAAAAGAATGCATATCCAAAACCAAAAGAAATTATTTAAAGAGTTTGAAAGTTTCCTGTCCCTTTATAACTTTTGCATATTTGTAGCCTATGATGGTGTACCACAACAATAAGCCTTATTCACATGGGGAACCACAATGACACTACTAGAAATAATCACATGAGGAACAGCTGCAAGAATGAATTTGTGGATGTGGTGTAAATAAGAAAATTGTAAAATGGAATGCCGAAATTGTCATGACTAGTACTAGAATGAAAGAGCAAATGTCAGATATCTTTTCAAGAAACAAGGATAAATGCTTCATAGTCAATCTTGGACTATACAGCAGACTGTGGAATTTATAACCTGGTGCAATACTACCTAAAAGCAACATCTCCTAATCAAATAATTCAAATGATTATTTGAAACCTTTCAAATGTGGCCAATGATCAATGTGATTTGGAATAAAAATCAGATTTCTTGGAAGGGCAGTTGGAATTTATTTAGCTGTTGAACACAATGATCTTGTAGGAGGATCCCTGTGAGCGAACCAATACAGACTAGCCCACTGCTTCCTATTTTCCTATGAAACATCATGAATGGATGCTCATGAGCATTTGTCAGCCTTGTTTTGTAAGGACAAAGGAAAAATGTCATTTTAGGTTTGATTTCCTAGGTTTTCCTGATGTATGTTAGGTATGTATTTATATTGTTTCAAAAAACCCCAGCAAACAAACAAACAGAAGAGAAATTTACATTCAGAACCGATATTCCTTGTTAAAGAGCTTTTTCCATTGCTTAGATGTTACTCTTCTGTCCTCCAAAAATACCAAACAGGCCTTACATTTAATTTTAATTGCACATGTGATCAAAATAAGTTGTCAACAAAATGATTGGGTTATTATCAGTTTGAAAGCTACAGCTGGCTTGTTATGTGTAGCAGGATCTGTAGCAACAATAAAGTCTAAGAGCCTTCCAGAAGCTTATTAAGCAGTGTGAGTAACACGTTTTGTTTTGGGGTTTTTTCTCTCACGGAAAAATGTGCTTCTGCTGGAATGTTTTGGCTGCTTTTTAAAAATACGTATTCCATCCATTCACCCACCAACATATTACATTTTTTTCCTTCTGTTAGACAAGAAAAATTTACAGAAAGAAGCCTTCAAAGCTTGTGGTGTAAAGTGGGTAAGTAATTGCAGGAGATCCCTGGAAGGCTCTGTCTCCTCCATCTTTCTTTGTAGAAAAGTTGCACGTGTCAGAAGCTGGAGTAGCCAAACCCAGATTTATTTTGGAGCCATGTTGTCCTTAAGCTCTCTCCTAAACACTTCACAGCTGTCCTCTAAACTCATAAATCCTTCAGAAGCTAACATGGCTTATACTCCAAAAACAAAAGCAGCTGTAAGGAGGCACAGGCCCACAGATTTACTGGCACATTCCAGGGGTTGCAGCAGTGCCAAATTGTCTGTAATTACATTTGTAATACAAAAAGACATATAAACAAATAAATTATTTTTATATTTTACATATATAGTAAGTAAGCAAACATAAAGCCTTGTGTGTGTCACTTCTTGTAACCAAAATTTTGTTTCCATTTCTCAGCACAGTTGCTCAATCCTACAACAGTGACTAAAGTCTCATTAAATACAAATACTCCTGCTTTCAACAACCTTTGCATTTATTTTGCAAAGAAATCCCTTATATGTTGGACAGTGTCTTCAGTCCTCATCATCTTTCAGATCTATGTTCAAATAACAGACAGATATTATCAAACAAACTGTCCTCTGTCCCTTTGGCTCACTCAGTCAGCATTCCAGCCCTGTCCTTTCTCACTTTCTCACTTTCTCAGGGTCATCTCCTTGCGTCTTAATTTAAAGAAAAGGGGTCATGTAAGTACAGATCTGTTTGGGATACCATCTGTCTTGCAGTATTGGCCCTACTTTCCTTGTTTGCTGAGACTTATTAAATCATGTCTCACTTTCTTTAGATTTTCTACTATACTGTAGTTATCTTCACTCATAGTTTTTGTCTAAATTATTATTTTAAGAAAAGTCCCTGCGTTTTCCAACTGAATCCATCCATTATCTTCTTTTCTTTTCTTACTTTAGTTTGTGAAATATACTTCAGTTTTATTCCTTAGAACAAAGTTTGTTTTTATTGTTCTTATCACTGGCTTTCCTGCTTACATTCTTCTTTGGATTACTGACCATGTAATTAGGAAGCCTGGAAAGAAAAATAAAATATGTCTTTTACCTGTTTTAAGAATTGTATGTATTCATAATAAATTAAAAAGAGAAAGGTGCCACAACCTAGAAGGATTGTTGGAAAATGCTGCTATAAGTAGATAACCCAGTAGAAGGTAAAAGAACCAGACCAAAGAACAAGTAATTAGAAGTTAAGATAAGATAGGAAAAAAAAATAAAAGGAAAAAAGTCACAAATGTACCAAAACAACAGAAAAGGAAAAGAAGCAAAGTATTTAAGACAGTTTAGGACTAAGCATAAAAGGAATGGTGTAAAGGAAATTCTGACTTCCAGCTAACAATTCTGCTGCTGCAGTTTTGACTTCTTGTAATTGTAACCTAAGAGTTTCCTGGAAGCTGCTAGCACGGAAACACATTCAGCCTACTGAAAGCAATGTTTTGCAAGCCAAACATTTTACTTGCTATTGAAATGAACTTGAGATCTGAATTTAGTCAATTTTTAAAGTGTGTCACAATGGGCATTATAAAGCTGTAGTGAGTCAAGGTAAATGACATAGTAGTACTGCCCTGTGTCACCTCTCCTTTAAAATCTAATGATTCCCTTGTTCACGAGTCTGTATCGGTTTAGACTGAAAAGAGCGAATAACTATTTATTTATTTATTTAAAGAGCGAGCGAGCGTCTTAGAAATCTGAGACTGAGCCTTTTCACACAACAGGATATTTTGTTCCTGTTCATTAGCAGCCAGAGGAGCTAATGAAGCCTAATGGACAGCTTGCTGAGCATGGGTGTGAGCACCACTCCAGGGGTGCCCTGTAATGTCATTCCCCTCAGCAACACATTATCCCCAGCTGCTACCACCACATTTCTTTTCCAGACAGATCTCTAGACCCTGATGCCTTTCTATAGTCTGAGCTTCTTTTAAGCCATATCCTGTATCAGCTCCAGGTGAGCCAATGGCAGTGTAAGCTCTAGTGTGGAAAAGTTGATTAGGTCAGCACCACGTGGAAGAGGCTGTGCCAGACATGGTATATTGGTGAAAATTGCTGAGGAAAAGCTACGGTGGTAGCTGGATGCTGCAAAATCTGAACTTCACGTTCTGGCTTCTGCCACAGCCTAGGTGAGCTGTCTTCACACAAAGGGGTAACAAAGCCTGTTATACCTGTTATTTTTATTATCATAAGGCTATTTTTCAGGTGGCAGAGTTGGCAGAATGGCCTTGTCATGCCCTATCAGCAGCACAGTCAGAGACCATGGCTATGGCAATGGCTGGGAGGTGCACGCTAGTAGAAGTATCAGCTTCTTTGGTTTTATGCTGAGTCCTGCAGAGGCACCTCTGCAGTCTCGAGGAAGCTGCAAATTTCCAGTAACCTTGGAATCCCACCAAAGTCTTTGCACATGACCTCCATGTGGTAAAGGCCCAAATAGCTTGAAATGGATCGGTTCTGTTTTCAAAACAACGTAGACATTGAAGCTGAGGTACATATCTCACCACATAAATTGTTGCCTAAACCCCACTACATAGGTAAAAAACAGCAACAAGTGTCTCCAGAGAGCAGTTCATTTGATCTACTTCATCCATTTACCTTAGAGTGAGATGAATTGCTCTCTGGAGGAGTGTTTTTCTGACCATCAGTGCTAAAGGAAGCACAGTGCAACTGGTATAGATATGGATATCCGTCTTTTAGATACTTGACTTTCCTACGCACAACTGTCCGGTGTGACATTCCTTCTCAAGCTGTAGCCTGAGGACGACAAAAGGGTGAAACTGGAACTTTGACGGGAATACTGTAGGATATGCTTGCATAGTACAATCAACATGAATTTTAAAGTCACAGGATAGCTCCTCTAGTTGATACAGCCGTGTCAATGAGGTCAGCACAGTGCATGTAACCTGTGCTCCTTACAACATAAACACAAGATTGTCATCGAACTCTTCACAAACAGTAGTTTCCTTTGGCATTTCAAAATGTACTTTTCTGTACTTTTCACTTTGAGATGCAAAATGGAATAAACGTTCTTCTGTTTTATACTCAGAAATACATATGAACGAAATACCCTCACCATGTAGTCTTAGGGAGCCCTTAGAACAGACCCAGTTTTCGTTCACTTTTGAAAAGGGGGGGGGGAGGAAGAAAGGAAAATTGCTCATGATAGTATTTGCATTAACAGAATCCTGCGGATATTTTGTACTGTTTAGTAATATTAGGCTCTGAAGTATTTTACATGTACTCCAATTATTTGAGCGGCAAAATGAAACAGGACTTTAATATAATGCAGTCAATAAGCTTTCAATGGAAAAATTACTTATGTCTATTTATAACTATTTCTGGTTCTAATAAATACATAAAAAACTTAGAACTTGAACTTACAGTTTTGAAAATAACATGTAAAAATAAACTCCTGTAAGTTTTTACATAAATAAATGAAAAATCATATAATAATCAATGTTATTGTATATAATAATAATCAAAGGTAGGCAAAATTGCTCTAAATGTCAAAAACCCTATAGTTTTGTTAAAAGAACTGTTTTCCGTAGACAGGATGATTTACATACAGTGGATGCTGACACAAAATTTCAGGAAAAATCTGCTGTGATAAGAACAACTACTACTTGTACTGGAAAACTATGTAAGATGGTTTAGAATGCTTAATTCTGTAAAGATAGTTTCTTTCAAGCTGACTAAGTCTTTTCTAATACCTTTATATTTAGCTTTAATGATGATTTTCTAACCTTGCCCTTCTCAATGGCATTCTTCCTTTTGAAAGTCTTCATTACCCTTAATATACTTTTTCACTTCTCATTGATTCAGCTCTTAGGGTTGCCATAACCGTGGCAGTTCAATTAGTTTGTTTCTGCCTACCATTTCCTTTTCTCATTAAAGCTGAGCACGCAGCTTTGAGAAGGAGCTTTTGCAGCACACTCGGTGTAAGATGGTACTCAGAGGTATGAATGAAATAGCTGACAATGGTGATAGTCCTGGTGAAAGCTCTGCATTGATGCTTGAAAGGCTGCAGTGGTTTCCTATTTGTCACTATTTGTATACTGGCGTGTTGCAATTGGATTTTTAAAGTGCTATGTGGTCTGGATCCTGTTACTTACAATGCCACTTCCGTCCCAGTGACAACTGAGACAATCACATCTGCTTTGGTTTGCAGCTCTGATACTAGTAGATGACTAAAATAGTAAAAAGAAAAAATAAAAAAAGCACAAGAAATGCCACCTCCAGTCTGCTGTCAGGTCCTTGATTCTGTCAGCAGTTGATGTAACAGACGCCAAGAGCGTGTCACAGAAATTAAAATAACTGTGGTTTAAAATGTTTGCTGTCATACTTGTGATAGCATGAGTTTAGACGGGGCTTCATGGGACAAATAGTTTTGTTTCAGGCAACACTAGGGCAGAATCCAGGGCTGATCACATCCACATCCAGATGTGGTCAGAAAAAAAATCCAAAAGAGTTATTTTGCTTTTCTTGCAATAACTGTGGGTCTTTGAAAAGCTCTCTACAAAGATTTCATTCTTGGGGCGCAGGCCAATTTAGCTGGTGCAAACAGAAATGATGCCTCTTCTTTAGGCTCAAAAAGAGAAGTCTAGAGCTAATGAAAAGTGACATGATGTGGGACAAGTGGCATCTGTTGTGTTTTCACAGCGCCTCATGATACTACACTTCCCGAGAAAAAAGCCTTGCAAGGCTTTCATTGGAAAGTGAAAGTTACAGAACTGGATGAAAAAATTCTTATTTTTCACAATCATGAACATTGTGTGAGCTGTGCACTCAAGGGTGTCACAAAGATTTTGGAGGCTTGAGGCAGTTTAGTGAAGGCCTTTACTCTGCCTTGTAGCGTATGTGGATTTTCCACACAGCATACATGAAGGTTGGGTCTGTTCAACAGAGAGCCATGGGGTGGAGAGCCATTCCATGTGGCCACAGGACATCAAACCGCAGTGCCTGCATAGGTCAGATATGCAGTGCACACATGGTTGGCTGAATGCAGTTTGGAGGCATGACTTGTGTAATTTATCCACTTAAGTGCAGAAGCTGCTTACTGACAGTCCCCAAGAGTGGCCAGCTGCTATGAAATACACGAAATGCCTCAACTTGCATAGAGCAAAGCCGCAGGTCCTGTAAAGTCTGAAGCAATCCTAGCTCTGGCTGATTGTTATCACCAAGGGCTTGGGCCCACTACTGTTTCTGCAGTCTCACAAACCTTGACAAAAGCACTTTTCTTACGGCAGGTTTTTATGCCCTCTTGCTAAAGGGGAGTCACCCACAACAAATGAGGGCAAATTTCCTTTGGAAAAGTTAAAAAAATCCTGTAGTTTTACAGTTTTGGAGTTCAGACCCTGGATGTCAGCCTCTCACCCACCCCTAGCTTTGCAGATGGTTGCAAAGCCACCTGCAGTGCCTAGTGTTAAATACTTACCTCCAGGAATCTTTGGTCAGAGTCTTACTAACGTGACTGAAAATTTGCCTACAACTAGGTCAGCAACCAACTCACCTAGAGAGAGAATGAACAGGAAAAATCGATAGACATACCATTACTCTCCTGCTTAAAACCTTTCAGTGTTGCAATCCTTGTTGCATGAAGAGGGACATCAGATTCCTTACAACTATTCCATAGCCTTTCCTCAGCCTCTGCCAGATCACTCTCCCTAAGGTAGTGCACCCCCACTTTTTAGTGGTCAGCTAGCCAGGGTGAGAACAAGTTTTTTTCCCTTGCCAGCCTTTTACTAATGGAGATGTTTCCAAGTACCAGTGGTCACTGTCTTGCACACCTGAGAGCAAATATCCCGTTTGTTCTCCAAACAATGCTTCCTTCTTTCCTCCCTGGCTTTGCTGGCTCATTCGTTTCCCTGGCACGCTGTATAGCACAAAGCATTCCTCTGAACTGGCAGGGCTGCTGTCATCCCTCGGAGCTTGCTGTAAGCAACCTGCTACTGCTGGCAAGCACTTGCAGAGTGATGTAATCCTGGGCAGATCTTACGCCACCATCCTGATGCCAGATATTGTGTTGGCTCGTGTTGTTTGTTACAACATGTATGGCTCCTTAATTTATTTTTTTTTTCTTCCGAAGCATTTGAAATCTGATCCGTGGTTGTGTTTCTGCTTTTGGGCTTTTCTGCTGGAGAGCTCTGACATCTGTCTGGCATCCTGATCCAAATAGCCATGCCTCATCTGAGCCAACTATTCAAAACAGTCAGCCTGAGATCAGTCAACCTTCTCTTGCCTTTTACCTCTTTACCTACCTTCTGATGAAAAAAGCTTTCTTAAATGTTTCAATTAATTGTTACATTTTCACGTTCTGTAATGCCCTTTCGTGATTCATTCTCCTGGTTTCATGGAACAGTATCAAAGGTACAAAGTGCTCTAGCTGCTTGCCAGAAACAGACCCAGGACCTGGCTGGTTTCCATTTGGTGCAATTGCAGTATTACTGTAGTCATTATCTTACAAGTACCTAGGTGAGAAAAATTTTGCAACAAAAAAGGCAAAATACCTTTCATTAGCCTGACTTTTTACTGGCACTTCTCTGATTTCTCCTCCCAGGTGAAGGTCAAAGATGTCTCCGCTTATTCTCTACATTTCCTGACATGTTCAGCACTCATGGACAAACATGCAGCTCCTCTGTCCCACTCCGACATTTTCTTAGTTTCTTTTCTTCATGATAGTGTTTGTTTGCTCAGCAATGACTCAGAACAGAAAACTATTAAAGAGGTCAACCTATTTGTTTCTCAGCCTTGTAAAGGTGCAGTTACCCACCCCAACAGGAAATTCAAGACTTTTTTGTGAATGGATATTACAGACGTATAGAGGCAAGAGAAGCCTCATGGTCTGGCATGTATGCAAGGTGACTTGGCCTAAATTAATTAAATTAACTGAGTGGAGGTAAAAATCTCTCCTGAGTTAAATACACTGAAAAGAGAAATGATTTACGTACTGTGCTAGGAGGAACCTAGGTTTGCTCTTCTTTCTGTGCCCTAAAACCCGTGCACTGGCTCCTGGAAGGAGCTAATGTACGAATCCTCTCACCAGACCCATACTAAATCCAAACAAGTTAGAAAGGTGATTTGTTCAGACTCAAGGCAGGTAAATAACTTCAAATGTTATTAAATGAGACAATATAAACAAGTCAGTGTTACAGTTTGTAAGATGGGAAAACACAGAGGTTCCAGCTGCATTTGTAAGACACCTCACACACATTAGGGTCTGAATATTGAGGAACGCTGTGGAAGTGGCTGGAATTTCCCCCCATCTGTCTAAATGTATCTGGACTGGGATTGGCAAAGCTCACTGAAGCAGATGTGTACATTTCAGGATTTTACATCTACCCACTGACTGCAAGGTTACAGTGTTGACTCAACCTCCAGTTTACTTCCTCTCGGATTTCCCCATCTTCAGATTTTGTTTCCTCTCTCTATTGTAGAAGTGAGATGTTACAAAACAGGAGCCAAGATCCTTTTATAAACATTGCTTTTGAGTAAAATTCTGGATTAATTGGTTATTAATTGGCAATAACTGAGACTTGGAACTTTTTTTTTGGGGGGTGGGGAGGATTGATGCCGATTTTCTTGTTCATGGTTGAAAGACACATAAAATCTTGATTCTGTGCTATCAGCAACATTCTCTGCAGGATCATGTACCTAACCATGAATATTCCTTTCTTGCTATCTGCTTCCCAATCTGTTTGTTTAGAGTAACAAAATCAGATTTGTTTATCTTTCAAGGAGTAAGCACTTAAAAGTGATGAATCTCCATTTCTTCAGTTCTGAACAAGGTGTGGAAAATGCTGCAAGAAAATTTGGAGCAACTCCTGTAATATGGAGCAGCCTGGGGAGAAGGACTTGGAGGTGTTGGTAGATATGAGGCTGCACATGAGCCGTCAATGTGCACTTGCAGCCCAGAGAGCCAAATGTGTCCTGGGCTGCATCAAAAGAAACGTCAAGGGAAGCAATTCTATCCCTCTGCTCCACTCTCATGAGACCCCAGCTGGAGTGCTGCATCCAGCTCTGGGATCCCCAGCATAAGTATGTGGGATCTGTTGGAGTGAGTCCAGAGAAGGGCCAAAAAGAGCGCTGGAGCACATCTCCTACGAAGGCAAGCTGAGAGAGCTGGGGCTGTTCAGCCTGCCAAAGAGAAGGCTCTGAGGAACCTTCTAGCAGCCTTCAGTATCTACAAGAAAGTTGGAAAGGAACTTTTTACAAGGGTATGTAGTGATAAGGCAAGGAGGGTTAGCTTTGAACTGAAGGAGAGTAGGTTTAGATGAGATATTAGGAAGAAATTCTTTCCTGGGAGGGTGGTGAGGCACTGGAATAGGTTGCCCAGAGAGGTTGTGGATGCCCCATCCCTGGGAGTGCTCAAGGCCAGGTTGGATGGGGCTCTTGTGGAAGGTGTCCCTGTTCTTGTCAGGGGGGTTGGAACTTGATGATTTGAAGGACCTTTCCAACCCAAACCATGCTATGATTCTAATATTCACAAATACTAAAATCAGACTTGGAGCGTTTCAACTGCTTTGTCTATTCTATTAATATATCCTTATGTGACTCTCATTGAGCGACTACTGTTTGGGCAAGGAGAGGCAGAGCAACTTGCCTACAGCAGCACAAGTCACGGGTGGAATGAGGATTATGACACAGGATTTCCTGCCTCCCAAATCTCTACTGGTTCTTCCAGATCAGGCTGCCTCCCAAGCAGGTAATTACATGCATATCAGTCATACCTCTTATAATTTTCTTATCTTTATTTATGAGCTGTGATTCTTGTACTTAACTCAGTTGTATTAATTACTTGTGCTTTACAAAACAACTCAGAGAAGTATTAAATTTGTGTGTTTGTGAAGTCAGCTCCAAGAAAGGTAATTAAGCTTCTAACAAGGGTAGACCAAAAAAAAAAAAAAAAAAAGGAAATACAAAGCCCAATTACAATATATTTAAAGGGGCTTACTCCTCTGCCAATCAAATGTGGCAAAGCCATTTAATCACCCACAACACGAAGGGCAAATTAGTCTCAAGGAAAATTATAGCTTCACACAGTGTTTGTGTTCAGGCAAGAGAACTGCGTACTTAAACAAAGTGAACTTTAACATAGTTAAAAGAAATTCACACATTTTGTGAGACCTTTTTTATATGAAGTGGTAAGAGGAAGCTGTATCTCTGCTCACTTGTGGAGGAGGATGAAGGCAGATCCTCAACTGCGACAAAGTGATCTTTTCCAAGGGAATGAATTGATGGAGTTAGATTGACTTAAGCCATCTAAGGATCTGCATGAAATATATGAGACTTTCAACTCTGAAATTCGCTTTGACAGGCAGAGAGAGAATGGCTGTATTGAAAGCAATCTTTCTTACATATTGAGGAAACTGTAGGCCAATTTTGTTAGATTTGTTGGATTGTTTAATTTTCCATATCATTGAAAAATTCTGCTCTCCATTCCAGTCATGGAGGCTGACAGGTTTGTTTTAAAAGTACTCATCCTTTTGACATTTTGTCCAAACTGAATTGCTTCATTGTTTCTGAAGAATTCTTACCTCTCTGTTTCAAAAGGGGCAAATAGCAGAGGGATGTCAGCTGTACACATCAAGGCAATGGCTAGATGATACTGTCCAGAATATCTACACAAGTGAACAAAAAGTCTGAGCACAGAGTTTCTGCATACTTTCAGCTATTTTGAATGTACATGCATAATTAATTTCTTAAAATTAATCACTTTTTGACCTGCTGCCTCTGATCCCTTCTGATCTCCCTGAAGAAGAGCAGAGTTAACTGTGCTTTAACGTCACCAGCAGTCTTGCCCAAGAAGTTTCAGAAAACGCAGCAGAATAATTACTCTCTCCTTTGCATAGCTGGTCTGGACAAGAGAACATTACTACTCTTACAAAGTAAGAGTAATAATGCTTTATAATTATTTTTTGGTGCATGTATTTGCATAGGTGAAGTAGGACAGAGGTGACCCTACAAAATACTGCAAACTGCGTTTCCCAAAACACATGAGTAAACCTCCACAGATAATAAAGTGCCTGTTACTATTTTTGGTGTTTTCTTTCTGGATCTCACTGCCAAACTTGCATCACATTTTTCAGAGCTTTCTTTGCAATGTCATGACCTCAAAGCTTTTCCTTTGGAAAAATCAAAGCAGGGATTCTCAGGAAATACACAAATGTCAGCCTCTGGGGTTAAAAGAAGATTACAAAAGATAGTAAATTTCATAATAAAATTACAGGATTCTGTAATACATCTGGGCTACTTTTCCATCTTGCAGTCTCCAGTACTAAGGTAGAATGGCAAGGGCAGGTACTGAAACACACGTTGCTACCAGTGTCTGTACTCCAGACAAATAATTCTATGGTCCAGGGCTGTCAGTTGTAACGAGCAAAATATATGTATGTGTGTGTATATATATATATATATATATATATGTCTAAAAAATTTGAATCTGAAGTCACATTAACCTGAAAGGAGAATCAAACCTTTACCTTTGCATAATACTTGAGTACTTATCTACCCAAGGAACAGCCAAAACTGAAATGGAAATAAGTAAAGCCAGCATGTAATCTAGTCACAGAGTCACAGAATCGCAGAATCACAGAATGTTGGAAGACACCCACAAGGATCATCAAGTCCAACTCCTAGGCCTGCACAGGACCATCCCCAAGAGTCACATCATGTGCCTCAGAGTACCACAGGGTTTACAGTCAAGGAGAAATTCCCTTATAGCGATCCAAGCTGTTGACCCAGGATGCAGAAATAACCATTTCTGAGTGCTACATTCACAGGTCGGGGGTGTTCCAGGCTGCATGTGTAAGACATGAAATAGCTGAGCAGTACAACACCGTGGAATCTCTCCATTGTGTAAGGTAATGCATCTCATGGAGTAGTATTGATGAAGGTAATGGCGGAATACATAAGTGAGTACTTAAGCCCTTTGAATCACCTGGACAAAGTTCCAGCTGGAGATGACACATTTGATTCCCACTTGTAAACCTGCACTGGAGAGCAGCCTTTTTACCATCATTGCCTTGTTTCCAGCATGTTCCTGTAACCGGAGGCAAGATGCCTGGATGCCCCTTGATTTCTTTTTATCATGTGTGGCTGCAAGAAGACACCGGCCAGCATACTTGTCTTCATACACCTCAACTTTTCTTTATTCCATAATTCCTGTAAATATCAATGGCCCTATCTAGGAGCTGATGTGCCAGCTAGCATAATGCCCAGAATCTCTCCTTCTCAGACTTCCCTCTTCATACAAGGCATTTTTTTCCTGGTGTTTGAGCCCAGACTTAAAAACCCTCCTGTATGGGTTTCATGCACTCTTTCTCTTCTAAGGAAGAGCCCTTTAAAACAGTTAGCATTCTGGATCCTTTTTTTTTTTTTTTATAATCTGGGTGAATACCAAATCCTTGATTAATGTAACACCTCAAAATCCTTTCTAAAATGGACATCATCATTTTGATTCAGTCACTTTTGAGTTTACTGTTTTTGAATCCCTGGATAAATCTTTCTCTGCTTAGGATTGATCTAGTAGATAATAAATCATATGTTTGAGACTGCTAATCCAGTGCTCCAGTATAAGTTCTAATTAGGATTGATAACAAGTGTCTGAGACAAATAAATTCTGCTGTTTGGTGAGGTCAAGTTATGAAAAATTCTACCAAATGTGTTTACAAGAAGGAAAAGCCTGAAACAACAAATGCTAGAAAGATGCTGTGTAGCAAGTGATAACATTGGGTCCCTTGCTGTTGTTTTGTGTGCAAAAGTTATTCTGTGTTAGGTTATGCCAAACCTCAAGACAGCTTTTTTTGTAAAATAGGGAAGTCCATGCAGAGGGCAGGTATTAAATAGTAATTAAACTCTAATTACGTCTCATAGCTATTGCACAAGAGTTTCCACACAGAAGCAAGCCTTAAAAAAAGGTCACTTGATGTAG
This sequence comes from Pseudotriccus pelzelni, assembly GCA_035584735.1. Lineage (NCBI taxonomy): Eukaryota > Metazoa > Chordata > Aves > Passeriformes > Tyrannidae > Pseudotriccus > Pseudotriccus pelzelni. The sequence goes on from JAWMRA010000001.1 coordinate 76,203,429, forward strand.
GAAGAGGGTGAATGAGGCATTTGGCCCCTGGCACTTCTGTGATACAGCACACAGTCATAAAATGGTTCAGGTTGAGGAAGACCTCTAAGATTCTTGAGTCCATTAGCCCAGCACTGCCAAGTCCACCACAAAACTATGTCCCTAAGTGCCCTGTCTACACATCTTTTAAATATCTCCAAGGATGGTGACTCAACCAGTTCCCTGGGCAGCCTGTTCCAATGCTTCACAACCCTTTCCATGGAGAAATTTTTCCTAATAGCTAACCTACATGGTTTTTTTCTGCCAGCTGTGCTGTATGGCTGGTAGCCATCACCAGAGAGACTTTAACAACCTACTGTATGGGAAAGAGGGAGAACAGTAATATTAATGGCCCACGATGGCACTCAAGATTATCTGTTCCGTGAACTTCCCCGGCACCAAGGTCAGGCTGACAGACCTGTAGTTCCACAGGTCCTCCCTCTGGCCTCCTTGTAGATGGGTGTTACATTTAGTGGTTAGGGAGTCCACCTGCTGACTTCCAGTCAACTGGGACATTGCCACTGACCCAGGGCGGCTGGTAAATGATGGAAAAGGGCTTGGTAACAAGATCCCATAATGCTCTTGGGTGGATCCCATCCGGGCCCACAGACTTGTGTGTCTCTAAGTGGTATAAGCTTATGAGGCCACACCTCCATTTTCATTCTTTTGAGCCCACAGTATTTAATTAGGCTTCTCTCTTGGCAGAAAACAGCATGGGTGATTGAAAGACCAGGTATCTATGCAAAGAAACTGTGACACAGCCATATTAGCAGCCAGCTCCCTCATGCTTGGCAGTGGGAATATGCAGAAACAATTAGTCAAAATATGAGCACTGTCACAGAAAGAAAGAGATTAAATAATCCCTTTTGGGTCAGAAGACAGTTTGATTATGAAAGCAGTACATCTGTCCACAAAGATTCCTAGGCCTGGAGTGGTTTATCAGACAGACTACCCCATTTTGTTATCATACTGTGAATAAAAAACAAGACACTCATTTGTAAACTGTGATTTAAGGGGGTAGGGTTATTGGTCAATAAAGCTTTGCAGGAGACTGCAACATCTGTTGTTTAATCATCCCAAATAGGCCAAAATCGAGTTACTTTTTTTTTCTTAGCTAAATTATTTTTTGTAAATATATTCAGATCTCCTTCATTTCTCGGATTTGTGGGAAAGCCAGACAGGGTGCTGACAGAGGGACCATAATTGGTGCAGTCTAGCCAAGATAATATTAGCACCTGGATTTTGACAGTGTTTACTGTTTTTTCTCATGAATTCAGCTTTCCTGCTGGAGTGACAACCTGGGAAAAGAGAAAATACTCCGCCTTTACCTCTACCCACTGTGAAAGTCTGCCTGATTTTTTTCCACACTAATTAAACCCTTGAAGTTCTTCATTCAGCAGTGACTAATCTACTAACCCTTTGGATCTCAGTTCTGTTCTTAAAGGTCTAAAACACTCTTATCTTGAATTCATGCCAATGTCTTATTAATTATGGCTATATCTGAGAAAATCATCTTGGTTGTTACTATATCAGCAAGACAAAATGAAGAAATCCAATACGTGATGAAAGACACACACCTTTTATAATTTTCCACGTCGATAAAGTGTTTCTCAGGCCTCACCCTACATTCTTACCATAGCTGGTTACACAATGTCATTTGAATGAAGTGATGCACTTACTGATTTTCTTCCTTGAACTGTTTTCAGAGGCGGGAGAAGCCACCCTGCATACTCCCTGGATTTAGAAAGTATTAGCCTTTTACTTGCAAAGAACTTTGAAACTTCCTTCAGAGTGCTTGTAGTAATCACCAAAACACTAATGAGTCATCAAGTTTCAGTTCGAAATCTATATAACTGAGTTTTAAATTACATTAGGATTTTTCTTTAACAGCACAATTAGATCTCTTTCCACTTTTTGCTTGTATCAGGGAAGGGTTCATTCTCATAGGCTGAGGGCTGAAGCTGCTGATAGGGCTTTTTAGCATGTCATTACTTTTGATTACAATGAAATTGTCACTTGATGACCAGCCCAGGTTTTCATTAAGCACTTTCCATGACAGAAGCACCAATGTCAGACAAAATGCCTTTTTAAACAGTGGGGTTTTTTGTTGGAACAGTATATCGACCTCTTTAGCTGGCCTCCCAACACCCCCTTATCTTAGCTCACAGATTATGGATTGTGTGTATTGTGATTCTGTTACACCATCTGCATTTTACAGAGGAAAGACACTTTCTGCACTTCTGTATCTTGTGTGGAACACGAAAGTATTCAGGATACAGGACATACTAAATAGTGCAGCTCAGAAAATCCTATTGTTGTATGAACTTACAGAAAAACATACTCTGTGGATATGACAAGCAAGGAAACCAGAATTCCTTAATCTTATTTTCTTTTTCATCCTTTCTTTCTCTTTTTTTTTTCAAGTCATCATACCACCGTGTGCAGATCACCTGGGCTCCATCGTATTGGTGTTACCTTTCCTGTCAACTCCCTTTGCCACTTCTCCTCCTCAGGGCTTTTTATGGATTCCTCCTCCGCCTGTGTCGGGGGTTAAGACCTGCCAAATTGCATAACCCCAAACGTGCCTCTGTTTTATAATCCTGTCTCTTGCTCCACCCTGTGCTAATTCCGCACATTCCACCCAGCCTTCCCCTCCGACCACTCCCTTCCTCTCTCATTTTTTTTTTGTTCTCGCCTCAGTATCTCCGTTCATGCCATCGCCATCCATGTAGAGCAAACGTGGCCTCCCACTCGATGTCAGCCCTGTATCCTCACGCTCCTCTCTCAAAACAAAGCAGGAGCACGGCAGAGCCCATCTGTTCCCTGAATCATCCCGGCTGTGACGGCCACTTTCCATCTGCCCCAGCTCCCTGCTGTACTGCCTGTGGTTTGGAAGTTTAAAGTGCACCCATCTGAGCCAAATCCTGCTGAAAACAAAACAGGCTTCTCCCTGATGAATTCAGGGCACTTTGAATCAGGCCATAAATCACCTGGGTCTGACATGCTCTTCTTTTTTTGAATTTTTATTCTTTCCTGTTTTACAGTGTAATGCTACTGACACATCTCAATTGTTGCATCAAATGCAGATACTTAAGCCCTAAACTGGTGCTTTTCCTGGACATGGTGTCTATCTTTAGATAGCAAAATTTCTGGGATTTGTAGGATGCAGCCTAGGATAAAAACTCTTTATTTTTGCCCCCAAATGTACATGTCAGTAGAAAGATCATTACTGCTGAATTCAGCTTACAAGCTGCTTCTCCTGTATGTACAAACATATCAGTTCTTATTCATATTGACTGGATAATATGTTCAAACCATTTTTTATTGAGACCTCAACCATGCTGTTGTGGAAGGACTAACTGCACTGAAATTTGGAATCAAAGCATAGGAATATGGCTAAGAAAAAAACTTTCTTCTCAATATACATTCACATAGAAAATTAATCAACAGCAGTGTCCTGTCCAGTACTTATGAAGTAGACCAGTATTTGTACTAACCCTTTCTTGTCATCTGTGTAACATGACTTGTGCTGAAAATACATACTTACTAGTATATATACACCCAGAGATCAAATACTTAAGGAACAAATGCTGCAGTGAATGCATGTCTTGTACCTACAAAGGAGTATGTACTTATTGACCTTGCTGATTTGTTTTTCTCCTGCTTAAAAAGCTTGCTAACTTAGTTTACAGCAGGGACAAAGCAATAAACTTGAGTTCTAGTATGAGTTGATTTAGTATTCCATCACTGTTTCTTAAGGGCCAGAAATGGCCTTGACACAACCTTTGGCACAACTGTCAGATCACTGTATGAGCACGTAGAATGTCATTGTGCTCCAGCTGCCCATCAGGGGCAGTTGTCTGTGTCCCCAGAGTCTGTGTAGCAAGAGCTCCAGCATGTGTGTGTAACAATAGAAAAGATTAATGGTGTGCTTTACACACCCTTTGAAATAAGGCCTTCCAGTTCCTCCTTTTGCAATGAATTCCTGATTGCTGTCGCATTTCCCCTGGGTTTTTGCTTCAGAGGAGCCACCAAGCCACCCAGGAGCACAGAGGCTTGAAGCCCAGGCTGGTCTGTCCAGACTGAAGGCCATGTGGAGAGGTCCCTTGGAAGGATCATCCTCCAGGTATTTGGGGGTTTACTCTGAAAGTTATGGTGGCACAAAATGTCAGTGCTTGTTTCTCTGGTTTAACAACCCAGTCAAGTCTGTCTTGGCAAACTGCTCTCACTGTTGTGCCAGCTGACCAGAAAGTGGCACTGTCCCACCTCATGGGTGAGGTGAGGAAGAGCCTAAAATGGCAGCTGACTGCATCATCATGCCAGGAAAGATTTCTTTGCCACAGGTGGTGATTTTCTGCTACAACTGGCCCCACAAACACATATTTTTGTAGTACACCAGTTTATAAAGTGCTCTAGATATTTTAAAAATATATTGAAGTATATTAAATTGTGATCAGCAAGAAAAACAAGAAATACTTCTTATGTGCAGAGAAGAAAACTAAAGGAAAAGTAAGAATGCCAAGTTTTGTGTTTAATTAGTTTTATGTTTCAGTCTTAGACTAGATCCAATCTTCAGTTTTAGAAATCTCCCTAGCATAACGATGCAGCAGCAAACAGATAATGGCAGCATAGAATCAAGAATAATTGTAATAACCAATATTTTTGTGTTTCTAATAGCTCAGCTGTATTTAAATGTGATTTATCAATATGCTAATTGTTTTTACAGTAGTTTATCTTTCTGATAACGAAAAGCAGTTTAGTTTTCTGATGGCAATTTAATGGCCGCAGCTGGGCAAAATTTTACATTTTTGTATGCTACAGGTTTTTTGCACCTAACCTTGCCCTTACTAACATTTATGGAGGTCAACAGAAACCCCAGGAATGCTTATTTCCTGGAGGTGTACACACTTGTATTGCGAACACTGCTCAAGTACATTTCTGGGGTGAACATCCTTTAACTTTTGCAAGATTTTCTGAGGAATCACTGTTTTTCAATAAAATTATATGAACACAAACTTCCTCTGATATGGGTAACTAGGTGTCATGGGTTTGCAAAAGTCCCCCTCCTTGGGGATTGGAAATAGTTTGTCCGGATGAATTTCCGGACAAAGGCCAA